>CM071837.1:10053064-10653064 GCA_036507285.1 Trichosanthes cucumerina | reverse complement strand
CAGGTAAGAGTTTAGGTTTTGTTTTCTCGAAAGCTGACGCCTTTTTGAACAAACTACGTGAAGGATGCTCGAGCGAATTCTTGGCATAAGTTACTGTTTTGGGAAGAGGAAGGTAGAAGACAAAATTTGCTGTCAAATCCGAGAAGCCTCTTGTTTTTTGGTTGTTCTGATCTGTAGATTTGGAATCATAAGCACTAATAGGTCGGTTGGAAATATTATTGAATTTCCTACAACTTTTGTGAAGACATTGTGAGTAGAAAATTGAATATGGAAACAACACTAGGTTATTTTTGAAAAGGAAGATTTCGAGGTATTTTTGAGCAAATCCGTTAGGATTCTTAATTTCATGTCTTCATATGATTTTTAGAGGGTTGAAATAGGAAGAGTTTGGTATAAATTGCATTATTTTTGGATAAGTAATGAAGACGTTATGACTATTTGAATAAAGGATATAAAATCTATGAAATGCTGGAAAATTGGATGGTGCGGTTTTTGTAATTTTACGGTTAAAAATCATGAGCTCGAGGTTCTACTACGTGAATTTTGTTTGTTTGACAGGCCAAGAGGAGATAGGTCGAGTGTATGAGCAGGGGTTCTATTTAACACTGTGAGTGACAAAACGAACCTCGAAAATGGTTTATAGGCTTGTATTATGCTTACGAAAATGCAAGGTATTGCTAAAACGAAATGGTTTCAATGCTTATTGTTTTCTTTGAAACACATGTTTATGAGTATTCATATTTTCTAAGAAATAATTTCAAGTGCTCGTTGTGAGCCTAAATGTCTTGATTAAATTTATATGTGGGCATATGTTCTTGATTGTCAAAATTTATGGAAACGTTATGATTTCGAGCAAGTATGTTCTAGCAAGTATGATTTAAATATTTCAAGTTTTAATGAACAAGCTGAGTAAGGTTGATTTTTACGAAAGGAAAGATAAGCAGACATGTTTAAATGTGTTTATGTGTTTTATGAGTCTTGAATGAGTAAATGACTGAGACATTGAGCCCGAGGCTTTATGGTACCGTATGCACACATGTTATTTTCTTTTGTCGACGGTGAGGGTACACCGTGACAACAATGTTGTTATGACTGCTGGGCGGACCCCACTACGACAAAGATGATGGGAGTGCTGTGCGGGTCCCACTACATCGTAGAGTAAGCATTGGTTGTACAGGGCGTGCACTACACAACGTGGATTGTGACATGTTTTAAAAGGATTTCTATCATTCATATGCCTTACAAGATTTTAACGACATACTTGTTGGTTTTTCTGAAAAGCTATTATGATTACACAGTTACTTTTAACGTTTGATTACAGATGCATATGCTCATAGATGATCAGGTGATATGATTTACGAGTTAATAGTTTTCTTTTAAGCTCAAGTCGACCAACGAGCTTCATAGCTCATTCTTTTAGTTTTTTCCACTTTTCGTGTAGAGATCGAGCTCCAAAGGCTCGACATCCTGCCATAGTCTAATAGAAGCTCCACGAGCTTGATATTTTGTACGTGGGTGGTATTGTATAGCAAGTTCATATGTGTTGTAGTAAATGTTTGAGGGGACTATGTAGTTATAGGTTTATGTGCTTTAGAGGTTGTGGTTGTGTTATTAATTGTTTGGCATGTTTTTGGTTTTGATGCTTTTTCCCGTTTAGTTTTCAAGAGAGACTTAAGAAGTGTTTGTCCTTATGTATGTTTAGTAGTTGTCAAATTCTGCTGTGTTATGTTAAAGTGTTCGATATGCGAACATATTATGTTTATAGGGTAAAACAGGGCCAACAGATATCGTTAGATAGGTGAACGATTTCTGTTGGCTTCACGCCGTCTGCCGGGCTAAGTTAGCAAGTAGTTCGAGAGAGGGTGTGACAACTTGGTATCAGAGCAGTTAGCTCCGTGGGGAACAAGACAGAGCAAGTTAGTTGTAGAAGAAACTAAATGTAAATAGTAAGTTACTGAGTTAGTTCAATAGAACTAGCAGAGCATGGTCCAAGTAAGGTTAAGAGTAAGTCCAGTCAGGCCTAGAATGTGAACACAAGTCTAGAATTGTGCATTTGAGTTAAGTATTCATTACATGTCTAGTATGTTCATATGTTATAGAAGTCATGCCACCACGTACTAGCAGACGATGTCGGTAGGATCAGGACAGTATGCAGGATCCTACCCAAGCCCAACCTTAGAAGGGATCTAGTGGCCCGAGAGTGCAGATAGGGGCCATAATTAAGCACCATGTTAATTCCTCACAGGAGGTAGGTAAGCCATAGAGAGCAAGGCTAAGTAATCAAGACAAGACATATAGAATAGATCACTTGAAAGAATTAGGAGCCACAGTGTTTGAGGGTTCCAAAGATCCAGCTGACGCTGAGGTTAAGCTGAATAAGCTTGATAAATGTTTTGATGTGATGAGTTGCTCTGAGGAGCGAAAAGTTAAGGTGGACACATTCTTGCTGCCGAAGAAGGCAGAAGGATGATGGAAATCGATGTTAGCGAGTTGTAGTGATGCACGTACTTTAGACTGGAAAACTTTCAGAAGCATATTTGAAGATAAGTATTACCCTAACACGTATCGTGCAACAAAGAGGGATGCATTTTTAGAATTGAAGGAAGGATCATTTTCTGTGGCTTAATATGGAAGAAAGTATGCTGAGTTATCGCGATATGCTGAAGTAATTGGGGCATCTGAGAGTGACAGGTGTCGAAGATTTGAAAGAGGGTTACGTCCGAGATACGCACTCCACTTACGATTATTTCTAAGTGGGTGCTTTTTTTTTCTAATAGGGCCTGCTCTGATTTGAGCAAAGTACAACAGAGGTAAAATTAGTAGTGGAGCCTAGTTGTGGGGCTTCGACAACAAGTAATTTTTGAGCTCGTGAACAGAGGAGGTTCACACCTAGACTAAATGTTTCAAGTCGTTAGGACTTAAAGAAATAATCGAGGTCATTGTCTTGTTGGTGTTGATCTGTGTTACCAGTGTGGACAGTCAGGGAAGTCAAGAGAGATTGCCCACAGTTGAGAGCAGTCGCATAGAGGGACTAGGGAGTTTGGTCCCAGATAGTTGAGCAGCTGAGAGTTCCAGTAGCTGCAAGAGTGGGCACCAGCGCTGCTAGACTAAAGGGAGTTGTAGGGAGACACAGGCAACACGGAAAGGTCTACGCTATGACTCAGCAAGATGATGCACCAAATGTGATTACTGGTACAATCTCTATTTGTAATGTACTTGCACATGTTTTAATAGATCCAGGTGCTACGCATTCTTTACTTTGTGGTATATTCCTAGCTAAGCTTAATAGAAAGCTAGAGCCTTTATTTGAGAGTTTAGTTATATATACTCTCCACTAGAGTTGCAGGTGTGAGATGCAATCTTAGGGATGGATTTCTTATTTACTTATTATGCTTCATGGATTGCCATGAAAAGGAAGTGATATTCGTGAAACTAGGGTTGGTCAAGTGGTTTTCAAGGGTGAAAGAAATATTATCCCTACGAGTTTGATTTCAGCATTAAAAGCTAAAAAGTTGTTGAGGAATGATTGCACGACCTTCTTGCACGTGTGGTGGAGGTGTAGTTGGAAAAGCTAAACCAGAAAATGTTCTAGTTGTGAATGAATTTCTTGATGTTTTTCCACAGACTGTCGAGATTGCAACCCGATCACGGAAGTTGAGTTAACTATTGAAATGTTACCGGGAATAACACCTATTTCGCAAATGCTGTATATAATGGCTCCAAGTGAGATCAGGGAGCTTAATATGCAGTTACAAGGACTAGTTTATAAGGGATACATTTGATCTAGTGTATCGCCTTGGGGAGCTCCAGTGTTATTTGTTAAGAAGAAAGATTGTACCCTTAGATTATATATTGATTATAGACAGTTAAACAAAGTCACGATACGTAACAAGTATCCTTTACCCCGAATAGATGACTTGTATGACCAGTTACGAAGAGCATCAGTGTTTTATATGATTTATTTAGAATTAGGATACCATTAGCTAAAGCTAAGGGAATCAAATATTTCTAAGACGACATTCAAAACGAAGTTCGGGCATTATGAGTTTTTAGTAATGTCATTCGGTCTGACTAATGCACAATCAGTTTTCATGGACCTTATGATAAGGATTTTCCATCGGATCAGTTTTTAATACTATTTATTTATGACATATTACTCAGTTGAAAGGAAAGCCCATGAGGAACACATGAGGATTATTTTACAAACACTATGCAATAAACATTTGTACGCTAAATTCACCAAATGTGAGTTTTGATTTAATCAGAAAGTGTTTGGGGTAAGTTGCTTCAACAAATGGAAATGGTATGGATCCGCATAAAGTAAAAGGTATGATCAACTTAGAGAGACCAACTAATGCAGCAGACGTACGTAGTTTCCTAGGCTTGGCAGGATTCTACAGATGATTTGTTGAGAATTTCTCACAATTAGCATTACCCTTAACAGCTTTAACAAGGAAGAATGTTAAGTTTGAATGGTGAGATAAGTGTGAACAGAGATTTCAGGAGCTGAAAACAAGATTGGTGACTGCACTTGTTCTAACATTTCCTGTAATGGGAAAAGAGTATGTGATTTACTTTGATGTGTTGAGGGAAGGTTTAGGGTGTGACCTCATGCAAGAAAGAAAAGTAATAGCTTATGCGTCAAGGCAATTGAAAAAGCACAAATGTAATTACCTTACACATGATCTTGAGCTAACAGTAGTTGTTTTAACATTGCAGATCTGGAGGCATTATTTGTTGGTGAGAGGTGTCACATTTACACAGATCATAAGAGTGAGCTTTAACATGTTATTCTAGAGGAAGCTCACAATTTAGCTTACGCTATGCATCCATGAACCACCAAGATGTATAAAACTGTAAAGGGGACTTATTGGTGGTTTGGGACGAAGCGGGAGTTAGCTGACTATGTTGATAGATGTTTGATCTGCCAACATGTTAAACCACTTAGACAGAAGCAAGAAGGACTCTTTAACCCATTGCCAGTGTCGTAATGGAAATGAGAGCATATTTCTATGATTTTTCGGTTTCGATTACGATGTACTTCAAGGGGACATGATGGTATTTGGTAATGGTGGATAGACTCACTAAGACAACACGACTTATACCGATTAAATCGACGTCTACACTTGATCAGCTTGCTAAGCTATACGTCGATAGGATTATGAG
Organism: Trichosanthes cucumerina; assembly: GCA_036507285.1. Lineage (NCBI taxonomy): Eukaryota > Viridiplantae > Streptophyta > Magnoliopsida > Cucurbitales > Cucurbitaceae > Trichosanthes > Trichosanthes cucumerina. Next base: position 10,647,898 of record CM071837.1, on the reverse strand, counting down.
TCAATACGGAGTGCTAGTGTCCATAGTTTCTGATAGGGACCCGAGATTTACTTCTATGTTTTGGCCTAGCTTACAGAAAGCTATGGGGACAAAGGTGAGTTTTAGTACAACGTTCCATCTTGAGACAAATGGTCAGTCAGAGAGGACCATCCAGACCCTAGACGATATGTTGAGAGCATGTGTCCTTCAAGTTAAGGGAAGTTGGGATATACATCTATCACTTATGGAATTCGCATACAATAAAAACTATCAGTCTAGTATTGACATGGCACCATTTGAGGCTCTGGATAAAAGACCGTGTAGAACGCTCGTATGTTAAAACGAACTAGGGGAGCGGAAGCTAATCTGTCCTATGTTGGTGCAAATTACGATGGACAAGATTAAGGTAATCATAAAGAATATGAAGGTAACTCAAGATCGTCAAAGAGGTACGCAGATAAGCAACGAAAGGACTTAGAATTCCAAGTTGAGCATCAAGTTTTTTTCAAGTTATCTCCGTGGTGTGGTGTCTTTCGTTTCGACAAGAAAGGTAAACTAAGTCCTAGATATATTGGTCCTTATCGAGTAATGGAACGAGTTGGACCAGCATCCTACATACTGGAGTTGCCAGCATAACTATCTTGAGTGCATGATGTTTTACATGTGTCCATGTTGAAGAAGTATATTCCAGATCCGACGCATGTGCTGCAAACACAACCAGTTGAGCTAAAAGAAGACATGAATTACCTAGAGGATGCAGTTCAAATCCTCGACAGGAACGAACAAGTTTTAAGAAACAAGACGATTCCACTCGTGTAGGTTCGTTGGAGACATCACGGAGTGGAGGAGGCAATCTGTGAGTTAAAGGACCAAATGAAGAGGAAGTACTCGACGATTTTCACTTAAATACTGCTAAATTTCGAGGACGAAATTTCTTAAGGTGGAGGTAAGTTGTAAATCCGAGATCATTCTTTGGAATTCAAGAAAGAAAAGACAAAAAAAAAAAAAAGAAAAGAAAACAAGAAAGAAAAGGTCAATATATTATGTTTTGTTTTGTTTTGTTTTGAAAAGAAAACAAAAGAAAGAAAGAGATAAACGAAAGAAATAAAAAAAAAATTGAAAAAGAAAAGAAAAAGCAAAAGGAAAAATGACAAAACTTGCCTCCACAGCAAGGTTTTCTATAAAATCATTTTCAAATCTTTTTTTTAAACTCATTTTCACGAACCAAGCAGAGGCTTTCGTGGGGAAGAGCTAAGCGAAGAAGAAGAGAGGAATTTCCATGTTTTGAGTGTAAACCCGAGATCTTTCTTTGGAACTTTCTTGATAGAAAAAAAAACAACAAAAGGAAATAAGAAATGAAGTGAAAGACAAAAGGAAAACAAGGAAGAAAAAGTTTAAACCATTTTTGTTTGGTTTTGCTTTAAAGATAAAGAAGAAAGAAAAGGAAAGAAATGTTAAAGTTTTGTTTTGTTTGGTAAAGAAAAGAAAAGAAAAGAAAATAAATGAAAGAAAGAGATAAAGGAAAGGAAAAAGAAAAAGAAAACGAAAAGAAAAAGCAAAAGGGAAAAAGACAAGATTTGCCTCCACCGATTGCTATTTTAAAACCATTTTTAAAACTCATTTTTTTCACAAAAGAAAGTTGAGGTCTCGTGAGGTGAAGTTCAAGGAAGAAGAAGAATCTTGTTTTGGGGTTGAAGTTGCAGAAGAAAGGAGAAGAACTCAAAGTAGCAGCAAGGAAACCATTTCATCTCAGTTCTGATATTTTGATCTTTTCGAGCTCAACAAGAAGAGGTAAGAGTTGAGTTTTTGATTCATGAAATTTAACTCAATTTGGAACAAAGTTCGTGAAGGAAGCTCGAGCTAATACTGAAGTTAACATAAAGTTTGTGAAGAGGAAAGCAGAAGACAGAATTTGTTGTCAAATCCAGGAAGCCTCTGATGTTTTGGTTGTACTGATCTGTAGAGTTGGAATCAGAAGCTCTAATTCGTATGGTTGGAATGCTTATTAAATTTTCCACACCTTTCGTGAAGGAACCGTGAGTAGAAAATGTCTAAAAGATGTTTTACATATCAGGTTAAATTTGTTGTGCAGCAGGAAATCCGAATTTGGAAACAGCAGAAGTTTGTTTTGAGGAAAGTAGCGTCCGAGGTATTTCTGAACAATTTCGTCTGAAATTTCAATTTCATGTCTTCATATGATTCTTAGAGGATTCGAAAAAGAAGAGTTTGGTATAAATCACATTATTTTTGGATAAGTAATGAAGAAGTTATGGCTGTCTGAAAACAGGGCAGAAAATCTGAAAATGCTAGAAATTTGAAAGTTTGTTTTCTTGCAGTTTTAAGGTAAAAAATCATGAGCTCGAGGTTCTAATGGTTGAGTTGGTTTGTTTGACAGGCCAAGAGCAAATAGGTCAAGTTTAGAAGCCAAGGATCTAATTCTAATACTGTGAGTGACTCAATTTTAAAACTATGCTTGACCAATGTTCTTCTTCAAGAACATAAGTGTTGATAATTACATCCTGTTTGAACTAATTATGTATAGCTTCATGGAGTTTTTAACAAAAGTTCATGACGGAACATAAGCATGTTTTGAATTAATTTGTAACTAAATCCAAGTATGGAACCTAAATTATGAAAGTTTGTATTATAAAGACATGATTTCCACGGTAAACAAATTATGCTCTTGTTTGTGGTTAACCCCTAATACTGAAGGACATTCGAGAAGGTACTTGGGGGGAATGAATCATGATATCCAGATACTGAAGGACAATGAGAAGGTATTCGGGTAGTAAATGGTTTTACCTTAATACTGAAGGACAATGAGAAGGTATTCGGGTAGTAAATGGTTTTACCTTAATACTGAAGGACATAGAGAAGGTATTAGGGAAAACCAAACGACCAAAGGTATTCCACGTGCACGTGAGAGAGAGAGGTCTGAACCTTATTGGTATAAATGTAACTCTACCACCTTTATGGTTTGATTGTTGTATCATGTCATGTGTTTTATTGTTATGAGCTTCTATATTATTGATCTATCTACCCTCGGTATGATAGTACATTTCGAGTTGTGTGCTATGCATAAGTGGTGACCTAAACCTGTAAATTGGAATCATGGTTTGTTTATGTTTACAAACAGATATTAAGCTATTTTCTACTTATAATTTGTCATTATTATGAATCACCTGTGAGCTTATAATGTTTCAAAGATACACACTCACTGAGCTTTTTAGCTCATTCTTTCAAGGTTTTCAAACCTTTTCAGGTAGAGATTGAGCTCCTGGTACCTAAAATCCTGCCATAGTCTGCTGGATATTTCATAAGTTGATATTTTGTACGTGGCAGGTATTGTATAGCAAGTCGTTATGTAGTTATAGTTGTTTGTACATAAGAGGTTGTATAAACAGTGAGTTGGCATATTCTGGGTTGTGAAGCTATTGGTCGTTTAAGTTTTTAAATGAGACACTTAAGAAATGTTTCTCCTTATGTATGTTTAGTAGTTATCGAGTTTCCACTGTGTTATTTTAAAGTTTACAATATAAGAGCATAGTATGTTTATCAGGTAGAGCAGGGTCATCAGGTATTCTTAAGAGGTGAACAATGTCTGTTGGCTTCATGGCTCTTTTCGGGCTAAGTTAGCAGGTGGTTCGGGAGGGGGTGTGACATTGAGTTTGAAGAAGGAAGGAGAAAGGTTCAATCAAATTTCAATGAAAATTCAATGTTGAATTCAACCCTGTTCTGATATTTTTAACATCTCAAGCTCCACAGAAAGGGGTAAGAGTTGATGTTTGGTTTTCTCAAAAGCTAACTCATTTTTTAAAAAAGTACGTGAAGGATGCTCGAGCCAATTCTTACCTGAAGTTACTGTTTTGTGAAGAGAAAGGAAGAAGAAAGAATTTGTTTTCAAATCCGAGAAGCCTCTTGTATTTTGGTTGTTCTAATCTGTAGGTATGGCTGGAAAGCTTATTGAATTCCTAAAACTTTTGTGAAGAAATTGTGAGTAGAAAACGACTGGAAGATGTTTTAGATTTCAGGTTAAGTTTGTTGTGCCGCTGGAAATTGAATATGGAAATAGCACAAGGGTTGTTTTTGAAGAAGAAGCTTTTGAGGTATTTTTGAGCAAATCCGTTGGGACTCTAAATTTCATGTCCTCATAAGATTTTTAGAAGGTTCAAAAAGTGAGAGACTGGTATAAATTGCATTCTTTTTGGATAGGTAATGATGAAGTTATGACTGTTTGAATACAGGGTATAAAATGTATGAAATTCTAGAAAATTTGATGGTGTGGTTTTTGTAATTTTAAGGTTAAAAATCATGAGCTCGAGGTTCTAATACATGGAATTGGTTTGTTTGACAGGCCAAGAGGAGATAGGTCGAGTGTACGGGCCATGGTTCTATTTAAAACTGTGAGTGACAAAACGAACCTCGAAAATGGTTTATAGGCTTGTATTATGCTTATGAAAATGCAAGGTTTTGCTAAAACGAAATGGTTTCAATGCTTATTGTTTTCCTTCAAACACATATTTATGAGTATTCATACATTCTAAGAAATGATTTCAAGTGCTCGATGTGAGCGTACATGTCTTGATGAAATTTATATGTGAGTGTTCTTGATTGTCGAAATTTATGGAAATGTTATGATTTCGAGCAAGTATGTCCTAGCAAGTATGATTTAAAGATTTCCAGTTTTAATGAACAAGCTGAGTAAGCTTGAGTTTTACGAAAGGAAAGATAAACAAGCATGTTTAAATGTTTTTATGTGTTTTTTGAGTCTTGAATGAGTAAATGACTGGGACATTGAGCCCGAGGCTATATGGTACCGTGTGCACATAGGTCATTTTTTGTTGTCGACGTTGAGTGTACTCCGTGACAACAATGTTGTCGTGAATGTTGGGCGAGCCCCACTACGACAAAGACGATGGGAGTTCTTGGCGGGCCCAACTACATCGTAGAGTAAACATTCGTTGTACAGGGTGTGCCCTACACAATGTGGATTGTGACATGTTTTAAAAGGATTTCTATCATTCATGTGCCTTACGAGATTTTAACGACATACTTGCTGGTTTTTCTGAAAAGCTATTATGATTACACAGTTAATTTTAACGTTTGATTATAGATGCATATGTTCATAGATGGTTAGGTTATATGATTTACGAGTTAATAGTTTTCTTTTAAACTGAAGTCACTTGCTGAGCTTCATAGCTCATTCTTTCAGTGTTTTCCCACTTTTAAGGTAGAGATCGAGCTCCCAATGCCTGACATGTAGTTATAGTTGTAGGTGCTTTTGAGGTTGTTGTTCTGTTATTAATTGTTTGGCCTGTTTGTGGTTTTGATGCTTTTGCCTGTTTAGTTTTGAAGATAGACTTAAGAAGTGTTTCTTCTTATGTATGTTTAGTAGTTGTCAAGTTTCGTTGTGTTATGTTAAAGTATTTCATATGTGAACATAGTATGTTTATCGTTAGAGAGGTGAACGATGTTTGTTGGCTTCACGCCGTCTGTCGGGCTAAGTTAGCAGGTAGTTTGGGAGGGGGTGTGACAATCATGTCCTGGATATGATGGTGTACTTTAACATCGCGGAGTCGAATGGTGCTTCAATCGATGAATCGAGCCAGGTCGGCTTCATTCGGGAAACCTTCAAGATAGTTTTGTAGAGTTTAGAAGTAATGTTGTTATGAACAAGCTTACTTTTAATCTTACCTCCCTTCTGAATGAACTCCGGACCTTTCAATCATTGCTGAAAATTCAGGGATCGAAAGGTGAGGCAAATGTTGCAAGTAGGAGTTATCATAGAGGTTCGACCTCTGGATCAAAAATAGTGGCTTCATCTTCTTCTAACTTGAAAGGGAAGATGGACATTGAAAAGGTTGGTAAAGGGAAACAAGCTGACATAGCTACCGCAAAGAAAGGCAAGAAAGTCAAAAAAGTTGCTGAAAAGGGAAATTGTTTCAATTGCAACGAAGACAGACATTGGAAATAGAATTGTCCGAAGTACATTGCACAGAAGAATAATAAAGGTAAATATGATTTATTTTGCTTAGAATATTGTTTAGTGGGAAATGATAAAATTGCTTGGATACTTGATTCAGGTGCCACAAATCATGTTTGCTCTTCTTTTCATGGAATTGATTCCTAGCAGCAGCACTAGAAAGGAAAGATAACACTCCGGGTTAGAAATGGAGAAGTCGTCTAAGCTGTAGCAGTAGGCACGATGAAGCTTTATTTTAGCATGAAATATATGTTGTTAGGCAATATATTAGAGATACCAGGGTTTACTAGAAACATTATTTCAATTTCTGTCCTTATAGAACAATGTATTTATGTTTCTTTCTCTATAAATAATGTGTTTATTTTGAAGAAAGGTGTGGAAATAAGTTTAGCTTCATTAGAAAATGGGTTGTATGTTTTAAGGCCTAATTAAGTCAAAATGGTTTTTAACAATGAATTATTTAAAACTTCAAACACATAAACTAAGAAACGTAAAATCTCTCCTAAAGTAAATGCTCATCTTTGGCATCTTATATTGGGGAACATTAATCTCAATAGGATTGAGAGATTGATAAAGAATTGACTTGCAAATGAGTTACAAGAAAATACTTTACCTATATGTGAATCCTGCCTAAAAGGCAAAATAACTAAAAGACCTTTTAATGAAAAATGTTATAGATCCAAAAAACCTCTTGAGCTTATACATTCAGACCTTTGTGGTCCGATGAATGCTAAAGCCATATGAGGATATGAATATTGCATCTCCTTTATAGATTATTATTCTAGATTTGGGCATATTTACCTAATACAACATAAGTCTGAAGCACTTGAAAAGTTCAAGAAATTCAAGACTGAAGTTCAAAATCAATTAGGTAAAACGATTAAGACATTTCGATTGGATCGAGGTGGAGAGTACGTGGATTTAAAATTCAATAACTATATGATAGAACATGGAATTGCATCCCAACTCTCGGCTCTCGGTACGCCACAACAAAACAGTGTATCGAAAAGGAGAAATAGAACCTTGTTGGACATAGTTCGATCAATGATGAGTTATGCTCATCTCCCTAGTTCCTTTTAGGGTTTCGCAGTAGAGACTGCAGTATTCATTTTGAACAATGTGCACTCAAAAAGTGTTTCTGAACCAGATTTTGAACTCTTGAAACGACGTAAAGGTAGTTTCTGTCATTTCAAAATTTGGGGTTTTCCATCACATGTGCTTGTGACAAGTCCAAAGAAGTGGGATTCACGTTCAAAATTGTGGCTATTCGTAGGATATCTAAACTAAAAGAGGTGGTTTATTCTATGATCCTAAGGAAGATAAGGTTTTTGGGTCAGCAAATGCCACTTTCATAAAGGAGGACAACATAAGTGACCACAAACCAAGAAGTAAAATTGTGTTGAGTGAGTTTGACGAACGATACCAAATGTTGCTAATAAAACTAGTACGTCAACAAAAGTTGTTGATACTGGCTTGTCTAGTCAAGAGATTTCATCTCAAGAGTCGAGTATGCCTCGACGTAGTGGGAGGGTTATAACGCAACCTGACCATTACATGGGGCTATCTCAAACCAAAGTTGTTATACCAGATGACAACTGCGAGGATCCATCGACTTATAATCAAGAGATGCTTGACAAAGACAAAGACAAATGGGTCATAGCCAGGGACCAAGAAATGGAGTCTATGTAGTTCAATTCTTTTTGGGATCTCTTAGAGAAACCTGATGGGGTAAAGCCTAAAGGTTTTAAGTGGTTCTACAAGAGAAAGCGTGGTGTAGATGGGAAGGAGCAAACCTTTAAAGCTAGACTAGTAGCAAAGAGTTATACCCAGGTTGAAGGGGTTGACTTTGAGGAAACCTTTTCACGTTTTGCTATGGTAATGTCTATCCGTATCCTACTTGTCATGGTTGCATATTATGTCTATGAGTTATGGCAAATGGATGTCAAGACAACCTTTTTGAATGACAATCTAGAGGAAAACATCTACATGGACCAACCCAAAGGGTTCATTGAACAAGGACAAGAGCAAAAGGTTTGCAGGCTTAAAAGGTCAATTTTTGGATAGAAACAAGCCTCTAGGTCCTGAATTATAAGATTTGATGAGGTAAACAAATCTTATGGTTTTGATCAGAATGATGATGAACGTTGTGTCTACAAGAAAATAATCAATAGTTCAGTCGCATTCCCAGTTCTATATGTGGATGATATCCTACTCATTGTGAATGATTTAGGATATCTTGCTGACATTAAGAATTGGCTAGTGTGTTCTTGGGATCCCGATTGTCCGAAACTACAAGAATTAATCACTAGCCTTGTCTCAAACATCTTACATAGACAAAGTGTTGTCAAGGTTTAAGATGCAAGACTCTAAAAAGGGCTTATTGCCTTTTAGACATGGAGAACACCTTTCTAAGAAACAATGTCCTAAGACACCTCGAGGGGTTAAAGATATGAGACAGATTCCTTATGCATCAGTTGTTTGAAGTCTGATGAACGCCATGCTGTGTACTAGGGCTGACATCTGTTTTGCAGTTGGAATTGTCAGTAGGTTTCAAATCCAATCCAAAACTTGAACACTGGACAACAGTTAAAACAATCATTAAGTATCTACGGAGAACAAGGAACTACATGCTTGTGTATGGGGCTACGGATTTGATCCTAACAGGATACACGAATTCTGACTTTCAGACTGGTAAATATTCTCAGAAATCTACATCAGGGTTAGTATTTACTCTTAACGGAGGAACTCTAGTATGGTGAAGCGTCAAGCAAGGATGCATCGCAGATTCCACCATGGAGGCCGAATATGTAGCAGCTTGTGAAGCAGCTAAAGAGGTTGTTTGGTTAAAGAAATTCATGCTAAATTTGGAAGTTGTTTATGACTTTGCCTATCATGCTATATTGCGATAACGGTGGTGCAGTGGCAAATTCGAGGGAACAGCAAAGTCACAAGAGGGGAAAGCACATTGAGCAGAAATATCATCTCCTCCGGGAGATCGTGCATCGAGGAGACGTGATTGTCACGAAGATAGCCTAAGAGTACAACGTTGCTGATCTTTTTACAAAGGCTCTCACGGCTAATGTATTCGAGAGTCACCTAGAATGTCTAGATTTACAAGTCCTCCCCAACTAGGTTAAGTGGGTGCATTTTGTACAAAGGGTTTAAATGCCTTAGTTTATTTTATTTACATTACTGTAATGTTTCAGTACTCAACAAGCTTTTCGTCATGTGGGAGATTGTTGGGATTTAGGCCCTAAACTTGTGTAATTTTGATCAAATAAATAACGAGTTATTTGTTTTGATAAAATTATATGCCTTTTTTATAAATACAATAATCTAAGCTTAAAGGTTATAATATATCTTGAACATCAGTGTAGTGGACACTATTTAGATTGTGTTCATAACCTAAATTGTCTATGGTATAAGAATAAGGTTGTAAACCTCATTCTTGTAACACCATGGATGCGACCCAGTTTGTAATTAGTACAAATGAGGTAATCCAACTCATTCATGTAGTTCACATGCGTGTGGCGGCATCCTTTATGAAAAGTTCATACAAGACCAAACTGCAAATTATTAATCTAACCAGTGTAACACCGTTAACCAAATAAGACAGATAATTTATAGATGGTCATCAATGGCTCGACCTGAATCCTGAATAAGTTAAGAATTCCTTCTTATAGGTGTTTGTCCTTAGACTAGTATGGGTGAGAGTGGCCTGTAGCCGACTTCTTACGGACAAAACCTCGTACATATTTGGGGACATAACTATACCTTATGGAATTCACTCATTCCTACACTAAGGAATTAGATAGGTTGTTCCCTTAAGAATGAACTCCAAGTCTTGAACAACGGGGCCCCGCCCTCTATGAGGGTATGAGTCTCTTGTAGGACCTTAGACTTGTTGTCACACCCCCTCACGAACTACCGGCTAACTTAGCCCGGCAGACGGCGTGAAGCCAACAAACATCGTTCACCTCTCTAACGATACTTGTTGTCCCATTTTTTTTACCTAATAAACATACTATGTTCGCATATGGAACACTTTAACATAACACAGCGAAACTTAAGAAGTACTAAACATACATAAGGAGAAACACATCTAAAGTCTCTGTTGAAAACTAAACGGGAAAAAGCATCAGAACCACAAACAGGCCAAACCATTAATAACACAATCTCAACCTCTAAAGCACATACAACTATAACTACATAGTCCCCTCAAACATTACTACAACACACATGGACTTGCTATACAACACCAACCATGTACAATTATCAAACTTATGGAGCTTTTAGCAGACTATGGTAGGATGCCAGGTACCAGGAGCTCGATCTCTACCAGAAAAGATTTAAGAACATTGAAAGAATGAGCTATGAAGCTCAGCGAGTGACTTGAGTTTAAAAGAAAACTATTAACCCGTAAATCATATCACCTGACCATCAATGAGCATATGCATCTGTAATCTAGCGTTAAAAGTAACTGTATAATCATAATAGCTTTTAAGAAAAACCAGCAATTATGTTGTTAAAATCTCGTAAGACATCTGAATGATAAAAATCCTTTTAAAACATGTCACAATCCACGTTGTGTAGGGCATGCCCTGTACAACCAATGCTTACTTTACGATGTAGTGGGGCCCGCCCAACACTCCCATCGTATTTGTCGTAGTGAGGTCGCCCAACACTCACGACAGCATTGTTGTCAGGAAGTACACTCAACGTCGACAACAGAAAATTACCTGTGTGCACACAGTACCATATAGCCTCGGGCGCAACGTCTCAGTCATTTACTCATTCAAGACTCAGAGAAAAACATAAAAACATTTAAACATGCCTGCTTATTTTTCCTTTCGTAAAACTTAAGCTTACTCAACTTGTTCATTAAAACTGTAAATCTTTATGTAACAACCCTAAGTTTTAGAACTACACAACTAGGGGAGTTACTAAGCAACGCCGCTAATGCTGGAAAAATTTCGGCAGCATAACGGCGCTATTATGGCAACAAGAAAATTTTTCCTAACCTGTTAAAGGCACAAAACACTCCAATAAGTATTTCGACTCACCCAGCCTCCACCAAACTACATGTACGATAGGTTGGGTTCAGGCAACAGATCACAACAGATAGCTAAGGTAAGATAGTCTAGAAGAAAATGAGTTTCAATACTTGCCAACACTTACAAGCCACGACGACAAATCGAACAGCAGATAAAACTTAAGTAGAAGTTCTTTCAAGACAAGAAGAGAAGAAAAAGAAAAGGACAAGACGCAGCGGGACGACAAGATATACGACAAAAGTAACTTCCTAAGAGCCAGGGACACTACGAAGATGTCTTATAGCCTCGCCAGGTTGTCTCCATCGCCATCCACCCCGATTCAACTCTTACCTGCAAACAAAACATAAAAGGAAACAGGTGAGCATAAAAATACCCAGTAAGCAGCCCACTTACGTCCAAACTTATCTCAACAAGACAGTTCCAACTCCCGATCTCGCTCAATTCTCGAACCGATCCCTCCCCTAACTCTCTTCGTCCTGGCCCCCTGTGGTGACTACTCGAGCTCCACCTTAGGTCCTATAACTTTTGTTGACGACGCAATGAGAGAAAGAAACCCTCACGCCACACACACACCGGCATAGAGCAGAGCAGGTACGTAACCTACGCGCCCTATGGGGAATCGCCCCTAAGCAAGCACGGGATCATGGAAAGCAACCACTCCCGATCTCAACGGGGACGCACCCCCAGGCTCTCATAACACACTAGCATGGTACCGTGCGGTGCGTAACCTACACGCCCATTGGGGAATCGCCCCTAAGCTAGTCCGGGATCATGGAAAGCAACCACTCCAAGTCTTGATGGGGACGCACCCCAGCCTTACGAGCCTATCATATATCGTCAACCTAGAGGTTCTGACCCGTTCAAGCGCAATCCAGTGTTCGGTGAAGACTAACTCATGGGTTCTATTCATAAGGTAACTAGGGTCTCATCTAAACATTTCTAACATCCTCGACCCACTCCAAGGGTCCAAACTCCCAACTAGGCTCTCAAACCTATCAAACTCAACGCGTACCACACGCTCGTTTGGAATGTCAGATTTCACCACAGGTACGACCCCTACCGCTCATAGTTTCACACAACAAAATACGTAAACAATGCAACATAGTAAAACAAGATTCAAACATACTTGCAAACCTGATGTAACAATCATGCAATCATCTCAAACTTAAAACTCATAAAAACATGCTACGAGCTTCAAAATTTCTTGACTAGAGATCCTATGGTTCAACAACAAAACTCAAAATCACAACAAGGCACATACACCTTGCTCCTTCGCTCAGGAGCTCGGCGTTTACTCCAACTGACTACTTACCTCAAATGGGAGTGTCGCGGGAAAAGTCCTTGCTCCTGCTAGCTGCCTAGTGCACCTACAAACACCACGAGCGAAACACTGATCTCAGATAAGAACCAATCTAACTCGAACGTTCTTTGGTAACCCCTCAAGGGAGACACAACTAACCCAACTCTCCTAACTACCAAAACAAAAACAGTAGCACAAGGTCGAGATTTACCCACGGACGCGGGATGAAGGCACTCTCTGCCCGGTCCTAGCCTCGGGGTTCCTTCACACGTCTATCCTTTTCGTCAAAACGATTTGTTCTTGTCACAAAACCAACATTAGTCAGTGCGAAAGGTTACCATTGATTCGGATCTACGAGAGAGACAAAGAGGGAGAGCGCAGAGAGAGAGAATTCGGTCGGATCTGAGAGGGTGGCTCGTCCGGATCTGCGGCAAGAGAGAGAGATTCAGCCAGGGAGAGGGCAGACGGACAACGGACCTGCGACAAGAGAGAGAGAGGGAGAGAGAGAGAGAGAGAGACTCGGCCGGAGAGAGATAGACGGAACGACGAATCTGCGACAAGAGAGAGAGAGAGAGTGAGAGAGAGAGAGAGAAACTCGGCGGAGAGGGAGCAGACGGACGACGGAGGAGCAGCAGCAGCGGCGGTGGCGGCGGATCGGGGGAGCAGCAGCAGCGGCAGATGGGGGGAGCGACAGCAGCGGCGGATGAACGGGGAGGCTTGCCTCGCGTGCGACCTCTCTCTTTTTTTTTTTTTTTTTTTTTAAACTAATAACAAAAGGAGACCTTAACAATGTGAAAAAGAGGGGTTTACCTCGATTACTTCTCCAAACTGCCCGATAAGAGACTTAAGAGTCGTCAACCCAATTTAAAGGCGAGATTTAACTATCTTGGCCCCTGTAGGATCCAGAAATTAATAAATCTAGCCCAAACCTTTTAAAATCTATGACATGAGCCCCAAATTAACTTGGAAAGAATTTAAAACTTACTTGAAATTATCGGGCGTCACACTTTAAATCATACTTGTTGGAAATCATAACATTTCCATAAATTTCGACTATGCTCACATATATATTTCATCAAGACATTTAGGCTCACAGCGAGAACTTGAAATCATTTCTTAGAAAATATGAATACTCATCAACATGTGTTTCAAGGAAAACATTAAGCATTGAAACCATTTCTTTTTAGGAAAACCTTGCATTTTCATAAGAATAATACAACACTATAAACCATTTTCGAGGTTCGTTTTGTCACTAACAGTGTTAAACTAGAACCTTGGCCTGTACACTCGACCTATCTCCTCTTCGCCTGTCAAGCAAACCAAATCCATGAATTAGAACCTCCAGCTCAAGATTTTTAACCTTAAATTATAAAAACCACACCATCCAATTTTCCATCATTTCACAAATTTATACCCTGTATTCAAACAGTCATAACTTCTTCATTACTTATCCAAAAAGAATGAAATTTATACTAAACTCTTCCTTTTTGAACCAACTAAAAATGTTATGAAGTTATGGAATTGAGACACAAAATTCAATTTCCTGCGGCACAAAAACAACCTGCTGTTGTTTCCAGATTCAATTTCCTACTGCACAACAACATTAACATGAAATTTAAAATATCTTCCAGTCGTTTTGTACTTATCATTTCTTCACAAATGTTGTAGGAAATTCAATAAGCTTTCCAACGATACATATTAGAGCTTCTGAGTCTAATTATACCGATCAGAACAACCAGAACACCAGAGGCTTCTCGGATAGGATAGTAAATTATGTCTTTTACCTTCCTCTTAACAAATCAGTAACTTAAGGTTAGAATTGGCTTGAGCATCCTTCACGAACCTTGTTCCAAAATGAGTTAGCTTTCAAGAAAATAAAACCTCTACTATTACCTCTTCTTGTGGAGCAAGAGATGGTAAAAATATCAGAACAGGTTTGAATTCAACATTTAATTTCCATAGAAATTGGATTGAGCCTTTCTCCTTCCTTCTTCAAACTCAAAACATGGAAATTCCTCTCTTCTTCTTCCCTCAGTTCTTCCCCATGAAGGCCTCTGCTTGGTTTGTGAGAAATGACTTTCAAAAAAAAAGATTTTAAAATGATTTTAAAGAAAACCTTGCGGTGGAGGCAACTTTTGTCATTTTCCCTTTTGCTTTTTCTTTTCTTTTTCTTTTTTTATTTCGTTCCCTTATTTATTTCTTTCTTTTCTTTTCTTTTCAAAACAAAACAAACCCAACCATAATATATTAACCTTTTCTTTCTTATTTTCTTTTTTTTTTCTTTTCTTTCTTGAATTCCAAATATTGATCTCGGGTTTACAACTCACCTCCCCCTTAAGAAATTTCGTCCTCGAAATTTAACAGTCTTTAAGTGAAAGTCATCGGGTACTTCCTCCTTATTCGGTCCTCTAACTCCCAGGTTGCCTCCTCCACTCCATGATGTCTCCAATGAACCTTCACGAGTGGGATCGTCTTGTTTCTTAAAACTTTTTCTTTCCTGTCGAGGATTTGAACTGCATCCTCTACGTATCTCATGTCTTCTTTAAGCTCAACTGGTTGTGCTTGTAGCACATGTGTCGGATCTGGAATATACTTCCTCAACATGGACACATGAAAAACATCATGTACTCGAGATAGTTCTACTGGCAACTCAAGTCTGTAGGTTGCTGGCCCAACTGGCCTTGTTACTTGACTTACCTTTCTTGCTAAAGCGAAGGACACCTCTCCATGGAGATGACTTCAAGAAAACTTGATCTCCAACTTTGAATTCTAAGTCCTTTCGTCGCTTATCTGCGTAACCCTTCTGACTGTCTCGAGCTACTTTCAAATTCACCCTGATTACCTTAATATTGTACATAGTAACATGTACGAAATTAGGACCAATTAGCTTTCGCTCTCCTACCTCCTTTTAACATATAGGCGTTCTACACGATCTTCCATATAAAGCCTCAAATGGTTCCATGGCAATACTCGACTAATAGCTGTTAATATAGGCAAATTCTAAAAGTTATAGGTGTGTATCCCAACATCCCTTAAGTTGAAGGACACATGCTCTCAACATGTCCTCTAAGGTTTAGATGGTCCTCTCTGACTGACCATTTGTCTGATGATAGAATGTTGTACTAAAATTCAGCTTTGTCCCCATAGCTTTTGTAAGTTAGGCCAAAACATAAAAGTAAATTTCGGATCTCTATCTGAAACTATGGACACTGGCACTCCGTATGGACTCACAATTTTATCGACGTATAGCTTAGCAAGCTGATCAAGTGTAGACGTCGCTTTAGTGGGTATAAATCGTGCTTTCTTGGTGAGTCTATCCACTATTACCCAAATACCATCATGACAACTTGAAGTACGTGGTAATCCAAAAAGAAAATCCATAGTGATATGCTCCCATTTCCATTCCGTCATTGACAATGGATTAAGAAGTCCTCCTGGTCTTTGTCTAACTGGTTTAACTTGTTGGCAGATCAAACATCTGTAAACATAATCAGCTATATCTCGGTACATCTCGGGCCACCAATACGTCCCCTTCAAGGTTTTATACATCTTGGTGCTTCCTGGATGCATAGCGTAAGCTGAACTGTGAGCTTTCTCTAGAATATCATTTTTAAGCTCACTAACACTCGGAACGCATAGTCTTCCCTACCTCTCTATGGCTCATTCTGATCTCACTTTATGAGGTCCATGAAAACTGATGGTGCATGAAAACTAATCCAAATACTGGTGGAAAATCCTGTTCATGAGGTACATGAAAACTGATGGTGCATTCGTCAAAGCGAATGGCATTACTAAGAACTCATAATTCCCATACTTCGTTATTAATGATGTCTTAGGAATATCTGATTCCCTTACCTTTAACTGATTGTACCCTGATCTTAAATCAATCTTAGAAAACACCGATACTGCTCTTAACTAGTCAAACAAGTCATCTATTCGGGGTAAAGGATACTTGTTACGTATCGTGACTTTGTTTAACTGTCTATAATCAATGCATAATATAAGGGTACCATCATTCTTCTTTACAATTAACACTTGAGCCCCCCCAAGGCGATACACTAGGTCTGATGTATCCCATATCAACTAGTTCTTATAATTGCATCTTCAGCTCCCTGAGTTCACTTGGAGCAATTCTATGCGGCGGTGGCAAAATTCGTGTTGTTCCTAGTAGCAATACAATAGTGAACTCAACTTCCCTATCAGGTGGCAACCATGAAAGTTCTGCTGGAAAAACATCAACAAATTCGTTCACAACAAGAACATTTTCTACTTTTAGCTTTTCCTCCTGCACCTCTACTACATGCGTAAGAAACACCGTGCAACCTTTCCTTAATAACTTCTCAGCTTTTAATGCTAAAATCAAACTCGTATGAATAATCTTTCTTTCACCCTTGAAGACCACTTCAACCAATCATGGTTTCTTGAAAACAACTTCCTTTCTTTGGAAATCCATGGAAGCATAATGAGTGAATAAGAAATCCATCCATAAGATTGCATCTAACACCTGCAATTTAAGTGGAAGAAGATCCACTAACATATTGAGACCTTCTACTAAGACCTCACAATCTCTCAACACTGCCTCAACTAGTAAAGCATCACAACTGACGTGTAAATAACTAACCTCTCAAATAAAGGCTCTAACTTTCTATTCAGCTTAGCTAGGAATATACTGGAAACAAAGGAATGCGTAGCACCTGGATCTATCAAAACACGTGCAGATACATTACAAATAGAAATCGTACCAGTAATCACATGTGGTGCATCGTCCGCTTATTGCTGAGTCATAGCGTAGACCTTTCCTTGTTGCCTAGTTCTCCCTACAACTGCCTTCTGTTTTGCACCACTGGTACCCTCTCTTGCAGCTACTTGACTTCTCGGCTTCTCAACTGTCTAGGACCCAACTCCCTGGTCCCTCTGCGCGGCTGCTCTAAGTTGTGTACAATCCTTCTTGAATTCCCTGGCTGTCCACAATGGTAACACACGCCGACACCAACAAGACATTGGCCTCGATGATTTTTACCACAGTTTTCACATGGACTTCTTCTTGCTGCAGTGGTAAAAGAACCTTGCACTGTTTGTGGTCTTGTTGTGGATCTAGCAGATCGACTAGGTGCTTTTTGACTCTGCCTCTGATACGCACCACCCACATTCATCTGCCTCGATATTTGGTCTCCAGCTCGATTCTTAAAGTCTTGACGACTTTAAGCATTCACTCTGGATGTTAATCTTCGTTGTTCGGGAACTCGAAAAACTGCTCGTTGTTGAAGGCCCTCGAGTAGGCTCCACTACTCATTGCACATCTGCTATACTATGCTCAACACGTAGAGGAGTCTCTACCAACTGAGAAAAATCAGTCCACTTAGCAATGGTTGTGACTGGTGTACGTATCTAAGGTCGTAACCCTAATTCACATCTTCGACACTTGTCACTCTCAGATGCCACAAGAACATCAGCATACCGTGACAGCTCGGTATACCTTCTCTCGTACTCAGCGACTGAAAGTCACCATTGCTTAAGTTTTAAAAACTTCATCCCTCTTTGCCTCACGATACGTGCTTGGATAATATTTATCTTAAAAAATGCTTCTCAAAGTTATCCAATCAAAAGTGCGTGCATCACTGCGCCTGGCTAGTATTGACTTCCATCCTTCTTCTGCCTCCTTCAGCAGCAAGAATGGGGCTAACCTGACTTTCCGCTTCTCATGATAAATCATCAAATCAAAACATTTCTCAAGCATATCCAACCAAACCTCAGCGTCAACTGGATCTTTGGAACCCTCAAACATTGTGGCTCCTACTTCTTTTAAGTAATCTATTTTATGTCTTGTCTGGATCACTTATCCTTGCCCTCTATGCCTTACCTACAACCTGTGAGGAATTCGCATGTTGCTTAATTCTTGCCCCTATCTGGACTCTCGGGCTCTAGATCCCTTCTTAGGTTGGGCTTGGGTAGGATCCTGCATCCCGTCCTGATCCTGCCTGCATCGTCTACTAGTACGTGGTGGCATGACTTCTATAGCATATCAACATACTAGACATGTAATGAATACTTAACTCAAATGCACAATTCTAGACCTGTGTTCACATTCTAGTCCTGACTGGATTTACTATTATCCTTACTTTGACCATGCTCTACTAGTTCTATTAAACTAACTCAATAACTTGCTATTTACTTTTAGTTTTTTCTATCGCTAACTTGCTATGTTTATTTCCGCATGGAGCTAACTGCTCTGATACCAAGATGTCACACTCCCTCCCGAACTACTTGCTAAATTAGTCTGACAGAAGGTGTCAAGCCAACAGACATCGTTCACCTCTCTAACGATACATGTTGACCCTATTTTACCTGATAAACATACTATGTTCGCATATGGAACACTTTAACATAACACAACGGAACTTAACAACTACTAAACATACATAAGGAGAAACACTTCTTAAGTCTCTCTTGAAACTAAATGGGAAAAAGCATCAGAACCACAAAAAGGCCAAACCATTAATAACACAATCTCAACCTCTAAAGCACATACACCTATAACTACATAGTCCCCACAAACATTACTACAACACATATGGACTTGCTATACAACACCAGCCACGTACAATTATCAAAGAAAACTAGTAACTCGTAAATCATATCACCTGACCATCTATGAGAATATGCATCTGTAATCAAGCGTTTAAAGTAATTGTGTAATCATAATAGCTTTTAAGAAAAACCAGCAAGTATGTCGTTAAAATATCGTTAGGCATATGAATGATAGAAATGATTTTAAAACATGTCACAATCCACGTTGTGTAGGACACGCCCTTTACAACAAAGGCTTACTCTACGATGTAGTCGGGCCCACCCAACACGTCCATCGTCTTTTTCATAGTGTGACCCGCCCAACACTCACGACAGCATCGTTGTCACGGAGTACACTCAACGTCGACAACAGAAAATGACCTGTGTGCACACGGTACCATATAGCATCGGGCTCAATGTCTCATTCATTTACTCATTCAAGAATTAGAAAAACACACAAAAATATTTAAACATGTCTTGATATCTTTCCTTTCATAAAACTCAAGCTTACTCAGCTTGTTCATTAAAACTGGAAATCTTTAAATCATACTTGCTAGTACATACTTGCTTGAAATCATAACATTTCCATAAATTTTGACTATGCTCACATATATATTTCATTAAGACAGTTAGGTTCACAACGAGCACTTGAAATCATTTCTTAGAAAATGTGAATAATCATAAACATGTGTTTCAAGGAAAACATTAAGGATTGAAACCATTTCATTTTAGCAAAACCTTGCATTTTCATAAGCATAATACAACTCTATAAACAATTTTCGAGGTTCGTTTTGTCACTCACAGTGTTAAACTATAACCTTGGCCCGTATACTCGACCTATCTCCTCTTGGCCTGTCAAACAAACCAAATCCATGTATTAGAACCTCGAGCTCATGATTTTTAACCTTGAAATTATAAAAACCACACCATCCAATTTTCCAGCATTTCACTGATTTATACGCTATATTTAAACAACCATAACTTCTTCATTACTTATTTAAAAAGAATGAAATTTATATCAAACTCTTCCTTTTTGAACCCTTTAAAGATCATATGAAGACATGGAATTGAGAATCCCAACAGATTTGCTCGAACGAAATCGTCTTCTTCAAAAACAACCTGCTGCTGTTTCCAGATTTAATTTCCTGCTGCACAACAAACTTAACTGGAAATTTGAGCATCCTTCACGAACCCTGTTAAAAAATGAGTTATCTTTCGAGAAAAGCAAACCTCAACTCTTACCTCTTCTTGTGGAGCTCGAGATGGTCAAAATATCAGAACAGGGTTGAATTCAATATTGAATTTCCATAAAAATTTGATTGAACCTTTCTGCTTCCTTCCTCAAACTCAAAACAAGGAAATTCCTCTCTTCTTCTTCCCTCAGTTCTTCCAAGTGAAGGCCTTCGCTTTGTTTTTGAAAAATGTGTTAAAAAAATTTTAAATTATTTTAAAGAAAACCTTGCGGTGGAGGCAAGTTTTGTCATTTTCCCTTTTGCTTTTGCTTTTTTTTTTTTTTTTATTTCTTTCCTTTATCTCTTTATTTCTTTTCTTTCCTTTTCAAAACAAAACAAAACCAACCTTAATATATTAACCTTTTCTTTCTTGTTTTCTTTTCTTTCTTGTTTTCTTTTCTTTCTTGATATCCAAAGAATGATCTCGGGTTTACACTTATTGTTCATTAGAGGATCAGTGGTGCTTAAGGAACAATAAGGTAATCACAGGGGTAAAATGGTAATTTGACCTAGCCTTGATTACGAACAGCCTGTGAAGGGTCGACTCATGGGTAATGATTATATAAGTGGACACAATATAATCTACAGTGAGGACAGTTCAACTACAAGTCAATAGTGGATTGACTTGTAGTTAATGAATATCGATTAACTTGATCAAAGAGTTTGATCAGTTAATCTCACATCATTGGAGCTCATGAACTGTAGGTCCATTAGATCGCTCCGTTGGCTCAAAATGGTAATATTGAGGGTATAAAGTTAGGAATGAAATTGAAGTGTTCAATTTCATACATGAGATGTTTTATCAGTTATATATCATATAATTGATGCAATATATGGTTTTAATGTGAATTATATTCACATATAAACCATATAATAGTAGGAGAATATAGCAAGTATAGGATGGTAATTTTCATCCTATTTTCTTATATATATAGTTGCATGAGATGCAACTAGGTTAAGCAATTTCAATCTCTTATAAAACGCCTAGAGGATTCTCCCACATCGTCTTGGAATGGTTCCAAAACACAATCTCTCTCAAAAACATCTCATGTCACCTAAACGGAACCCACATTCCTCCCTCACCTACAGAACAACGGAGAAGATCCGGTGGTATTGTCTGTGATCGCTTGGGTTCGTATTTCTAAGATCGTGATCGTGAGAGAAGGAGCACTCGAAGAAAAGTTCTTCAAAGGTATAATTCTTGTTGTCCATCTTGTTTTTATATGCTTAATCGACATAGAATTTTTCTTGAATATAATTCATGTAACTAAATTAAGAACGCTTGATTCACAATCGCTTCCGATGCGGGATTCCATTCCCTTCATCCGGGGCTTGAACAAAGTGTCTGACCCTCTCATTGGCCCCAGAAGGACACTGTTTGTTTGTAGGAACACAAACAAATTGTTCATTAGAGGAGCACTGGTACTTAAGGTACAAGATGTAACCCAGGGGTAAAACGGTAATTTGACCCAGCTTATATTACGAACATTCGTGAAGGATTGACTTGCTGTCATTGGTCAATATCCGTGGACACGTAAATATATCTACATTCAGAAGAATGCAGCTGCATGATTTTAGTGGAGTGTTCCCGTAGTTAACAAATGTTGATTAGGAGGTTAATGAGATTAATCGAGTAATCTCGTATAGATACGATATAAAATATATAGTTTTGGAACTATATATTATAAATTTAATGTGAATATGATTCATATTAAATTATATGAGGGAATTAAATATTTGAAAGAGTTCAAATATCAAATTCAAATGTGAATGTGATTCATATTTGAAAACTATAGGTTGAAATTTAATGTTCATAAGACGTGGATTAAGACTATAGGTTAGGGGAGAAATAGATTAGATATGATTTGATCTTAATTAAATATATGATAAATTAAATAGATGAGAATTAATTAATTAATATTAATTAAATTAATTAATGGGAACGTGTCAGAAGGACACGTTACCATCGTCCCCACCAACTCCCCATCGATAGGGAGTGGGAGAAGAAATCCTCTGAATGATCTTCTCGAGGATGAGAAAATCTGGATGATCGTCTATGCTCTTATTTAGCTCTCGAAGAAAATTCTCTCTCAATTCCGTCCCACTCACTTCGAAGAGTTGGAATTCCTTCCCACCTACAAAATTGATCTAAGTAGTACTCAGAGAAAAGAGGGTTTTCCTTGTGGTGTTGTTCTATTGGAGAAAACATAGAAGATTTTTTTAGTTGTTGTGTTTATGCAAAATTTGGAGCAAGTAGTTGTTGAATAGATAACAACAAATGCAATTATGAATTCCCTTTTATTTTACTCAATTTCCAAAGCATTTTTTCATGTTTATTCCATGTATAATTAGATTAGAATGCACGCTTATGCCTGTTTTTACACCAATGTATTTGTTTTTGTATTTCAACAAAAATGAACTTGCAATTACGATTCCAAACACATTTTCGCTGCTCAAGGGGATAAGATCTCCATCATTACTTACTTGTTGAAGAACCCTTCTTCAACGCTTTCCTCCTCCGTTCATGATCCCTCTCGAATATACGATCTCGAATATGAACTTTATCCTCAGTTGTTCTCGGGAGGCTGAGGGAGAGCATGTGGGACTCCATTTGATTTTCGGTGAGGAGTCATTGAGAGAGAATTGAGAGAGTTTGAGAGAGAATTACCTTCCTCTCTTTGGATGAAAATCAAAAAATGGGAAAATGGCTTACCAAAAGCTTCTTACAAAACCTTTAAATAACAGTGTGTTGTGGAGTTAAAACCTCCACCAAATCACGATATTACCACAACCATATGATATGCAAATCATATTTGCATATCACATGATATAAGGTATCTCATACCTTATTATACAAATATCATTTGCATAATTGTGGAATTTCAAATCACTCAATTCAGTTTCTCTCGATTAAATTTCTCCAATTACCAATAATTAATCAATTAGGCTATAGTACAGTTTATTATGAATCTCATTCACATCAAACTATATAATATGTCAATCATATCTCATATATATGAAAAAAATACCCTTTTAATGAATTTGAACACTTAAAATCAACACCAAACTGTAAACCCTCTATGTATCCAGTTTGACCCAACAGATGGACCTAATAAACCTACAGGTGACGAGCTCCAATGATCCGAGACTAACTTGTCAAGTTGTTAAACTCGGTTAATCAACATTTATTAGCCACGACAACATTCCACTAAATGACGTAGCTTCACTCCCATCACTATAGGACAAGTTGTGTCCAATGATATAACAAATGCCCATTAGTCGAACCTTTCACATGTTATTCCTATACACTACTGGGTCAAATTACTGTTTTACCCCTGGTCTGCCTCTTGCTTCTTAAGTCCCACTGCTCCTCTAATCAACAATAACATTGTTATGGTCCAACCATAAACAACAACCCTCTCGGGCCAGTGAGAGGGTGGAGCCCCGTTGTTCAAGCCCTAGAGACAACACTTAAGGGAACAATCCTCTAGTTCTCCTAAATCGAGAACGAGTGAATTCCATCTCGCGTAGTCAAGTTCCCAGTTCCCCACGTGGTCCTATCCCTGAGAAGATAGACATATTGGCCGAGCAGAAGTGGCCATCCTCACCCGTACTAGTCAATGGACAGACTCCCTCAGACAGGAGTCCGTAAAACGCTGATGATTGAGGTCGAGTCATAAATTGTCATCTATGAATTTATTAGTCCTATACTGTCAACGGTGTTGCATTAATAAACCTAATAATTCACGGTCTGATATTATACAATATCATTGCACAGGATGACCCCACTAGCATGTCAACAACATGAACGAGCTGGATCACCTCGTTTGTATCTGATACAAAGTGGATCACATCGACAATGTATCCATTATTAGGTCTCCAACCGTATCATTATACTGTAGGTCGTTCGGGTCATTAACTTGAACGTGATCCTCCCTGTGTGTCCATAACACACCGTTCAAGTTCTAGTTCTCTCATAATACAATGACCATGAAGCTTAGTTTATTTGACTATGTTTATGAAATATGCGAGACACAAAACATTGAAAAAATAACTCTTATTTATTTCAACTTAGAATATTACAAACTTACACGAGAATAGGACATACATCCCAACATAGACTTCCTATGCATTAAGTTAAATATACCCATACCTTGAATAGTCATCTATAAAGATACAAAGTATTCGTAAGCTCCACACACTTTAACAGTCTTCGGACCACAAAGGTCAGAATCTATAAGCTCTAATGGCTCTTTGTCTCTATATTCTTTTCCACTAAAAGGAATTCGTCATTTTTCTTTTAAGGCATGACTCACATACCGGTAAAGAGTTTTCTTCCAACTCGCTTACAAGTCAACTCTTAACTAGTCTCTCAATCCTATTAAGATTAATGTGGTCTAACCTTAGATGCCAAAGATGGACATTTTATTTAGTAGAAACCTTTGCTCTCTTAGTTCGTGTTTCAGCCGTTTTAAACAACTTAGTGTTCAAAACAGTTTTTACTGAATTATGTTTCAAAATGTACAAGTTATTTTTAAGTGAAGCAGAACAAATCAAATTTCCATTTCTAAAAATAAACGCTCTATTGTAAGAAAATGAAACGAAAATTCAATGTTCTAATAGGCAAGAAATAGAAAATAGGTTTCTAGTAAACCATGGAATTGTATACATATTATATAATAAAATGTAATTCCTACAAAAAAACAGCTTCAAAGTGTCGATGGGTGCAATAGAGACAACCTTCGAGATCCAACCTGTAGTGTTATCTCACCCTCTCGAAGCTTCTGTCAGGAATTAATTCCTTGAAAAGACGAACAAACATGGTTAGTGGCACCCGAATCCAATATCCAGGCAAAATCATTAGTCTTCACTAAACAGGTTTCGGTAACAAGTAAATCACATTTACCTTCTTTCTTAAAGTCGACAAGGAACTTGGGATAGTTACGCTTCCAGTGTCCGACCCAATTGCAGTGGAAACACTTTTCATTCTCTGAAACTTCCTAGACCTTTTTTCCCTTTTGGGCGGCAGCATGGTCATTACCCTTCTTCATCTTCTCCTTCTTTGCTTTCGGGCCTGAAGAGCATATAGGTTTTGTCCTAGAGATCGAACCACTGTGAAGGGACCTGAAGGCAACATTTGCCTCAGCTTTTGGTGTCCTAATCCTCATGAAAGACTGGAAGTTCTGTAGTTTTTTAAGAAACGTTGTCACAGTGTAGCTAATTTTGTTCGTGACAGCATTGCTACGAATCTAAAGGAAAGTGTTCGGAAGAGTCTCCAGAATAAAGTTGACCTGGCTTGACTCATCGATTGAAGCCCCGTTCATCTCAGCGAGATTAAAGTGGGTCATCATGTCCAAAACGTGTTTACGGACCGACATCCTTTTTTCATCCGCGCGTTGAAGACGTGTTTGAGTGAATCATGCCAGACCTAAAAGGGTTGTTGTACAAAGATTTCCTACAAGAATTCCATGATCACCTATGGTGTTCATCAACTCATGGTTTTTTGCCAACACTTCAGCTGAGTTGATAATGATATATAACCTGGCCTTTTCATTGGCCCTTATCAATCGATCGTATACATCACGACCCCTTCGTGATGCGGTCGAGGCCGACACCTGAGCACACTTCTTAGTGAGTACAAACTTTAGGTCGTAATTTACTAAAATTCTGTTGGTATTAATTTTCCACGTTTGGAAATTATCTCCCACTAGTTTGTCGGAAGCTAACAGGGCTATGATTGAGCTAGACATTTTTGCTTAAAAACAAGTAAAAAACTTTACATCAGTGTCACAAAACTTTTAAAATCCAATCATGTTTTAGCAACATTTTATCCTATTATCCCTTGGTCATTGAAATTTACAATCATACCCAAAAGGTTTAGAATGACCGCAACTGAATGGTGTACAGAAACACTCCTCCTCTGGTACAAGATTATCTCGACCAGACCCTAATACTAGAATAACTCTTATTCCATCATGCGTCAAGATACCATTTTTCCCTCTGAATCCATTAACTCTTATTGAATCCCGTGAGTGTCACCCTCAATCATTAAATATCCAAGCATTCGTCCAAACAATAGCCACCGAAGGGTGAACCAAGAAGAAAAACTACAAGGAAATTGTATCCCTTTTGGGATTTCACAGTGTTTCGACATCCTTTATGAAGGCCCTCCGAAGGGATTGCCTTGTCCAGGCCAAACTAGCAGGCAGATCATAGACGTCTCACGGTGTGAATCGAAAGACGAGACCGTGGGTCCCATTTTCACAGTTCCTCCTCCCACTCACTATAAGTACTCTCTCCATTCACGTTCATTGACCCATGCAAATACAATCTGAAGAGAGACACTTTCATTTGCACCACAAGGCCAAGTATGGATCTCACGGTGTGAACATAACGGAGATTTATATTAGGAGATTCAAATGTATCTCATACACTTTATTTCTTCCGACTCATCACTTTAAATTAATCGGGATTGACCTAGATCAAACGACTAATATTTACCTAAGTCTACCAATATAACTCTTTTATTGGATTAGCCTAAGTCTATAATCACATTATTAACTTAGGTCTGTGTAACTAAATTAATCAACTTTTAATTAACAACACTAACGATAATATAACCTATAATTCTTCGGACAAAATTCACTCCTATGTCGGTTCTCAGGTAGGAGTGTACTACAAAATGCCAGCTTAAATACCCTTGCCTTAGACAAAACCTTCCTTAGATAGAGTTACTTATTAGACCCCATTCATAAGTCATATTTGATATCCTAATTCTAATCTTATAATAACAAGAAAACCTAAGTCTAATTATTCAAGATCTAATCATTTTAAAACTAGTAATTAAATTAGTTTACATGAGAAATGCTTGATCATTCACCACATGAATAATTAAACTATATAATACAATTGAAATAAATGCATGTCATGCTTTAAATCTAAGAAATGTAACACTTATATTAAATAAATTAAATCATGGAAATCTTATATTATAACACTTATAATATAATCCTATCATGCATAATATATATTATAACTCTTATAATATAAATATGATGCATGAAATGTGTAACTTAAGGTGGGATTTTAATTTATATGACATACAATATGCACATAGAATAATTAATTTCATACATCTCATTCATAATATAAATTCAACAGCAAAATTGAACCGACTTTGACATTTTAGGGACATTAATTGAATTAATTAACATTAATATAACTTTTATATTAATATTAATTAATAAAATTAATATAAAATACATTTTATAAATTAAAAAGTAAATAAATAAAAAAAAACGTCCCCACGATCAGCTTTGAAGCCAACCTACCACTACGCGTGAAACTTTCTCGCGAACTGCCCACTACGCTCGTAACGTTGCAACGTCGTGGCCAGTGTTGTCCTCCGCGCGCCCAACGCCTCAGCGTTGCAACGCTCCACCCAGCGTTGCAACGCTGACTTATAGCTCAACCATGTACCACATAGACAATGTTGAGACGCCGAAGAATAACGTCTCAACGCCGTCCACAAAACAACAAACTTGTTTGTTGTTCTTCATTTTTTTCGCCCGATTCCACTTCGATTTCTTCACAACAACTCTTGCCATAAAAGACACGGACTTTGAAACTCGATTTACTTTATAATTGTCCAAAAACATGGGCCTTTACATTGATCTCTATTGGGATGTATGTCCTAATCTTGTTTAGTTTATAATTTTCCACTTGCAATTAATAAGAGTTGTTTATTCTATCATTTTGTGTCTCGAAATTTTTACAAACTTTGTCCTATAAATTGAGCTCCAGGGTCATTGAATTTATGAGAGAAGTAGAACTTGAACGGTGTGTATTAGACACTTAGGGAGGATCACGTTCGAGTTAATGACCCGTACAGTCTATAGTATATGGATAGAGTTCGAGGCCTAATCCTTGATACACTTTGGATGCGACACATTTTGTGTTACTGACCCGAACAGTCTACAGTATATGGGATCAACTTATCTTACACTGACGGGAGTTCAACTACGGGTTTTAGTGGAGTGTTACCGTACCTAAAGAATGTTGATTAACCGAGTAAAAAAGTTACACAAGCTAATCTCAGATCATTGGAGCTCGTCACTGTAGGTCCATTAGGTCCATCGTTTAGCTCAAACTTGATTAATAGAAGGATTACATTTTTTGTGTCAATTTTAAGTCTTCAAGTTCACTAAAGGGCAATTATGTCATTCATATGAGATATGATTGACATATTACATAGGTTGATGTGAATGAGATTCATAATAAACAATAGGTTAGCCTAATTGTTGAATTTGGGCTAATTTTGAGAAATTAGATCGAGAGAAACTAAATTGAATGTGATTCAATTTAAAAATCCACAATTATACAAATCTTATTTGTAAAGTGAGATGTGAGATATCTTATTATATGTGTTATGCAAATATAATTTGCATAACCTATGGTTCTGGTAAAATGGTAAATAGGTAGAGATTTCAACTCCACCTATCACCATTACATAAACCCTTAAGAAGGGGCGGTAAGGTTGATTGCTCATTTTTTGATTTCTCACCAAAAGGGAATTGACAATTCTCTCTCAAAAACACATCTCTCTCAATCTCTCATTCCTTCACCAAAGAAGATAATCTCACTATTCTCCTTCAAACAAAAGCATAACAACCGAGAAACTAAGTGGAAGTGTCTGGTTCGTTGGTTCGTATGAGGAGTTCGAGATCGTTGAGAACAATACGAAGAGTTCGTGATTGAAGAATGGAACGTGAAGAAAGGTTCTACAACAAGTAAGTGTTGCTTGCTAGTTTTTCCTTCTTAATAAGCATGTTTAGCCTAATTCTATGTGATAGTTTAATCTTAAGAAAAAGATTTTAACAATGATACCACGACGATTCGATTGTCCTTTCGTTGCGCGGAATTTTCATTCCCTTCAGTTGTTTTTCTTAAAATTAGGTGGGTAAATGCTTCGATTTATGTGATAAATTGTTGTTGGCGAAAATGGATGGTTTCGGTTTTTGACACTAGTTTTAGATTTAGATTAAAGTTGATGAGATCAATGTAAGGGCCCGGGGTTTTGGGCATTTTTTAATGTAAATCCAGTCTGTAAGTCCGTGACGTTCGTGGCATGAGATATTGTGAAGAAATCGGAGCGAAAACGGGTGGGAAACGACGAAAAACAACAAAGGAGCTTGTTGTTCTGTCAACAGCGTTGAGACGATGTTCTTCAGCACCTCAACATTGTCATCACGGGTGGAGGCTTGGCTTCAGAGCACCGTTGCAACGTTGAGGCGTGGAGCGCGCAGGGCGCGATGCAGAGCGCTGCAGCATTGCAACGCTGCCCACGGCGTTGCAACGCTGAGTGCGTGATGGGCAGTTCCAGCGAACCGTTTGCGAGGACGTGGGACGTGAAGCTAATTTCCACCTAGTAGGGCGTTTTCTTTAATTAGATTTATTTATTTATATTTCGTAAAATGTAATTTTTTATTTATTTAATTAAATTTATTAATAAATATTAATATAATTTTTGAATTAATATTAATTAATCTATTTAATGCCCCTAAGATCCCAAACCGATCAAATTTTTGCTATATATATATTTTATGCATGAGATGTATGATTTAATTATTTCTATGTACATAATGTATGTCATGTAGATTTAAAATCCCACCTTAGGTTAACCATTTCATGCATTATTATATATTAAAAGTGTTATAATATATAGTATGCAGGATAGGTTATATTATAAGTGTTATAATATAATTAAAGAATGTTTTAATTTATTTAATATACCAGTTATATTTCTAAGATTAAAAGTATTTTCATGCATTTCATTTATGAATATTTGTCATAGTTTATAGTTATTCATGTGATGAATGATCAAACACTCTAACATAGAAATGCATGTAACCTAAGTTAATTTTTAGTTTTAAAATTTTTAGAACTTGAAGAATTAGACTTAGGTTTTCTAGTTCTGATAAGATTAGGATTAAGAAATCAAAATATGACCTTTGAATGTTACTAGTAACTCTATTTTGTCTAAGGTTTGGCTATTTAAGTTAACGTTTGCGGAATACCCTTACCTTGAAACCGACTTGTGAGTGAATTCGGTTCGGAGATTCTTAGGTTATATTATCGTGACTGCCGTTAATTAAAAGTTGATTAATTTACTCACTTAGACCTAAGTTTATAATGTCATTCTAAACATAGGCTAAATCAATTTAAATGTTATATTGGTAGACTTAGGTAAATTTTAGCCGATTTATCTTGGTCAATCCCGATTAAAATAAAGTGTCGAGTGCGACGAAAAAAAGTGTATAAGATACATTTAATTTTTCGACCACAAAATCTCCGTAAAGTCCACACCGTGAGATCCATACTCGGCCTCGTGGCACAAATGTGAGTGTCCCCCTTCGGATGGTACTTGTATGGATCAATATCATAGTGGATGGAGACAATACATATAGTGAGTGGGAGCGAGACCTAAGAAAACGGGACCAACGATCTCTTCTTTCGATTCATACCGTGAGACCCCTATGATTCACCTACTAGTTTGGCCTGAACCAGACAATCCCTTTGGATGGCCTTGATCATGGGTGTCGGAACACTGTGAATTCCTGAAAGTGATACAGTTTCCTTGTTAGTTTTCCTTCTTGGTTCAGCCTTCTTTGGCTATTGTTTGGATGAATACTTGGAAACCTAAAGATTGAGGGTGAAACTCACGGAGTTCATTAGGAGTTAATGGAATAAGAGTAATTCTTGGATTAGGGCTTCGTCGAGAAAGTCTCGTACTAGAGGAAGAGTGTTTCTGTTCACCCTTCGGTTGCGGCCATTCTAAACATTTAGGATATTATTGTAATTTTAAAATGACATAGAGATCATAAGATTAAATTTTGTTAAAACTTGATTGGATTTCAAAAAGTTTTTTGCGAGGCTAACACAATGATTCAATTTTATTTTTTAGCAAAATGTCTGGCTCAATCATAGCATTACTAGCTTCGGACAAATTAGTGGGAGACAATTTCAAAATATGAAAACACAATATTAACACGATACTTGTAACCGACGACCTTAAGTTCGTGCTAACTCAAGAGTGTCCTCAGTTGTCGAGCTCGATTGCGTCACGAAGTGTTCGTGATGCATACGATCGATTGATCAGGGCCAATGAAAAGGCTAAGGTCTATATTATTGCCAGCTTGTCTGAATTTTGGCAAAGAGGCATGAGTTGATGCTCACCGCTATGGAGATCATGGAGTCATTGCAGAACATGTTTGGGCAACAGTCTTTTCAGGTCAGGCATGACTCGCTCAAACACGTCTTCAACGCCCCGATCAAAGAAGGGGCGTCTGTCCATGAACATGTTCTGGACATGATGACCCATTTTAACATGGCGAAAATGAACAGGGCTTCGATCGACGAGTCGAGCCAGGTCAGCATCATCTTGGAGACTCTTCCGAAGAGTTTCCTTCAGTTTCGTAGCAACATTGTTATGAACAAGATTAGCTACACACTGACCAGCCTTCTAAATGAGCTATAGAACATTCAGTCCTTCATTCGGACACCGGAAGCTGAGGCAAATGTTGCCTACAGATCCTATCACAGAGGTTCGACCTCTACGACTAAATTTGTGGCTCTTTCTCGCCTGAAAAAAGGTCAAGGAAATTACAGAAAAATGAAAGTGTTTCCACTACAATGCGGAAGAAGAAGATGAAAAAGACTAAAGCTGACAGAGCTGCCACCCAAAAGGGAAAAAAGGTCAAGGAAATTACAGAGAAATAAAAGTGTTTCAACTACAATGCGGACGGGAAAGTGTTTTCACTACAATGTGGATGGCCACTGGAAGAGAAACTGTCCTAAGTTCCTTGCCGACAGGAAGAATACAGGTAATTTTGATTTGCTAGTAACTTAAACATGTTTAGTGGAGAGTAGTGACACTACCTGGATATTTGATTCGGGCACCACTAACCACGTTTGTTCTATCATATAGGCCTGGAATTCAGTGTGTATATACTCCACACCTCGATCCGATCGAAGTGTTTTAATCTTATTATTTAACACGTTCTCAATCTCAGTCTTGTACTCTCTTAACTATTGAAGAGTTTCAAACTTACTATGCATTAGGTAAATGTACCCATACCTTGAATAGTCATCTATGTAAGATACAAAGTATTCGTAACCTCCTTGTGCTTTAACACTCATCGGACCACAAAAGTCAAAATGTATAAGCTGAACAGGCTCTTTGGTTGTATATCCGGTCATTTTGCCTTCAAGGCATGACTCACAAACCCGTAAACAGTTTTCTTCCAACACGCTTAAAATACCACCATTCACAGTCTCTCGATTTTATTAAGATTTATGTACCCTAACCTTACATGCCAAAGATGGGCATTTTTCTCTTGGAGAGACATTTATTCTTTTCATTCGTTTTTTAGCTGTTTTAAACAAATAAATATTCAAAAATCTTTAGACCGAATTAGGTTTTAAAATGTGACGACCACAACCACAGGTACTAGTTATTTATTTTATTTAACGTTCTATCAACCTTTGTGTTTAGTCGGATTAGTGAATTTTCATCAGGCTCGGTGAGAGTGAGTCCTTGATTTTATTTAGTTTATAGTGAAGTGTTCTCCTTAAGATAATTATACACATATAATTTAATGAAAGATGAGAAGGTGGCCATGGCATCTTAGTGATTTATGCTCAAGGCAAGGGCTAGTTGGGCTTTTGGAAAGAAAAAGACCTAGGGTTTTAGTATTTATATTATTGTGGGCATGATTGGACAAAAGAAAACCCTAGCCACCTCTCACATTGCTCCTATTAGTTGCCCTAGCCGAAACCCTAACCCTAAACCTAATCATTTTCTTCTTCTTCACTCTACCCCCAGTGGCACTCCCTCCGCGCGACGTTCGGCCGACTCACGAACTCCACCGGCGCGTCCTAAACGTCGACCCGCGAATCGCACTGCCGCGTGCCGATCGCTTGCAAGCCGCCCATGTTCGTGGATTCAACGTCCTCCAGCGTTGCCGCAGTCGTCCTCTGACCGACGACAACGCCAGGACTCGCTGGCTTTTGCAGGGCGCCGTCAGCCGTAAACTCCAAGCGTCGTCGACCAGATCCGTTCACGCCCCGCTCGCTCCGGTTATCAGGTCTTCTACGCTGCTGACCGTTCGGGAAACTTCACCTGTGCCGCCGCTTGAACGCCGAGTGTACTGACGACCAAGCCACGAGCCGCCGGCGATTGGAGCGTGGAGCCCATCCTTCGAGCAGCCGAACCCTCACCGAAGAAGAAAGGTAGCCGTCGGGGTTACGTTACGCCATCCGACCAGCAGACCTTCAGTTCGTCGGTACGCTGCCGTCGAGAGTTATTCGGAGCCGAGATTGTTGAATAGGTGAGCCTTGTGAAACCTTTTCTGTTTTGGAAGTATAGAATTAGTGGATCTGAATCGTGTGATAATATTGTAGGAACAAACCGAATCTCGGTATCAAAAGCTCCAAGATTTGGAGCAAGCGAATTGGCGTTTATACATACTTGAGTTAAGGTAATTAGAGCAAAGTGGGAATCATAGACCTTTATGTACGTAAAATGTTATAGACCTAGAAGTGTCTTTTGGTTGAGTAACAAATTAGAAAACTTCTTGATTATCAGGCAATTCGAAAGAGACCCCCATTTTGAGAACTAGAAGTAGAACGGTTGGATCAAAGCTAGAGGTAAGGGACCTTGTGCCGAACCTTTCTAAATGGGATTAAAGAAAACGGATTTCATTATTTTATGCGAAATTAATTAGTTATCTTACTTGAAAAGGTTTAATGATTTTACGTGAGAATATTCCAATATTTTATGTGAGAATACTCTAATATTTTATGTGAAGATATCTCAAGGTTTTATGTGAGCATATCACAGTATTTTATGTAAGAATATTCCAGTATTTCATGTGAGGATTTTACAGTATTTTATATGAGAATATTTCATGATTTCTTATAAGAGTATTATCTTCAAACTGTTGGGAGAAAGTTATGATTTGCATATCAATGATAATGTTTCGTGACATGTGCACTATAGTTATGTTGATTGATGGGACCTCATGCATGTTATGTATGCCATAAAATGATTTGATGAAAAATGTGGAAATTGGTCTCCTGAGTGCATTGTATGCATGGTGAAACATGCATTAGAGACCCTATGGGTCAAATTACAGGGGTCTGTGAGGGACTCAATCTATTCAGGGGTCTGTGAGGGACTCAAACCATAAAGGGGTCTGTGAGGGACTCAAATAATTACAGGGGTCTGTGAGGGACTCAAAATGAAATGACTCAGGATGACCAATTGACCACTTAAAGAAAAAGGAAGTCATGAATTATAGTCATGATGATATGAGAAAGTTTTAGGTCCCACATACGTACATTTTGAACAGGTTTAAAAGTCATGATTGTATGTGTTTGCATATCCCAAACATCGGTAGCGAGGTCACTTGCTGGGTATTGTATTGCAATACTCACCCTTTCTTTTTAAAATGTTTTTTAGGTAAGGCCAAGGACGTGCAGGGCGAGTGACGGAGGCGCGTTGCCAGAACCATGGGAATAGTCATGTTTTCCGCATACTTTCTTTAATAACTGATGTTGTCGTTTTATGATTTTGAAGTTAAGTTTAACTTTCAGGATTTTAAGTAGGCTATGTTTAAACTGCTCCTTTTACATGTTTTGAATGTTTTTTAATGGGATCCCTAAAGACAATTTGTTAACAGTGGAGATTTAAAGATCGTTTTATGTCTTTTGGCCTAAGAATGCATGCATGTGTAGTAATGTCCCTAAGAGTTTGGTTATAGAAAAGTAGGGCGCATAGGTTGGTATCGAGCCCTAGGTTTAGGGTTCGTAGACTTGCTTACAGAGTAAGCACGTGAGTAGTTCCCATGGTTGAGCAACGCGTTAGGCCACCGCCGTAATGCGTTACGTAGTTTATAAACTAAGCAAATGATTATGATGTAATTTCAGATTGTGAATGTAAATGAATTTAAACCCTAAGGGTGATCCTATCTTACACGAGTTAGAAAGTGATGAGAACTAAGTTAGAAATTCTCCGCTTTGTAGTGATTGACAAAAATGCCACCTAGAGGTCGAGGAGAGGTAGAGGACGTGGTAGGGTCGGAGACCGGGAGGAAGCGTTAACACCCAACCGGAACCACCTTTGGAGCAGGAAGAGATTACTCCACCCGTGCGGATCTCCCCAGACCAACCGGATCGCCAAGAGGATGCACTGTAGTCGCTCCGGTGGCGGATCAAGGAAACACTAATATCATGACTATGATGGTGGAGGCTATGCAGACTCTAGTGCGAGCTACAGTAGCCACCCAGTTGGCCCAAACAAGTCAGGGGCCGAATGATGCAACTCTGGAGTCCCGATATCTGAAAGACTTCAGGAAATATGATCCCAGATCTTTTGATGGGTCTTCTAGTGACCCCACTGTGGTTTGAATTATGGTTGTCCTCCATTGAGACCATTTTGATCGATGAATTGTCCTGAGGACCAGAGGGTGTCCTGTGCTACCTTCATGCTGAGAGACGATGCTTATTTATGGTGGGAGTCCGCTCAGGGAACCATAGTCGCCAGCGGAGAGACGATTATCTGGAATTTGTTTAAGGAAGCATTCTGGCGGAAATTTTACCCTGCCGCAGCTCGATATAGGAAGCAGGCGGAATTCTTACAGCTTAGCCAGAACAGGAGGGCAGTGGAGGTATATGAGAGAGAATTCACCCGTTTGTCACGTTTTGCCCCCGAGTTAGTAGACACTAAGGCAAAGAAAACAGAGCGTTTCATTATGGGACTAGATGAAAATGTTCGAGGCTTCATACAGGCACTAGCACCTCCTGACTATGCCTCCGCAGTGAGAGTGGCGGAATTGATTTGGGTATGAGCACGCATCGCACATCGGGTAATGGCTAACCGGGCGGCCACAGCGAATCGAGAAGAGGAAATGGGAACAAACAAATTCAATCTCGCAGCCTCCCCAGCGTACGCCGCATAGACCAGGAAACATTCGTGCGAGTTCGGTCGAAACCACGATTCAACGGGACGAGAACTAACAGTGGAGATAAGCCACAATGCAAAGACTGTGGTAAACATCATTGGGGTAAGTGTTTGGCCCGGTCCGAGTGTGTTTGAGATGTGGGAAAGAAGGGCACAGAGCTAATAAGCGGCCGTCAAAGTCAAGCGGTGCTAGCCAACCTCGGAGTTATCAATAGTGGGGCTCGCCGCCAAGCCCGTAATACACCAAGGAAGAGCTTATGCAAGCACAAGTAAAAGCATTCATGGCATGACAGAACTGGTTACAGTACACTTCCATTACTTGGGCACCTTGCCTTTGTATTATTTGATTCTGGTTCTACACATTCTTTTATTTTCGCATCCTTCGTGAGTCAAGTGAGTTAGAGTTAGAGTTACGATTCTATGTATGCTTTGTCTGTTTCCCACTCCTGAGGATAAATTTGTTAGCCACTATGAAAGTCAAGGATGGTAGTGTGACTATCACAGACCATGAGTTAACAGTAAACCTAGTGGTCTTAGACATGATTGACTTTGATGTGATATTGGGTATGGACTGGTTAGCGCAGAACCATGCTTGCATTGATTGTTTCAGGAAGGAGGTAGTGTTCACTCCCCCCGCCCACCACAGTTCTGAGTTGAGGCACCCTAGCGGGAAGTAGGCCTAAGGTGATTACTGCTCTTAAGGCCAGGGTGTTATTACATCGGGGAGCTTGGGGCGTCTTAGCTTGTATACTAGATGCGAGGTGTACGGAGATCTCAGTGTCATCGGTACCAGTGGTGAATGAATTTCCAGACGTCTTCCCCGAGGACCTCCCCGGAGTACCCCCGGTCAGGGAGGTGGATTTTAACATAGGATTGGAGTTAGGGACGACTCCGATATCCAAGGCACCGTACAGAATGGCACCGGCAGAATTGAAAGAACTGAAACTACAGTTACAGGACTTACTAGACAAAGGATTTATACGCCCTAGCGTTTCGCCTTGGGAGCCCGCAAGTTGTTGTTTGTGAAAAGAAAGACGGGTCCATGCGCCTGTGTATAGATTACAGAGAGTTGAATAAGGTTACAATCAAGAATAAATACCCTCTTCCTAGAATAGATGATTTGTTCGATCAGTTGCAGGGAGCTACGGTGTTTTCCAAGATTGACCTGAGATCAGGCTACCATCAGTTGAGAATCAGTGAGGAAGATATTCCTAAGACAGCATTCAGATCACGCTATGGACACTACGAGTTCCCAGTGATGCCGTTTGGTTTGACCAACGCCCCTGCCGCTTTC
Source organism: Trichosanthes cucumerina (assembly GCA_036507285.1). Classification (NCBI taxonomy): domain Eukaryota; kingdom Viridiplantae; phylum Streptophyta; class Magnoliopsida; order Cucurbitales; family Cucurbitaceae; genus Trichosanthes; species Trichosanthes cucumerina. The sequence continues at coordinate 10,610,468 of CM071837.1, read as the reverse complement.
ATGGACTTGATGAACCGATTATTCAAGGAGTTTCTAGATACGTTCGTGATTGTGTTTATTGACGACATTCTGATATACTCCAAATGCGATGAAGATCATGAAAGGCACCTGAGGAAAGTTTTACTCACGCTGAGAGAGAATAAGTTATATGCAAAATTTTCCAAGTGTGAATTACGCTCAGCAGTATCCTTTTTGGGACATGTGGTGTCCGAGGCAGGAGTCTCTGTTGATCCAAAGCGAAAGTAAAGCGATCCACGCGTTGGCATCGTCCCACCACCGTCACGGAGGTACGTAGTTTTTCGGGTCTTGCAGGATACTACGAGCGTTTGCATGTGATTTCGCCAAGATAGCCATGCCCATGACTCAGCTGACACGCAAAGGTAACCCGTTTGTCTGGGATGACACTTGTGAGGCGAGTTTTCAGGAGCTCAAGCGTAGATTGGTGTCAGCTCCGGTTCTTACAGTCCCCGAGGGAACAGGGAGCTTGGTAGTTTACAGTGATGCTTCTAAGAAAGGTTTGGGTTGTGTACTAATGCAGCACGGTAAAGTAATAGCTTATGCGTCCCGACAACTGAAGACACACGAGAGAAATTATCCAACCCATGACTTAGAACTAGCAGCAGTAGTCTTTGCACTAAAGATCTGGAGACACTACCTATATGGCGAGAAAATTCAGATTTTTACAGATCACGAAGTTCAAGTATTTGTTCACCCGAAGGAATTGAACATGAGGCAAACGCAGATGGTTGGAATTAGTGAAGGATTACGACATAGATATTCAATACCACCCGGTAAGGCTAATGTCGTATTTGATGCCCTCGTGAGAAAGCCGATTCATACTTCAACATGCGAGTTTCTTGTGCAGAGCGAGCTCTGAGCGAGTTTGCACGAGCTGAAATTGCAGTGATGGTAGGGAAGGCCACGGCATAGTTAGCTCAGTTAACTGTACAACCGACTTTGAGGCAACGCATCATTGAGTCTCAACAGGGGGACCCTCAGTTAGTAGAGAAGCTTAGTGCAGTAACTACAGGTGAACCAGCAGAGTTTTCGCTATACGCAGATGGAGGACTACTATTTCAGGGACGATTATGTGTGCCAGACGACGACAAACTGAAAACGGAAATCTTGAGCGAAGCCCATAACTCACCATTTTCTATGCATCCTGGTAGTACCAAAATGTATCGAGATCTGAAACAGTCGTTCTGGTGGTGTAACATGAAGCGCGACGTGGCAGAGTTTGTTAGCAAGTGTTTGACTTGTCAGCAGGTGAAGGCACCTAGGCAGAGACCCGCAGGATTACTGCAACCTATGTACCTCAGTCGAAATGGGAGGAGATCTCTATGGACTTCATAGTCGGATTGCCCAGGACTTTACGAGGTTACTCAGTAATTTGGGTCATTGTGGACAGATTAACCAAGTCAGCACATTTCATACCAGGGAAACCCACCTACTCTACAGATAAGTGGGCGCAGCTGTACCTGGAAGAGATAGTCCGTCTACATGGGATTCCAGCCAAGACTATTTCAGACAGGGATCCACGCTTCACCTCCAACTTTTGGAGGAGTTTACAGAGAGCGTTAGGTTCGCGATTAAACTCAAGATGCCTTTTCATCCCGCAGACGGATGGGCGGGCATGAGCGTTTGAATCAGATCTTGGAAGACATGTTGCGAGCTTGCACCTTAGACTTTCCAGGTAGTTGGGACACTCATTTGCATTTGATGGAGTTTGCTTACAATAACAGTTATCAGTCGACCATCGGAATGGCTCCATTTGAAGCCCTTTATGGAAAGCGTTGCAGAACTCCCGTTTTCTGGGAGGAGGTTGGCGAACGCCAGTTATTGGGTCCAGAGTTAGTACAGGTCACTAATAGTGCGATACAAAAGATTAGGGTACGAATGCAGACCGCCCAAAGCAAACAAAAGAGTTATGCCGATTCGAGACGAAGGGACCTAGAATTCGGAGTTGGGGACCACGTATTCCTTAAGGTGGCCCCAATGAAAGGGATTCTGAGGTTTGGACGAAAAGGAAAGTTGAGTCCACGCTTTATAGGGCCATTTGAGATTTTAGAGAGGGTTGGTGTAGTGGCCTACAGGTTACCATTGCCGCCTTCCCTATCAGCAGTTCATAACGTATTCCACGTCTCCATGTTGAGAAAATACGTTTTAGACCCGACTCACGTCGTGGACTTTGAACCGTTACAGTTAGCAGAAGATTTAAGTTATGGCGAGCGACCTGTACAGATTATTGCAAGAGATCAAAAGACCCTCCGTAACCGTGAGATCAACTTAGTTAAAGTGTTATGGCAAAACCACCGCACGGAAGAAGCTACCTGGGAGCGAGAAGAAGAGGTGCGAGCTAAATATCCAGAACTATTCCAAGAATAGGAAGATTCGAGGACGAAAGTTCTTAAGGAGGAAAGATTGTGACGACCACAACCACAGGTACTAGTTATTTATTTTATTTAACGTTCTATCAACCTTTGTGTTTAGTCGGATTAGTGAATTTTCATCAGGCTCGGTGAGAGTGAGTCCTTGATTTTATTTAGTTTATAGTGAAGTGTTCTCCTTAAGATAATTATACACATATAATTTAATGAAAGATGAGAAGGTGGCCATGGCATCTTAGTGATTTATGCTCAAGGCAAGGGCTAGTTGGGCTTTTTGAAAGAAAAAGACCTAGGGTTTTAGTATTTATATTATTGTGGGCATGATTTGACAAAAGAAAACCCTAGCCACCTCTCACATTGCTCCTATTAGTTGCCCTAGCCGAAACCCTAACCCTAAACCTAATCATTTTCTTCTTCTTCACTCTACCCCAGCCGGCACTCCCTCTGCCGCACGTTCCAGCCGCCTCACGAACTCCACCGGCGCGTCCTAAACGTCGACTCCCGCGAATCAGACCTGTCGTGCCGATCGCTTGCAAGCCGCCCATGTTCGTGGATTCAACGTCCTCCAGCGTTGCCGCAGTCGCCTCTGACCGACGACAACGCCAGGACTCGCCGGCTTTTGCAGGTCACCGTCAGCCGTAAACTCCAAGCGTCGTCGACCAGATCCGTTCACGCCCCGCTCACTCCGGTTATCAGGTCTTCTACGCCGCTGACCGTTCGGGAAACTTCACCTATGCCGCCGCTTGAACGTCGAGTGTACTGACGACCAAGCCACGAGCCGCCGACGATTGGAGCGTGGAGCCCATCCTTCGAGCAGCCGAACCCTCGCCGAAGAAGAAAGGTAGCCGCCGGGGTTACGTTACGCCATCCGACCAGCAGACCTTCGGTTCGTCGGTACGCTGCCGTCGAGAGTTATTCAGAGCCGAGATTGTTGAATAGGTGAGCCTTGTGAAACCTTTTCTGTTTTGGAAGTATAGAATTAGTGGATCTGAATCGTGTGATAATATTGTAGGAACAAACTGAATCTCGGTATCAAAACCTCCAAGATTTGGAGCAAGCGAATTGGCATTCGGCTTATACTTCGGAGTTAAGGTAATTAGAGCAAAGTGGGAATCATAGACCTTTATGTACGTAAAATGTTATAGACCTAGAAGTGTCTTTTGGTTGAGTAACAAATTAGAAAACTTCTTGATTATCAGGCAATTCGAAAGAGACCCCCATTTTGAGAACTAGAAGTAGAACGGTTGGATCAAAGCTAGAGGTAAGTGACCTTGTGCCGAACCTTTCTAAATGGGATTAAAGAAAACGGATTTCATTATTTTATGCGAAATTAATTAGTTATCTTACTTGAAAAGGTTTAATGATTTTACGTGAGAATATTCCAATATTTTATGTGAGAATACTCTAATATTTTATGTGAAGATATCTCAAGGTTTTATGTGAGCATATCAAGATTATTTTATGTAAGAATATTCCAGTATTTCATGTGAGGATTTTATGATATTTTATATGAGAATATTTCATGATTTCTTATAAGAGTATTATCTTCAAACCGTTGGGAGAAAGTTATGATTTGCATATCAATGATAATGTTTCGTGACATGTGCACTATAGTTATGTTGATTGATGGGACCTCATGCATGTTATGTATGCCATAAAATGATTTGATGAAAAATGTGGAAATTGGTCTCCTGAGTGCATTGTATGCATGGTCAAACATGCATTAGAGACCCTATGGGTCAAATTACAGGGGTCTGTGAGGGACTCAAACCATACAGGGGTCTTTGATGGACTCAAATAATTACAGGGGTCTGTGAGGGACTCAAAATGAAATGACTCAGGATGACCAATTGACCACTTAAAGAAAAAGGAAGTCATGAATTATAGTCATGATGATATGAGAAAGTTTTAGGTCCCACATACGTACATTTTGAACAGGTTTAAAAGTCATGATTGTATGTGTTTGCATATCCCAAACCTCGGTAGCGAGGTCACTTGCTGGGTATTGTATTGCAATACTCACCCTTTCTTTTTAAAATGTTTTTCAGGTAAGGCCAAGGACGTGCAGGGCGAGTGACGGAGGCGCGTTGCCAGAACCATGGGAATAGTCATGTTTTCCGCATACTTTCTTTAATAACTGATGTTGTCGTTTTATGATTTCGAAGTTAAGTTTAACTTTCAGGATTTTAAGTAGGCTATGTTTAAACTGCTCCTTTTACCTGTTTTGAATGTTTTTTAATGGGATCCCTAAAGACAATTTGTTAACAGTGGAGATTTAAAGATCGTTTTATGTCTTTTGGCCTAAGAATGCATGCATGTGTAGTAATGTCCCTAAGAGTTTGGTTATAGAAAAGTAGGGGCGTTACATAAAACATATAAATTACTCTCAAGTGAAACTGAACATAAAAAACTTTCATTTCTAGAAATAAACGCTTTATTACAAGAAAAAGAAACGAAAATACACTGTTCAAGAAAACAAGAAATAGAAACAAGGTTTCTCGTAAACCTAGGAACTATATACATATTATTTAAAAAAGTTTAATTCATGCCAAAATAATGCTTCATTGTGTCCATTGTTGCAACAGAGACAACCTCCCTGGATCGAACCCGTAGTGTTATCTCACCCTCTTTCAGCCGCTACCAGGAACTGATTCCCTAAAAATAACAACAAACATGGTTAGTGGCACCTGAATCCAGTACCCAGACAGAGTCATTACTCTCCAATAAACAAGTTTTAGTTACGAGTAATCACATTTTTTCTTATTTCTACCTGTCGTTAAGGAACTTGGGACGATTTCTCTTCCAGTGACCATCCCCATTGCAGTTGAAACACTTTCCTTTCTTCGCAACTTCCTTGACCTTTCTGCCCTTTTTGTGCAGCAGTGCGGTCAACTTTACCCTTCCTCAATTTCATTTTCTTCCCTTACGGGTCTGAAGAGCCTGCAGCTTTAGTCCTAGAGGTCGAAGCCTGTGATAGGATCTATAGGAAACATTTGCCTCAGCTTCCGGTCCCTGGACTCACATTACAGACTTGAAGTTCTACAGTTCATTGAATAAGTAGGTAAGAGTGTAGCTAATTTAGTTAATAACAACATTGCTACAAAACTGTAGGAAACTCTTCGGAACAGTCTCCATGATAATGTTGACCTGGCTTCGAAGTCCCGTTCATCTTTGCCAGGTTAAAGTGGGTCATCATGTCCAGAACATGCTCACGAACAAGCACCCCCTCCTTCATCCTTGCATTGAAGACGTGTTTGAGGGAATCGTGGTGGACTTAAAAGGGTTGTTGTCCAAACTTGTCCTGTAGTGATTCCATGATCTCCATAGCGTTGATCATAACATCATGCTCCTTTGCCAATACTTCAGACAAGTTGGCAATTATGTAGACCTTGGCCTTTTCATTTGCCCTAATCTACCGATCGTACGCATCACGAACACTTCGTGATGCGATCAAGCCCGACAGTTGAGCACACTCATAAGTGCGCACGAACTTAAGGTCGTTTGTTACTAAAATTGTGTTGATACTGTTTTTTCACGTTTTAAAATTTTAGCCTACTACTTTGTCGTTATGTAAAATGGCGATAATTGAAGTAGACATTTTTGTTGAAATAAGAAAAACTTTATATTTGTCACGCAAAAACTTTGAAGATGTAATCATGTTTTAGCTAATTCTTACTATGATCCCTAGGTGATTAAAAATTTCAATGATACCCCAAAGGTTTAGATTGACCGCAAACGAAGGGTAAACAAAAACACTCCTCCTCTAGGACGAGACTACCTCGACTAGACCCTAATACCAGAACAACTCTTATTCCATTAAGCATCTAGTTACTATTTTTTGGTCTGAAACAATTAATTCTTAATGAATCCCGTGAGTGGCACCCTTTATCTTGAAATTTTCACATGTCCGTCCAAACAATAACCACCGAAGGGATGACAACGAGGGAAAACCAACAAGGAAATTGTATCCCTTTCGGGAATTCACGATGTTCCGACTCCCATGATTAAGGCCCTTCGAAGTGATTGTTTGGTCCAGACTAAACTGGCAGGCAGATCATAGGCGTCTCACGGTGCGAATCGATAAAAGAGACTGTGGGTCCCATTTTCACACAGTATAAGTACTCTCTCGATTCACGTTCATATTTACCCATACAAATACCATCAAAAGGGATGCTCCCATTTGCGCCACGAGGCTGGGTATGGATTTCACGGTGTGAACTTAACGGAGATTTGTGGATGGAAAATTAAATGTATCTTGTACATTTTATTTCCTCTCACTCAACACTTTAAGTTCATCGAGTTTGACCAAGATAAACCGACAATAATTTACCAAAGTCTACCAATATACTGCTTATATTTGATTAGCCTAAGTCTATAATAATTAACTTAGGTCTATGCGAGTAATTTGACTAATGTTTAATTAAACGACACTCACGAGAATATAACCTATGAATCTACGGACAAAATTATTCACTCCCACGTCGGCTCACAGGTCGGCTCCCAGGTAGGGGTGCTCCGCAAAGCGTCAGCTTAAATACCCTAGTCTCAGACAGAACCTTCCTTAGACAGAGCTACTAATTAGTCACCATTCATAAGTCACATTTGATTTCTTAATTCTAATCTTATTATAACTAGAAAACCTAAGTCTAATTATTCAAGTTCTAAACCATTTAAAACTAATAATTAACTTAGGTTACATGCATTGCTATATTATAACGTTGGATCATTCATCACATGAATAATAAATCATATAATATACATACATCACATGTATAAATGCATGTCAATGCTTTTAATATAAGAAACATAACACTTATAATTATTAAATTAAAAACATACAGTGTATTATAACTCTTATAATATAATCCTATCATGCATATAATTTAATCCTATCATGCATACTATATATTATAACTCTTATAATACAATAATGATGCATGAAATGTTTAACTTAAGTTGGGATTTTAATATATATGACATACAATATGCACATAGAAAGGATAAAATTTCATACATCACATGCATAAAATTTAATTAAACAACAACATTGGACCGATTTTGTCACCCTATGGACTTTAATTTAATTAATTAATATTAATATAACATTTATATTAATATTAATGAAATTAAATTAATTAAAACTCGTTTTAAAAATAAATAAAACACATTTGCATGAAGCCTAGCTCGAACCGTTGCCCTCATGGTCCTTGCATGTTGCCACTTCGCGCGAAAATCTCGCGAATTGCTCCACTATGCTAGCGGCGTTTCAACGCCATGGCCAACATTGCAACACTACAGCGCCTAGTCTGAAGCCTCGGGCACCCAACGCCTTGCGTCACAATGTTGATTTATCGCATGACTTCGAACAACGAGGACAATGTTGAGCCGAAAAACAACGTCTCAATGCGATCGATTGTAAAACAAACATCCTTTGTTGTTTTTCATCGATTTCGCCAGTTTTTGCATCGATTTCTTCACAAAAACTCTTGCCACGATCGACATTGACTTACAGACTTCATTTACATTAAAAGTTGCCTAAAACACTGGGCCCTTATACATTGATATCATCTAAACTAAGTGCGAAAAACAGAAAAATCCAACATGCAAACCAAAAGTTCATCAATTGAAATTAAAGGCAACCCACCTAATTCTTAGAAATTCATAATGCACAATGAAATAGCCAACGATTGGCTCTGATATCAATTGAATGTAATGAAAATCCCACAGTGGAAACGACATGAAACGACGTGGTTTCCATTATGCTACTGAGTTTTTCAAATTGAACTTAACACTTAAATCTTAGGCTAAACATGTTTATTTGAAACAAACAACATAAAGTAAATCAAGGTACTTGTTGAAGAACATTTCTTTGAGGTTTTCTTCTCCGATCATGAACTCTTTGTGCCTTTCGATCTGTACACACAATCTCTCGAATCGAACTATTTTAACACCTCCAAATAGTCTTCTCGGATGTTCTCAATCGGTTGAGTGAGAGTAATGGGCCTCCTTTTTGTTTTTGGGTGGAGAAAATGTAGAGAGAGTAGAGAAAATTTTGTGAGAGAAGAGAGAGCTCTTTGGACGGATTTTCGAAAAAATGAGCAAGTGAAGTCCAAAATGCTTCTCACCAAGCCTTTATATAATTGTGAGTTGTGGAGTTCCAATCTCCACCAAATCACCATTTTACAACAACCATATAATATGCAAACCATACTTGCATATTACATATAATAAGGTATCTCATGCCTTATTAAGCAAACCTCATTTGTATAATTGTGAAATTTCAAATAAATCACATTCAATTTAATTTCTCTGATAAATCAATTTCCCCAAACAAGCACTAATTATTGAATTAGGCTAACCTATAGTTTATTATGAATTTCATTCACATCAAACTATATGTTATGTCTATTGGGATTTTTGGCCTAATCTCGTGTTTGTAAATTATTGTTTGAAATTAGTAAAGAGATATTCATTTCATTATTTTGTGTCTCACATTTTATTCAACTTTTACCAATAAACTAACCTCTAGAGTCATTGGATATCTGAGAGAACTAGAACTTGAACAGTGTGTAGTTGACACATAGGGAGGATCACGTTCGAGTAAATGACCCGAACGGTCTACATTATATGGATAGTGTGAGAGACCAAATCCTGGATACACAATGGATGCGGCCCATTTTGTACTAAGATACAAACAAGATTATCTGACTCGTTCATGTGGTTGACATGCGAGTGGGGGCATCTTGTACGATGAGATCGTACAAGACCGAACCGTGAATTATTAGACCTACTGATGTAACACCGTTCACAGTAAGGACTAATAACTTCTGAGATGACAATTAGTTACTCGACCAGAATCCTGAGCATGTTACGGTCTCCTGTCTCCGGGGGTCTGCCTTTGACTAGTACGGGAGATGGTGGTCACAATTACTCGCTAAATATGCCTATCTTCGTAGGGACAAGACAAAGTATGGAGCTGGGAACTTAACTACGCGAGATGGAATTCACTCGTTCCCGCCTTTACGGAAATTAGAGGGATTGTTCCCTTAAGTGTTTTCTCCAGGGCTTGGACAACGGGCGCCTATAGCAACGTTTTTGTTCACTAGAGGAGCAGTGGGGACTTAAGGAACAATAAGTAGACACAGGGATAAAACGGTAATTTTACCCAACAGTGTCTACGAACAACCTTTGAAGGGTTGACTCATGGCCATTGGTTTTATCAGTGGACATGTAATATTCTCCACCGACGGGAGTTTAGCTACGGTTATAGTGAAGTGTTACCGTAGGTAATGAAGGTTGATTTACTTTATCTAAGAGTTTGATAGGTTAATCTCGGATCATTGGTGCTCGTCACTGTAGGTCCATTAGGTCCATCGGTTGGCTCAATTTGGGTTAAAAGAAGGGTTAATGTTTTCGTGTGAATTAAAGTGTTCAATTTCACTTAAAGGGCATTTATGTCATTTATATGAGATATGAATGATATAATATATAGTTTAATGTGAATGAGATCATAATAAACTATAGGTTAGCCTAATTGTTGAATTAGGGCTAATTGGAGAAACTAATTGAGAGAAACTCAATTGAATGTGATTCAATTTAATAAATCCACATTATTGCAAATGAGATATCTTATAATATCTTATAATATATCTAATATTAGATATGAGATATCTTATGATATATGGTTATGCAAATATGATTTACATAACCTATAGTTGTGGTAAAGAGGTAATAATGTGGAGATTTTCACTATTTAAACCTTTCTTGCAATAAGAAACTTAAGTAAATCTCTAATTTTTTGGATTCTCACCAAAAAAAAAAAAGAACCATTTTCTCTCAACTCTCTCAACTCTCCTCCCTTCTCCAAAACACAAATGTCCCACCACTTTCTTTCTTCCAAAAGAACAACAACCGAGTAGCCTTTGGTGGTGTTGTTGTTCGTGAGAAGTGTTCAAATTCGTAGAGATTGAGATTTCGCAAACTGTTCGCGATCGAAGGAAGGAACAGTGAAAAATTGTCGTCAACAGGTAAGTAGTTCTACTTGCTGTATTTTTTCCCTATTATGTATGTTTAGCCTAGTCCTAAGAGTTATAATCATTTTATCAAAATCCAGTAGCATTACGATACCACGACAATTCGATTGTCTTCCGTAGCGCGGGGATTATCATTCCCTTCAATGGTAACTATGTCACATAATTAAATGACATAAATACCCAAATAATGAATTCGAACACTTCAAACTCACACCAAACTATAAACCCTCAATTTATCCACTTTGAGCATACCGAGTGACGTAATGGACCAACAGATTATTAACTCCAATGATACGAGATTAACCTTTCAAACTCTGTGACTCGGTTATTCAACATTCATCAGCTACGTTAACATTCCACTAAAGCTCGTAGATGCACTCTCATCACTTTAACACAAGTTGTGTCCATCGATATAACCAATTCTAGTGAGTCAACCCTTCACAGGTTGTTCGTAGACACTGTTGTGTGAGATTACCGTTTTAGCTCTGTGTCTACCTCTTTCTCCTTAAGTCTCACTACTCCTCTAATAAACAACAACGTCTCATGGTCCAAACATACACAACATCCCTATCGGGCCAGTAAGAGGGTGGGCACCCATAGAAAACGAGTACATGATAGGAGAAGGATAACGTGAAGAAAAGGATGTTCAAAGGTAATAACATATTCTCCCTATTTTAAAATGCTTAACATTATGTTTTTTGTGCATTTTCACCACTTGATTACGGCAAAAGCGATTCAAACCCTTCCATTATAGGATTTGATCCCTTCACTTAAAACCTTCCTTCTTAGCGACTTGATTATAGGAAGTCGAAAATTAAGTAGCACCATTGAGGAATCTTAGGTTGGGCGATGTCTTTGAATTTTTTCTTGCAAGCTTGTGAGTGGGGGGAATCATGTTGAAAGGAATCATATTGGTCAAGTTTTGGGAATACAAGGTGATGTTAGGATTGTCATTGTAATGCCCCTACTTTTATAACATAAATTCCTAGGGACATTACTACTCATGCATGCATTCGAGGCCCTAACTGACTTTAAATAAGTAAAAGTTGATAAAAAAAAATAAATTTAGTTTGGGATCCCATAGAAATACAAAACGTTTACAAGAAACATAACTAATTTCGGCCTCTAGTTTCAAAACTCTATGTTACATAAGCGGAAGACAATAATCATTTTAAAATTCTTTCTAAATCATGGATGCGGAATTCATGACTCGGTTCCCATGGCTTCTCAGAGCGCATCCCCGCCACTACTTTGGTATGCTCGCCTTTACACGAAAACATTTTAAAAGAGAAAACACAACAAAGTTAAAGGGGTGAGTATTATAAAATACCCAGTAAGTGGGGGTCGGGAAATGCAAACACATGCATATGACTTTCCTTCAAACCTGAGTTTTAAACATGACTATTATTCGTGACTTTTAAAATCATAAAGCTTTCTGTAGTGGGACCTAAAACTTTCTTTCATAAAATCATGTCTACCTGAGTCTTTACATATTGAGTCCCTCACAGACCCCTATAGGTTTGAGTCCCTCATAGACCCCTATAAGATTTGACTCCCTCACAGACCCCTATAAGAATTGAGTCCCTCAAAGACCCCTATAAGTTGAGTCCCTCACAGACTCCTATAAGTTTTGACCCATAGGGTCTCTGATGCATGTTTTACCATGCATAAATTCTCAGGAGACCAATTGACCACAACCTACATAACATTTTCATATACATACAATATGCATGAGGTCCCATTCTGCAATCACATATACATATGCATTCAGAATGATGCAACAATCAGATAAATCATAAAATAATGGCATAACTTTTATAACTTTAAACTCGAGTCAATCAATCATGAATCATATTTACATTTACATTATCAAATACGTATCCTTCACAACAACATAACTGAAAATGCTCAATATACATGAATATACATAACCGTGTCAAAACTCATTTTTTCAATACTTTGAAATCCTGTCTATTCGGGTCTTTTGAAATCATTTCGATTCGGGTCTTTTGAAATCATTTTTATTCGGGGCCTCTCAAACCAAACCTTTAAATTATATGAAATTCTCTTAAAATCAAACCATGCATTGAATGTCCTCTCAAACCCTTTCGAATAATAAATCTTTGGAAAATTATTCTTGAAATAAATTATTGGGATCCTTCATTTGAGGCAAATCTTTGAAGTTCATCATTTTAAACTAAATCCTTCAAAACATATATACTTCCCTTTTTCATCTTAATTCATAGAAAAATCCCTTACCTTAGCCTTAGGGTCGATATATTCCATACTTAAATCTCTGACTCTGCAATCCTTTCAATCGTGTCAATACTCGAGTCTCCTAAATCAATTTCATTCATTCCTTAATTAAATCACATAACCAGAGCATAGAGCCTAAGTAGCAAATACTTGAAACATGAAGTAACAATCAAGCGTATTTACCCAAACGGAGGCTTAAAACGGATTCGGGGAACGAAACGGATGCAAACAGGCAAGTTCCGGCGAACGGCGGCGGCGCGTGTGGCGGCGGAGGCGGCGCGTCTTAGCGCGTGGAGTACAGATTTAGAAAGCCCACTTGTAGATCTACAGAGAACCGGTGTCAAGCCTTTGAAAACCAACCTAGAAAGCAACGAACCGACCAAACCAAATTTGTGAATCGATCGACGTTGGCGTGACTGCAGGTCCGTCGAGTTTCGTGCGTGGCGAGTCTCTGGACGTAGAGATCAGATCTGAGAAGCCCACTTGCTGATCTATCGGGAACCGATGACGCCTTGGTGAAAACCGATGGAAGACGCAGAGAACCGATCAACCCACGTCGGCAGTTCGTGTTCGCGAGTGAGGGGCAGCGTCGGAACGACAATCGTCTCAGCGACATCGACGGCAGGCGGATGGCGAGTCAGACGCGAGGTTGTAACGCTGCCGTGTGAGACTCTATTTCCACAGTGGCTGGCAAAACGGAGGTTGCGCGCGACGGGAATGTGGCTAACGGAGCTTCAACGTCGAGGCAACTTTCGACGCCGGCGAAGAAGCGGTTGCTTCTCTGATCCTACCGATTGAGGACAACTCGACCAACGCTGCACTGAAGGGTTCGACGAAGATAGCTGGGGGTGTCGTCGGTGGCAGGGTGGCGGGGATGGTGGTCGTGCGGCTGGATAAAGGAGAAGAGAATAGTTTCCTCGAGATTTGTGTCTCTTTTTAGGGTTAAAACCCTAATTCCCTCTCTTTAGATAATATTTACCAAAAACCCTTCATTTTAGACAAAACTACAAAAATGCCCTTCAACTTAAATATTTCAAATTAATTTGGCTCTTCCTTAAATTTCCCAAAACTTTAATTAAATTTTTCTTCCAAGGCCCAAATTAAATTTGATTTCCGTTAAATTAATCCAAAGTACAACCTAAAATGTACTTGGAAGTTTCGGGGTGTTACAATCTTCCCTGCTTAAGAACTTTCGTCCTCGAATGTTTTTAATCTTGTACTAAATTCGAGATAGCCCTCTCGCACCTTCTCCACTCGGTTATGAAGAATCCTTCGATCCTTATGCAAGAATTAGCACTAGCTGTTCCTCAAGTATCACATCTTAGCGTAAACTTATTACCCAACAGTCTCATAACTTTAACTTGAGCTCGTTCTCTTCACTGGAGTCTTTCTACTAAGGCGTACATAAGTGAGGCCCTTGACTTGGATTCTAAATTTGGAAAGTTTCAGATTCAAATTCTAAGATAACTCGGGATATTTAGCTCGTATTTCCTTCTCTAGTCCTTTAATTAGTTTCTTCTGTTTTGTGATTTTAGAATGGAACTCTTTGCTAAAACGGTTCCATGGTTGTTGATGTAAACCCGAGATCTTTCTTTGGAACCTCTTTATTATCAAACAACAAAAGAAAGGAAGAAATGAATGCTTAAAACTTGGTTTTCCTTGTTTTAAAAAGGAAAGAAATGAAGTGAAAGGCAAAAGGAAAACAAGGAATGAAAGTTTAAACCATTTCGGTTTGGATTGCTTTTAAGACAAAAGAAGAAAAGGAAATGAAACAATGTTTAATATACTAAGTTTGTTATGTTTAGAAAAGAAAAGGAAAGAAAAGAAAAGAAAAGAAAAGAAAGGAAAAGAAAAGAAAAGGAAAAAGAAAGAAAAACAAAGAAAGGATGGTGGATGGTGGGACCCCACCTAAGTTCTTCTTAAAAACAAAGTTTCTATCGATCTTCTTCTTCATTTTATCAAATGAAAAGTAAGGGTTTCGTGGGAGAAGCTTTAAGGAAGAGGAAGAAGGTTGTTTTGGTGCTGGAATTGCAAAAGAGAGGGAGGTGAACTCAAAGTTTGATTATTTAGCAGCAAGGTGAGCAACTCCAATCCTATTCTGGTTTTCTGTTCATCTCGAGCTCCACATGAAGAGGTAAGATTTGAAATTTTGTTTCATGAATTTTAACTCATATTGGAACAAAATTCGTGAAGGATGCTCGAGCAAATTCGGATCTTAAGCTACTGATTTGTGAAGAGGAAGACAGAACACAGAATTTACTGTCAAATCCGAGAAGTCTCTGATGTTTTGGTTGTACTGACCTGTAGAATTGGAATCAGAAGCTCTATTAGGTATGGTTGGAAAGCGTATTGAATTTCCTACAACTGTTGTGAAGAAACCGTGAACATAAAATGATTGGAAGATGTTGTAAATAGCAGGTCAAGTTTCGGGTTGTAGCAGAAATTCGAATCTGGAATAGCAGAAGTTGGTTCCGGGGAAAGAAGCTTTCGAGGTATTTCTGAACCAATCTATTGGGAATTTCAATTTCATATCTTCATATTAATTTTAGAGGATTCAAAAAGGGAGAGTTTGGTATAAATTTCACCCTGTTTGGCTAAGTAATGAAGAAGTTATGGCTGTCTGAATACAGGGCATAAAATCTGTTAAATGCTGGAATTTTTGTTGGAGTGTTTTCTTGTAGTTTTAAAGTTAAAACCATGAGCTCGAGGTTCTAAAACATGGTTTAGGTTTGTTTGAAAGGCCAAGAGCGAATAGGTCGAGTGTACGAGTCAAGACTCTAGTTCTAACACTGTGAGTGACAAAATGAACTTCAAAAATGAGCTATATGCTTGAAAAATGCTTTAAGAAATGCAAGTTTTGCTAGAATGAATTGTTTCAAAGCTTTGTGTTTTATTTTTGAACACATGACTATGAGTACTCTTGTTTTCCTAGAAATGTTTCAAATGTTCATTGTGACCCTAAAAGTTTTTATAAAGTTTATACATGAGCATATGTCCAATGGTTGCCAAAATTTATGGAAATGTTATGATTTCAAGCAAGCATGTACTAGCAAGTATGTTTTAAAGATTTCAGCTTTTTCGAACAAGTCGAGTAAGCTTGAGCTTTATGAAAGAAAAGATAAGCAGGCATGTTCAATGTTTTCATGTGATTTTCTGAGATATTGAGCCCGAGGCTTTATGGTACCGTGTGCACACACGTCTTATTCTGTTGTCGACGTTGAGTGTACTCCGTGACAATAGCCATTGTCGTGAGTCTTGGGCGGGCCCCACTACGACAAAGGCGATGGAGTCTTTGGCGGGCCCCACTACATCGTAGAATAAACGTTGGTGTATCTTTGGGCGTGCCCTACACAACGTAGATGGTGACATGTTTTAAAAAGAGTTTATATCATTTACATGCCTTACAAGATTTTAACGGTGTCTTCTTGGTTTTCATGAAAAGCTATAATGATTACACGATTACTTTTAACGCTTGATTACTGGATGCATATGCTCATAGATGGCCAGTGTGATATGATTTACGAGTTAATAGCTTTCTTTTAAACTCAAGTCACTCACTCGAGCTTCATAGCTCATTCTTCCAAAGTGTTTTCCCACTTTTTCGTAGAGATCGAGCTCCGGTGCACGAGAACACGCCATAGTCTGCTTTGAAGCTTCACATGTTTGATATGTTGTACGTGGTTGGTGTGGTTTAGCAAGTCCATATGTTTGTAAATTATTTTAAGAGAACTATGTAGTTATAGTCGTATGTGCTTTAGAGATTGTGGTTGCTTAATTAGTGGTTTGGTTTGTTTGTGGTTCTGATGTTCTTGCTCATCTTAGTTTCCAAGAGAGACTTAAGAAGAGTTTCTCCTCATGTACGTCTTATAGATGTCCAGTTTCCGCTGAGTTAAGTTTAAGTGTTCCATATGCGAACATAGTTTGTTTTCAGGTAAAGTAGTGTCAGCAGGTATTGTTAAGAGGTAACAATGTCTGTTGGCTTCATGCCGTCTCCCGGGCTAAGTTAGCAAGTGGTTCGGGAGGGGGTGTGACAGTTGAGCCTCAAAATCCTCTTTAAGGTTTGCTGCACCAGCTACTAGCATTCATTTCAAGACATGACTCGATAATTTCCTCTAGTCATCGCCTCCGTAACCTCATCACTTTCACCAAAGATGTGACTTCAAGGATAGAGTTAGGAACTTTGTTTGGTTGATCAAGACTCTTCACATCATTAGTTAACCTCTCGTTACTCTCAACGATCTTTTAGTAAACCGTTGTAGTGACAAACCCACTCGCATACTTAGTTAACTTTGGGGCTTTCTATTGCAGTCAATAACTCGTTGAAAGTTTTAAGTCATGGTAGGAGTAACCCAAACTTAGGTCTCCTTTGGTTGTCGTGATACATGAACTGTTTCATAAAACTTTACCAATTTTATTACAAAAATGCTCCGAAAATTTCGGCAGCATAACGGCATAACTACAACAAACCAAAAATTTTCTCTAACACCTGTTTAACAGTAATTGCACTTCTAAAATCAAACGACCAACCAGTCACGCCTCCAAACTTCATTTCAAGATTTACTCAGAGTTCAGAACACACAATGCATAGGAATGTTGAACAAACGAATATAAGTGAAACTAAGTTTCTTTAATCGTAAACAATGATTATTCAAAGACAAAATAATCTAACAATCAAATTGCGACATCAACTTTAAAACAACTTTAGAAGATTGTACTGAAATTCTCTTGACTTACCTTGCTTTAGAGACTAAACATTTATAGGTTATCGCATTAAGTGTCAAATTTTTTTTATTACAAGTTCTAGGAAACAGAATGAACCATTTAAAGCAAGTTATTCATGATACAACTCGTACTCTATCTCTTTTAACCTTTCCTCAGCCTATGGCACGACGCAACAGTCATTCATATCACTCTCCTTTAAAATAACTCAACCGATAACAATTTCGATACTAAGCGATCTCGCCAAAATGAATTTAGTCTTTTAAACTCATTCTCCCTTTACCTTCCACCTCCTTACATAACCTGTTCGGTGATCACTCGAATGTAATGAAATTTCCTTATCACCCATAGGGTTGGACACTGTAGAATGACATCCACTACATCCTTTAACTTTTTCGTCTCTTTTGTCGTAAAACCCTAACGTTCAGATTTTGAATACGAACACTTCACTTAACACCTCTAGACTTTGACTTTTCAAGAAATTATAGTATTCCTTTATCAAGGTTCTACTTACGGAAATTAGTTGTTCAAAGTTTCATGGAAGGCTTTCACATCGCAATGTCCACTCTTTCCCTCTTTTGTCCAAACTAGCTCTTTTAATAACGTGCAGGTGAGTGTCTAATCTTGACAAAATTTCTCTTAAGTCTTACACCTTCAACTCAGACATTTCCTTTCTAACACCAAACGCCTAAGGTCACATATTCGTCTTTTCTGAGCTTAATAAATTGCAATACGCTCATCCCTTGAAATTTACTTGGGGCACTGAACCCCTTAGTGACCTTTCGACTACTTTCACATCTCAGGACTTACTCTTCCCTCCTTATGCCTAAACCAATCGTTCTAAAGTACTTGCTCTGTCCCTTCTTAGACTTGGACTAAACCAGAACATCTCCAGTAACTTATGCACACAATATTTTAGCATTTCCTTAAGCCGTAAATCCGTCATGTCTATAAACATCGTGGGTGTTCTAGTCGGGTCTCTATAACTTCATAATGTTCATAGCGTAATTTGATAGTTATCTCGGGATATCTTACCCCTGGTCCATGACAGGCGCTAACTTGACCCCAAAATCATCTTAAGGAACACTGTGCTCCTCGTAACCTGTGGAACAGGTCGTTCATCTAAGGACGAAGATATTTATTCTTAGCAACAAGTTTCTTCCACTTCCCATAACTTGTGCACAAACATAAAGATGTTTCCTTCTTCTTTACGAACAACACTAATACTCCTTATGATGCTACTACTACTATTAACTCCTATATAAAAGTTCTCGTACCTATAACTTGAGTCCTTTGAACCTCACTGGAGCATTCTGCAAGGAGTATTAAAAGCTACCGTTTCTTTCACTTTAACTTCATGCTTAAGTCTATCTCTTGTGTTAAGGATAACCCTAAAATATCAAACTCATTTTATCTAACACCAATGAATTGTTCCTCGTGCTTACTTTCTTTAAACTCGACTTTCTCCTTTTAGTCAAATTGAGGACTTTCTCAACTACTTGTACCATTGTAGTTCTAATGTCGATTTCTCTAAAATCTCACTTAAGAACCATTGGCCTAACCTTTATTAAATGGATCCTCCGGTTTCACGCTAATGATCGCTCGACCATTACAGCTATGCACTTTACTAATTCAAAGGGGTTCCTCAGCTTGACTTCTGCGTAACGAAGAAGAGATTCAAGACGCTTTCCAAATCCTCTCTTCTTAATCCTCTGATCGGGGAAAAAGGAAACTTTTCTATATAAGAACTTAAGGTTAACATCTCATATTATCTCTTCCAAGTTATGCATATATATCCTGACCAACAGGTGGAAATTAATGGTAAGGTGCCCTATTCACATTCCGAAAGCTTTATTTAGGCACCAACAAGGTCGAGGACTCGAAAGTGGTACGTTTACCAAATCTCATTCCTTTTTATCTATTCGTTCCAGCATGAATGAATGAGACCACTAACCTCTTACCGAACACATTCAAACTTTGAACTTCTCAAGAGCAGTCTTAACTTCTATCTTTGAAAACTATACTTAAGTAATTTAGTTGCTTAGCGACTTTTAACACTTTAACCTTTTAAGTCTTACTCTTCACTCCCTTGGCCAAAGCGGACCTTTTAATAACCCACAACATGTGTTTTATGGCTATAAAACTTCATTATTATTATTATTTTATTATTTTTATTTTTTTTGCATGAACATTCTTAACTAGAACATTTTCCTTTCTATCGTCAATAGTAGGGTTCACCTGTATTCTTTTTCCTTTCGGCGTGAAAACACGTCGACTCTATACCATATCTACATAAAACTTTACGTACATACCCTTTCCGTCCTTATCTAACCAATAGAAAACATATTCTCATTCTATCGAGCTCAGAAATATATTATGCTCAAATTTCATATACATCTAACTGTACATATAAGGAATACGTAATTTGCTTTTTATAGACGAAAACAAACTTTATTTCAAGAGCATACCTGGCGTTGACTGGGATTTGCTACTTAGCCATGGGATACTTGTTGCTTACTCTGTAAGCGAGTCTACAAGACCTATGACCTTGGGCTCTGATACCAACTGTAACGCCCCTACATTAATAACATAAATTCCTAGGGACATTACTACTCATGCATGCATTCGAGGCCCTAACTGACTTTAAATAAGTAAAAGTTGATAAATAAAAATCAATTTAGTTTGGGATCCCATAGAAATACAAAACGTTTACAAGAAACATAACTAATTTCGGCCTCTAGTTTCAAAACTCTATGTTACATAAGCGGAAGACAATAATCACTTAAAAATTCTTTCTAAATCATGGATGCGAAATTCATGACTCGGTTTTCATGGCTTCTGTAGCGCATCCCTGCCACTCGCCTGGTATGCTCTCACCTTTACATGAAAACATTTTAAAACAAAGAAAACACAACAAAGGTAAAGGGGTGAGTATTATAAAATACCCAATAAGTGGGGGTCGGGAAATGCAAACACATGCATATGACTTTCCTTCAAACCTTACTTTTAAACATGACTATTATTCGTGACTTTTAAAATCATAAAGCTTTCTGTAGTGGGACCTAAAACTTTCTTTCATAAAATCATGACTTTTCTCTTTGGCTACACGTGGTCAATTGAGTCTACCTGAGTCTTTTCATATTGAGTTCCTCACAGACCCCTATAGGTTTGAGTCCCTCAGAGACCCCTATAAGAATTGAGTCCCTCACAGACCCCTATAAGTTGAGTCCCTCACAGACTCTTATAAGATTTGACCCATAGGGTCTCTAATGCATGTTTTACCATGCATAAATTCTCAGGAGACCAATTGACCACAACCTACATAACATTTTCATATACATACAATATGCATGAGGTCCCATTCTGCAATCACATATACATATGCATTCAGAATGATGCAACAATCAGATAAATCATAAAATCATGGCATAACTTTTATAACTTTAAACTCGAGTCAATCAATCATGAATCATAATTACATTTACATTATCCAATACGTATCCTTCACAACGACATAACTGAAAATGCTCAATATACATGAATATACATAACCGTGTCAAAACTCATTTTTTCAATACTTTGAAATCCTTTCTATTCGGGTCTTTTGAAATCATTTCTATTCGGGTCTTTTGAAATCATTTCTATTCGGGTCTTTTGAAATCATTTCTATTCGGGGCCTCTCAAACCAAACCTTTAAATTATATGAAATTCTCTTAAAATCAAACCATGCATTGAATGTCCTCTCAAACCCTTTCGAATAATAAATCTTGGCAAAATTATTCCTGAAATAAATTATTGGGATCCTACATTTGAGGCAAATCTTTGAAGTTCATCATTTTAAACTAAATCCTTCAAAACATATATACTTCCCTTTTTCAACTTAATTCATAGAAAAATCCCTTACCTTAGCCTTAGGGTCGATATATTCCATACTTAAATCTCTGACTCTGCAATCCTTTCAATCGTGTCAATACTCGAGTCTCCTAAATCAATTTCATTCATTCCTTAATTAAATCACATAACCAAAGCATAGAGCCTAAGTAGCAAATACTTGAAACATGAAGTAACAATCAAGCGAATTTACCCAAACGGAGGCTTAAAACGGATTCGGGGAACGAAACGGATGCAAACAGGCATGTTCCGACGAACGGCGGCGCGTCTTGGCGCGTGGAGTACAGATTCAAAAAGCCCACTTGTAGATCTACACGGAACCGATGTCAAGCCTTTGAAAACCAACCTAGAAAGCAACGAACCGACCAAACCAAATTTTCGAATCGATCGACGTCGGCGTGACTACAGGTCTGGCGAGTTTCGTGTGTGGCGAGTCTCTGGACGTAGAGATCAGATCTGAGAAGCCCACTTGCTGATCTATCGGGAACCGATGACGCCTTGGTGAAAACCGATGGAAGACGCAGAGAACCGATCAACCCACGTCGGCAGTTCGTGTTCGCGAGAGTGGGGGCGTCGAACGGCGATCGTCTCGGTGACTTCGACGGCGGCGGCGATTTGAGCGAGTCGACGCGAGGTTGTAACGCTGCCTTGTGAGACGCTATTTCCACGGTGGCTGGCAAAACAGAGGTTGCGCGCGACGGGAATGTGGCTAACGGAGCTTCAACGTCGAGGCAACTTTCGACGCCGGCGAAGAAGCGGCTGCTTCTCTGATCCTACCGATGGAGGACAACTCGACTGGCGCTGCACTGAAGGGTCCGACGAAGGTAGCTGGGGGTGACGTCGGTGGCAGGCTGGCGGGGATGGTGGTCGTGCGGCTGGATGAAGGAGAAGAGAATAGTTTCCTCGAGATTTGTGCCTCTTTTTAGGGTTAAAACCCTAATTCCCTCTCTTTAGATAATATTTACCAAAAACCCTTCATTTTAGACAAAATTACAAAAATGCCCTTCAACTTAAATATTTCAAATTAATTTGGCTCTTCCTTAAATTTTCCAAAACTTTAATTAAATTTTGCTTCCAAGGCCCAAATTAAATTTCATTTCCGTTAAATTAATCCAAAGTACAACCTAAAATGTACTTGGAAGTTTCGGGGTGTCACAGTCATGTCCCAAATAATAGGCCTAGGGCATTACAATTTTAGCGACATATACCCAACACTATCATTGTAGGCTTCAATGAAATATGTGTAGATGTTGATCATTAAACTACATAGTGAGACGTTTTCAATGTAAGATACAATGATAAACCCGTATAATTATGGGGTTGGTCAACATGAAAAAGCAGTTGCTATTGTAACTTTCAATTACTTTCAAAACGTTATAAAATGTCGACCAACATTGTTTCCTTTCTTTATTAGTTTTATACTGATATGTAAAGTCAACATTCTTATGGCGATTAAAGGGGTGTATTATTGAAATTTACGTAGATTTAAAGATTTAATATTATTGGACATAGAGCGGGAGTGGACATATATATTTTTTTAGTTTGCAAAGAGAAAGGAACAACATATTCGAAACCATATTGGTAACCATAAAAAACAACCATTCATTCTTAATTATTGTTAAGGCAATTATAATAGAATACCAAACTATTTAAACATAACAAACTACTATATTTAACAATTGGTTGTTTTGATAACAACTCAAACCCATTGGTCGTTTAATAACAACTCAAAACATTATTATATTAGCTTAAAAAAATTATATATAAACACAAAAGCTATCTGCCATACACGACATGTATTAGAGAACAAAGTGAAATTACACAAAGAAAGGTTCTTTCAATATTTGTCTAACAATGGGACAGAAGAAAGCACCAGTTGTTTCATCCAAACACGTACTCCATTTATTGACATTCCTGGCCATTTTCTTTCTCCTCATCACGACTACCGGTAACATGAAAGAAAAATCAATTATATTTTTTCTTTTATACAAAGTTTAATAAATAATAATAAATAAAAGTTTCTTTAATCCAATTAATTATCATTTATTGTTATTCTAACAAATCACTTAATCCATTTGATGCATGTATTCTTAGGTTCCTCTACTAGAGGGAGGTTGATAGAAGAGATGAGTAGAAGAAATTTGGAGGATTTGCTCTTCGAAAATGACGAGAAGGTAGTACAAAACAACGATGACTTGGGAGCAGTAGATTATGCTCCGCCCACCCAAAAACCTCCAATTAATAACAAAAAAAAAATTGAGTAAAAATTTTTAATGATGTTTTGCGCATGAAAGTTATAAACAAAAACTATATATATTCATATATATCTTATTTGTGTTTTTCATGATCTAAATGAGAAAAGATTGACGAAGTATGTGCAGAGCTTCGAGAGTAAAAATAAATACCTCGACCCCATCAACTATATATACAATCATAAGTTCTATTACATAATATTTTTTAAATGATATGAAATATTTGTCAGAATTTTACTTAATATTATGACGAATGTGGTTCATATATATTTATTTCTATCTTAGTCTTTTAGGCCCATTATATTAATCGACCAATTAAGTAAAGGACAAATTAAGGAAAAATATCGTTTTTGCAACAAGCTAGGACATTATAAAAAAGATTTCTTTAAATGTAAGGTATCGTTCGAAAGTTAGATTCTATACGACCCAAACCACAAGTCCAAATGAGAAATCATTCCAATGAGAAATCGAGTAAAAGATCTTGTTGAGGTCGCATGAACTTATTGTTTAATTTTACATACTTGACATCATTTAGACCTCTTAAATACTTTTTATGTTCCTTATATATCTCGTACTTTAATTTCCTGATCTAAACATGATACTTCTTGTTATTATTTTAAATTTGGGAATGAGTGTTGCAGTTTATTCAAAAAGAACATTCTTATTACTTCGGGTATCCTTCGTGATTGTTTATACAAAGTAAAGCTTGATAATCTTCTTGCTAAAACTTTTTTAACCCTACATCACAGTTTTCGTACTAAATGTTGTTTAACTAATGACTCATCATCTTACTTGTGACATTGGGAAGGAATGAAATCTTTCTAAACATAGATTTTATCCATATTGGAACTTTTGTTGATTCTATTAATAGAAAACGATCAAAATACATCGTTTAGAATGTGGCTACAAGAAGGTCACAAGTCCTTGAAATTAAACACATTGATAATTGTGGGTCTTTTTGTAACCTAATTAATTAACTTAGGTTACATGTATTTCAATGTTTTTGTGTTTGATCATTCATACATGAATAATTAAACTATATAACATACATTTATCACATGAATAAATGCATGTCAATACTTTTAATGTAAATAATATAACACTTATATTAATTAAATTAAAACATACGTTATAGTACAACTCTTATAATATAACCTATCATGCATACTATATATTATAACACTTATAATATGAATATAATGCATGAAATGCTTAACCTAAGGTGAGATTTTAAATTATATGGCATATATTATGCACAAAAAAATTCATACAACACTTGCATAAATTAAAATAGTAATTTGGATCGGTTTTGGCACCCTAGTGACATTAATTTAATTAATGAATATTAATATAACACTTATATTAACATTAGTTAATAAAATTAAATTGAAACTTAATTTATACAAAATAAATTAATTAAAAAACTCATTTTACAAAATAAAATGATATTAAAAATACATTTTCGATGAAAAACTGGGCCTTTATGCCCCATTATCGATACTCCCGTGGAAAGCTCGCTGCAACTGCCCACTACGATGTAGCGTTGCAACGTCCTGGCCAGCATGTTCAACGTGTACAACGTTGCAACGTCGCGTCTGGCATCGCAACACTTCGCATGCATCATGCATCCCAACTCCGAATGATGTTGCAACGCTGGTCTGCAACAGCTTCTCCCCCCGCACGGATACCGTTGAGAAAGCGATGAACAACGTCTCAACGCTATCATATGTACAACAATAGACCTTGCTAAATTGTTCTCATTTCTGCTCTGTTTCTTAACAACTTCTCATGCGGCGAACGACCCGGACTTACAGACTCGATTTACATTCAATTATGCTTGAAACAACAAGGTCTTACATTAATCTTACCAGTAGAAAAGTAAATCTAAATTATGTGCCAAAACCGAAAACATCCACTTGCAAAACTACAAATCATCATCACATCAAAATTAATACAACCCACATACTTTTAAGAAAATTAAAGAACATACAACGAAGAGCAACGTTGGGCTCTTATGCAAATTGAAGGGAATAGATTTACTGTAGTGGAAGCAAAACAAACAGTCCTTGTTTCGTTGTAGTTCTAATTTTCTTAAAATTGAAAGTATCGACATACAATTATTGATTAAGCATGCATTTTCGAGAAGAAAAATAGAAAGGTTTCGCAAACCTACACACAGTTCAAGTTTAGTTCTCTCATATAATATGATCATGGAGTAGTTTACTTTACTAGGTTTTAAAATCCGATATACAATGTTCGAATAAGAAATAACCTTTATTCATTTATTCAACAAGTTTTACAAACTACACAAGATTAGGGCAAACACCCCAACAACCTCCAGAGCAATCATGCATGCATATTTTAAGAGTTTGACGATGCAAACAAACAGAGATTTGACTCATAAGAACATGCAGGCAGATTATATGTTGTGCTCGCACTAACTATAAATACTCTGCAAATTCACCTTGATTTTGACTCATACGAACACCATCTGATGGGGGTCACTCCCGTTTCCACAACGAGGACGAGTATAGATCTCACGGTGTGAACTTAATGGAGATTTGAGAGTGAAAAGTTTGACGTATCATTCTCCCACTCAGTACTTTATAATTTGGGATTTGACCTAGACCAACAAGGCTATAATTTACATAAGTCTCCCAATATAACCTTTATATTAGAATTACAAATGTTTATTAACCTTTTAATAAACCGAGGTCTATGATTTTAATTCATCAACTCTTTAATAAAAACCATTCACAAAAAATAATTTATAAACCTTTGGATTAAATTGACTCCCAGGTTGATTGCTAAGTATGGGCGTTCCGCTTTGTTCAGCTTAAATACCTCATCCTTAAACAAAATCTGTAAGCCCAATCTCTTTGGAACCTCCTTATTATCAAACAACAAAAGAAAGGAAGAAATGAATGCTTAAAACTTGGTTTTCTTGTTTTAAAAAGGAAAGAAATGAAGTGAAAGGCAAAAAGGAAAACAAGGAAGGAAAGCTTAAAACCATTTCGGTTTGGATTGCTTTTAAGACAAAAAAAGAAGAAAAGAAATGTAAACAAATGTTTAATATACTAAGTTTGTTATGTTTAGAAAAGAAAAGGAAAGAAAAGGAAAGAAAAGAATAGAAAGGAAAAGAAAAAAAGGAAAAGAAAGAAAAACAAAGAAAGGTGGATGGTGGGACCCACATTTGTTTCTTTTTTTTAAAAAAGACATCCCCATCGTTTTCTTCTCATTTTATGAAGTAAGGGCAAGGGTTTTCGTGGGAGAAGCTCAAAGGAAGAAGAAGAAGAGGGTTTCAGCTGGAAATTGAAGAAGAGAGGAGAGAACTCAAGCAAATTAGTATGACAGCAATGAGTGTAATCGCTCTGCCATGTTCTGCTATTTGGTTCATCTCGAGCTCCACAGAAAGAGGTAAGAGCTGAAATTTTGTTTCGTGCACGTTAACTCATATTGGAACAAAATTCGTGAAGGATGCTCGAGCAAATTCGGATCTTAAGCTACTGATTTGTGAGGAGGAAGACAGAACACAGAATTTACTGTCAAATCCGAGAAGTCTCTGATGTTTGGGTTGTACTGACCTGTAGAGTTGGAATCAGAAGCTCTATTAGGTATGGTTGGAAAGCTTATTGAATTTCCTACAACTTTCGTGAAGAATTCGTGATTAGAAAATGATTGGAAGTTGTTGTAAATAGCAGGTCAAGTTTCGGGTTGCAGCAGAAAATCGAATCTGGAATAGCAGAAGTTAGTTCCGGGGAAAGGAGCTTTCGAGGTATTTCTGAACCAATCTATTGGGAATCTCATTTTCATGTCTTCATAAGCGTTTTAGAGGGTTCAAAAAGGAAGAGTTTGGTATAAAGTACATTATTTTTGGATAAGTAATGAAGAAGTTATGAGTATCTGAATACAGGGCATAAAATCTGTTAAATGCTGGAATTTTGAAAGTGTGTTTTCTTGCAAATTTTAAGGTCAAAAATCATGAGCTCGAGGTTCTAATGATTGATTTGGCTTGTTTGACAGGCCAAGAGCAAATAGGTCAAGTTTACAAGCCAAGGTTCCAATTCTAATACGGTGAGTGACTCTATCTTAGAATTATGTTTGATCTATGTTGTTCTTCATGAACATAAGTGTTGATAATTACATCTTGAATGAACTAGTTGTGAATGGCTTCATAGAGTTTTCTAACATAAGGTTCATGATGGAACCTAAGCATGCTTTGAAGTTAGTTGTAACAATAAATCCAAGTATGGAAACTAAATTATGAAAGTATGCTTTCCTTTAGAGAATGTTTTATGTAAATCCGTTTGGGAATATGTTTATATGATAATGTGAAAATGTCAAGGAATTGTTATATGTGTTTTAAAGACATGATTTCCATGGTAAACAAAGTATGCTCATGTTTGTGGTTAACCCTAAACATTGAAGGACATTCGAGAAGGTACTTAGGGGAAAATGAATCATGATATCCCGACATCTTGAAGGACAATGAGAAGGTATCCAGGAAAGTAAATGGTTTTACCTAAATACTGAAGGACAATGAGAAGGTATTTGGGTAGTAAATGGTTTTACCTTAATACTGAAGGACATAGAGAAGGTATTAGGGAAAACCAAACGACCAAAGGTATTCCACGTGCACGTGAGAGTGAGAGAGAGAGTGATATGAACCTTATTGGAATAAATGTAACTCTACCACCTCTATGGTTTGATGTGGAGTCATGTCATGTGCTTATTGTTATGAGCTTTTATATTATTGATCTATCTACCCTCGAAAAGTTAGTACATTTCGAGTTGTGTGCTATGCACAAGTGGTGACTTAAAACCTATAAATTGGAAGCATGGTTTGTTAACGTTTACAAACAGATGTTAAGCTATTTTGTACTTATAATCTGCCATTATTACGATTCTCTTGTGAGCTTATAATGTTTTAAGGATAGACACTCACTGAGCTTTTTAGCTCATTCTTTCAATGTTTTCAACCATTTGCAGGTAGAGATCGAGCTCCTTGTACCTGACATCCTGCCATAGTCTGCTGGAAGTTCATAAGTTGTTAGTTTGTACGTGGTTGGTGTAGTTTAGCAAGTCCATATGTTTGTAAATTATTTTAAGAGAACTATGTAGTTATAGTCGTATGTGCTTTAGAGGTTGTGGTTGTTTAACTAGTGGTTTGGATTTGCTTGTGGTTTCGATGTTCTTGCTTGTTTTAGTTCCGGGAGAGACTTAAGAAGAGTTTCTCCTCATGTACGTCTTATAGATGTTGATTCCATTGTGTTAAGTTTAAAGTGTCCCATATGCGAACATAGTTTGTTTCGGTGTAAAGTAATGTCAGCGGTATTGTTAAGAGATAACAATGTCTGTTGGCTTCATGCCATCTCTCGGGCTAAGTTAGCATGTGGTTCGGGAGGGTGTGACAACTTGGTATCGTGAGCGATTAGCTCCATGGGAATGAGACAGTGCAAGTTAGCTCTAGAAGAAAGCGAAAAGTAAATAGCAAGTTATTGAGTTAGTTCAATAGAACTAGTCGAGCATGGTCCAAGTAAGGACAAGAGTAAGTCCGTCGGGACTAGAATGTGAACACAAGTCTAGAGTTGTGCATTTGAGTTGAGTACTCATTACATGTCTAGTATGTTAATATGTTATAGAAGTCATGCCACCACACTAGCTAGCGAGACGATGCGAGCAAGATCGGGGCGGGACGCGAGGATCCTACCCAAGATCAATCCCGGTGGAGATC
This sequence comes from Trichosanthes cucumerina, assembly GCA_036507285.1. Lineage (NCBI taxonomy): Eukaryota > Viridiplantae > Streptophyta > Magnoliopsida > Cucurbitales > Cucurbitaceae > Trichosanthes > Trichosanthes cucumerina. The sequence goes on along the minus strand of CM071837.1, from coordinate 10,581,196 downwards.
TAGTGCCCGAGAGTTCGAGATCACGGGCGAGTAAGCGACATGCTAATTCCTCACAGGAGGTAGGTAAGCCACGGGAGAGCGGGGCTAAGTAATCCGAGATAAGACACATATAATAGATCACCTAAAAGAATTAGGAGCCGCAGTGTTTGAGGGTTCCAAAGATCCGATTGAAAGCGAGGTTTGGCTAAATAAGCTTGATAAAGGTTTTGATGTTATGAGTTGCTCGAGGAGTGAAATGTTAAGTTGGCCACATTTCTTGCTACTAAAGAAGCGGAAGGATGATGGAGACCGATGTTAGCGATTGTAGTGATGCACGTACTTCATAATCGCAAACTTTTAGAAGTATATTTGAAAATAAATATTACCTTAGCACGCACAGAGAGGCAAAAAGAGGATGAATTTTTAGAACTAAAACAAGAGACACTTCCGTGGTGAGTATGAGAGAAGATATACCGAGTTGTCGCGGTATGTTGATGTGTTTGTGGCATCTAAGAGCGGCGGGTGTCGGCAATTGAAAGAGGGTTACGACACGAGATATCGTACCCGATTACAACCATTGCTAAGTGGAGTGACTTCTCTCAGCTCGTAGAGACTGCTCTACGTGTTGAGCAGAGTATAGCAGAGGAGAAGTCAGTAGTGAAGCCTAGTTGTGGAGGCTTCGGCAGCAAGCAGTTTCCAAGGTCGTGAGCAGCGGAGGTTCACACTTGGAGTAAATGTTTCTAAGTCAGTATGACTTTAAGGAGCAAGCTAGTAGCCAAGTAGCGTGCATCGAGGCGGATGATTATGGGTAGTGCCTATCGAGGCGAGTTAAAAAGAACCTAATTAATTTGTTTGATTAGCGGCAGAAGGCGCAAAGAGGGCAAGAGTCTATGCCCGATATAGCAAGGAAAACTCCATGTGTGATCTCTGTTGCAAGAATCATCAAGGTCATTGTCTTGTGAATGTTGGTACATGCTACTAGTGCGACAACGAGGACATGTCAAGAGGATTGTCCATACTATGGACGGCGCATGCAGGGACTAGGGAGTTAAGTCCCAGTTAGTTGAGCAGCCGAGAGTATCAGTAGTTGCAAGAGAGGGCACCAGTGGTGTTAAACTAAAGAGAGTTGTAGGGAGGCCTAGGCAACACGGAAAGGTCTAGGTTATGACTCAGCAAGAAGCTGAGGATGCACCAGATATGATTATTGGCACAATTACAATTTGAAATGTACCTGCACCTGTTTTAATAGAACAAGGTGCTACACATTTCTTTGCTTTAGTATGTTCTTGACTAAGTTGAATGGGAAGCTAGAACCTTTATGTAAAAGGTTAGTTATATACACTCTAGTTGGTGATGTGTTACTAGTCAATTCAGTGATGCAGAATTGTGAGGTCTTAGTAGAAGGTCTCAATATGTTAGTGGATCTTCTTCCACTAGACTTGCAGGTGTGAGATGCAATCCTAGGAATGGATTTCTTATTCACTCACTATGCTTCCAGAGATTGTCATATAAAGGAGGTTGTTTTCAAGAAACCAGGATTAGCTGAGGTGGTTTTATGGGATGAAAGAAAGACTATCCCTACGAGTTTGTTTTCAGCATTCCAAGCTCAGAAGTTATTGAGGAATGGTTGCACGACATTTCTTGCACATGTAGTTGAGGTGCAGGAAGAAAAGCTAAAACAAGAAAATGTTCTTGTTGTGAATGAATTTTCTTGTTGTTTTTCTAGCAGATCTATCAGGAATGCCACTTGATAAGGAAGTTGAGTTCACCATTGAACTGTTATCATGAATAACACCTATTTCGCAAGCGTCGTATAGAATAACTCCAAGGAGATCGGGGAACTAAAGATGATGATTACAAGAACTAGTTGATAAGGGATACATCGGACCTAGTGTATCGCCTTTGAGAGCTCAGTGCTATATGTGAAAAAGAAAGATGGTATCAAGTAGATTATGCATTGATTATAGATAGTTAAACAAAGTCACGATACGTAATAAGTATCCTTTACCTGAATAGATGACTTGTTTGACCAGTTAAGAGGTGCATCGATGTTTTGTAAGATTAATTTAAGATCGAGGATATCATAAGTTAGAGGTCGAGAGAATCGAGACATTTCTAAGACATTATTCATAATGAGGTACGAGCATTATGAGTGTTTAGTAATGCCATCCCGGTTTAACAAGGTACTAGTAGTTTCCATGGACCTCATGGCGTGTTTTTTCCCAGATTTGGATAACTTTGTAATAGTAATTATTGATGATATACTAGTTTACTCGGTTGACAGAAAGCCTACGAGGAACACATGAGTATTATTCGCAAACACTACGAGATAAGCAGGTTATACGCTAAATTCACCAAATGTGAGTTTTAATTTGAACCGAGTAATGTTTTTGGGGCATGTTGCCTCAAAGCAAATGGTGTTAGTGTGGATCCAAATAAAGTTAAAGTTGTAGTCAATCGGGAGAGACCAGATTAGTAGTACGATGCAGGTGCACGTAGTTTCCTAGGCTTGGCGGGATATCTGCAGATGATTTGTTGAGAACTTCTCACGATTAGTATTACCCTTAACGGCTATAACAAAGAAGAATGCTAAGATTGAATGGTGGATAAGTGTGAGCGAGTTTTGTGGAGTGAAAAAAGAGATTAGTTCTGACCTATTTTGACACTTCCTATAACGGGAAAAGAGTATGTGGTTTATTGTGATGCCCCAAGGAAAGATTTAGGGTGTGTTCGATGCAAGAAGGAAAAGTAATAACTTATGCGTTAAGGCAATTGAAAAAGCACGAATGTAATTACCCTACCCATGATCTTGAGTTAGCAAAGCAGATTATCTTAGCACTCAAGATTTGGAAACATTACTTGTTTGGTGAAAGGTGTCACATTTTACAGATCATAAGAGTCTCAAGTATATCTTTGATCAAAGGGAGTTGATTATGAGATAGAGAAGATGGATAGAAGCGATTAAAGATTATGATTGTACCATAGAATACCATCTGGTAAGGTGAATGTGGTAGATTGCATTGAGCAGAAGTGAAGACTTCCTAAGGACACCTTGTGTGGTTTTTGAGCAACATTTTTAAGCACTGTAAAGGATTCTAAGGCGCTTGTAATCTGCAGAGAATTGAGAGGATCTTTTAGTTTAATTTGGATCGGCCTTCACTCATAATAGAGATTGTGAGAAGACAATCAAAGAATAGTAACTTGCAAAAGATGTTTAGGAAGTCCAAATAGGGCCAAGAAGCAAAATTTAAAATGAGATCGAGATTGAGCCATAGAGAAAGCAGGGAAGACTATGCGTTAGAGTGTTGGTGAGCTTAAGAATGCTATTCTAGAAGAAGCTCATGATTCACTCACGCTATGCATCCAGGAAGCACCAAGATGTGTAAAACCTTGAATGAGACTTATTGGTGACACGGGATGAAGCGAGAGAGATAGTTGATTATGTGATAGATGTTTTAATCACGCCAAGTTAAATCAGTTAAACAGAAGCAAAAAGGACTCCTTAACCCATTGCTAGTGTCGGAATGGAAATGGGAGCGTATTACTATGGTTTTTTCTGTTTAGATTATCACGTACTTCAAATGGACATAATGGTACTTGGGTAATGATGGATAGACTCACTAAGACAACACGGTTTGTACTGACATGGTGATGTCTCTACGCTTAATCAAACTAGCTAAGCTATGCGTCGGATTGCAATTTTGAGACAATACAGAGTGCCAAGTGTCCAAAGTATCGAGATAGAGATTCGAGATTTACTTCTAAGTTTTGGCCTAGTTTACAGAAAGCTATGGGTACAGAACTGAAGTTTAGTACAACATTCCATCCTTAGAGCGGATGGGCGGTCCGAGAGGACCATCCAGACCCTAGAAGACATGTTGCAAGCATGTGTCTTTCAAGTTAAGGGAAGTTGAGATACACACCTATCACTTATGGAATTTGCTTACAATAACAATGATCAGTCTAGTTTTGACATGGCACCACTTGAAGCTCTAGATCAAAGACCGTGTAGAACGCTAGTATATTGAAATGAACTAGAAGAGCGGAAGCTAATCGGTCCCGAGTTGAGTGCAGTTATGACAAACAATACTAAGGTAATCGAGAGAGAATCAAGGTAGCACAAGACCGTCAGAAGAGTTATGCAGATAAGCGACGAAAGGACTTGGAATTCCAGATCGGAGATAAAGTTTTCTTGAAGTTATCTCCATGGAGAGGTGTCCTTCGTTTTGGTAAGAAAGGTAAACTAAGCCCTAGATATATTGGTCCTTATCAAGTAACGGGACAAGTTGGGCCAAGTGACCTCTGAGACTAAAATTGCCAGCAGAACTATCTTGAGTACATAATATTTTTCATGTGTTCATGTTGAGGAAGTATTATCCAGATCCGACACATGTGTTGCAAGCACAACCGGTTGAGTTGAAAGAAGACATAAGTTACATAGAGGATGCAGTTCAATCCTCGACAGGAAAGAATAAGTTTGGAAAAACAAATCGATCTCACTCGTGAAGGTTCGTTGGAGACATCACGGGGTGGAGGAGGCAACCTGGGAATTAGAGAACCAGATAAAGAGGAAGTACCCGATGATTTCCAGTTAAAGACTACTCAATTTCGAGGACGAAATTTCTTAAGGGGAGGTAAGTTGTAAGCCCAATCTCTTTGGAACCTCCTTATTATCAAACAACAAAAGAAAGGAAGAAATGAATGCTTAAAACTTGGTTTTCCTTGTTTTAAAAAGGAAAGAAATGAAGTGAAAGGCAAAAGGAAAACAAGGAAGGAAAGCTTAAACCATTTCGGTTTGGATTGCTTTTAAGACAAAAGAAGAAAAGGAAATGAAACAAATGTTTAATATACTAAGTTTGTTATGTTTAGAAAAGAAAAGGAAAGAAAAGGAAAGAAAAGAAAAGAAAGGAAAAGAAAAGAAAAGAAAAAGAAAGAAAAAACAAAGAAAGGTGGATGGTGGGACCCCACATTTGTTTGTTTTTTCTTTTAAAAAGACATCCCCATCGTTTTCTTCTCATTTTATGAAGTAAGGGCAAGGGTTTTCGTGGGAGAAGCTCAAAGGAAGAAGAAGAAGAGGGTTTCAGCTGGAAATTGAAGAAGAGAGGGAGAGAACTCAAGCAAATTAGTATGACAGCAAGGTAATCGCTCTGCCATGTTCTGCTATTTGGTTCATCTCGAGCTCCACAGAAAGAGGTAAGAGCTGAAATTTTGTTTCGTGCAAGTTAACTCATATTGGAACAAAATTCGTGAAGGATGCTCGAGCAAATTCGGATCTTAAGCTACTGATTTGTGAGGAGGAAGACAGAACACAGAATTTACTGTCAAATCCGAGAAGTCTCTGATGTTTGGGTTGTACTGACCTGTAGAGTTGGAATCAGAAGCTCTATTAGGTATGGTTGGAAAGCTTATTGAATTTCCTACAACTTTCGTGAAGAATTTGTGATTAGAAAATGATTGGAAGTTGTTGTAAATAGCAGGTCAAGTTTCGGGTTGCAGCAGAAAATCGAATCTGGAATAGCAGAAGTTAGTTCCGGGGAAAGGAGCTTTCGAGGTATTTCTGAACCAATCTATTGGGAATCTCATTTTCAGGTCTTCATAAGAGTTTTAGAGGGTTCAAAAAGGAAGAGTTTGGTATAAAGTACATTATTTTTGGATAAGTAATGAAGAAGTTATGAGTATCTGAATACAGGGCATAAAATCTGTTAAATGCTGGAATTTTGAAAGTGTGTTTTCTTGCAAATTTTAAGGTCAAAAATCATGAGCTCGAGGTTCTAATGATTGATTTGGCTTGTTTGACAGGCCAAGAGCAAATAGGTCAAGTTTACAAGCCAAGGTTCCAATTCTAATACGGTGAGTGACTCTATCTTAGAATTATGTTTGATCTATGTTGTTCTTCATGAACATAAGTGTTGATAATTACATCTTGAATGAACTAGTTGTGAATGGCTTCATAGAGTTTTCTAACATAAGGTTCATGATGGAACCTAAGCATGCTTTGAAGTTAGTTGTAACAATAAATCCAAGTATGGAAACTAAATTATGAAAGTATGCTTTCCTTTAGAGAATGTTTTATGTAAATCCGTTTGGGAATATGTTTATATGATAATGTGAAAATGTCAAGGAATTGTTATATGTGTTTTAAAGACATGATTTCCATGGTAAACAAAGTATGCTCATGTTTGTGGTTAACCCCTAATCTTTGAAGGACATTCGAGAAGGTACTTAGGGGAAAATGAATCATGATATCCCGATCATTGAAGGACAATGAGAAGGTATCAGGAAAGTAAATGGTTTTACCTAAATCTTTGAAGGACAATGAGAAGGTATTTGGGTAGTAAATGGTTTTACCTTAATACTTGAAGGACATAGAGAAGGTATTAGGAAAACCAAACGACTAAAGGTATTCCACGTGCACGTGAGAGTGAGAGAGAGAGTGATATGAACCTTATTGGAATAAATGTAACTCTACCACCTCTATGGTTTGATGTGGAGTCATGTCATGTGCTTATTGTTATGAGCTTTTATATTATTGATCTATCTACCCTCGAAAAGTTAGTACATTTCGAGTTGTGTGCTATGCACAAGTGGTGACTTAAAACCTATAAATTGGAAGCATGGTTTGTTAACGTTTACAAACAGATGTTAAGCTATTTTGTACTTATAATCTGCCATTATTACGATTCTCTTGTGAGCTTATAATGTTTTAAGGATAGACACTCACTGAGCTTTTTAGCTCATTCTTTCAATGTTTTCAACCATTTGCAGGTAGAGATCGAGCTCCTTGTACCTGACATCCTGCCATAGTCTGCTGGAAGTTCATAAGTTGTTAGTTTGTACGTGGTTGGTGTAGTTTAGCAAGTCCATATGTTTGTAAATTATTTTAAGAGAACTATGTAGTTATAGTCGTATGTGCTTTAGAGGTTGTGGTTGTTTAACTAGTGGTTTGGACTGCTTGTGGTTCTGATGTTCTTGCTTGTTTTAGTTCCAGGAGAGACTTAAGAAGAGTTTCTCCTCATGTACGTCTTATAGATGTTCAGATTCCGCTGTGTTAAGTTTAAAGTGTTCCATATGCGAACATAGTTTGTTTCCAGGTAAAGTAATGTCAGCAGGTATTGTTAAGAGATAACAATGTCTGTTGGCTTCATGCCGTCTCTCGGGCTAAGTTAGCATGTGGTTCGGGAGGGGGTGTGACAAAATCTTCTTTAGAAAAAGTCTTTCTTTAATCATAGTTTATAAACTATTAGCTGTTTGATTCTAATCTTATTAGAAGTAGATAACATAAGGTCTAATTAAAACCATGTTCTAAAATCATTTTAAAATTAATTAATTAATCATAGTATACATGCATTTTTATGTTATAGAGTGTTGATCATTCATGACATGAATAATATTTCATCATATGAACAAATGCATGAGAATGCTCTGATAAAACTAATATAACATTTATATTAATTCAACATGTATACTATATAATATAACACCTTATATTATAAAATGATGCATGATTATGCTGAAGCTAAGCTGAGATTTTAATCTAAATGACATACATTATACACATAATATTTCATATAACAATTGTATAAAATAAAGAGTAAAATAGAACACATTTTGACACCTTGTAATTAATTAAAATTAATATCAAATTATATTAATTATAATTAATTAAAATTAAACAAATATAATACAAATACAACTAATAAATAAAAGAAATTAAAAATTGTTGCATGCCTCGTCTCCACGTCCGCATGCCTCACGCATCAAGCACACCTCTCAACATTGTGTCACCTAAAACTCACAACCTCATGTTCTTGGGATTTATGCCCTAAAACTCGTATTTTATTAATAATTTTCTAATTAAATAAATAAAGAGTTATTGTTTATCATTATTTACTATATAGCCTTAACCCTAAATAAAAAAAACTAACCTCTGAGATTGTTGTATGTCTCGTAAACTGGATGTAGTTGACATATAATGATCTCAGTTCAAGATACAACCTAAAGGGTATATAGTAAGGGGATAAGGCTTGGATACCTTACCCTGGTAAGACTATATATATGTCCCACTTTGTCTTTCATACAAACATAGTGATCCTAAGGTGGTCGTGTAGATGACATGTGAGGTGGAATATCCTATGTAATGAGATTGCATAAGACCGGAGGACGAAATAGTAACCACTAGATGTAACTCCGTTGACTACTTAGGTTTTTATTTTAAAAGGATGACCCAGGCAACTTGATCTCAATCTTTAGCAGGTTACGAACTCCTGATTGCGTTGGATTGTCCTTTGACTAGTATGGATGAAAATGGCCAGATTCACCGGAAAGACCGAGCAGATGAATGCTCCATTAAGTGGTGTCTCGAAGACTTGAAAAAAGGGATCGACCCTCTCATTGGCCCGAGAGGGTCTTTTGTTTATTGGTAGGTCCACAAACAGTTTGATCATTGGAGGAACACTGAAACTTAAGAAGAAAGATGTAACCTGGGGGTAAAATAGTAATTTTACCCAACTAGTGTTAAGAACATTGGTGAAAAATTGACTTGTTTATAATGGGTATATGAATGCCCGAGTTTATTGTATTTGTATCTCTGTAACCACTGTTTTAGATTGTAATGTACCCCACTAGAGTTCTAGTTCAAGTAGGAGTTTCTTGAGGTTTATGCTCCAAAACTGGTAGTTTGAAATTTTTGTTCTAATTATTATAATAAAGTGTTATTATTTCAATCAATAGTTATTGTTCGTTAATACTTGTCTACGTCATTCATTGCTTTCTACAAGACAATGGACCCTTATGGAACCTTGCCTTTATCAGCAGCAGGTGCCTCCCCTTTCCCTCATACCTTCTTCTTTTGGGTCTTCTTAAGCCTAGAAGATGAAGTACAGAACTTTGTCCCAGAGAATGAACCCTTCTGGAACGTTCCTCAATGGGCAAACAAATTTGCCTCTCCATCTACATGTCCCTTATTCTTCATAAGAGACTGGAAAGTTTGTAGTTCATTAAGGAGAGTAGTCAGGTTATACTCTATCTTGTTCATCACCGCATTGGTGTAGAATTGCAGGAAACTCTTCGGAAGAGATTCCAGGATGAACGAGACCTGACTTTGATTGTCAATGATCGCGTCGTTCATCTCAGCCACATTCAAGTGGACTATCATATAGACTACGTGTTCTCTCACCGACGACCCCTCTATCATACGAGAGTTATAAACATATTTGAGGGATTCGTGTTGAAGCTTTCCAGACGGTTATCCAAACATATCCTATAACAAACTCATGATCTCACGAGTTGAGGCCATGCCCTCGTGCTTTTTGGATTGAACTTCAGATACACTAGCCAAAATGTATATCTTGGCCTTAATCATTGGCCTTGATCTAGCGGTCGTATGCATCCTTAACAGATTGATGAGCGTTTCGAGTAGGGACCTAAGGACATTCCTCAGTAAGTTCAAATCGAAGGTCGTAGACAACAAGAATCGTATTCATGTTTGACATCCACGCAGTAAAGTTTTCACCTATTAAACGATCGCTTTTCAGTAAGGCTATGATTGAGGACGACATGGTAAAATTCAAAAATAGTTCTAATTAGTTATGCCTTTAACCCATTATAAACCAATCAAAGTTTCCAAAATTATTAAGGAACCCTAGTGATTAAACTAAACCCAGTATTTAAATTAAAACTTTAATTTTTCAACGATACTTCGAGGGTTTATAATAAAAGCCACCGTCGAGTTGTTAGTCATTCCTCCCCTTAATTAAGACTTACTAAGCCAATTCTCACTACCAGGAAATCTCATGTCCCATTGATCCTTAGCTACCGTTTGTTTGGTCAAGTACTTGTTAACTAGCTTAACTTATCCCGTAAATGTTACCTTACAATTTTCAGATCCAATGGGTCCGAGCCAGCAGGTTACTGTTAAGAAAGATAACTGTTGGCAAATTACCTAAGAGACCCTATGCATTTTTGGAGTTCGCGGTGTTCTGATCCCTATAGTTAGGCCCTCCGTAGGGTTTCGTTGTTCGAGGACAACCTAGCAGGCGGACTACAGAAATCTCACGGTGCGACCTAATGGATGAGATCGTAGGATACGTTGACAAACATCCTGCTCCGATTTACTATGCATACTTCCCTCATTTACCTGGGTATTTAACCATGCAAACACTTACCGTAGGGGACGCCCTATTAATGTCACGTAGTAGAGCATGGAACTAACAGTGTGAACTCTTTAGGGCGTGAGAGTAAACTCGATGTGATTATCTTATTTTCTCCCACTGAAGATCATAAGGTTAGGATATGGGTTTAACTTAGTCGGATTCGGGCTATAAGAATCTATCTAAGTCTATGCCTATTATAAGTTTTATAACTAGGTCTTCTAACCTTATGTCTAGGTGACTAAACATTTTAGTTACCTAGATATAAAATAGAACTAAGGTTAATTGAACTCAAACTCCGGGTCAGTTCACAGGTAATAGGTGTTCCGCTAACCGTCAGCTTAAGTACCCCCAACCTTAGACAGAACTTCACCAGTAGTGTTCCCTTATATCCAAAGTTCTCGTGTCCTACTATATTCTAAACTATTTAAAATATTAGGTAAGACTAACTTCTAATCATATTAAAAATTAAAACTTAGGTCTGAATTAATTTTAAACAATTTAAAACTAATTTAATTTTACCCAAGTTCCTATGTTTGCATGCATTTCTTTGTTATATGATATGGTTTCTAAAACCCTTTTAATTTATATAACTTATAAATTTTAATAATTAACATATGACGGGAAACTATATTATAAAACCAACAATTATTTTCAAATTTGAATTATAAAAATTATTCAATTAATTGAATATTTAAATTACTTAAATAAAATAACAATTATTTTAAACTAAGTAATTTCATGCTTCATGCAACTTATTTTCCACGTTTATCTAATTATATCAATTATAAATAAATACTTATGAAAAATAAATTAGATCATGCATTTCTACCATATTTGTATAACAATTATAGAAATAAAATTCATGAACATGCTTATCCTAAACTGGGAAAAATTCTAAATCACATTCATAAAGAAAAATAGCTGCAAAACCGGAATAATTCTAAATGACATTCAAAATCAACTTACTCCTCTCACATTTCTCCACTCGACAAGAAAATACATTGCAGGGGTAACTCCCCACTCCCTATCAAGAAGAGATTGGGGAGTGATGGGAACGTGTCATCATGACACTTTCCCTAATTAATTAAAAAAAAATAATTAATTAATTATATCATTTAATTAAATCAAATTTAATGAAAAACAATGTTGCAAAATGATTGAATCTCATTTAATTAGTTTACCCCTAAATCTATAGTTTAATGCACTTCAAATGCACATTAAATTTTAACCTATAGTTTTCAAATATGAATCACATTCACATTTAAATTTAATATTTGAACTATTTCAAACATTTAATTCTCTCATATAATTTAAAATTAATCACATTCACATTAAATTTATAATATATAATTCAAAAACTATATATTATATCGTATCGATACACATTAAATTTATTTCTTTATGAATTTGAACATTTCAAATTCAAACGATCTAAGAACCCTTTACGAGCTAGAAGGTGGACCTAATGGACCTCTGGATCGAAGTTCCAACAGATGCGAGATTACTTGTTAATCTCATTAACCTCCTGATCAACATTCGTTAACTGTGGGGCACTCCACTAAAGTCACGCAGCTACTCTCTTTGTTCGGATTTTCCTAATCTCATGTTTGTAAATTACTGTTTCAAAATTAAGAGTTATTTATTACATTACTTTGTGTCTCGCAATATTTACAAACTTTTCCAATAAACTAAGCTTCAGGGTCATTGAATTTATGAGAGAAGTAGAACTTGAACGGTGTGTAGTGGACACAAAGAGAGGATCACGAATTGGTATCACGACCATTTCGATGGTTCTTTGTTATGCACTGATTTTTATTAAAATAGGTGGGTAATTTACCTTATTTCATGAGATGAATGTTGGTTTGCGAATTAGAATATTTTTGGTTTTCGCATTTTAAATTTACAATTGTATGTTGATGTGATCAATGTAAGGGTCCGCTGTTTTTGGGCATTTTGTTGTAAATCGTGTCTATAAAGTCCGAGCCTTTAGTAACAAGAGTTGTTGTGATGAAATCGGAGCGGAAACGCGAGAATTTCGAAACAAAACAACTAAGGAGGTTGATGTACAGGCGACAACGTTGAGACGTTGTTCATTGGCGTCCCAACGCTGTGCCAGCGGGAGCAAGACGCGCTGCAGGACAACATTACAACGCTAGGCGTAGCGTTGCAACGCCACAGGCGTTAAGAACGCTGGGTTGACGTTGGACGCGGCAGCGTTGCAACGCTGCCCACGACGTTTGAATGTCGCACGCGTTAGTGGGCACTTCGCGAGACAGTTTTGCAGTCGTGGGCATGTAGCTTCTTTAGTAAGGCAGTAATTATTTCGTTTTTTTTAATTATTTATTAAATGTCAAATGTTTTTATTTATTTTATTAATTTTTTTATTAAATAATATTAATATAAATGTTATATTAATGTTATTTAATTAAATAATTGCCTCTAGGTGCCAAAACTCGTCGATTTTTGCTATTTAATTATTTTATGCATGAGATGTATGATTAATTAAATTCTATGTGCATTATGTATGTCATATAGATTTAAAATCCCAACTTAGGTTAAACATATTCATGCATCATTTATATTATAGGAGTTATAATATATAGTTTGCAGGATAAGTTATATTATAAGAGTTACAATATAATTAAATGCATGTTTAATTTAATTAATATAAGTGTTATATTTTTTAGATTAAAGTATGCTCATGCTATTATATTCATGTGATGAATTATATTATCTTATAGTATATAGTTATTCATGTGATGAATGATCAAGCACTATAACATAGAAATGCATGCAACCTAAGTTAATTATTAGTTTTAAAGAGTTTAGAACATGAATAATTAGACTTAGGTTTTCTTTTATCTAATGAGATTAGAAATTAGGAAATCAAAGTTTAGTCTATGAATGGAGACTGATTAGTAACTTTGTCTAAGGAAGGTTTTGTCTAAGACTGGGGTATTTAAATTGAGACTTGCAGAACATCCCTACCTTAAATACGACCTGGGAGTGAATTCGGTCAGGAGATTCTTAGATTATACTTATCGTGAGTGTCGCCAATTAAAAGTGTTTTATTTACTCACATAGACATAAGTAATAATGTGATTATAAACTTAGGTTAATACCATATAAGAGTTATATTGGTAGACTTAGGTCAATTTTAACTGGTTTATCGAGGTCAATTCTTATTAAAATTAAAGTGTTGAGTGGGAGGAAATAAACTGTATGAGATACATTTGACTTTCCAACCACATATCAAATCCCCATTGCCATACACTAATTTGTAGTTCCTCGTGCTCCTAAGATACTTGAGGATTGCCTTTACGACTGTCCAGTGATCGAATCCTGGATTTGACTGATACCTACTAACAATCCCTATTGCACAACAGATTTCGGACCTAGTACACATCATGGCATACATCAGGCTCCCTACAGCTGAAGCATATGGAATCCATCTCATATCCTCAACATCTTGAGGAGTCTTAACATACTGATCCTTAGAAGAGTGAACCCCATGCCAGAAAGGAAACAAGCCCTTCTTCGAGTTCTACATCTTTTATCTAGACAACATCGATCTTGTCAATATAAGACGCTTGAGACAAGGCTAGCATTTTGTTCTTCCGGTTCCAGATTATCTGGATACCTAAAACATACTGAGCTTCTACCAAAACTTACATTTGGAATTGCGAAGCTAGCCACTTCTTAACGTCACTAAGAAATTCTACCCCATTCCCAATGAGAAGAATATGATCCACATACAACACTAAAAATGCGACAGTTTTGTCAACGATTTTCTTGTAGACACAAGGCTCGTCGACATTTTGATCAAACCCATAAGATTTGATCGCCTCATCAAACCTTATATTCCAAGACCACGAACCTTGTTTCAGTCCATAAATAGACCTATGAAGCCGACAAACCTTTTGCTCTTGGCCTTGGGCAATGAACCCTTTGGGTTGGTCCATGTAGATGGTCTCATCAAGTTTGCCATTTAGAAAGGCTATCTTGACATTCATTTGACATACCTCGTACTCATAATATGCGACAATGGCCAGAAGGATCCTGATCGACTTTACCATGGCAACAGGTGAACAAATTTCCTCATAGTCAACAACTTCAATCTAGGTAAAACCCTTTGCCTGTAGTCGACCTTTGAAGGTCTGCACCTTCCCATCTACGCCACGTTTACGCTTGTAGATCCATTTGCAACCAATAGGTTTTACCCCATCTGGTTGATCCACAAGCTCCCATACAAAATTGAAGTACATAGACTTCATTCCCTAATCCATAGCTTTAATCCATTCGTATTTGTCAACATCAACCATTGCCTGATCCTCACAGTCATCATGAGGAGCGACAACTAAGGTTTCAGCTAAACCCATGTAGCGATGAGGTTGTCTCACAGCCCTCCCACTACGTCGAGGCATTCCCAACTATTGGGAACTAATTTGAGTACACGTGCTAGGATCAACTACACTTGTTGACGTACTACCCCCATCGGCAACTCTTGTTGATTTACTGTCCATTTCATTTAACACAATTTTACTCATTGGTAAATGATCCCTTACGTGGTCTTCCTCTAGGAAAGTGGCGTTTGTCGACACAAGCACCCTATTTTCCTTAGGATCGAAAAATAGACCACCCCTAGTCTCTTTATGGTAACCTACAAATAGGAACAATTTCGAACGGGGTTCCAACATTTTCGGGTTTGACACCAACAGTCGGGCATCCCCAAATTCTGAAGTGATGTAAACTACCTTTACGTCTACTCCAGAGTTCGAAAGGTGTTTCACAAACACTTTTCGACGGAACATTGTTCAAAATATAAACAAAAGTCCCCACTTCGTCACCCCAAAAAGAATTGGGGAGACGAGCATAGCTCATCATCAACCGAACCATGTCCAACAGAGTTCGGTTTCTCCTCTCCGATACACCATTCTGCTGTGGCATACCAGGTGCTGAGAGTTGGGACGTAATTTCGTCTTCTATCATATAGCCTGGAATTCAGTGTCCATTTACTCTCCACCTCGATCTGATCGAAGTGTTTTAAGCGATTTACCTAAGAGATTCTCAACCTCAGTCTTGTAGTCCTTAAACTTTTCAAGAGTTTCAGACTTCTTGTGCATTAGGTAAATATACGCATACCTCGGGTAATCGTCTATGAAAGACACGAAGTATTCATAACCACCTCCTACTTTAACATTCATCGGACCACAGTGGTCAGAATGTACTAACTCAAGGGGCTCTTTGGTTTTATATCCTTTTCCACTAAAAGAACGTTTGGTTATCTTGCCCTCAAGACATGACTCACGCACCGGTAAAGAGTGTTATTCCAACTCGTTTATTGGTCCACTCTTCACAAATTTCTCAATGCATAGACAAACTTTTGCTCTTTTAGTTCGTGTTTCTGCCGTTTTGAACAATTCAGTATTCAAAACACTTTTGACTGAATTAGGTTTTAAAACATACAGATTATGCTCAAGTGAAGTTAAACAAATAAGATTGCCTTTGAAAGAAATAAACATTTTATTGGATTCAAATGAAACAAATATACATTTTTCAATAAGGCAGGAAATGGAAACAAGGTTTCTAGTAAACCCTGGTACAATGTACAAATTATCTAATGATAAGTACATTCTAACGAAATGAAGCTTCACCGAGCCGATCGCTGCAGCAGTGACAAGCTCCCCGGATCCAACCCGTAGAGTCACCTCACCCTCTTGCAGCGGCTGCCAGGAATAAATCCGTAGAAAAGAAGAACAAACATGGTTAGTGGCACCCGAATCCAATATCAAGGAAGAGTCACTACTCTCCACTAAAAAGGTTTCATTCACAAGTAAATCACGTTTACCTTCATTCTTCCTGTCGGCTAGGAATTTGGGACAGTTTCTCTTCAAGTGTCCGCTCCCATTGCAGTGGAAACACTTTCCTTTTTCTTCAACATCCTTGACCTTCTTGCCATTCTAGCAACTCAGCTAATTTTACCCCTCTTCATCCTCCTTCTTCCATTTCGGGCATAATGGAGCAACAGGTTTTGTCTTAGAGGACGAACCCTATGATAAGATGTAACGCCCCTACTTTTCTATGACTAAACTCTTAGGGACATTACTACACATGCAAGCATTTATAGGCCAAGGGATAAAAAGATCTTTAAAACCTCCAATGGAAATAATTTGTCTTTAGGGATCCCAAATAAAACATTCAAAACAGATAAAAGGAGCAGTTTAACATGGCCTATTTAAAATCTGTAAAGTAAATTTAAACTTCAAAAACATAAAGGAACAACATCAGTTATAAAAGAAATGTGCGGAAAACATGTCTATTCCCATGGTTCTAATGTACGCGCCTCCGTCACTCGCCCCGCACGCCCTTGGCCTTTACGAAAAACATTTTGAAAAGAAAGGGTGAGTATTGCAAAACAATACCCAGTAAGTGACCTCGCTCTGAGGTTTGGGATATGCATACACATACAATCATGACTTTTAAACTTGTTCGAAATGTACATATGCGGGACCTAAAACTTTCTCATATTGTCAGGTCTTTAATCCATGACTTCCTTTTTATTTATGTGGCCGACTGGTCATCCTGAGTCATTTCATTTTGAGTCCCTCACAGACCCCTGTATGGTTTGAGTCCCTCACAGACCCCTGTAATAATTTGAGTCCCTCACAGACCCCTGTAATTTGACCCATAGGGTCTCTATTGCATGTTTGACCATGCACATAATGCACTCAGGAGACCAATGTCCACACTTTTCATCAAATCATTTCATGACATACATAACATGCATGAGGTCCCATCATTCACATAACAATAGTGTACATGTCACAAACATCATCGTCAATATGCAAATCATACTTTTCTCATAGACAGTTTGAAAATCATACTTTTGTAGGAAATCGTGAAATATTCTCATGCAAATTACTGTCATATCCTCACATGAAATACTGGAATACTCTTACATAGAATACAAGAATATTCTCACATAAAATACTAGTTTATTTCCACATGAAGCATTGAAATATTTGCACATAAAATATTAGGTATTCTCACGAAAATATCTGTATATTGTCATATGAAAATATAAACTAATTTCACATGAAATCGTGAAAATCAATTTCTTCAACCCCAATAAAAAGTTCGGCACAAGGTCCCTTACCTTAGTTCGAATTCTACTCCAAAATCTAACCCGAGCTCCTGGACTACTCTTCTTTTAGTGAAACCTTGAGTTCAATGCGAAAACCTAATATCCCTTAGTCCGTTTTGACGATCGACCCTCAATTTCGCTCCAAGCTTGGTCCCTACAATTAGTGTTCTAAATAGTAGTTTAGGCTCTCAATTATACGCTTAGATAATTAATAGGTCACGAATAATTCTCAATCAAGTTCGAAACTTAAACAGATCGCTCACCGGACTGAAATCTTAATTGCTAGCTGTTATCTGATTCTTTGGCGGCGTTGTAGAGCTCGACGGCGGCACCGATCGGGCAGTGGCAGAGGCTGGAGTTGTGTGGGATCCGGCGAGGTCTGCTGCGGTGCTCGTGGATCGGTGATGGCTCGGTGCAGGCGAGGACTTGCGAGCGGCTTCAAGGAGGTTACTTCACAAACGGCTGGCGAACTTCGGCTGCAGACGTGAGTGGCCGCGCGCGCGTGGAGATCCGCGAGAGAGGTCTTCGTCGAACCGGGCCGTCGGTACTGCCGGCGTGACTCTCTGTGCCGCGAGGCGAGGAACGGCTTCGACGGCGTCTGAAGACTCGAGATCAGGCGAGCTTGTCCGTTCGTGGCTTGCCGGCGGCGTACGTGGTCTTCTCGTCGTCGCGTTTGAGGATCGGCCAGAGGTCTTCGTGGATCGACCGCGGCGTGAAGCTGCCGCACGAGTAACCGTGAGTCGGTACGGCTAGGGGTTCTTGTGGTTGAGTTTTTTCACGGCTAGGGCAAAATAGGAGAAGAAGAAGGAGGAGAATAGGGTTAGGGTTAGGGTTATCCTTCTTCTTCTTTCAACTTAAGGACCTTATATACTCCCAATTAGATTAAATCCAAATGTCCACTATAACCCTCAGTTAGCCAATAATCACTAAAGTGCCATTGACACGTCCTCATCTTCTAATTTTATAATTAGTCGTCTAAAGGAGAATGTTTCACTTTAAACTAATAAAATCTACGACTCATTAACACCGAGCTTGATGAAATTCACTATTCCAACTAGACCCACACACACAGGTTGACAGAACGTTAAATAAAATAAACAACTAGTACCTGTGGTTGTGGTCGTCACATAAGACCTGTAGGCAACATTTGCCTCAGATTTTGGAGACCAAATCATGGATACACTGTGGACGCGACCCGCTTTGTATTAGATACAAACGAGGTGATCTTACTCGTTCTTGTGGTTCACATGCGAGTGGGGGCATCCTGTGCAATGAGATTGTACAAGACCGAACCGTGAATTATTGGACCTACTGATGTAACACCGTTGACAATAAGGACTAATAACTTCGTAGATGACCATTAGTCACTCGACCTGAATCCTGAGGGTGTTACAAACTCTTGTCTACGGGGGTCTGTCCTTTGGCTAGTACGAGTGAGGGTGGTCACAGTTACTCACCCAATATGCCTATCTTCTTAGGGGCAGGACCAAGCAGAGAACTGGGAACTTAACTACGCGAGATGGAATTTACTAGTTCCCGACTTTAGGGAAACTAGAGGTGTTGTTCCCTTAAGTGCTTTCTCCATGGCTTGGACAACGAGCGCCCACCTTCTCACTGGCCCGAGAAGAATGTTGTGTATGGTTGGACCATCACAATGTCTTGTTCATTAGAGGAGCAGTGGAGACTTATGGAACAGGAGGTAGACACAGGGGTAAAATGGTAATTTGACTCATCCATGTCTACGAACAACCTGTGAAGGGTCGACTCATGGGCATTGCTTATATCAGTTGACACATAATATTAAACACTGACGGGAGTGCAACTACTGGCTATAGTGGAGTGTTACTGTAGCTAATGAATGTTCATTAACCGGGTCAAAGAGTCTGATAGGTTAATCTCGGATCATTGGAGCCCGTCACTGTAGGTTCATTAGGTCCCTTGGTTGGCTCCATCTGGGTTAAAAGAAGGGTTAGAAGTTTGATATGAAGTTGAAGTGTTCAATTTCACTCAAGGGCATTTATGTCACTTATATGAGATCTGAATGATATAATATATAGTTTAATGTGAATGAGATTCATAATAAACTATAGGTTAGCCTAATTGTTGAATTAGGGCTAATTGGAGAAATTAATTGAGATAAATTAAATTAGATGTGATGAAATTTAATTAATCCACAATTATTGAAAATGTGATTTGCAATATGAGATATGCAAATGTGATTTGCAATATTAAATTAGATGTGATGAAATTTCATTCACATTTTTTGGATTTCACCAAAGAGAAGAGTCTCTTTTTCCTCTCGAATTCTCTCCTCACCAAAACTCAAAAGAACCCCACCACCCTCCTTCTTTCCAAAAAAAGAACAAGCATGGTTCCAATTGGTGGTGTTTGATCGGGTTTTATTTTCGAGATCGTGAGAGTTCGCGAAGTGTTTGTGACCATTGGAGGAAACATTGAAGACAGTCTTCAACAAGTAAGTAAGTTTGTTCTTCTTGCTGTTTTCTTCCATTGTTTTGTATGTTTAACTTAGATTTAAGAGTTAGAACGTTTTAGCAAATTTTAAGTAGCGTAATGATACCTTTGACGATTCGATTATCTTCTGCTGCGCGGAGATTTTCATTCCCTTCACTCTTCTCACTGCAGATATATTTCGGTTTCCATGGATATTGACAAATAACTGCAAGTAAATCATTCATGAATGTTCGTAAGACGGAAACGAGTGAATTCCTTCTTGCGTAGTCAAGTTCCCAACTCCCCACGTGGCCCTGCCCCTGAGAAGATAGGCATATTCGACGAGCAACAGTGGCCACCCTCACCGTACTAGTAAAAGGACAGACCCCCGTAGACAGGAGTCCGTAACATGCTCAGATTAAGGTCGAGTCACTAATGGTCATCTACGAATTTATTAGCTCTATACTATTAACGGTGTTACATAAGTAAGTCTAATAATTCACAGTCCGGTCTTGTACAATCTCATTGCACAGGATGCCCCCACTTGCATGTCAACCACATGAACGAGTCAGATCACCTCGTTTGTATCTAATACAAAGCGGGTCACATCCATAGTGTATCCAGGATTAGGTCTCCAACCCTATCCATATACTGTAGACCGATTGGGTCATTAACTCGAACGCGATCTTCCCTGTGTGTCCACTACACACCATTCAAGTTCTTGGTTCTCTCATAATACAATGTGCCTGGAGCTTAGTTTATCTGATTAAGTTTATGAAAAATGCGAGACACAAAGTTTAAATAAATAACTCTTATTTATTTCAGAATGTTGAAATAAATAACTCTTATTCATTTACAACTTGGAATATTACAAACTACACGAGATGAGGACATACATCCAAACAAACTCCCACTTGGACTAAGCTAGTGTAGTACATGATAAATTTCTCAAATGTATAGTAAAGTAATGCAATAAATTAATACAATAAACTAGGGCATTGAATACCCCTTCAAAATACTCCCACATGCCCTAGTCAGGAATCACTCGAAGACCTAGACTCTCTAGGTGACCCTCAAACACCTTAGCCGTGAGGACCTTTGTAAATGGATCAGCAACGTTGTGCTTCGAAGCTATCTGCGTGACTGTCACGTCTCCACGGTGCACAATCTCCCGTATCAAGTGATACTTACGCTCTATATGCTTGCCCCTTTTATGAATCTGAGGTTCTCTCGAGTTGGCTACTGCACCACTGTTGTCACAAAACAACGTGATTGAATCCGGCATGAACTTCCTGAGCCAAACAGCTTCTTTTGCAGCTTCACAAGCCGCAACATGCTCGGCTTCCATCGTGGAATCAGCGATGCATCCCTGCTTAATGCTTCGCCACACTACATCTCCTCCATTAAGAATGAAGGCTGACCCCGAAGTGGATTTTCAAGAATCCTTATCGGTCTGAAAGTCAGAATCTGTGTATCCCGTAAGGATCAAATTCCCACTCCCATACACAAGGTTGTAGTTCCTCGTTCTCCTAAGATACTTGCAACCAATAGGTTTAACCCTATCCGGTTGGTCCACACGCTCCCAGACGGAATTGAAGTACATCGACTCCATTTCCTGTTCCATGGCTTTAATCCATTCATCTTTGTCAACGTCTGCCTTTGCCTGATCATAGGTCAATGGATCCTCACAGTCATCATCATGAGTGATGACTTGGGTTTCAGCTAAACCCATGTAACGTTCAGGCTGTCTCACAACCCTCCCACTACGTCGAGGCATTCCCAACTCTTGGGAACGGACTTGACTAGACGAGTTAGGGTCAACAATACTTGTTGACGTACTAGCACCATCAGCAAATCTTGCTGATGAACTGCCCATTTCATTCAACACAATCTTACTCCTTGGTAAGTGATCCCTGATGTGGTCTTCCTCCAAGAAAAGTGGCATTTGTCGACACAAGCACCCTATTATCCTTAGGATCGTAAAAGTAACCACCTCTAGTCTCTTTTGGGTAACCTACAAAAGAAGCACAACTTTGAACGGGGTTCCAACTTCTTCGGGTTTCACACCAACACATGGGCCGGGCATCCCCAAATTTTGAAATGACGTAAACTAGTTTTACGACCATGGCAGAGTTCGAAAGGTGTTTCACAAACACTCTTCGACGGAACGGTGTTCAAAATGTAAACCACGGTCTCCACTGCGTAACCCCAAAAAGAATCAGGGAGGCGAGCATAGCTCATCATCGACCGAACCATGTCCAGCAAGGTTCTGTTTCTCTTCTTTGATACACCATTTTGCTGTGGCATACCAGGTGCTGAGAGTTGAGACGTAATTCCATGTTCTATCATATAGTCCTTGAATTCAGTGTCCATATATCTCCACCTCGATCCGATCGAAGTGTTTTAAGCGATTTACCTAAGAGGTTCTCAACCTCAGTCTTGTACGCCTTGAACTTTTCAAGAGTTTCAAACTTCTTGTGCATTAGGTAAATATACCCATATCTGGAGTAATCGTCTATGAAAGACACAAAATACTCATAACCGCCCCGAGCTTTAACATTCATCGGACCACAAAGATCAGAATGTATACGCTCAAGGGGCTCCTTGGCTCTATATCCTTTTCCACTAAAAGGACGTTTGGTCATTTTGCCTTCAAGGCATGACTCACATACCGGTAAAGAGTTTTCTTCCAACTCGCTTAGAAGTCCACTCTTCACTAGTCTCTCAATCCTATTGAGATTAATGTGGCCTAACCGAAGATGCCAAAGATGGGCACTTTCTTTTGGAGAAACTTTTAATCTCTTAGTTCGCGTTTCAGCTGTTTTAAAGAATTCGGTGTTCAAAACACTTTTGACCGAATTAGGGTTCAAAACATATAAATTGCTCTCAAGCGAAGCAGAACAAATCAAATTTCCATTTCGAGAAATAAACGCTTTATTACTCTTGAAAGAAACAGAAGTATTTTCTTCTAATAGGCAGGAAATAGAAACTAGGTTTCTCGTAAACCCAGGAACTACGTACATATTATCCAATAATAAGTACTTCCCGCCAAAGAACATCTTCACGGTGCCTATTGCGACAGCTGAGACAACATCTCCGGATCCAACCCTGAGTGTTATCTCTCCCTCTTGCAACCGCTGATAGGAAGTTAATCCTTGAAAAGAAGAGCAAACATGGTTAGTGGCGCCTGAATCCAATATCCAAGCAGAGTCACTACTTTCCACTAAACAAGATTCTGTGACAAGTAAATCACATTTACCTGTCATTTTCTTTTCATCGAGGAACTTGGGACAACTCCTTTTCAGGTGTCCGTCCCCGTTGCAGTAGAAACACTTTCTGGCAACATCCTTGATTTCTTTGCCTTTTAGAGCGGCAGAGCGGTCAACCCTAACTTCCTTCAACTTCTCCTTCTTCCCTTTAGGGCCTGAAGAGTCTATAAACTTCATCCCAGAGGTTCAACCCCTGTGAAAAGGTCTTAAGGCAACACTTGCCTCAGCTTCCTGTCCCCTAGTTTGCACCAAGGACTGAAAGGTTTGTAGATTGTTGAAAAGGACTGTTGAACTGGGCACCTGAGGACCATCCTCAGTGAGCGCGAACTCTTGGTCGTCATTTACCAAAATCGTGTATATATTGTTTTTCCACGAAATACCATCGCCAACTAACTTAACGAAAGCTAAAGGAGCGTTAAAAGTGTTTGACATTTTGTTGCTGAAATAAATTGAAAAACTTTGTATTAGTCTCGCAAAAACTTTTGAAAATCCAATCGGGTATTAGCAAATTTTTATCCAAGGATCCCTAGGTCATTTAAAAATTTGCAATGATACCCTAAAGGTTTAGAATGACCGCCACCGTAGGGTATACAAACCCACTCCTCCTCTAGGACGAGACTCTCTCGACAAGACCCTAATACCAGAATAACTCTTATTCCATTGGGCATCCAGTTACCATTTTTCTGTCAGAATCCATTAACTCTTAATGAATCCTGTGAGTGTCACCCTCAATCTTTAAATTTCCAAGTACCTGTCCAAACAATAGCCGCCGTAGGAAGGACTAAGAAGGAAAACCAACAAGGAAATCGAATCCCTTTCGGGAATTCACGGTGTTCCGACTCCCATGATCAAGGCCCTCCGTAGGGATTGTCTGGTCCAGGTCAAAGTAGCAGGCAGATCATAGGCGTCTCACGGTGTGAATCGAAAGAAGAGACTGTGGGTCCCGTTTTCACAGGTCCCGCTCCCACTCACTATAAGTACTCTCTCCATTCACGTTGATATTGACCCATACAAATGCCACCCGTAGGGGGACGCTCCCATTTGCACGACGAGGCCGAGCATGGATCTCACGGTGCGAACTTTATGGAGATTTGTGGATGGAAAAATTAAATGTATCTCATACACTTTATTTCCTCCCACTCACCACTTTAAAATAATCGGGATTGACCTAGATAAACTGGCTAAAATTTACCTAAGTCTACAAATATAACTCTTATATTGGATTAGCCTAAGTCTATAATCACATTATTGACTTAGGTCTATGTGAGTAAAATAATTAACTCTTAATTAACGACACTCACGAGAATATAACCTAAGAATCTCCGGACCGAATTCACTCCAAGGTCGATTTCCAAGTAGGGGTGTTCCGCAAGCGTCAACTTAAATACCCCAGCCTTAGACAAAACCTTCCTTAGATAGAGTTACTTATCAGTCTCCATTCAAAGGTCATATTTGATTTCCTAATTCTAATCTTATTAGAACTAGAAAACCTAAGTCTAATTATTCAAGTTCTAAACGATTTAAAACTAATAATTAACTTAGGTTACATGCATTTCTATGTTATAGTGCTTGATCATTCATCACATGAATAATACTATACTATAACATACATTCATCACATGAATTAAATGCATGAGCATGCTTTTAATTTAAAAAATATAACACTTATATTAAATAAATTAAATCATGCAAACATTATATTATAACTCTTATAATATAATCTTATCATGCATACTATATATTATAACTCTTATAATATAAATATGATGCATGAAATGTTTAACCTAAGGTGGGATTTTAAATCTATATGACATACTCTATGCACATAGAAATAATTAAATCATACATCTCATGCATAAAATAATTAAATAGCAATATTGGATCGATTTTTGGCACCCTGGGACATGGAATTAAATTAATTAACATTAATATAACATTTATATTAATATTAATTAAAATAATTAAATAAAAAACATTTAAAAAACCATTTTTACAAAGAAATAAATAATTAAAAAATAAAAAACAGCAATTGCACCAGCCCGGACCCGAACCGCTGCACACGTACCACGTCCCAAAAAATCCCGCGCTCCCGCACCAGTACACCAGGCATTGGAACGTTGTAATTGCGTTGCAACGCTATAATTTATAGCATCGCGCCCAGCGTTCTCAACGTCGTGGCGTTGCAACGCCACAGCAAGCGTCGCAGTCACGCATCGCAAAGCATCCTCCAAAGAAGAGAAGGATGGCGTCGCAACGCTGATGAACTTCCAGCAAACACCTTTTGCTTTTTTTCACCGAAATCGCCCGTTTTTGCTCCGTTTTCTTCACGACAACTCTTACCACGAACACACGGACTTACGGACTCGATTTACATTAAAAAATGCCCAAAACAACGGGCCCTTACATTGATCTCATCATCTTTAATGTAAATCTAAAAAGTGCCAAAAACCGAAAACATCCAAAATCGCAAACCATTAACATTCATCTCATGAAAATTAATGCTACCCACCTAATTTTAAGAAATCACAGAATACACAACGAAGAGTAACGATTGGCTCTGATACCAATTGAAGGGATTTTGAATTCCCGCAGCGGAAGACGTTGTGAAACGTCGTTGATCCGTTGTGTAATTCTAAATCTTAAAATTGAATCTATCTCATAGATCCTAGGCTAAACATGCAAAGAAGAAGAAGAAAATAGCATGTAAACATTACTAACCTCTTGAAGAACTCTTCTTCAACGTTTTCTCTTTCTCCGATCCTGATCTCTCTCGTACCAACGAACTCCTCGAACTCGATCCTCGATCCGAATAGGGAGACATCTCCAAAGGGTCTTCTCGGTTGTCTCGGGAGGTTGAGGGAGAGTAGGTGGGACTCCCTTCGATTTTGGTTGAGGAGAAGTTTTAGAAAGAATTGAGAGAGAATGAGAGAAAGTCACTTGCTCTTTTTGGATCAAAATCCAAAAAATTGCAAAATGCACACCAAAGGCTTCTTAAAAAGCCTTTAAATACTATTGTGTGATGGAGTTAAAACCTCCACCAAATCACAATTTTACCACAACCATATAATATACAAATCACATTTGCATATTATATAATATAAGGTATCTCATACCTTATTATACAAATCTAATTTGCATAAATGTGGAATTATAAATTGAATCACATTAAATTTAATTTCTCTCAATTTAATTTCTCCAATTAGCACTAATTAATCAATTAGGCTATACTATAGTTTATTACGAATCTCATTCACATCAAACTATATATTATGTCATCTATATCTCATATAAACGACATAAATACCCAAATAATGAATTTGAACACTTCAAATTCACACCAAAATGTAAACCCTCAATTTGTCCAATTTGAGCCAACTTAGAGACCAAATGGACCTACACGTGACGATCTCCAATGATCCGAAACTAACCTGTCAAACTCTTTGACCCGGTTATTCAACATTCATTAGCTACGGTAACACTCCACTAAAGCCCGTAGCTGCACTCTCATCACTCTTGGACAAGTTGTGTCCATCGATATAACCAATACCCATGAGTCGACCCTTCGAAGGTTGTTCGTAGTCACAGCTTGGTCAAATTACCGTTTTACCCCTGTTCTACCTCTTGCTCCTCTAATGAACAACCACGTTGCATGGTCCAACCATAAACAACAACCCTCTCAGGCCAATGAGAGAGTGGGGTCCTGTTGTTCAAGCCTTGGAGACAACACTTAAGGGAACAACCTCTCTAGTTTCCCTAAGCCGGGAACGAGTGAATTCCTTCTTGCGTAGTCAAGTTCCCGACTCCCACGTGGTCTCCTTTTGAGAAGATAGGCATATTGGGCGTGCAACAGTGGCCACCCTCACCCGTACTAGTCAAAGGACAGACCCCCGCAGACAGGAGTCCGTTACACTCTCAGGATTAAGGTCGAGTCACTAATGGTCATCTACGAATTTATTAGCTCTATACTGTTAACGGTGTTACATCAATAAGTCTAATAATTCACGGTCCGGTCTTGTACAATCTCATTGCACAGGATGCCCCCACTCGCATGTCAACCACATGAACGAGTTAGATCACCTCGTTTGTATCTAATACAAAGCGGGCCGCATCCACAGTGTATCCAGGATTAGGTCTTCAACCCTATCCATATACTGTAGACCGATTGGGTCATTAACTCGAACACGATCTTCCCTGTGTGTCCACTACACACCGTTCAAGTTCTTAGTTCTCTCATAATACAATGACCCTGGAGCTTAGTTTATTAGATTAAGTTTATGAAAAATGCAAGACACAAAGTTCAAATAAATAACTCTCATTTATTACACAATAACAAATAGAAAGGGGTTCTACATTTCTTGACATATGATGCTTCGTATGGTGCCATTTCGATCCTAGAATGAAAACTATTATTGTATGCAAACTCCCAACTTCCTTTATATTGCAATACGCATGCTCGAAGCATGTCTTCGAGGATCTGAATTGTTCTATCTGACTGACCATCGGATTGTGGTTTAAATGTTGTACTAAAGTGAAACTTAGTTCATAAGGCCTCTTCGAGACTCGACCAGAACTTCGAAGTAAATCATGAATCTCTATCCGACACAATGGATATTGGGGCTCCTTATTGGCTTAAAATCCTATCAACATAAAATTTAGCATGTTTATCAAGAGGAAAAGTTACCTTGAAGGGTAAGAATCGAGCAGTCTTAGTCAGCCTGTCTACTATCACCCATATCTCATCATAACCGGTTGGTTTCTGTGGAAGTCCTAATAAGAAATCCATGGTTACATGCTCCCATTTCCATTCAGGTATTGGGAGTGGATTTAGAAGCCCTCTTGGTTTCTGTTGTTCAGGTTTCACCTGCTGACAAATTAAACATTTAGAGACATAGTTTGCTATCCCTCATTTCATTATTGGCCACCAATAATGGTTATTTATGGTCCGATAATCTTTGTACCTCTTGGATGCACCACATAGGCTGAATTATGTGCTTCCTTTACTGTTGCATTTCTCAAAGTTTCATCTTTAGGTACACAAAATCTACCACACTTCATCAATGCTCCATCACGCCTTACTTCGTAATCTGCTCTCTACTTTAAGTTCACCTCTTCTATCAATTTTTTCAGGGCATGGTCTTTGGCTTGACTTGACATAACATCATTAATTAAGGTAGGCCTTACCTGAAAATGAGCTAACAAATTCCCTTTGTCAGGAACATACACTTTTTCATTAGAACTCTTGAGTTCCTCAAATAGAGCCACTCTAACAGCATTAAGTGAACCGCTATGTTACTTCGACTTCCTACTTAGTGCATCAGCTACAACATTAGCCTTTCATGGGTCGTATTCAATCATGTAGTCATAATCGTTTATCAACACAAGCCACCGCCACTATCTCAAATTTAACTCTTTCTTTTCGATGATATATTTTAATCTTTTATGATCTGTGTAAATACAATACTTCTTAGCAAATAGATGATGCCACCAAATCATTAAAGCTAAGACAAGTGTTGCGAGCTCCAGATAATGAGTAGGATAACTACATTCATGCTTTTTCAATTGCCTTGAGGCATAAACAATCACTTTCCCATCCTGTATAAGCACACATCCAAGGCCCTGATGTGAGGCATCACAGTAAACCTCAAACTCTTTTCCCATCGTGGGTAGAGTGAGTACTGTTGTTGTGACAAGTATGTTCTTTAACTCTTGAAAACTTTTTCCACACCCTTCACTTCACTCGAACTTCGTATTCTTCTTTGTCAATCTGGTTAATAGAACAGCTATATTTGGAAACCCCTCGACAAAACGTCGATAGTATCCTGCAAGTCCGAAAAAACTACGGACTTCTAATATTGAAGTGGGTGGTTCCCACTTAACTATAGCTTATGTCTTTTGCGGATCCACTTGAACTCCAGCTTCTGACACTACGTGTCCCAAAAACACAACTTGTTCCAACCAAAACTCACATTTACTAAATTTAGCATAGAACTTCCGATTTCGTAATGTCTGTGGCACTATTCTGAGATGTTCTGCATGCTTCTAATTACTTTCTGAATACACCAGGATGTCATCAATAAATACTATCACAAACTGATCAATGTAAGGAGGGAATACAAGATGAATGAGGTCCATGGATGTTAATGGGGCATTTGTTAACCCGAATGGCATTACCAAAAATTCGTAATGCCCATACCTTGTCTTGAAAGCTATTTTTGGTTCATAAGAATCATTGATCTTCAGCTGATGGTAACCTGATCGTAAATCAATATTGGAAAACAGTGAGGCACGCTTTTGTTGATCGCATATGTCATCTATGCGGGGCAAAGGATATTTGTTACGTATTGTTACCTTATTCAATTGTCGGCAATCAATACATAACTTTGATGTCCCATCCTTCTTTTTAACAAACAACACAGGTGCTCCCCACGGTGATACGATTTATCGAATATAACCCTTATCCACCAACTCCTACAATTTAGTTTTCAATTCTTTCAATTCATTCGGTGCCATCCTATACGGGGCTTGAGATATAGGAGTTGTTCCTGGCATCAGGTCTATGGTAAACTCTACCTCTCTATCAAGTGGCAGCCTTCTTAGCTTCTCTGAGAAGACATCTAAATACTCACATACTATTGGAATGTCTTCAAGTTTCAATTTACTAACTAGTGAACAAACTACATATGCAAGATATGTTGTACAACCTTTCTGCAATAATTTTCTAGCTTTAATAATTGATATCATACAAGTAGGTAATATCTTCCTATACCCGTTAAACACAACCTCAGGGTCGCCTGGCTTCCTCAACACAACTTCCTTCCTATGACAGTAAATTATGGCATGATACCTATATAAGAAATCCATCCTTAAGATAACGTCGAATTCTTGAAGATCTAAGGGAATCAGTTCAGTTGTCATAGTCATACCATTCACTTGCACCATACAATTAGTATAAACATTACAAACTATCGACATATCACCAATAGGAGTATAAAAACACAACTCGTATGATAAAGGTTCTAACTTCGCAACAATGGTAGCAGCAAACATTTTAGAGATAAAAGAATGCGTAGCTCTTGGATCTAATAATGCATGTGCAGGTTTACCGTAGATAGAATGTGTACCCGTAACACCTTCTGGTGCATCGGCTTCCTTCTGCAGTGTCATGGCGTAAATCTTCCCCTGTTGTCAAGGTCAACCTTTCTGTCCCTTCTATTTAGCACTTCCAGTGTCTTCTTCTCTAGCTACCATAGTATTTTGTTGATGGTTCACGACTTGCGACGTGGTTCTCTATCCTACCATGCCTTCTTGCATTAGCTGGGGGCATTCCCTTTTGAAGTGACTGCCTTGCCCACGGTACAAACATTCATCTTCGACACTCGAACATTAACGCCAATGATACTTTCCACAAGTGTTGCACAAAGGATGCCTTATTGAACAAGCTACTGACTCATTGGGTTGCCTTGTATAGGAATCCCTTGCTGATCCTATCAGAAAATTTGATCCCTACAGCCTCTGTCCTTCCCCACGTCCACCTGTACCAGTCCTTGGAGTAGACTACCCACAACGATGCGGTTTAAAGATTCCTTTTCCAGAAAAACCTAGAGTGAATCTCCTATTATCTCCTTGTTTGAATAAGTCTCGTGATAAACCAACAGAATAAGTGGTATGACAACAACCTACAACTCATTTTCCCTTTCTGGCATCTACTAGGCTTTGCTCAACCCGTAATGTCGTCTCCACTATTGGGGTTTGTGCCTAAAACTCGTACTTTGTAATTATGTTATAATTAATGTAACAAAGTGTTATGATTTCAATAAAAAGTTATTGTTCGTTATCTACGAGATTGCCTTTATTTAAACCCTAATCCAGTAAACTAAACATCCACGGCCGTTAAATGAATCTTTATCTGAATGTAGTGTACATATAAAAAATCTTAGTTCGAGATACCGCCTAAAGGGTCTATAGTTAGGGGATAAGGTTTGGGTAGCTTACCCTTGTAAACCTATGGATGTGGCCCACTTTGTATTTGATACAAATGTTGTGATCCTAACGTGTTCGTGTAGATTACATGTGAGGGGGATATCCTATGTAATGAGATTACATAAGACCAGAGCATGAAATAATAACATCTAGTTGTAACTCCGTTGACCAGTTAGGTTTCTATTTCACTAGGATGACCTAGGCAAATTGATCTCAATCCTGAGCAGGTTACAAACTCCTGTTCGCGAGGGATTTTTCTTTGACTAGTATAGGTGAGAGTGGACAGATTCGCCAACTCAATATGCCTACCTTCTTGGGGACAAGACCGAGTGAGCGGCTGGGACCTTAACTTGGTAAGATTGAATTCACTCCTTCCCACCTACTAGGGTAAGTTGAAGAATTTTCCTTTAAGTTGTGTCTCTGTGACATAAGCAAAGGGTCCGACCCTCTCATTGGCCCGAGAGTTACTCTGTTTCTTTGTAGGACCACAAACAAATTGTTCATTTGAGAAGCACTGGTACTTAAGACACAAGATGTAACCCAGAGGTAAAACGGTAATTTGACCAAGTTTGTGTTATGAACATTTGTGAAAGATTGACTTGTTGTTATTAGTCAATATCCATGGACACAAAAATATATATGCAGTGAGAAGAGTGCAGCTGCGGGACTTTTGTGGAGTGTTCCCAAAGTTAACGAATGTTCATTGGGAGGTTAATGAGATTAACCGAGCAATCTCGTATCGTTGGAGCTTTAGATCATTTGAATTTGAAATGTTCAAATTCATAAGGGAATAAACTTAATGTAAATTGATACGATATAATATATAGATTTGGGACAATATATTATAAATTTAATGTTGATATGATTTATATTAAATTACATGAGAGAATTAAATATTTGAAAGAGATAAAATATTAAATTAAAATGTGAATGTGATTCATATTTGAAAACTATAAGTAAAATTTAATGTACACTAGATGTGCATTAAAACTATAGAATAAAGGGATAATTGATTAAACGTTATTGAATATAAATTAAATATAAGATATTTAATTTATTTTAATTAAATAAGTTTTATTTATTAAATTAATTAATTAATTAAAAATAAAATAAAATAAAATAAAAATAGGGAACGTGTCAGGAGGACACATTTTCCCTCGCTCCCAACTCCCTATTCGATAGGGAGTGAGAGATGTCGTCTACAGATTGGTCTTTCCCCTAGTGATAAGAGCACATATCGTACAATCCAATCGACTGGATTTCAGTGTGAAAAAGAATTCTCTCTCTCTCTGACTCTCTGATTCCCAAAAGTTCTTTCCAAATTGTTGGAAATCCTTCCCACAAAAGATAGGTATAAGTAGAACTCAGAGACATAGGAGGTTCTTCTGTTTGTAGTGTCCTTCTTGGGGTAAAAACAGAGAAGTTCTGTTGTGTTGTTGTTTATCGTGGAGCAAGAAGTTGTTGTGCTTGGGTACCAAGGTATTCCTTCTTTCTAGTTTAGTTTAATTCTTAAGACTAAAGCATGTTTGTATGCAACTAATCCATGCCTAATTAGATTAGATTTCATGTTTGTTCTATTTTTCAATGTATGGGTTTTGTCTTTCAAGCAAAACAACACTTGCAAATTAGAGATTCCAAATTCGTTTCTGCTGCTCAAATAGATCCGATCTCCATCATCCACAAGCTTGGAGAACTCAGCCCACTCCGAACTTGCTTTCACAGGCGTTCGGATCTCTGCTCGTAGACCATCCTCGAACAACTTACATCGATCTATCACGTTTGCAACAATAGTACTAGCATACTTTGATAACTTTGTGAACTTCTTCTAATACTCTGTTACTGTCATCAGTCCCTTGACAAGTCCAAGAAACTCGTTACGTTTTGCATCACGATAAGAGCTCGGATAATACTTACCTTCAAAGACCTTTTTAATTTTTTTCCAGCTCAAAGCTTCCATTTTTATGCTCTCTGTTATCTTACACCAATCATGTACTCCTTTCTGGAACAAGAATGCTGCTAAAACAACCTTCCTGTCTTCAGGGCATCACATTACTCTAAAACACTTCTCAATCAGATTTGACAAAACCTCAGCATGAGCAGGATCTGTCGTGCCTTTAAATGTTTTTGCACCTAAAGCCTTCAGTCTTTCAATGCCATACTTCTTTTCTGGGTCTGCTTGTGTTGATCCAACACTTTCAGCTAATCTTTGAGTTATCCCCACAAATATTTGTTCCTCCATTTTCACCTCTTGCAGAGGACAGCTAGACTCTCCCTTTTGTTGGGATTTGTGTCCTAAAACTCGTAGTTTGTAATTATGTTATAATTAATGTAATAAAATGTTATTATTCGAATAAAATGTTATTGTTCTTTATCTACGAGTTTGGCTTTATTTAAGCCCTAAACCCATTAAATTAATCATTCAAGGTTGTTAAATAAATCTTTAACTGAATGTAATGCACATAAAAAGGATCTCCGTTCGAGATATAGCCTAAAGGGACTATAGTTAAGGGATAAGGTTTGTGTAGCTTACCCTTGTAAAACTATGGATGTGGCCCACTTTGTATTTGATACAAATATTGTGATTCTAATGTGTTCGTGTAGATGACATGTGAGTGGGGATATCCTATGTAATGAGATTACATAAGACCAGAGCACGAAATAGTAACATCTAGTTGTAACTCCGTTGACAAGTTAGGTTTCTATTTCACTAGGATGACCTAGGCAACTTGATCTCAATCCTGAGCAGGTTACAAACTCCTGTTCGCGAGGGATTTTTCTTTGACTAGTATGGGTGCGAGTGGCTAGATTCGCCAACTCAATATGCCTACCTTCTTGGGGACAAGACCGAGTGAGCGGCTGGGACCTTAACTTGGCAAGATTGAATTCACTCTTTCCCACCAACTAGGGTAAGTTGAAGAATTTTCCATTAAGTTGTGTCTCTGAGACTAAAGCAAAGGGTCCGACCCTCTCATTGGCTCGAGAGATACTGTGTTTCTTTGTAGGACGACAAACAAATTGTTCATTAAAGAAGCACTGGTACTTAAGACACAAGATGTAACCTAGAGGTAAAACGGTAATTTGACCAAGCTGGTGTTACGAACATTTGTGAAGGATTGACTTGTTGTTATTGGTCAATATCCGTGGACACAAAAATATATATGCAGTGAGAAGTGTGCAGCTGCGGGACATTAGTGGAGTGTTCCCGAAGTTAATGAATGTTGATTGGGAGGTTAATGAGATTAAACGAGCAATCTCGTATTGTTGGAGCTTTTGATCGTAGGTCCAGACGGTCCACCTTCTAGCTCGTAAAGGGTTCTTAGATCATTTGAATTTGAAATGTTCAAATTCATAAGGGATTAAACTTAATGTAAATTGATATGATATAATATATAGATTTGGGACAATATATTATAAATTTAATGTTGAAATGATCCATATTAAATTAGATGAGAGAATTAAATATTTGAAAGAGATCAAATATTAAATTAAAATGTGAATGTGATTCATATTTGAAAACTATAAGTTAAATTTAATGTACACTAGATGTGCATTAAAACTATAGAATAAAGGGATAATTGATTAAACGTGATTTAATATAAATTAAATATAAGATATTTAATTTATTTTAATTAAATAAGTTTTATTTAGTTAATTAATTAATTAATTGAAAATACAATAAAATAAAATAACAAATAGGGAACGTGTCAGGAGGACACATCCCCCCTCTCTCCCAACTCCCGATACGATAGGGAGTGGCAGATGTCGTCAACATATTTGTCTTTCTCCTAATGAAAAGGACACATATCGTAGAATACAATCGACTGAATTTCAGGGTAAAAAAAGAATTCTCTCTCTCTGACTCTATGATTCCCAAAAGTTCTTTCCAAATTGTTGGAACTCCTTCCCACAAAAGATAGGTCTAAGTAGAACTCAGAGACATAGGAGGTTCTACTGTTGGTAGTGTCCTTCTTGGGGTAAAAACAGAGAAGTTCTGTT
This sequence comes from Trichosanthes cucumerina, assembly GCA_036507285.1. Taxonomy (NCBI): domain Eukaryota; kingdom Viridiplantae; phylum Streptophyta; class Magnoliopsida; order Cucurbitales; family Cucurbitaceae; genus Trichosanthes; species Trichosanthes cucumerina. The sequence continues at coordinate 10,546,226 of CM071837.1, read as the reverse complement.
GTGTTCTTGTTTATCGTGGAGCAAGAAGTTGTTGTGCTTGGGAAAAACTACAAAGGTATTCCTTCTTTCCAGTTTAGTTTAATTCTTAAGACTAAAGCATGTTTGTATGCAACTAATCCATGCCTAATTCGATTAGATTTCATGTTTGTTCTGTTTTTCAATCTATGGGTTTTGTCTTTCAAGCAAAACAACACTTGCAAATTGGAGAATCCAAATTCGTTTCCGCTGCTCAAGGAGATACGATCTCCATCATCCACCAGCTTGGAGAACTCAGCCCACTCCGAACTTGCTGTCACAGGCGTTCGAATCTCTACTGGTAGACCATCCTCGAACCACTTACATCGATCTATCTCGTTTGCAACAATAGTACTAGCATACTTTGATATCTTTGTGAACTTCTTCTCATACTCTGTTACTTACATCGGTCCCTTAACAAGTCTAAGAAACTCGTTCCTTTTTGAATCACGATAAGAGCTCGGATAATACTTACCTTCAAAGGCCTTTTGAAACTTTTTCCAGCTCAAAGCTTCCCCTTTTATGCTCTCTTTTATCTTACACTAATCATCTACTCCTTTCTGGAGCAAGAATGTTGCTAAAACGACCTTCCTGTCTTCAGGGCATTACATTACTCTAAAATACTTCTCAATAAGATTTGACAAAACCTCAGCATGAGCAGGATCTGTCGTGCCTTTAAATGTTATTGCACCTAAGGCCTTTAGTCTTTCAATGCCATACTTCTTTTCTGGGTCTGCTTGTGCTGATCCAACACTTTCAGCTAATCTTTGAGTTATCGTCATAAATATTTGCTCCTCCATTTTCACCTCTTGCAGAGGACAACTAGACTCTCCCTTTTGTTGGGATTTGTGTCCTAAAACTCTTAGTTTGTAATTATGTTATAATTAATTTAATAAAATGCTATTATTGGAATAAAGTGTTATTGTTCGTTATCTACGAGTTTGCCTTTTTTTAAGCCCTAAACCCATTAAATTAATCATCCAAGGCTGTTAAATGAATCTTTAACTGAATGTAATGTACATAAAAAGGATCTCAATTCGAGATACAGCCTAAAGGGTTTGTAGTTAGGGGATAAGATTTGGGTAGCTTACCCTTGTAAAACTATGGATGTGACCCACATTGTATTTGATACAAATATTGTGATTCTAACGTGTTCGTGTAGATGACATGAGAGTGGAGATATCCTATGAAATGAGATTACATAAGACAGGAGCACGAAATAGTAACATCTAGTTCTAACTCCTTTGACCAGTTAGGTTTCTATTTCACTAGGATGACCTAGGCAACTTGATCTCAATGCTGAGCAGGTTACAAACTCCTGTTCGCGAGGGATTTTTCTTTGACTAGTATGGGTGAGAGTGGCCAGATTCGCCAACTCAATATGCCTACCTTCTTATGGACAAGACCGAGTGAGCGGCTGGGACCTTAACTTGGAATGATTGAATTCACTCTTTCCCACCAACTAGGGTAAGTTGAAGAATTTTCCTTGAAGTTGTGTCTCTGAGACTTGAGCAAAGGGTCCGACCATCTCTTTGGCCCGAGAGTTACTCTGTTTCATTGTAGGACCACAAACAAATTGTTCATTAGAGAAGCACTGGTACTTAAGACACAAGATGTAACCCAGAGGTAAAACGGTAATTTGACCAAGCTGGTGTTACGAACATTTGTGAAGGATTTACTTGTTGTTTTTGGTCATTATCCGTGGACACAAAAATATTTATGCAGTGAGAAGAGTGCAACTGCGGGACTTTAGTGAAGTGTTCCCGAAGTTAACGAATGTTGATTGGGAGGTTAATGAGATTAACCGAGCAATCTCGTATCGTTGGAGCTTTTGATCGTAGGCCCATACGGTCCACCTTCTAGCTCGTAAAGGGTTCTTAGATCATTTGAATTTGAAATGTTCAAATTCATAAGGGAATAAACTTAATGTAAATTGATACGATATAATATATAGATTTGGGACAATATATTATAAATTTAATGTGGATATGATCCATATTAAATTACATGAGAGAATTTTAATATTTGAAAGAGATCAAATATTAAATTCAAATGTGAATGTGATTCATATTTGAAAATTATAAGTTAAATTTAATGTATACTAGATGTGCATTAAAACTATAGAATAAAGGGATAATTGATTAAACGTGATTTAATATAAATTAAATATATGAGATTTAATTTATTTTAATTCAATAAGCTTTATTTATTTATTTAATTAATTAATTAAAAATAAAATTAAAATAGGGAACGTGTCAGGAGGACACATCCCCCCTCTCTCCCAACTCCCTATTCGATTGAGAGTGGGAGATGTCGTCTACAGATTGGTCTTTCTCCTAGTGAGAAGGACACATATCGTACAATCCAATCGACTGAATTTCAGTGTGAAAAAGAATTCTCTCTCTCTGACTCTCTGATTCCCAAAAGTTCTTTCCAAATTGTTGGAACTTCTTCCCACAAAAGATAGGTCTAAGTAGAACTCAGAGACATACGAGGTTCTTCTGTTGGTAGTGTCCTTGTTGGGGTAAAAACAGAGAAGTTCTGCTGTGTTGCTGTTTATCGTGGAGCAAGAAGTTGTTGTGCTTGGGAAAAACTACAAAGGTATTCCTTGTTTCAAGTTTAGTTTAATTCTTAAGACTAAAGCATGTTGTATGCAACTATCCATGCCTAATTAGATTAGATTTCATGTTTGTTCTGTTTTTCAATGTATGAGTTTTGTCTTTCAAGCAAAAAAAACACTTGCAAATTAGAGATTCCAAATTAGTTTCTGCTGCTCAAGGAGATCCGATCTCCATCATTCAAAGCTTGGAGAACTCAGGCCACTCCGAACTTGCTGTCACAGGCGTTCGGATCTCTGCTCGTAGACCATCCTCGAACCACTTACATCGATCTATCTCGTTTGCAACAATAGTACTAGCATACTTTGATAACTTTGTGAACTTCTTCTCATAGTCTGTTACTGACATCGGTCTCTTAACAAGTCCAAGAAACTCGTTCCTTTTTGCATCACGATAAGAGCTCGGATAATACTTACCTTCAAAGGCCTTTTGAAACTTTTTCCAGCTCGAAGCTTCCCCTTTTATGCTCTCTGTTATCTTACACCAAACATATACTCCTTTCTGGAGCAAGAATGTTGCTATACTACTTGTCTTCAGGGCATCACATTACTATAAAAAACTTCTCAATCAAATTTGACAAATCCTCAGCATGAGCAGGATCTGTCGTGCCTTTAAATGTTGTTGCACCTAAAGCCTTCAGTCTTTCAATGCCATACTACTTTTCTGGGTCTGCTTGTGCTGATCCAACACTTTCATCTAATCTTTGAGTTATCCTGATAAATATTTGTTCCTCCATTTTCACCTCTTGCAGAGGACAACTAGACTCTCCCTTTTGTTGGGATCTGTGTCCTAGAACTCGTAGTTTGTAATTATGTTATAATTAATGTAATAAAATGTTATTATTCGAATAAAGTCTTATTGTTCGTTAAGTACGAGTTTGCCTTTATTTAAGCCCTAAACCCATTAAACTAATCATCCAAGGTTGTTAAATGAATCTTTAACTGAAGACCACCCAAAGTTATCATAAGCCATAATAAATTAATTCATCAATTATAACAGACTCAAACACAATAAGCCCCAACATAACCAGAAAGAATAACCAAGACTCAAAAAAGATAAACACTAAAAAAAAACGACAACAAGACACACCCAACAATAAAAACAAGGATAAAATGCTAAAATCAACTAAAGCAAAATAAGAATCAAAACTAGTCCCCGGCAACGGCGCCAAAAACATGATGCAAAAATATCGAGTGCCCTAAACTAATGTCAATTAGAATAAGACTCCGACACTTCTACGACGTGCAAGTATACACGGTCGAGAGCAGCAAGTGATAAGTTAAAGTATCGACCCCACGAGGACTAGCTAAACCTAAATGAATGAGTGTCCTAGCAAATTTTCCTTATTTTAGTGCAATGCATGAGTGTGCAAATTACTATTGTAAATAAATAAATTGATGAGTAAGAGAGATAAGTTAAGACAAAAGAAAATAATTGAATTTAAATGCGGGGAGAGGAGAATGCAAACAAGAGGGAAGATGCAAGAGATGAGATTTTTATGAATAATATAGGCTCGGGTAAGGTTAGAATTTTCGTATAAAATTGGAATGAATTTTGAGTGATGCCTTGAATTTACCTACACATGTATTCAAATGATTTCTTTCAAAATCACTAAATTTTAAAACCTACAATCTCTCAATTAAGATCTAAATTATGCCAATGATTTAAGGTTCTAGGTGGGTTAATCATCTCTAATCAACTCAATAATCCTAGAATGAAATTTTAGTTTTCTAATTCACTAGCTCTCTCAAGTTCATGAATTGTAGAGAAATCAAAGTGGCCAATTCTAATTCTCATGCAATGTTAAATTCAATATAATTTCATAAATTCAACAATGACATTAATCATAAATTCGTTCCAAAGTCTACATTGAAAACGACCTAACCCTTGCCTAAGATAATTTAGTTCATGACAAAAATCAATTCACAAACTTCTAATTGATGCATGCTTTTATCCATCAAAGAATTCAAGAAAACAACCCAATGATGTTCACAAAGTTATCATAAATCAGTCACAATTCTATCCTAAAAACAGTCACGAATTCGGTCTAAAATAGTGAACAAAAATAGTCTTAAATATGTGTCCAATAGCCGAAAAACAACATTAACAATTAGAGATTAGGAGAGGTAATGACACGAAGCAAAACACGAAGAGATACCACAAAAGACAGCAGACCATAGTAGCAGATTTTAGTTTTGCAGGTTCTGTGCGACAGCGATATCTCATCAACCGAAGCTTAAAACGACGATCCAATGGTTCAAAACGAAGTCCTATAAGTTGCGAATAAGCTGCCAAAATTTCAGAAAAATTAAACGGTTGAAACTTTTGCAAACGACACTTTCGTGAGCGCCGCCAGTGAAAAACCGAACTGCTCTGATCTCCCAACGCGACAGAAATATCTGGGACACTGAAGCTCCGAACGACGATCTAACCGTTCAAAGTAAAGCCCTATGAGTGTCGAATAATCTGCCAAAATGTCAGTACAATCCAACGGCTCAAACTTCTGCAAACGACAACTTTGTGAGTGTCGTCTGCGAAAAACCGAATTGCTGTTGTCGCCCAATTTGGATGTGATATCTGACACAGGGAAGTTTGAAACCACGATCCAACCGTTCAAATGGGAGCTCTATGAGTCTTCAACAGGCTGACAAAGTTGTAGTAAAATCCAACGGTTGGATCGCCGGAAATCACAAATTTCGTGAAGGACGTCTGTGAAAATCGAACTACACTCTCAATTTTTGTTACAACGATGGCCTCTCGGTTTTGCTACAGCAATAACACCCTGAATCTTCAATTTTTCCTCACTCGTACGATTGCTACAGCAATGGAACCTTCACGATTTTCCTCTCCAATGCACACCTTTGCTATAGCAATCGCCCGTTCTCTCTCGGTCTCTTCCTCTTTTGCGACTACTCCTTCTCTCGCCGCTTTCACCTGTAAACCCTAGCCTCCTTATACAAGATGGTGTTGCCCTAATTCCATAAATTACAAAAATACCCTTAAGGATAAAAAGACCATCTTACCCTTCGGGTAAAATGTCTAAAATGCCCTTAAGAACTCTTGTAATTTTTAAACATCTCCTGCACACAGAAAATCCCAAATAAATTTATAAAGTCGATTATAAAAGAAACTAAATACACGAGAATTTTTGGAGTTAAGAAAAATCTCAAATTTCGGTCTTTAATCAACCGTTAGCTTAGTTTCCTAAATTTCTTAAATTAAAGCACAAAAACATCAAAATTAATACTTTTTTAACCTAATGCTTAAATTCAAGATTTTAGAGCTAACACACATAATTTAGGGATAAAATAACATGAGGATTACTAAATTAAATGCAATTCAAGTGGATTAAACACTAAAATTCTAGTAAAATAACTCACTTATGGCGAGTTATCAGTGGCCCACTTTGTATTTGATATAAATATTGTGATCCTAACGTGTTCGTGCAGATGACATGTGAGTGGGGATATCCTATGTAATGAGATTACATAAGAGCAGAGCACGAAATAGTAACATCTAGTTGTAACTCCGTTGAACAGTTAGGTTTCTATTTCACTAGGATGACCTAAGCAACTTGATCTCAATCCTGAGCAGGCTACAAACTCCTGTTCGCGAGGGATTTTTCTTTGACTAGTATGGGTGAGAGTGGCCAGATTCGCCAACTCAATATGCCTACCTTCTTGGGGACAAGACCGAGTGAGCAGCTGGGACCTTAACTTGGCAAGATTGAATTCACTCCTTCCCACCTACTAGGGTAAGTTGAAGAATTTTCCTTTAAGTTTTGTCTCTTGGACTTGAGCAAAGGGTCTGACCCTCTCATCGGCCCGAGAGTTACTCTGTTTCTTTGTAGGATCACAAACAAATTGTTCATTAGAGGAGCACTGGTACATAAGGCACAAGATTTAACCCAGGGGTAAAACGGTAATTTGACCCAGCTGGTGTTACGAACATTCGTGAAGGATTGACTTGCTGTTATTGGTCAATATCCATGGGCACAAAAATATATCTGCAGTGAGAAGAGTGCACCTGTGGGACTTTCGTGGAGTGTTCCCGCAGTTAATGAATGTTGATTTGGAGGTTAATGAGATTATTCGAGCAATCTCATATCGTTGAAGCTTCTGATCTGTAGGTCCATTAGGTCAACCTTCTAGCTCGTAAAGGGTTCTTAGATCATTAGACTTTGAAATGTTCAAATTCATTAGGGAATAAACTTAATGTATATTGATACAATATAATATATAGTTTTGGAACTATATATTATAAATTTAATGTGGATATGATTCATATAAAATTTTGTGACAGAATTAAATATTTGAAAGAGTTCAAATATTAAATGTGAATGTTTTTCATATTTAAAAACTATAGGTTAAAACATGACGTGCATGAGATGTACATTAAACTATAGGTTAAAGGGTAAAATGATTAAATATGATTTAATCAATTTAGTTAGTATTATAATTGAATTAAATGTTATTTGATTTAATGTAATTAATTAATATTTGATTAATTCATATAGAATAATTGGAAACGTGTCAGGAGGACACGTTCCCACTACTCCCCAACTCGCCCTCGATAGGGAATGGGGAGTTACCCAGTGAATCCCTTCTCATGGTGAGAAGGAAAAAAGGATTGATTGATTCATTCGATTGATTTCAATTGGAAGAAACACAGAAAGAATTCTCTCTCTCTGACTTACTCTCTAGAATTCCCCGAATGTTCCAATTGTTGGAATCTTTCCCACAAAGGAGAGATCTGAACACTCAGAGACATAGAGAGTTTTCCAAATTGGTGGTGTTCTGTTTGTGAAAAACATAGAACTTTTGAAGTTCTTGAACATTGGACAAAGGAGTTGCTGCTCTGCTAAATTACAAAGGTAATTCCTTCTTTTCTTTAGTTTAATTGTTAAACTTAATATGTTTGCATGTATGTTATTATCCATGCATAATTAGATTAGAGTTGTTCCCATGCTTGTTCTGTATGTTTTGTCAATGTATTGGTTTTATTTTAAGCAAAACAATCAAACACATTAATGATCCCAAACACGTTTCCGCTACTCAAGTAGATCAGATCCCCAAATAGTGTCCACTACATTGATTTCAAGATAAATGTTATAACCTTGGAGCTTAGTTTATTGGATTTATAAAAGCAAGACTTTTATCAAAACAAATGACACTTTATTTAATCGATCAAAATTACACATGTTTAGGGCATAAATCCCAACACTGACTATAGGGATCGGAACACCGCCAACTCCATAAATTGATAGGGTCTCTTAGGTTGTTTGCCAACAATTGTCTTTCTTAATCGTAGCCTTTTGGCTCGGGCCTATTGGATCTGAAAATGGTAGGGTCACATTTACGGGATGAGTTAAGCTAGTTAACAAGTCCTTGACCAAACAAACGGTAGCTAAAGTCCTTTGGGACATGAGATGTTATGGTAGTGAGAATTAGCTTAGAAAGTCTCAATTTAAGGAAGAGATGACTGACCGCCCGACGAAGGCTTTTGTTCTAAACCTTTGAAGTATCGTTGCAAAATTAAAGGTTTGATTTAAACAGTGGGTTTAGTTTAAACAATAGGGTTCTTTAATAATTTTGCTAAATTTGATTGGTTTTTACCATGGGTTAAAAAGGCACAACTAATAAGAACTATTTTGGATTTTTAGCATGTCGTCTTCAATAATAGCCTTACTTAAAAGCAACCGTTTAACTGGTGAGAATTTTACTACGTGGAAGTCCAACTTGAATACGATTCTCGTTGTTCACGACCTATGGTGTTTTACTGTCTGAGGAATGCCCTCATATCCCTGCTCGTAACGCTCCTCAATCTTTTAAGAAGGCATACGACCGCTGGATCAAGGCCAATGACAAGGCCAAGGTCTACATTTTTGCTAGTGTTTCTGAAGTTCTGGCCAAAAAGCACGAGGGCATGGTCTCAGCTCGTGAGATCATGAGTTCGCTGCAGGAAATGTTTGGACAACCAACTAGATAAATTCGACACGAATCCCTCAAATACGTTTATAACTGCCGTATGAAGGAGGGGTCATCGGTGAGAGAACACGTTCTTGAACTGATGGTCCACTTCAACGTGGCTGAGATGAACGGAGCGGTCATTGACGAGAAAAGTTAGGTATCGTTCATCCTGGAGTCTCTTCTGAAGAGTTTCCTACAATTCCGCAGCAATGCGGTGATGAACAAGATAGAGTATAACCTGACTACTCTCCTTAATGAACTGCATGCTTTGCAGTCTCTTATGAAGAATAAGGGATAGGCTGATGGAGAGGAAAATCTATTTGCCCATTCCAGAAGGTTCCAGAAGGGTTCATCCTCTGGGACTAAGTCCTGTAGCTCAACTTCTAGGCTTAAGAAGACCCAAAAGAAGAAAATTGGAGGGAAAGGGAAGGCACCTGCTGCTGACAAAGGCAAGGGAAAAGCAAAGGTTGTAGATAAAAGAAAATGTTTCCACTGCAACGTAGATGGGCACTGGAAGCGAAACTGCCCAAAATACCTTGTTGAGCCCAAAGAGAAGAAAGGTAAATAAGATTTACTTGTTCTTGAAACTTGTTTAGTGGAAAATAATGATTTGACCTGGATACGTCGTCTCAGCTTATGCAGTGGGAGATGCTAAGCTATTTTTCGGAGATAGATTTCTTTCATTAACAAATCTGTATATAGTTCCTAAGCTTAAAAGGAACTTAATTTCTATCTCTTGTTCAATAGAACTTAGATATTGTATTTCTTTTTCATTTAATGAAGCGTTCATTTTGAAAAAAGGTGTCAATATTTGTTCTGCTAAATTGAAAATTGCTTGTATGTACAGAAACCGAACAAAACGAAAGCAATTTTAAATCATGAGATGTTTAAAAATGCTAACACTCAAAACAAAAAGCAAAGAATTTCTCAAGATAATAATACCTATCTATGCCATCTTAGACTTGGTCATATTAATCTCAACTAGATTGAGAGAATTTCTAAGAATGGACTTTTAAATAAGTTAGAAGATGATTCTTTACCGCCATGCGAGTTCTGCTTGGAAGGTAAAATGACCAAGCGACCTTTTACTGGAAAAGGTTACAGAGTCGTAGAGCCCCTAGAGTTTGTGCATTCAGATCTTTGTGGTCCAGTGAATGTCAAAGCTCGACAAGGTATGCTTATGAAGCTCTTTCATCGATGATTATTCGAGGTATGGTTATCTATACCTAATGCATCACAAGTATGAAGCTCTTGAAAAGTTCAAGGAGTATACGACATAAGTATAGAATGCATTAGGAAAAACAATTAAAATGCTTCGATCCGATCGAGGTGGAGAGTATATGGATTTGAGATTTCAGGACTATATGATAGAACATGGAATTAAATCTCAACTCTCAGCACCTAATACACCACAACAAAATGGTGTGTCAGAAAGGAGAAATAGAACCATGTTAGACATGGTTCGTTCTATGATGAACTATGCTCAATTGCCTGCCTCGTTTTACGGATACGCAGTAGAGACTGCAGTCCAAATCTTTAATAGTGTTCCATCAAAAAGTGTTTCAAAAACACCTTTTGACATTTGGAAGGGGCATAAACCTAGTTTACAACATTTCAGGATTTGGGGTTGTTCGACACACGTGCTCATGACAAACACAAAGAAACTGGAACCTCGTTCAAGATTGTGCCAATTTGTTGACTATCCCAAAGAACCGGAAGGTGGTATTTTCTACGACCCACAAGAAAACAAGATGATTGTATCGACAAACGCCACGTTCTTGGAGGAAGATCACATGAGGAACCACAAACCGCGTAGTAAATTAGTACTAAATGAAGCTACACATGAACCAACAAGAGTTGTTGATCAAGTTGGACCTTCATCAAGAGTTGATGGAAGAGCAAGCACCCCAAGTCAGTCTCGTCCTTCTCAATCGTCGGGAATGCCTCGACGCAGTGGGAGGGTTGTTTCTCAACCTGACCGCTACTTGGGTTTAGCTGAATATCAAGTTGTCATACCATATGACGGCGTAGAAGATCCATTGTCTTATAAACAGGAAATGAATGGCGTAGAGAAGGTCCAATGGATCAAAGCCATGGACCTTGAAATGGAGTCAATGGACTTCAGTTCAGTATGAGAACTTGTAGACCAACCTGAAGAGGTTAGATCCATAGGGTGTAAATGGATCTATAAGAGAAAGAGAGATGCGTAGGAAAAATACTGGACCTTTAAGGCTAGCTTATAACAAAGGGTTTTACCCAAAGGGAAGGAGTTGACTATGAAGAAACTTTTTCCCCTTTTGCTATGCTGAAGTCTATAAGGATACTCTTGTCCATAGCCACATTTTATGATTATGAAATTTGGCAAATGGACGTCAAGACTGCCTTTTTATATGGTAATCTTGACGAGAGCATCTACATGACTCAGCCCGAAGGGTTCATAGCCAAGGTAAGGACCAACAAGTTTGCAAGCTTAATCGGTCTATTTATGGATTGAAACAAGCGTCAAGATCTTGGAATATAAGATTTGATACTGCGATCAAGTCATACGGCTTTGACCAAAATGTTGATGAGCCTTGTGTTTACAAGAGGATCATCAACAAAAAAGTACCTTTGGTAGTACTTTATGTGGATGATATCCTACTCTATGGGAATGATGTAGGATACCTTACTGACATAAAGAATTGGCTGGTGACCCAATTCCAAATGAAAGATTTGCGAGAGGCGCAATATGTTCTTGGGATTCATATGTTCAGGAATTGCAAGAACATAACGCTAGCACTGTCTCACGCATCTTATATCGACAAAATGTTGTCCAGATATTCAATGCAAAATTCGAAGAGAGGCTTATTGCCCTTCAGGCACGCAGTTCATCTGTCTAGGGAACAGTGTCCCAAGACACCTCAAGAAGTTGAGGATATGAGACATATTCCCTATTCCTCTGCAGTAGGTAGCTTAATGTATGCTATGTTGTGCACAAGGTCGAACATTTGTTATGCAGTGGGAATAGTCAGTAGGTACCAGTCCAATCCCGGGTTAGACCACTGGACAACAGTTAAAAATATCCTCAAGTAACTAAGGAGAACGAGGGACTATACGCTTGTGTATGGGTATAAGGATTTGATCCTTACTGGATACGCGGATTCTGATTGTCAGACCGACAAGGATTCTCGAAAATCTACATCGGGATCAGTTTTCACCCTTAACGGGGGAGTTATAGTATGGCGAAACATAAAGCAAGGATGCATCGCTTACTCCACAATGGAGGCTGAGTATGTCGCTGCTTGTGCTACTAAAGAGCTTGTTTGGCTAAGAAAATTCCTTACTGATTTGAAAGTTGTTCCAAATATTGAATCTCCGATCACCTTATACTATGACAACAGTGATGCGGTAGCCAATTCGACGGAACCTCGCAACCATAAGCGAGGTAAGCACATCGAGAGGAAGTATCACCTTATGCGAGAGATAGTGCAACGAGGAGATGTGACAGTCACGAAGAATGCTTCGGAGCACAATATTGTTGATCGTTTACAAAGTCTCTCACGGCTAATGTGTTCGAGGTTCATCTGGAAAGTCTGAGTCTACGAGATATGTACATAGTCTAATTTAGGGCAAATGGGAGATATGTAATGGGGTATATGGATGCCCTAGTTTATAACTTATCTACTATTTTTTATTATGATGTACCCCACTAGAGTTTTAATTCAAGTGGAGTTTGTTGGGATTTTTGCCCTAAAACTCGTAGTCTGTAATTATGTTCTAATTAATGTAATAAAGTGTTATTCTTTAAATAAAGTGTTATTGTTCATTGTCTACGAGTTTGCCTTTATTTAATCCCTAAATCAAAAAAACTAAACATCCAAGGATGTTAAATGAATCTTTAACTGAATGTAATGTACATAAAAAGGATCTCGGTTCGAGATACAACCTAAACGGTCTATAGTTAGGGGATAAGATTTGGGTACCTTACCTGGGTAAAACTATGGATGTGGTCCACTTTGTATTTGATACAAACACTTTGATCCTAACGTGCTCGTGTAGATGACTTGTGAGTGGGGATATCCTATGTAATGAGATTACATAAGACCGGACCACGAAATAGTAACCTCTAGCTGTAACTCCGTCGACTAGTTAGGTTTCTATTTCACTAGGATGACCTAGGCAACTTGATCTCAATCATGAGCAGGTTACGAACTCTTGTTCCCGAGGGATTGTCCTTTGACTAGTATGGGTAAGAGTGGCCAGATTCGCCGACTCAATATGCCTACCTTCACGGGACAAGGCCAGAGAGTGGCGGCCGGGAACGTAACTTAGCAAGATGGAATTCACTCCTTCCCGCCTACTAGGGTAAGTAGAGGAATGTTCCCTTAAGTGGTGTCTTCGGGACTTGAACAAATGGTCCGACCCTCTCATTGGCCCGAGAGGGACTCTGTTTGTTGGTAGGACCACAAACAAATTGTTCATTAGAGGAGCACTAGTACTTAAGGCACAAAATGTAACCCAGGGGTAAAACGGTAATTTGACCCAGTTGGTGTTACGAACATTCGTGAAGGATTGACTTGCTGTTATTGGTAAATATCCATGGACACAGAATTATATCTGTAGTGGAGAAGAGTGCAGCTGTGGGACTTTAGTGGAGTGTTCCCGCAGTTAACGAATGGTTATTGGGAGGTTAATGAGATTAACCGAGCAATCTCATATCGTTGAAGCTTCTGATCTGTAGGTCCATTAGGTCCACCTTCTAGCTCGTAAAAGGTTCTTAGATCATTAGAATTTGAAATGTTCAAATTCATTATGGAATAAACTTAATGTATAATGATACAATGTAATATATAGTTTTGGAACTATATATTATAAATTTAATGTGGATATGATTCATATTTAATTTTTTTAGGGAATTAAATATTTGAAAGAGTTCAAATATTAAATGTGAATGTGATTCATATTTAAAAACTATAGGTTAAAACATGATGTGCATGAGATATACATTAAATTATAGGTTAAAGGGTAAAGTGATCAAATATGATTTAATAAATTTAATTAATATTATAATTGAATTAAATTTTATTTGATTTAATGTAATTAGTTAATATTTGATTAATTAATATAAAATTAATTGGAAACGTGTCAGGAGGACACAATCCCACTACTCCCCAACTCCCCCTCGATAGGGAATGGGGAGTTTTCTAGTGAAGTCCTTCTCCTGGTGTGAAGGACAAATGGATTGATTGAGTCATTCGATTGATTTCAACTGGAAGAAACACAAAAAGATTCTCTCTCTCTCAGTCTCTCTATAATTCCCAAAACCTTCCAATTGTTGGAATTCTTCCCACAAAGGAGAGACCTAAGCACTCAGAGACATAGAAGGTTTTCCAAATTGGCGGTGTTCTGTTGGTGAAAAGCATAGAACTTTTGAAGTTCTTGAGTTCTTGAACATTGGAGCAAAGAGTTGTTGTTCTGCTAAACTACAAATGTAATTCCTTTTTCTCTTTAGTTTAATTGTTAAACCTAATATGTTGGCATGTATGCTATTATCCATGCCTGATTAGTTAGAGTTGTTCATATGCTTGTTCTGTATTCTTTGTCAATGTACTGGTTTTTCTTTTAAGCAAAACAATCAAGCACATTAACGATACCAAACCGTTTTCCGCTGCTCAAGGAGATTAGATCTCCATAACCTTTGATACCTCTCTTCCTCTATCACAAGTAGCTTATTCAGTTTCGGCCTCCACTTGCATGCCTCAGTTGCCACCTCGAGCCACTGTCCTAAATTATACAATCTTATTAAAATAGTTAAGACAACAAGCTTCTAGTTTAATGCATCAACCTAGTTCCCTTCCCAAAAACTTTTACTCTGATACGAATTTGTCACACCTCGTCCTAGCCTACTTGCTTAACCTAGGAAGAGATGCAAAGAAAGAGAAAACCAACCCTTTTATTGGCTTTCCAAGGCTAACTCAAGACTTAACCTAAAATTAAATGCAACACAACACGTTTGATCAAGTAAGATTGAACACTGAAATACACATATAAACGAAACGCATTTACTTCCGGTAGTATGTTCTTTATCTAGTCATAAAGCTTTCAAGTTTATTACAACCCATCTAATATGTTCTCACGACAAACCATATACAAAAGATAGTGTATATATAAGGAGTTAAAGTGACAAGGTCGCAAACAGGTCTTGTCAAGGCTAAGCACCAAGAACTCGTCTCCTACCAGGGAAGAGTAACCATAAGGAATACGTGAGCTGGGAAGCACAGTGAGTGCCTTTTTTTAGATCATTATAAGCTCAAAGGTGAAGCATAATAGTTGGCAGACTATAAGTAGAAAATAACTTAACATTTGTTTATAAAAATAATCAAGCCATGCTTTCAATTAACATATTTAAGTCACCACTTATGTATAGAATAAAAACTCATAATGTAGTACTATAATGATGGTAAGTAGATCAACAACGTAGAAGCTCATAACAATAAAACTCATGGCATGATACCACTTTCGAACCTTAGGAGTGGTAGAGTTATATTTATACCAATAACGTTCATACCTCTCTCACGTGCACGTGGAATGCCATTTGCACTTTGGGTTTCCCTAATACCTTCTCTATGCCCTTCAATATTAAGGTATGAAAATCTACTACCCAAATATCTTCTCATTATCCTGAAGTATTAGGAAATCATGATTCCTTCCCCCCTAAGTACCTTCTCCAATGTCATCCAGTCTTATGGGTTAACAACAAACATGGGCATAATTTGTTTACCATGGAAATCATGTTTTAATAATACATATAACGATTTCTTAACACTGGCATATTATTCTAAACATGTTCCCAAGTTCATTTCCACAAAACATTCTCTAGATGAAATCATACTTCCATAATTTAGTTTCCATAATTGTATATATAGTTCAAACTAATTCAAAACATGCTTATGTTCCATCAAGAACATTATGTTAAAACCTCCATGAAACTATACATAATTAATTGAAGAAGGATTTAATGATCAACATTTATGTTTTTGAAGCAAAACAAAGGTCAAGTATAGTTCTAAAATAGAGTCACTCGATCACCAAAAGAGTTTGAATGATTATAAGCTATTCTTATCTCCATTCGCCATGAAAATGAAATTAGTAACTTTACTTCCATTCCTTATGCACCTTAAAAACAGATCTAATTCAATCCCATAACTCAATTCAAAATAACTATACACACTTGGTTGTATGGTATATAGAAATGGAAGAACATCTCCTTCAATCTCTTGTTAGCTGTTTTTCCTTGCACCTTAAATTTCAGGTTCAACATTAAGCTCGGGTTGCTAAAAATTTATTAACACAACCACACAATATTTTTTAATAAACCTTAATTAAAACATCTTAGCTTACTTACATCAAAATTTCAGCTTCTAATTCATCCTTATGAGCTGAAGAGAGACTGATCTCCTCACATTGTTCTTCTACCCGAGAACATTGAACACATCTCAGTGTTCTGCACTTTCTCCTTCTTCCTCTTCGTATTTTCACAAACGCCGACTCGTTTCATAATATACAGTCAACGTTAGAGATTTTGACTAAAAAATCATCTAATTTGGTTCAGTAAATTAAGAGATATGGTCATTTGAAGTTGACCCATTTTCTAGCAACTTGTTGTTTTTCTATGAGTTTGACCACACCTACATGATAATTTAACTTCGAGGCTTCACCTCCTTTGGCTAGCTCCTACTACCATATTTACATCATATTCCCCTTTTTAAAACACCAAAATAAGTATGTAAATAAACCCTAAGCATTTAGCCAACTTATCCTAAGTTTGTGAGATATATGATCTTCAATCAAATATATATTGCACCTAAAATTTCTCCAGTTTGCTAATGATTTTAACTTTATTCAAATCAACTTTTAATATGCTTGTTTCAATGGCTTATCTATCTCCTTATGAAGCTTTAAACACATTGTAGCCCACAATGCAAGAGATTCTCAAATTCAATCACGACATCCTTTAGTGCAACCTATATCATTTTGGATATTCAAAACATCATGTACGAGTGCAAAATGATAAAAGAAAATATAGTTTAGGGCTTACAAGACCAAATCCTGGATATGTTATGGATGCCACCAACTTTGTATCAGACAAACGAGCTGATCTAACACCTTCTTGTGGTTGACATGCGAGTGGTGACATCCTGTGCAATGAAATTGTACAAGACTAAACTGTTAATTATTTGACCTACGTATGTAACACCGTTAACAGTATTGGACTGATAACTTCGTAGATGACCAATAGTGAATTGACCTTAACCCTGAGTGTGTTACGGACTCTTGTCTAGGAGGGTATGTCCTTTGACTAATACGGGTGACGGTGGTCACAGTTACTCGCCCAATATGCCTATCTTCTCAGGGATAGGACCACGTGGGGAGCTGAGAACTTAACTACGCAAGATGGAATTCACACGTTCTCGACTTTAGAGAAACTAAAGGGGTTGTTCCCTTAAGTGTTGTCTGCAGGGCTTGGACAACGGGCGCCCACCCTCTCACTTGCCCAAGAGGGGTGTTCTATATGTTTGGACAATTACAACGTTGTTGTTCATTAGAGTAGCAATGAGGACTTAAGAAGCAAGAAGTAGACATTGGAGAAAAACGGTAATTTGACCCAGCAATGTCTACGAACAACCCGTGAAGGGTCGACTCACGAGCATTTGTTATATTAGTAGACACAACTTGTCTTAGAGTGACGGGAGTTCAGCTACGGGCTTTAGTGGAGTGTTACTGTAGCTAATGAATGTTGATTAATCGGGTCAAACGGTTTGACAGGTTAGTCTCGGATCGTTGGAGCTCGTCACGTGTTGGTCCATTAAGTCCTTCAGTTGCCTCAAATTGGATAAATATAGGGTTTAAAGTTTGGTGTGGATTTGAAGTGTTCAAATTCAATATGAGAGTATTGATCTCATTTATATGAGATATGATTGACATATTATATAGTTTAAAGTGAATGAGATTCATAATAAACTATAGGTTAGCCTATTCTTTAATTAGGGTTAATTTGGAGAATTGAATTGAGAGAAATTAAATTGAATGCGATTCAATTCAAAATCAACAATTATACAAATGTGATTTGTATAATGGGGTATGAGATATCTTATTATATGTGGTTATGCAAATAAGATTTTCATAACCTATAGTTGTGATTAAATGGTAAATGGGTGGAGATTTCAACTCCACCCATCACCATTATTTAAACTCCTTTGCAAGAAATATTTCTCACTTGGTTTTTCATTTTTTGGAATCTCATCGACAACAACAAGGATTTTCTCTCAACTCTCATCTCAAATCTCTCCTCCCTTTTCACCAAAAAGCAGTCTCACATACTCTCCATCTACCTCAAAGAGAACAACCGAGAAGCCTATCGTAGCTGTCTGATTCGTGAGTTTGTTGAGATCGTGATCACGAAGAGGTCGTGACCGGAGGAAAACGTGAAGAAAGATTTTTCAATAAGTCTTTTTTCTATTTTTCTTCCTACATGCATGTTTAATCTAGTTACTATGAGATAGTTTTAATTTTAAGAATACGTTTTTTCACAACGTACAACGACGATTCAATCGTTATTTCGCTGTGGATGTGGCCCGCTTTGTATTGGATACAAACGAGGTGATCTGGCTCCTTCATGTGGTTCACATGACAGTGGGGGCATCCTATGCAATGAGATTGTATAAATCGGACCGTGAATTATTTGACCTACTGATGTAACACCGTTAACAGTATTGGACTAATAACTTCGTAGATTACCAATAGTGACTCGACCTGAATCCTTAGCATTTTACAGACTCTTGTCTGCGGTGGTCTATCCTTTGAGTAGTACGGGTAAGGGTGGTAACATTTACTCGCCCAATATGCCTAGCTTCTCAGGGACAGGACTAGGTAGAGAGCTGGAAAATAACTACGTGAGCTAGAATTCACTCGTTCCATCCTTTAGGAAAACTAGAGTGGTTGTATATGGTTGGACCATTACAACGTTGTTGTTCATTAGAGGAGTAGTGGGGACTTAAGGAGCAAGAAGTAAACATAGGGGTAAAAGGTTAATTTGACCCAGCAGTGTCTACGAACAACCTGTGAAGGGTCGACCCATGGGCATTGGTTATATCTATAGATATGTAATATCTTACACTAACGGGGGTGCAACTACGGGTTTTAGTGGAGTGTTACCGTAGCTAATGAATGGTGATTAACCGGGTCAAAGAGTTTGATACGTTAATCGCGAATCATTAGAGCTCGTCACTATAGGTCCATTAGGTCCCTCGGTTGGCTCAAACGGGATTTAAAGAACAGTTACTGTTTTGGTGTGAATTGAAGTGTTCAATTTCACTAAGGCGTTTATGTCATTTCTATGAGATATGAATGATATAATATATAGTTTAATGTGAATGAGGTTCATAATAAACTATAAATAAGCCTAATGATTGGATTATGGCTAATTAGGAGAAATTAGATTGAGAGATATGAAATTAAATGTGATTCAATTTAATAAATCCACAATTATGCAAATGTGATTTGTAAAATGAGATATAAGATATCTTATAATATATGGTTATGCAAAGATGATTTTCATAACCTATAGTTGTGGTAAAATTGTAAATAGTTGGAGATTTCAACTCCACCTATCTCCATTATTTAAAGACTTTTGCAAGAAGGGGAAGGCAAGCATTCTCTCATTTTTTGAAATCTCACCAAAACAAGAGATCTCTCTCTCACAAATTCTCTCTACATTTCTCTTCTCAATACCAAAACACAAATAAGATCCCACCATCTTCCTTATTCCAAAAGAAGAACAACCCAGAAACAAAGAGGTTCTGTTCGTTCTTGATCGTGAGAAGGGTTCAAGATCGTTGAGTTCGAGAAAGCACGAAGAGTTCGTGGATCGTTGGAAAAAATCTTGAAGAAAGTATTCAACAAGTAATTATGACTTTTTAACTTACTATTCTTCTTCCATGTTATGCATGTTTATCCCATTATAAGAGTTAGATTGTTTTAACGAATAATAGTTTCACAACTTCACCACGACGATTCGATCGTCTTCCGCTGCGTGGGAGTTTCATTCCCTTCATATACTGTCAACGACTTTACACGTTTTTTTCTTCTAGGTAAATGATCCCTGACGTTGTCTTCCTCAAGAAAAGTGGCATTTATCCACACAAGCACCATATTTTCTGTATGATCGTAAAACACACCACCGCTAGTTTTTTTTGGGTTACCTACAAATAGCACAATATTTTCTGGGTTTGGCACCAACATATGGGTCGGGCATCCCCAAGTTCTAAAATGGTGTAAGATGCCTTTCCGTCCATTCCAGAATTCTAAAGGTGTTTCACAAACACTATTCGACGGAATGTTATTCAAAATGTAGACCAAAGCTCCACTACGTAACCCCAAAAAGAATATGGGAGACGAGCATAGCTCATCATAGATCGAACCATGTCAAACAGAGTTTTGTTTCTCCTCTCCAATACACCATTTTGCTATGGCGTAACAGGTGATGAGAGTTGAGACGTAATTCCATATTTTAATTATTTAACCTAACACGTTCTCAATCTCAGTATTGTACTCAATGAACTTTTGAAGAGTTTCAGACTTTCTTTGCATTATGTAAATATACCCATACCTTGAATAGTCATATATAAAAGATACAAAGTATTTGTAACAAACTCCTGCTTTAACACTCATCGGACCATACAAGTTAGAATGTATAAGCTGAAGGGGCTCTTTGGCTCTATGTCTTTTTCAACTAAGAGGACGTTTGGTCATTTTGCCTTCAAGGAATGAGTTACATAGCGGTAAAGAGTTTTCTTCCAATTCGTTTAGAAGTTCACTCATTAGTAGTCTCTCAATCCTATTGAGATTAATGTGACCTAACTGTAGATGCCAAAGATGTGCATTTTCTTTTGGAGAAACTTCCACTCTCTTAGTTCGTGTTTTTGCCGTTTTAAACAATTCAGTATTCAAAACACTTTTGACCGAATTAGGTTTCAAATTATACAAAGTATTCTCAATCGAAGCAGAACAAAGTAAATTGCCTTTGAAAGAAATAAACACTTTATTAGATACAAAGGAGACAGTAATACATTGTTCGATAAGGTAGAAAATGGAAACAAGGTTTCTAGTAAACCCTGACACTATGTACAAATTATGTAATAACAAGTACTTCCTGCCAAAATAGAGCTTCACTGTGTCGATCGTTGCAGCAGAGAAAACCTCCCCCGATCCAACCCGTAGCGTTATGTTACCCTCTCACAGTTTTTGCCAGCAACTAATTCCCTGAAAAGAAGAGCAAACATGGTTAGTTTCGCCCGAATCCAGTATCTAGGCAGAGTCATTACTCTCCACTAAACAGGTTTCTATACCCTATCAATCACATTTACCTTGATTCTTCTTGACGGCAAAGAACTTGGGACAGTTACACTTCAAGTTGTCGTCTCCATTAAGTGGAAACACTTCTTTTTTTCTACATCATCCTTGACCTTTTTGCCCTTTTGGGCGGCAGCACGGTCAACTTTGCCCTTTTTCATATTCTTCTTCCTCCCTTTCGGGTGAGAAGGAACCACAGATTTTTTCCCAGAGGGCGAACCCTTGTGAAAGGACCTGAAGGCAACATTTGCCTCAGCTTTCATTGTCTTAATCCTTATCAAGGATTGGAAGTTGTGTAGTTCATGGAGAAGGGTGGTTAGAGTGTAGCTTTTTTTTTTTCATAACACCATTGGTACGAAACTGAAGAAACCTCTTCGGAAGAGTCTCTATAGCAAAGTTGATTTGGCTTGACTCATCGATCGAAGCCCCGTTCATCTCTGCCAGATTAAAATGTGTCATCATGTCCACAACATGTTCACGGACAGACGTCCCTTCTTTCATCCGAGCGTTGAAGATTTGTTTGAGCGAATCATGTCGAACGTGAAAGGACTATTGTCCAAACATTTCCTGCAATGACTCCATGATCTCCGAAGTGGTGACCATCAACTCATGCTTCTTTGCCAAGTATTCAGATAAGCTTGCAATGATTTAGACCTTGGTCTTTTGATTGGCAATGATGTACGCATCACGAACACTTCGTGATGCGGTTGAGCCCGCCACCTGAGGACACTCCTGTTTATATTGTTTTTCCAAGTTTAGAAGTTCTCTCCCACTAATTTGGCTGATTCTAGTAAAGTTGTCATTGAGCTAGACATTATGCTAAAAAACAAGTAAAAAAATTTGTGTTCGTCACGAAAAAAACTTTTTGAAATCTAATCAAGTTTAGCAAAAAATTATCCTATGATCCCTAGGTAATTAAAAATTACAATGATATACCAAATGTTTAGAATGACAGCCACCGAAGGGTGAATAGAAACACTCCTCCTCTAGGACGAGACTTTCTCGACCATACCCTATACCAGAATAACTCATATTCAATTAGGCGTCCAGTTATCATTTTTCTGTCTGGATCCATTAACTTTTAATGAATCACGTGAGTGTCACCCTCAATCTTTAGGTTTCAAAGTATCCGCCCAAACAATAGCCACGGCAGAAAAAACGAAGAAGGAAACCAACAAGGAAATCGTATCCCTTTTGGGAATTCACGGTGTTCCGACTCCCATGATCAAGGCCCTCCGAAGGGATTGTCTGGTCCAGGCCAAACTAGCTGGCAGGCCATAGGCGTCTCACGGTGTGAATCTAAAGAAGAGACCGTGAGTCCCGTTTTCACAGGTCCTGCTTGTTGGGATCTTTATCCAAATCTCGTATAGTTTGTAAATTACGTTTTGAAATTAATAAAGACTTATTCATTTAATTATTTTGTGTCTCGCATTTAATACAAACTTTGACTAATAAACTACACTCCAGGGTCATTGAATACCTGAGAGAACTAGAACATGAACAGTGTGTAGTGGACACACAGGGAGAATCACATGACAGGAAATGACCCGAACGGTCTGTAGTATATGGATTTGGTTGGAGACCTAATCCTTGATATGATGTGGATGTGGCCCGCTTTGTATTAAGATACAAACGAGGTGATATGACTCGTTCATGTGGTTGACATGGGAGTGGGGGCATCTTTTACAATGAGATTGTGCACTGCGGAGACGTGACAGTCACGCAGATAGCATCGGAGCACAATGTAGCTGATCCATTTACAAAGTCCCTCACTGCTAAAGTGTTTGAGGGTTACCTAGAGAGTCTAGGTATTCGAGAGCTTCCTGACTAGGACATGTGGGAGATGTGTAAACGGGTATTCAATGCCCTAGTTCATTTATTATTCATTGTAACTCAAATACATTTTGGAAATGTATCTTCTCCACTAGCTTTGTCCAAGTCGGAGTTTGTTGGGATTTCTGTCCTAATCTCGTGTTTGTAAAATATTGTTTTGAAATTAATAAGAGTTATTCATTTCTTTACTTTGTGTCTCGCAATATTTTAAACTTTTCCAATAAACTAAGCTCTAGGGTCATTGAATATATGAGAGAACTAGAACTTGAATGGTGTGTAGTTGACACACAAGGAAGATCACGTTCGAGTTAATGACCCGAACGATCTAAAATATAAGGATGGGGTTGGAGACCTAATCCTTGAAACACTGTGGATGCAACTCGCTTTGTATTAGATACAAACAAGGTGATCTGACTCGTTCATGTGGTTGACATGCGAGTGAGGGCATCCTGTACAATAAGATTGTACAAGACCGGACCGTGAATTATTAGATTTACTGATATAACACCGTTGACAGTAAAGACTAATAAATTTGTAGATGACCATTAGTGACTCGACCTGAATCCTTAGAGTATTACGAACTCCTGTCTGCGGGGGTCTGTCCTTTGACTACTACGGGTAAGGGTGGTCTCAGTTACTCGCCCAATATGCCTATCTTCTCAGGACAAAACCAAGTAAAGAGCTGGGAATCTAACTACGCGAGATGGAATTCACTCGTTCCCACCTATAGAGAATATAGAGGGGTTGTTCCCTTAAGTGTTGTCTTCAGGGCTTGGACAACGGACGCCCACCTTCTCATTGGCCTGAGAAGGGTGTTGTGTATGGTTGGACCATCCCAATATGTTGTTCATTAGAGGAGTAGTGGGGACTTAAGGAACAAGAAGTAGACACAAGGGTAAAATAGAAATTTGACCCAACCGTGTCTACGAAGAACCTGTGAAGGGTCGACTCATGGGCATTGGTTATATCAGTGGACACATAATATTCTAAACTGATGGGAGTACAACTACAGGCTATAGTGGAGTGTTAGTGTAGCTAATGAACATTGGTTGACCGGGTCAAAGAGTTTGACTGGTTAACCTCAAATCAATGGAGCCTGTCACTGTAGGTCCATTACGTCCCTTGGTTGGCTAAATCTTTGATAAAAGAAGGGTTAATGTTTTGGTATGAAATTGAAGTGTTCAATTTCAATTTAAGAGTATTTATATCATTTATATGAGATATGGATGATATAATATATAGTTTAATGTGAATGTGATTCATAATAAACTATATGTTCGCCTAATTGTTGAATCAATGGCTAAATGGAGAAATTAATTGAGAGAAATTAAATTGGATGTGATTCAATTTAATTAATACCCAATTATTGAGATATGAGATATCTTATATTATGTGATTATGTAAATGAGATTTACATAACCTATAGTTGTGGTAAAGTTGTAATAATGTGAAGTTTTGAACTCCATCATTCCCCTATTTAAACCCCTTTGCAAAAGGGTTTTGGTAAGTTTTTGAAATAGCCAAGTTCTCATTTTTTGGATTTTGACCTAAGAATCCAAAAGTGAATTCTTTCTACTCTCTCATTTTGTCATCTCTTTCCAAAACACAAAAGTTCCCACCAACTTCCCTTCTCCAAAAGAGAACAACCAAGAAGATCTATTTTGGTAGTGTTTGGGATCCGATCGTGGGAAGAGTTCGTTGAGATCGAGGAGCACGAAGAATCGTGATCTGCAGGAGAAATTGTTGAATTGGTCTACAAAAAGTAAGTGTTCTTCTTGCTGTACAATTTAGCATGGTAAGCCTAGATCTAATAGTTAGATCATTTTAATAAACACATGTTGCATGATGATACCACGACGATTCGATCGTCTTCCACTGCGAGGGGATTCTCATTCCCTTCACTATCAACCTAACTCTTATATTGATAATCCTTATAACTCTTATATTGATTTTATCCTAAGTTTGTTAAGATAACTCCTTATATTAAACCTAGGATTTCTAGTTTATTAACCCCTTAAGAAACCCGCTGACGCTACTGTAATTTATAAGGCTCTCTGATTAAATTTCACTCCCAGGTCAGTTCCCAGGTAGGGGTGTTTCGTTTCCGTAAGCATAAATACCCTAGCCTAGACAGAACTTTCCTTAGACAGAGTCCCTCTTTTAATCATTGCTTATAAATTACTTGGTTCCTAATTCTAATATAATTAGAACTTTTCCTTCTGCGCGCGCCTTCTCCCGCAAGCGCGGCGTTGCAACGTCGATGAACAACGTTCCAACTCTGCACACAGACAACAACAATCTCCATTGTTTTTAGCTCGTTTTCGCTCCGATCTTCTCTGCAACTGCTTTGCCTCGATCGACACGGACTTACAGACTCGATTTACAATTAAATTTGCTCAAAAACACCAGGCCATTACATTGAACATTTCAATGGAAATTGTAAATCTAAGTGCCAAAATTGAAAACATCTAATTTTGCAAAAAACTGTTCATACATCTTATGCACAAAACAGTAGATCCCACCTTGTTCTTGAAAATTCCAGAACATAAATCAAGAACGCAACCTGGCTCTGATACCAATTGAAGGGAATCGAAGTCCCCGCAGCGGAAGCGATTGCGAATCACGCGCTCTTGATTTAGTTACAATGGAAGATTCATGAACGTAAAACATGGATTAAGCATAAAATACAGAAATGGACAACAAGTTCATTACCTTTGAAGAACCTTTCTTCAAGTGCTCTTCTCTCCACGATCACGATCTCAGCAGCAAGAACTCGTACGATTACCGACACCACCACCTGATCTTTTCTGTTATTCTTTAGGTGAGGGAGGAAGGTGGGTTCCCTTTAGGAGTGGTGAGGTATTTTGTGAGAGAGATTTGTGTTTTTGGAACACTTCCAACAACACAAGAAGGAGGCTTATAAAAACTTTCTACAAGTTTTAACCTAGTTGCATCTTATGCAACTATATATATAGGGGCATGGGATGGAAATGTCCATCCTACCTCTCCTTTAATCTCTATTTAGTATACAGTTTATATATGAATCTAAATCACAATAAAACTATATATAATATCAATTCCATCATATATAATTGATATAACTCCTCATGTATGAAATTGAACACTTCAATTTCACTCCTAATGGATCTATAGATCATGAGCTCCAATGATGTGAGATTAACTGATCAAACTCTTTGATCCAGTTAATCAATATTCATTAACTACAAGTTACTTCACTATAGACTTGTAGCTGCTCTCTCCTCACTGTAGATATTATTGTGTCCACTGATATAGTCAGTACCCATGAGTCGACCTTTCACAGGTTGTTCGTAATCACAACTGGGTCAAATTACCGTTTTACCCCTGTGATTACCTCTTTGTTCCTTAAACACCATTAATCCTCTAATGAACAACAAGTCTAAGGTTCTACCTTAGACTCATACTCTCATAGAAGGCGGGGCCCTGTTGTTCAAGACCTAGAGTCAGTTCTTAAGGGAACAACCTATCTGATTCCTCATTATAGGAATGAGTGAATTCCATCTTGCACAGTTAAGTTCTCAGCTACCTACGAGGTTCTGTCCGTGAGAAGGTAGGCTTATTGAGTCCGCTACAGGCCACACTCGCTCAAACTAGTCTATGGACAAACTCCTATGAGCAACTTGGCTTATCAAAACCTTTTGCAAAGGGGTTTAAATAGTGGAATGATGAAGTTCACAACTTCACATTATTACAACATTACCACAATCATAAGTTATGGAAATCTCATTTACATAATTATATAATATAAGATATCTCATATCTAATGTTTGAAATCTCAGTTGCAATAATTGTGGATTAATTAAATTGAATCACATCGAATTTATTTTCTCTCTATGAATTTCTCCAATTAGCCCTTAATTCAACAATTAGGCTAACATATAGTTTATTATGAATCTCATTCAAAGTAAACTATATATTATATCATCTATATCTCATATAAATGATATAAATACTCTTAAAGTGAAATTCAACACTTCAATTTCAGGCGTGAAAGAGCAACAGGTTTTGTCCCAGAGGTCGAACCCTGTGATAAGACTTGTAGTCAACACTTGCCTCAGATTCCTTGACCCTGTTTTGGGACCGGAATTTCCGTAGCTCATTGAGAAGGGTAGTGAGATTGTAGCTAGTTTTATTCATAACAGCATTGCTACGAAACTGAAGGAAACTCTTCGGAAGAGTTTCCATAATAAAACTGACCTGGCTCGACTCATCGATCGAAGCCCCATTCATCTCGGCCTGATTAAAGTGGGTCATCAGTCTAGAACATGTTCACGGACAGACGACCCCTCTTTCATCCGAGCGTTGAAAATGTATTTGATCGAGTCATGCTGGACCTGAAAGGACTGTTGTCTAAACATTTCCTGCAAGGACTCCATGATTTCCTTAGCGGAAACAATCAGCTCATGGTTCTTGGCGAAGACATCAGACATGCTTCCAACTACGTAGACCTTGGCCTTTTCATTTGCCCTGATCCACCGATCGTACGTATAGCGAACACTTCGCGATGCGATCGAGCCCGACATCTGAGGATACTCCTCAGAAAGGACGAACTTTATGTCGTCAGTTACCAAAAGTGTATTAATGTTGTTTTTCCAACTCTTGTAATTATCTCCTACTAATTTGTCGGAAGCAAGTAAAGCTATAATAGCGCTAGACACATTTAGCTGAAAATTTAAGAAAAACTTTGTATTAGTCTCGTAAAAACCTTTTAAAAACCAATCTAGTTTTAGCAAAAATGTTTCATGATCCCTAGGTCATTCAAAATTTTACAATGATACCCTAAAGGTTTAGAATGACTGCCACCGAAGGGTGAACATAACACTCCTCCTCTAGGACGAGACTTTCTCGATCAGACCCTAATCAAAGAATAACTCTTATTCCATTAGGCATCCAATTACCATTGTTTGGTCGAATTCATTAACAGTTAACGAATTATGTGAGTGTCCCCCTCAATCTTTAAGTTTCCAAGTATCCGTCATAACAATAGTCACCGAAGGGTGAACTAAGAAGGAAAACCAACCAGGAAACTGTATCCATTTCGAGAATTCACTGTGTTCCGAATCCCATGATCAAGCCCTCCGAAGGGATTGTCTGGTCCAGGGCAAACTAGCAGGCAGATCATAGGTGTCTCACGGTGTGAATCGAAAGAAGAGACCGTGGGTCTCCTTTTCACAAGTCCTGCTCCCACTCACTATAAGTACTCTCTCCCTCCACGATGATATTGACCTATACAACTGCCACCCGAAGGGGGACGCTCCCATTTGCGCCACGAGACCCAGTATAGATCTCACGGTGCGGACTTAAAGAAGATTTGTGGTTGGAAATTGAAATGTATCTCATACATTATATTTCCTCCCACTTAGTACTTTAATTTTAATAGGGATTGACCTAGATAATCGGCTAAAAAGTACCTAAGTATACAAATATAACTCTTATATGGTATTTAGCCTATGTCTATAATCACATTATTAACTTAGGTCAATGTGAGAAAATTAATTAACACCTAATTAACGGCACTCACGATAACGTAAGAATCTTCGGACCGAATTCACTCCCAGGTCGATTTCCTGGTTGGGTGTTCCGCAAGCGTCAACTTAAAAACCCCAGCCGTAGACAAAACCTTTCTTAGACAGAGTTACTAATCAGTCTCCATTCAAAGATTATATTTGATTTCCTAAAATTATAATCTTATTAGAAAATTAAAAAACCTAAGTCTAATTATTCATGTTCTAAACACTTTAAAACTATAATAAACTAGGGCAATGAATACCCGTTTACACATCTCCCACTTGCCCTAGTCCGGAAGCTATCGAATACCTAGACTCTCTAGCTCACGTGAGTTGGCTACTGCACCACTGTTATCACAGAACAACGTGATTGGCAAGTTCATATTTGAAACAACTTCTAAATCCGTCATGAACTTTCTAAGCCAAACAACTTCCTTTGCAGCTTCACAGGCCGCAACATACTCTGCTTTCATAGTGGAATCAGCGATGCATCCCTGCTTGATGCTTCACCATACTACAGCTCCTCCATTCAAAATGAAGGTTGACCCCAAAGTGGATTTCCTAGAATCCTTATCGGTCTGAAAATCAGAATCTGTGTATCCTGTAATGATCAAATCCCCACGGCCATACACTAAGGTGTAGTTCCTCGTTCTCTTAAGATACTCGAGGGTTGTCTTTACGGTTGTCCAATGATCTAATCCTTGATTGGACTGATATCTACTGACAATTCCTACTACATAACAGATGTCGGGCCTAGTACACAACATTGCATACATTACGCTCCCCACAACTGAAGCACATGGAATGCGTCTCATATCCTCAACATCTTTAGGAGTCTTAGGACACTGATCCTTAGACAAGTGAACCCCATGTCGAAAAGGTAGCAAGCCCTTCTTGGAGTTCTGCACCTTATATCCAGACAACATCTTGTCAATATAAGACGCATGAGACAAGGCTAGCGTTCTGTTCTTCCAGTTCCGGACCATCTAGATACCTAGAACATACTGAGCTTCTCCCAAATCTTTCATTCGAAATTGTGAAGCTAGCCATTTCTTAACGTCAGTAAGAAATTTTACCTCATTCCCAATGAGAAGAATATCGTCCACATACAACACCAAAAATGCGACAGTTTTGTCAACGATTTTCTTGTAGACACAAGGCTCGTCGACATTTTGATCAAAGCCATAAGATTTGATTGCCTCATCAAATCTTATATTCCAAGACCTCGAAGCTTGTTTCAGTCCATAAATGGACCTATGAAGCCGACAAACCTTTTGCTCTTTTCCCTGGGCAATAAACCCATTGGGTTGGTCCATGTAGATGGTCTCATCGAGTTTGCCATTAAGAAAGGCTGTCTCGACATCCATCTGTCATTCCTCGTAGTCATAATACGCGGAAATGGCTAGAAGGATCCTGATTGACTTTACCATGACAACAGGTGAAAAGGTCTCCTCATAGTAAACCCCTTCAACCTTGGTAAAACCCTTTGCCACTAGTCGGGCTTTGAAGTTTGCACCTTCCCATCTACGCCACGTTTACGCTTGTAGATCCATTTACAACCAATAGGTTTTATCCCATCCGGTTGATCCACAAGCTCCCACACAGAAATGAAATACATAGACTCCATTTCTTGGTCCATAGCTTTAATCCATTCGTCTTTATCAACATCAACCATTGCTTGATTATAGGTCAATGGATACTCACAATTATGGTCAGGAGCGACAACTGAGGTTTCAGCTAAACCCATATAGCGATCGGGCTGTCTCACACTCCTCCCACTACGTCGAGGCATTCCCAACTCTTGGGAACGAATTTGACTAGATGTGCTAGGGTCAGTAACACTTGCTGACGTACTAGCCCCATCAGCAACTCTTACTGATGTACTGTCAATTTCATTCAATACAATTTTACTCCTTGGTATATGATCCCTAATGTGGTCTTCCTCTAGGAAAATTGCGTTTGTCGACCCAAGCACCCTATTTTCCTTATGATCGTAAAACAGACCACCCCTAGTCTCTTTAGGGTAACCTACGAATAGGCACAATTTCGAACGGGGTTCCAACTTTTTCGGGTTTAACACCAACACATGGGCTGGACTTCCCCAAATTCTGAAGTGTTTTAAACTACCTTTACGTCCACTCCCGAGCTCAAAAGGTGTTTCACAAACACTCTTCGATGGAATATTGCTCAAAATGTAAATTGCAGTCTCCACTGCGTACCCCAAAAAGAATCAGGGAGACGAGCATAGCTCATCATCTATCGAACCATGTCCAACAAGGTTCTGTTTCTCCTCTCCCATATACCATTCTGTTGTGGCATACCAGGTGCTGAGAGTTGGGACGTAATTCCGTGTTCTATCATATAGTCCTGGAATTCAGTGTCCATGTACTCTCCACCACGATCCGATCGAAGTGTTTTAAACGATTTACCTAAGAGGTTCTTAACCTCAGTCTTGTACTCCTTAAACTTTTCAAGGGTTTCAGACTTCTTGTGCATTAGGTAAATATACTCATATCAACAGTAATCGTCTATGAAAGACACGATGTACTCATAACCACCCCGAGCTTTAACATTCATCGGATCACATAGGTCATAATGTACTAACTCAAGAGGCTCTTTGGCTCTATATCCTTTTCCACTAAAAGGATGTTTGGTCATTTTTCCTTCAAGGCATGACTCACATACAGACAAAGAGTTTTCTTCCAACTCGTTTAGAAGTCCACTCTTTACTATTTCTTAATCCTATTGAGATTAATGTGGCCTAACCATAGATGCCAAAGATGGGCATTTTCTTTAGGAGAAATTTTTGCTTTCTTAGTTCGTGTTTCCGCAATTTTAAACAATTCAGTATTCAAAACACTTTTAACCGAATTGGGTTTTAAAACATACAGATTATTTTAAAGTGAAGCTGAACAAATAACATTCCATTTGAAAGAAATAAACGCTTTATTTAATTCAAAAGAAACTGAAATACAATGTTCTATTGAGCAGGAAGTAGAAACAAGGTTTCTAGTAATTATCCAACAATAAGTACTTCCCGCCAAAATGCAACTTCACAAGATCTGGACGATTCTTCAGAAAGAGACAATCTCCCGGATCCAACCCGTAGAGTCACCTCACCCTCTCATGGTGGCGAGAATCAATCCCGAAAAAGAAGAACAAACGTGGTAAGTGGCGTCTGAATCTAACATCCAGGTAGAGTCATTACTCTCCACTAAACATTTTTCTACTACAAGTAAAACACCTTTACCTTGGTTCTTCATCTCGACAGGGAATTTGGGGCAGTTTCTCTTCCAGTGTCCGCCCCCATTGCACTGGAAACATTTTCCTTTCTCTGCAACTTCCTTGACCTTTTTGCCCTTCTGGACGGCAGCTCGGTCAGTTTTACCCCTCTTCATCCTCTTCTTCCTTTTCGGGCTTGAATGAGCAACAGGTTTTGTCCCCAAGGTCGAACCCCTGTGATTAGACCTGTAGGCAACATTTGCCTCAGATTCCTTTACCCTGTTCATGGATTGGAAATTCTGTAGCTCATTGAGGAGGATAGTCAGATTGTAGCTAATTTTGTTTATAACATCATTGCTACGAAACTGACGGAAACTCTTCGGAAGAGTCTCCATAATAAAAATGACCTGGCTCGACTCATCGATCGAAGCCCCATTCATCTCGGCCAGATTAAAGTGGGTCATCATGTCTAGAACATGTTCACGGACAAACGACCTCTCTTTCATCCGAGCGTTGAAAATGTATTTTAGCGAGTCATGTCGGACCTGAAAGGACTGTTGTCCAAACATTTCCTGCAAGGACTCCATGATTTCCTTAGTGGAAACCATCAACTCAAGCTTCTTTTCCAAGACATCAGACATGTTTGCAATTACGTAGACCTTAGCCTTTTCATTGGCTCTGATCCACCGATCGTACATATCGCGAACACTTCCCGACCCGGTCGAGCCCGACATCTGAGGACACTCCTCAGAAAGCACGAACTTTATATAGTCAGTTACCAAACTCTGGTAATTATCTCCCAATAATTTGTCGGAAGCAAGTAAAGCTATAATAGCGTTAGACATATTTAGCTGAAAATTGAAGAAAAACTTTGTCTTAGTCTCGGAAAAACCTTTTGAAAACCAATCTAGTTTTAGCATAAATGTTTCATGATCCGTAGGTCATTCAAAATTTTGCAATGATACCCTAAAGGTCTATAATGACTGCCACCGAAGGGTGAACAAAACACTCCTCCTCTAGGACGAGACTTTCTCGACCAGACCCTAATTCAAGAATAACTCTTATTCCATTAGGCATCCAATTACCATTGTTCGGTCGAATTCATTAACACTTAACGAATTCTGTGAGTGTCACCCTCAATCTTTAAGTTTCCAAGTATCCGTCCTAACAATAGTCACCGAAGGGTGAACTAAGAAGGAAAATCAACCAGAAAACTTTATCCCTTTCGGGAATTCACTGTTTTCCGATTCCCATGATCAAGCCCTCCGAAGGGATTGTCTGGTCCAGGCCAAACTAGCAGGCAGATCATAGGTGTCTCACGGTGTGAATCGAAAGATGAGACCGTGAGTCTCGTTTTCACAAGTCCCGCTCCCACTCACTATAAGTACTCTCTCCATCCACGATGATATTGACCTATACAAATGCCACCCGAAGAGGGACGCTCCCATTTGTGCCACGAGGCCGAGTATAGATCTCACGGTGCAGACTTAAAGAAGATTTGTGGTTGGAAATTGAAATGTAACTCATACACTATATTTCCTCTCACTCAGTATTTTAATTTTAATAGGGATTGACCTAGATAATCTGCTAAAAATTACCTAAGTTTACCAATACAACTCTTATATGGTATTTAGCCTAAGTCTATAATCACATTATTAACTTAGCTCTATGTGAGAAAATTAATTAACACTTAATTAATGACACTCACGAAAATATAACCTAAGAATCTCCAGACCGAATTCACTCCCAGGTCGGTTTTCAGGTAAGGGTGTTCCGCATGCGTCAAGTTAAAAACCCAAGCCTTAGACAAAACCTTTCTTAGACAGAGTTAATAATCAGTCTCCATTCAAAGATTATATTTGATTTCCTAAAATTCTAATCTTACTAGAAAATTGAAAAACCTAAGTTTAATTATTCAAGTTCCAAACACTTTAAAACTAATAATTAACTTAGGTTGCATGCATTTCTATGTTATAGTGCTTGATCATTCATCACATGAATAACGATATACTATAACATAATAATAATTCATCACATGAATATAAATGCACGAGCATACTTTAATCTAAAAATAGAACACTTATATTAATTAAATTAAATATGCATTTAATTAAATTATAACTCATATAATATAACATATCATGCGAACTATATTATAAGTCTTATAATATATATGATGCATGAATATGTTTAACCTAAGGTGAGATTTTAAAACTATATGACATACATTATGCACATAGAAATTAATTAAAATTATACATCTCATGCATAAAAAATAATTAAATAGTAAAAATTGGATTGGTTTTAGACTCCTAGGGACAATTATTTAATTAAATAAAATTAATATATCATTTATATTAATAATATTTAATAAAACAATTAAACAAATAAAAAATAAAACGTTTTTTATAAAAAAAACAAAAAAATTATTAAAACCAACGGACAGAAAACGCCCACGTCGCGCGCATTAACTCCTTAACGCATACAGCGTTGCAGCGTGTGGCTAACGCGTTAACGCATTTGTTGCCCATAGCGTTCGGCCTCAACGCCGGTAGCGTTACCAACGCTGTCGTCGTCTTTGCAGGCCTCCGTCCCATAAGCTTGGCGTTGACGCTGGCTGGCGGCGTCTCAACGCCATCGACAGAGCAACTCTTGCCACAAACGACCCGAACTTACAGACTCGATTTACAGCAAAATTGCTCAAAACAACGGACCCTTACATTGATCTCATCAACATAATTGTAAATCTAATCTAGTGCCAAAAACCGAAAACATCCATTTTGCAAACAAAACATTCATCTCATGAAAATATGGTCAAATACCCACCTAAATCATAATAAAACAGTACATAGATGAAGAACCATCGAAATGGCTCTGATACCAATTGAAGGGAATGAGAATCTCCGCGCAGCGGGAGACGATCGAATCGTCGTTGTATCATCATGCAACATGTGTTTATTAAAATTGATCTAACTGTTAGATCTAAGCTAAACATGCTGAAATTTTACAAGAAGAAGAAAATACTTACTTGTTGTAGACCAATTTAGCAATCTCTCTTGTTGATCACGAACTCTTCGTGCTTCTCGATCTCTACGAACTCTTCCCACGATCGGATTCCAAACACTACCAAAAAAGATCTTCTTGGTTTTTCTCTTTTGGAGAAGGGAAGTTAGTGGGAACTTTTGTGTTTTGGAAGGTGAAGAGAATTGAGAGAGTAGAGAGAATTTTACTTTTGGATTCTTAAGGAAAAATAAAAAAAATTACAACTTGGCTTATCAAAACCTTTTGCAAAGGGGTTTAAATAGTGGAATGATGAAGTTCACAACTTCATATTATTACCACTTTACCACAACCACAAGTTATGTAAATCTCATTTACATAACTATATAATATAAGATATCTCATATCTCATGTTGCAAATCTCATTTGCCATAATTATGGATTAATTAAATTGAATCACATCCAATTTATTTTCTCTCTATGAATTTCTCCAATTAGCCCTTAATTCAACAATTAGGCTAACATATAGTTTATTATGAATCTCATTCATATTAAACTATATATTATATAATCCATATCTCATATAAATGATATAAATACTCTTAAAGTGAAATTGAACACTTCAATTTCATACCAAAACATGAACCCTTCTTTTATCCCAGATTGAGCCAACCAAGGGACCTAATGGACGTACATTGACGGGCTCCAATGATTTGAGGTTAACCAGTCAAACTCTTTGACCCGGTCAACCAATGTTCATAAGCTACAGTAACACTCCACTAAAGCCTGTAGTTGTACTCTCATAAGTGTAGAATATTACGTATCCACTGATATAACCAATGCTCATGAGTCGACCCTTCACAGGTTGTTCGTTGACACGGTTGGGTCAAATTACCGTTTTACCCCTGTGTCTACATCTTGTTTCTTAAGTGCCTACTGCTCCTCTAATGAACAACATATTGTTATGGTCCAACCATACACAACACCCTTCTCGGGCCAGTGAGAAGGTGGGCGCCCGTTGTCCAAGCCCTGGAGACAGCACTTAAGGGAACAATCCCTCTAGTTTCCCTATAGACGGGAACGAGTGAATTCCATCTCGTGTAATTAGGTTCTCAGCTCTCTACTTGGTTCTGTCCCTGAGAAGATAGGCATATTGGGCGAGTGACTGAGACCACCCTCACCTGTACTAATCAAAGGACACACCCCGGCAGACAGGAGTCCGTAATACGCTCAGGATTCAGGTCGAGTCACTAATGGTCATCTACGAATTTATCAGTCTTTTACAGTCAACAGTGTTATATCAGTAAGTCTAATAATTCACGGTCCGGTCTTGTACAATCTCATTGTACATGATGCCTCCACTCCCATGTCAACCACATGAACGAGTCAGATCACCTCGTTTCTATCTAATACAAAGTGGGCCACATCCACAGTGAATCCAGAATTAGGTCTCCAACCCCATCCTTATACTGTAGACCGTTCGGGTCATTAACTCGAACGTGATCCTCCTTGTGTAGCAACTACACACCGCTCAAGTTCTAGTTCTCTCATATATTCAATGACCCTAGAGCTTAGTTTATTGGAAAGGTTTAAAATATTTGTGAGACACAAAGTGAAGAAAAGAATAACTCTTATTGATTTCAAAATAATATTTTACAAACACGAGATTAGGACAGAAATTCCAACATCGTTTTCTTGGAGTATCATACAAATAGGCATAATTTTGAACGATGTTCTAATTTCTTTGGATTGGACACCAACACATGTGTCAGACATTCCCAAATCCTTAAGTGACGTAAACTACCTTTATGCCTTTTCCATAACTCATAGGGTGTTTCTGAAACACTCTTACAGGGAACCATGTTCAAAATATATACAAAACTTCTACTGCATATCCCCAAAACGAACTAGGCAGCTGAGTGTAGCTCATCATAGATCGAACCATGTGTAAGAAGGTTCTATTTCTCCTATATGATACACCATTTTGTTGATGTGTATCGGCCATTGAGAGTTCGGATATGATTCCATATTTTATCATATAGTCTTCGAATCTCAAATTCATGTTCTCTCCACCTCGATCTGATCGAAGTGTTTCAATTGTTTTACCTAATCTGTTCTCAACCTCTACCCTATACTCTTTGTGAAGGAAATGAGAATCCCCGCGCAGCGGAAGAAGATCGAATCGTCGTGGTATCATCATGCGACATGCTTATTAAAATGATCTAACTATTAGATCTAGGCTAAACATGCTGAAATTTTACAGCAAGAAGAAAAACTTACTTGTTGTAGACAAATTCAGCAAACTCTCCTTGTAGATCACAAACTCTTCGCGCTTCTCGATCTCCACGAACTCTTCCCACGATCGGATCCCAAACACTATCCAATGATATTCTTCGTTGTTACCTTTTGGAGAAGGGAAGTTGGTCGGAACTTTTGTGTTTTGGAAAGTGAGGAGAAATGAGAGAATGGAGAGAGTTCACTTTTGGATTCTTAGGTCAAAATACAAAAATGAGAATTTGGCTTCCAAAAGCTTCACAAAACCCATCTTACAAAGGGTTTAAATAGTGGAATGATGAAGTTCTCAACTTCATATTATTACCACTTTACCACAACCATATGTTATGTAAATCTCATTTACATAATTATATAATATAAGATATCTCATATCTTACGTTGCAAATCTCATTTGCAATAATTGTGGATTTAATTAAATTGAACCACATTCAATTTATTTTCTCTCTATCAGTTTCTCCAATTAGCCTTTAATTCAAGAATTAGGCTAAGATATAGTTTATTATGAATCTCATTCATATTAAACTATAAATTATATAGTCTATATGATATAAATACTCTTAAAGTGAAATTGAACACTTCAATTTCATACCAAAACATTAACCCTTCTTTTATCCCAGATTGAGCCAACTAAGGGACCTAATGGACCTACATTGACGGGCTCCAATGATTTGAGGTTAACCAGTCAAACTCTTTGATCCGGTCAACCAATGTTCATAAGCTACAGTAACACTCCACTAAAGCCTGTAGTTGTACTCCCATAAGTGTAGAATATTACGTATCCACTGATATAACCAATGCTCATGAGTCGACCCTTCACAGGTTGTTCGTAGACACGGTTGGGTCAAATTACCGTTTTTCCCCTGTGTCTACATCTTGTTCCTTAAGTGCCCACAGCTCCTCTAATGAACAACATATTGTGATGGTCCAACCATACATAACACCCTTCTCGGGCCAGTGAGAAGGTGGGCGCCAGTTGTCCAAGCCCTGGAGAAAGAACTTAAGGGAACAACCCCACTAGATTCCCTATATGCCTGAGAAGATAGGCATATTGGGCAAGTAACTGATACTACCATCACCCGTACTAGTTAAAGGACAGACCCCCACCGACAGGAGTCCGTAATACACTCAGGATTCAGATTGAGTCACTAATGGTCATCTATGAATATATTAGTCTTTATTGTCAACGGTGTTATATCAGTAAGTCTAATAATTCACGGTCAAGTCTTGTACATTCTCATTGTACAGGATGCCCCCACTCGCATGCCAACAACATGAACGAGTAAGATCACCTCGTTTGTATCTAATACAAAGTGGGCTGCATCCACAGTGTATTCAGGATTAGGTCTCCAACCCCATCCTTATAGTGTAGACCGTTCAGGTCATTAACTCGAACGTGATCCTCCTTGTGTGTCAACTACACACCGTTCAAGTTCTAGTTCTCTCATATATTCAATGACCCTAAAGCTTAGTTTATTGGAATTGTTTAAAATATTTGCGAGGCACAAAGTAAAGAAATGAATAACTCTTATTAATTCCAAAACAATATTTTACAAACACGAGATTAGGACAGAAATCCCAACACTTAGAACTTTTCAAGGGTTTCAAACTTATGAAGCATTAGGTAAGGATAGTCATACCTAGAATAATCATCAATAAAAACTGATGAAGTATTCATACCGTCATCGTGCCTTGACATCCATAGCACCACAAAGATCTGAATGCACGAGTTCCAAGGGTTCTTTGGCTTTATTACCTTTTTCCGAAAATGTTATTTTAGTAATTTTTTCATCAAGATAAGACTCACATGGTGGTAAAGAGTTATCCTCTAACTGACTTAGGAGACCACTCTTGACTAATCTCCTAATCATATTGTGATTAATGTGGCTTAGTCTCAAGTGCCAAATATAGGTACTAGGAGAAATTTTCTACCTTTTATTCTGAGTATCAGTGTTTTAAACATCTCGTTGTTCAAAATAGTTTTACTTCTTTTGGGCTTAACACGTATAAGTTGGTTTCAAGTTTAGCAGAACATATTCGTACACCTCTCTTGCAAATGAACGCTTCACTATGATGAAAAGATATTTTATACATATGTTCATGCAAACATGAGATAGATACAAGATTTCTTTTGATTCCAGAAACCAAAAGTACATTTTCTAATAAAATTAATCTATCTCTAAGCAACAACTTCACCGCTCCCGCTGCTCTCGCTGAGACAACCTCTCACGTTCCAACCCTAAGAATTATCTCCCCATCAGTAAGCTGCTGCCAGGAACTAGTTTCCTGAAAAAAAGAACAAACATGGTTAGTGGCTCCTGAATCTAATATCCAGGCGGAATCATCATGTTCAACTAACCATGTTTCAACAACAAGTAAATCATATTTACCTTGTCTTTCCTTCTGAACTGTCTTTTCTACAAGGTACTTCGGGCAGTTCCTCTTCTAGTGCCCGTCAAAGCCATAATGGAAAAACTTTCCTGTGGCCGTAGCCTTGCGTGTGGGAGCTTGTCTCATCCCTTTGTCCTTCTTCCTCTTCTGAATACCCTTATTTTAGGAAAGAGAAGAGCCAGACTTGGTCCGTGAGGATGATCCTCTTAGGAATTTTTTCGAGCTGACGACATTTGCCTCGTTCACTTTTCCCTTCGATTTCATTAGGGACTCAAAAGTCTGAAGCTCGTTGAGTAAAGTGGTCAGGTTATACTCTATTTTATTCATAAGCGCATTTCTGAGGAATTGCAAGAAACTCTTCGGAAGTGATTCCATAATGAAGCTAACCTGACTTTTCTCATTTATGATACGCCATTTACTTATGCACGTTGAAATGGACAATCATGTTAACGACATGTACTCTAACAGAAGCTCCCTTCTTCATACGGGAGTTGTAAACGAACTTGAGAGCATCATGACAGACCGATGAGGACGGTTGTCCAAACATTGCCTGCAATGATTCCATGATCTCCTTCGCGGGGACAATGCTCTCAGGCTTCTTAGACAACACATCAGATATGTTGGCTAAGATGTAGACTCTGGCCTTTTGGATAGCCCTAATCCATTTTTCATAAGTATCTCGAACAATTCAGTTTGCAATTGAGCTGGGAGGGGGAGGACATTCATCCGTTAAGATGATCCTTAGATCATCAACAACAAGAATCGTATTCAAGTTTGATTTCCATGTTCCGTAGTTATCGTCGTTAAGTTTGTCGAAGGCGAGTAACTGAACAAAAGAGCTGGACATGCTGAAAAAGAATGAATTCTATTAGTGAAGTGTTTGTAATCTATCAAATTTTCATAAACTCGTTATTGTTTTTGTAATGATACTTCAGTGAGTTAGAGCAACTGCTACCGAGGGGCAGTCAATCAATGCTTCACTGAACCAAGACATTATTGACTAAATGCTAGCACCAGAATAACTCTTATTCCTGTATCATTCTAGTTATCGATACATTGGTCAAGAAATTACTAACACATAGGAATTCTTGTAAGTGTGACCAAATTTTGAGAGACAAAGCTGTGAATGTACCTAAGAGACCCTACCCATTGATGTAGTTTGAGTTGTTCTGAATCCCATCTTACATCCCTCCAAATGGATAGTGCTACTTCTGGCAACCTGCAATCGCAACCTGAATCCCATCTTATATTGTATCTATATACATTAAATTTATTCCTTGATGAATTTAAATATTTCAAATTCAAGCGATCTAAGAACCCTTTACGAGCTAGAAGGTGGACCTAATGGACCTACAGATCATAAGCTCTAACGATACGAGATTAGTCGTTTTATCTCGTTAACCTCCTAATCAACATTCGTTAACTTCGGGAACACTCTACTATAGTCCCGCAGGTGCACTCTTCTCACAACAGATATATTTTCGTGTCCATGGATATTGGCCAATAACAAGAAGTCAATCATTTACGAATGTTCGTAACATCAACTCGATAAAATTACCGTTTTACCACTAGGATACATCTTGTACCTTAATTACCAGTGCTCCTCTAATAAACAATTTGTTTGTGGTCTTACCAACAAATAGAGTCTCTCTCGGACCAATAAGAGGGTCGGGCTCTTTGTTCAAGTCCCGGAGACACTACTTAAGGTAACATTATTCTACTTACCATAGTATGTGGGAAGGAGTGAATTCCATCTTGCTAAGTTAAGTTCTCAGCCGCTCACTTTGTCTTGTCCCCAAGAAGTGGGCATATTGAGTCGAAAAATTTCGTAACCTGCTTAGGATTTCGATCAAGTTGCCTAAGTCATCCTAGTGAAATAGAAACCTAACCAGTCAACGAAGTTACATCTAGTGGTTACTATTTCGCGATTTGGTCTTATGTAATATCATTACATAATATATCCCCACTCACATGTCATCTACACGAACACTTTAGGATCAAAGTGTTTGTATCTTATACAAATTGGGCCACATCCATAGTTTTACCAGTGTAAGGTACCCAAACCTTATCCCCTTACTATAGACCCTTTTGGCTTTATCTCGAACTGAGATCATTTATATGTACACTATATTCATTTAAAGATACATTCTACAACCTTAGATGTTTAGTTTATTGGATTTAGGGTTAAAAAAATGGCAACTTCGTAGATAACGAACAATAACACTTTATTGGAGTAATAACAATTTATTACCTTAATTAGATCAGAATTACAAACTAAGAATTTTGGGGCACAAACCCCAACATAAATCTCACGGTATGAACTTCGCAGAGAGCGTAAGAGGAATTGATGTATCATATATACCTTTTCACTCCCACTAAGTATTTTAAATAGCTTGGGTATACTTTTACTAAGGCATATTCCGGCTAAAATAATATGACGTAAGTGTACGAATATAACAATAATACTGGAATTGCCTGAGTCTAATAACCATTTAATAAACATAGGTCTATATGAGTTTAATTTATTAACTTTTAATAAATGCTACTCACGAAAGATAATTTATAAACCTCTAGATTAAATTCACTCACACGTTAGTTCCCAAGTACGGGTGTTCCGTTTCCGTCAGCTTAAGTACCCGAACCTAGCCAAAACCTTCCTTAGTTAGAATCCTACATTAATCAAAGTTTATAAATGATTGGTTTCCTAATTCTAATCATATTAGAACTAGATAACCTCAGGTCTAATTAATTCCAGTTCTAAAAAAATTTTAAAACTAATTAATTAAACATAGGTTACATGCTATGTTATAAATTGCTTGATCATTCATAACATGAATAAACATACATTTATAACAAATCAATCACATGAATAAATGCATAACAATTATAAGTTTAATTTTTAATTAATATAACTCTTATATTAATTATAATTAAAACATATAATATTTGTTTCATAAATTAATATAACTCTTATATTATCTCTTATGAAACCTAAAAACATGCATACTATATATTATAGCACTTATAACATACTTTCAATCCATGGAGCATGGATCCTATGGTGGGATTTTTAAAACCTATATGATTTACTTTATGCACATACAATCAGAGATTTTAATTAAAACATACATTTACAATGCATAATTTATTAAGCACACTAAAGTGGACTAGTTTAGGCATCTAATGCAAGCAAACAACAGAATCATTACAATAATAATCTAGAATTAACATCGAACAACTTCGAACACTTCGAATTTAGGTCGAAACAACTTGCAAATGTGTAAACCAGACCTTCAAAACGTTGAACCGGGTTGTAAAAGGTTGTACCAAGCCTCCAAATGACGAACAGACCTCCTAATGGAAAACCCAACCTCGAAATAGACAAAACTGATCTAAAACTACCCGAACCGAACAAAAATCGAACCGAACAAGTCCAAAAATGATTGAACCAGTCAACGTCAACTGAATCGATAAATGTCAACGGTCAAAAGGTCAACTCTTACTTTTCATTTGAAAAACACTTGTTGTTGCGATAGTAATCTGAAAAAAAAAAAAAACAGCAGCT
Organism: Trichosanthes cucumerina; assembly: GCA_036507285.1. NCBI lineage: Eukaryota > Viridiplantae > Streptophyta > Magnoliopsida > Cucurbitales > Cucurbitaceae > Trichosanthes > Trichosanthes cucumerina. The sequence goes on along the minus strand of CM071837.1, from coordinate 10,503,385 downwards.
ACATAGTTTTGAATTCCAGTCACCTATGAGGCTTCTTTCATCAAATTGAAGGTCTTCTCGAACTCCAATCGACTCGAAACTTTTGCAGATTATTCTTCACACATTTACGCTCAAGAACACTTGAGAAATTTTAAAACAAAGTACATATTGATGCTCAATTTAAATGCCAAAACAATATTATCATTTTAGGCGCCCAGAAAAAATAGTTTTCAAACAACACCCACCACAGAACAAAATAGATCAAGTTGAGTGCTCAAAATTCCAAGGATACCAATTGAAGGAGTCTAATTGAGAAAGGGGAAGCAATTTTGGATATTGAACACTCGGAGTTTATCAATTTTGTAAAATAAAATGCATGCTCAAAGTTGGAAAAATTGGGAGTTAAGAAACTCACATTTGAAGATCAAATTCTCTTCACCCGGTGGACGATTTTCAACACGAATACTTCGTGGACAACCATTAGTGTCTTCCCTACTATCCTCAGGATTTGGAACGGATTGTGGGTTTCAAGGTTGAGAGAATTTGTAAGAAAATACCTCAAACGTCACAAAACGAAATATTTAGAACTTTCTACAAAATTCGATCAAAATACCACAAATAACCATTATATAAAGCTTCAACAAGCTTCATTATACTCACATCTCAATTGTGATGAGAGTGGATTGAAGTGGAGGAGGGCAATTTTGGCCAATTTTTAAGATGAATAAGCTCGGGCAAATTGGCAAGTTCATTCTCATGAAAATCCTTCATTTTTTCATTTCATTTTAATTAAAAAATCAATATTAAATTGATTTTTAATTAAAAATAATTTAATTAATTCAATAATTCAAAAATTAATTTAATTAGTTAATTTTTAATTTAATTTAAAATGAAATATTAAATTAAATAATTTGCCTGATCACAATCGATATTCAGAACATAAATCATTATTCATGCTATAAACCGATCTAATATTTAAATCATATTTAAATACATCCACCTCCATTTATTCATAGTTTAATTCATAATTAAGGTATGACTTCTTAACACATCACATATAATTAACGATTTCTTCATAAATCGAATGTGAACAATTCAAGTTCTTTTCTCTCAAACTCGTAGTTTGTAATTATGTTCTAATTACTTCAATAAAGAGTTATTGTTCGTTATTGTAAGGGCCCTAAAATCCAACCTAACTCCAACTACAGACGTAACTAGATAGCACCCTTCGCGCCAAAATTTCGGCATCATAGCGGCGCTACCCGGACAAAACAAATGCCCGACCTCCTCCAAACTACAACACAATAGGGTTGGGCTCCATAAGAACAACTCAATAGAAGGTTGGGCTCCGAGCACAAATCTCCGTTAAGTCCGCACCGTGAGATCCATACTCGGCCTCGTGGCGAAAATAGGAGCGTCCCCCATTCGGATGGTATTTGTATGGATCAATATCAAAGTCGATGGAGAGAGTACTTATAGTGAGTGGGAGCGGGACGTGTGAAAATGGGACCCACAGTCTTTTCTTTCGATTGACACCGTGAGACCCCTATGATCTGCTTGCAAGTTTGGATGACACTCATGGGATTCGTTAAGTGTTAATGTATTTGACCAAATAATGGTAACTGGACACCTAATGGAATAAGAGTTATTCTGGGATTAGGGTGTGGTCGAGAAAGTCTCGTCCTAGAGGAGTAGCGTTTCTGTTCAACCTTCGGTGGCGATCATTCTAAACCTTTAGGATATTATTGCAATTTTCAATGACCTAGGGATCATAGGATTCAATTTTTCTACGATCTAATTGTCAAAAGTTTTTGCGAGACTGACACAAAATTATTTATTTTTTTAGCTAAATATGTCTAGCTCAATTATCGCATCACTTGCTTCCTACAAATTACTGGGAGATAACTTCCAAATGTGGAAGAATAATATCAACACGATTCTAGAAACTGACGACCTGATGTTCGTGCTTACTGAGGAGTGTCCTAAGTTGTCGAGCTCGACTGCATCACGAAGTGTTCGTGATGCATACGATCGATGGATCAGGGCCAATGAAATAGACAAGGTCTATACAATAGCCAACTTAACTGAGTCTTGGCAGAGAAGCATAAGTTGATGTTCACCGCCAAGGAGATCATGGATTCGTTGCAGGGCATGTTTGGACAACAGTCCTTTCAGGCAAGGCACGATTCGCTAAAACACGTCTTGAATGCACGGATGAAAGAAGGGACATTTTTCCGTGAACATGTTCTGGACATGATGACCCAATTTAATCCAGCAGAGATGAACAAGGCTTCGATCGACGATTCGAGCCAAGTAAGCTTTATTTTGGACAATCTTACGAAGAGTTTCCTTCAGCCTCGTAGCAATGTTGTTATGAACAAGATAAGCTACACTCTGACCACCCTTCTAAATGAGCTATAGAACTTTCAGTCCTTGATAAGGATTAGGACACCGGAAGGTGAGGCAAATGTTGTCTACAGATCATATCACAGAGGTTCGACCTCTAGGACCAAATCTCTGGCTACTTCTCGTCCAAAAGGGAAGAATAAAATGAAGAAGGGTAAACTTGATCGAGCTGCCGCCCAAAAGGGCAAGAAGGTAAGGACTAATAACTTCGTAGATGACCATTAGTGACTCGACCTCAATCCTGAGCGTGTTACGGACTCTTGTCTACGGGGTCTGTCTTTTGACTATTATGGGTAAGGGTGGTCACGGTTACTCGCCCAATATGCATATCTTCTCAGGGACAGGACCAAGTAGGGAGTTGAAAACTTAACAACGCGAGATGGAATTCACTCGTTCTCGCATTTAGGAAAAATAGATGGGTTGTTCCCTTAAGTGTTGTCTCCAGGGCTTGGACAACAGGCGCCCACCCTCTCATTTACCGAGAGGGTTGTTGTGTATAGTTGGACCATTACAACGTTATTGTTCATTAGAGAAGAAGTGGAGACTTAAGGAGCTAGAAGTAGACATAGAGGTAAAACGGTAATTTGACCCAGCAGTGTCTACGAACAACCTGTGAAGGGTCGACTCATGGGCTTTGGTTATATCAATGGACACGTAATATCTTGCACTAACGAGAGTGTAGCTACGGGCTTTAGTGGAGTGTTACCGTACCTAACGAATGTTGAGTAACCGAGTCAAAGAGTTTGATAGGCTAATCTAAGATCATTGGAGCTCGTCACTGTAAGTCCATTAGGTCCCTCGGTTGGCTCAAACTAGATTAAGAGAAGGTTTACTCTTTTGGTGTGAATTGAAGCGTTCAAATTCACTAAAGGGCATTTATGTCATTCATATGACATATGAATGATATAATATATAGTTTAATGTTAATAAGATTCATAATAAACTAGAAGTTAGCCTAATTGTTTAATTAGTGTTAATTAGGAGAAATTAGATTGAGAGATATTAAATTGGATGTGATTCAATTTAATAAATTCCCAATTATACAAATGTGATTTGTAAAATGAGATATGAGATATCTTATAATATATGGTTATGCAAATATGATTTGCATAACCTATAGTTGTGGTAAAATGGTAAATAGGCGGTGATTTCAACTTCACCTATCACCATTATATAAACCCCTTGGCAAGAAGGGTTCAAGGATCATTCTCTCATTTTTGGAAATCGAACCTCAAGTTTTCTCCTCCAAGAAACCAAAACACAAGATCCCACCATCTTCCTTATTCCAAAAGAATAACAACCGAGAAGCCAAATGGTGGTGTTCGGTTTACAGTCGTGAGAAGTGTTGAGAACGTTGAGATCGAGAAAGCACGAAGAGTTTGTGATCGGAAACAGAAAGGAAGATTTGAAAAAAGTCTTCAACAAGTATGTAACGATAACTTGTTGTATTCCTTTCTTTTTATGCATGTTTAGCTTATATGTAAGTGTTGGATAATTTTAACGAAACTAAGTAGCACAACAAAATCGCGAAGATTCGATCGTTTTCCGCTGCGTGGGGAGTTTAATTCATTACAATGTTGCATAGAAATTAATTAAATAAAGAAAACTAGAGCCAAACATACAATTTAAAGTATAAAGGAATTAAAGATTACCATTGAAGAACGAATTCTTTAGATAATCCTTTCGTCGTCAATGATCTCTTCGTTCTCTACGATCGAACCCTCGAACAACTAAAAAATATCTTCATAGTTGCTCTCTATGAGAGGGAGAGAAGTGAGATCCCTTTTTTGATATTTGGGAGAGTGGAGACAGTTTGAGAGAGTTTTGTTTTTCACCATCATGCAAAACCTTGCAAATGCCTTGAGTGTTCCAAAATGTATCCAAAGGGATGCTTTTATAGGCAAAGTGGGTGGAGATAAATTCTCCACTCATTATGCCATAACTTCCATAATACATGCATTATGAAAAATCAATTTGCATAATTACATAATATAAAGTATCATATACCATAATATGCAAATCATATTTGCACAACGAGGAATATTAAATTGAATCATATCTGTGTTGGGATGTATGTCCTAAACTTTTTCCAATAAACAATGCTCAAGGGTCGTCGAACATATGAGAGAACTAGAACTTCAACGTTTTATAGTAGATGCACAGGGAGGATCATATTCGAGTTAATCACCCGAACGGTCTATAGTATATGGATAGTGTTGGAGACCTAATCCTGGATACGTTCTTGATGCAACCCGCTTTTTATTAGATACAAACGAGTTAATCTGACTTGTTCATGTGGTTGACTTGCGAGTGCAGGCATCCTGTGAATTGAGATTATACAAGACCAGACCGTGAATTATTACACCTACTAATGTAAGATCGTTAACAGTATGGGACTAATAACATTGTAGAAGACCATTAGAGACTCAACCTGAATCCTAAGCATGTTACAAACTCTTTTCGGCGGGGGTCTGTCCTTTTACTAGTACGGGTGAGGATGATCATAGTTACTCACCCAATACGCCTATCTTCTAAGGGACATGACCAATTAGAGAGCTGGGAACATAACTACGTGAGATGGAATTCACTTGTTCCCGTCCTTAGGGAAACTAGAGAGATTGTTCCCTTAAGTGTTGTCTCCAAGGGTTGGACAACGGGAGCCAACCCTCTCAATGGCCCGAGAGGGGTGTTGTTCATTAGAGGAGCAGTGGGGACTTAAGGAGCAAGAAGTAGACACAGTTGTAAAACGGTAATTTGACCCAGTAGTGTCTACGAAGAACCTGTGAAAGGTCGACTCATGGGTATTGGTTATATCAGTGGACACAACTTGTCTTACACTGACGGTAGTGCAGATACAGGCTTTAGTGGAGTTTACCGTAGCTAATGAATGTTGATTAACCGGGTCAAAGTGATTGACAGGTTAGTCTCAAATCATCTGAGCTCGTCAATATAGGTCCATTAGGTCCCACGGTTGGCTCAAACTGTATTAATAGAGGGTATACAGTTTTGATGTGAATTTGAAGTGTTGAAGTTCGCTAAAGGGTAATTATATCATTTGTATGAGATATCAATGATATGTTATATAGTTTAATGTGGATGAGATTCATAATAAACTATTGGTTAGCCTAATTGTCGAATTAAGGCTAATCTGGAGAAATTAGATTGAGAGAAATTAAATTGAATGTGATTCAATTTAAAAATCCCCAATTATACAAATGTCATTTGTATAATGAGTTATGAGATATGTTATTATATATGGTTATGCAAACATGATTTGCATAGCCTATGGTTGTGGTTAAATGGTAAATAGGTGGAGATTTCAACTCCACCTATCACCATTATATAAAGCCTTTGCAAGAAAGTTTTCTTAAGCTTGTTGTTTATTTTTTGGATTCTCACCAAAAACAACAATAAAAAACCTCTCAACTCTCTCTGAATATATCCTCCACTCTCACCAAAAAGAGACCCACTTCTCTCATTCTACCAAACGTAGAACAACTGAGAAACCTTGTGGAGTGTCTGGTTCGCTTGTTCGTTCGAGGAGTTCAAGGACGTTGAGATCGTGATCACGAAGGTTTCGTGAGTAGGAGAATGAAAGCTTGAAGACAGTTCTTCAACAAGTAAGTGTTGCTTGATGTTTTTTCCTTCTTTTTGCATGTCTAATCTAGTTTCTATTGGATAGAAATGGTTTTAAGAAAATGGTTTTTGCTACGATACCACGGTGATTCAATCACCCTTCCACTGCACGGGATTTCATACCCTTCAATTTAATTTCATATCTCTTAAATTAAATTCTCAAATTATGACTTAATTCCATAGTAATGCAATAATTAAGTTCATCATGAATCATATTCACATTGAACTTTATATTATATAAATTATATCAGATATAATCCACATAATTCCCTTAATTGAATTTGAAAATTTAAAATTAATTCCAAAACTTTATACTCTCATTAAATTCCACGTTGAGCCAATCGAGGGTCCTAGTGGACCAACAGATCATGAGCTCCGACAATTTGAGATTAAGTAATAAAACTCTTTGATCCCGTTAATCAACATTCGTTAACTATGACTCAACTATAGACTCGTAGCTGCACTATCTTTAGTGTAGGAAAAGTTGTGTCCAGTGATTTAACGAATGCCTGTGAGTCAGCCCTTCACAGTTAGTTCGTAGTAACATCTAGGACAAATTACCGTTTTACACCTGAGACTATTTCTTGCACCTTGAGCACCACTCATCCTTTAATGAACAACAAGTTTATGGTCCGACCATAAACAATATCCCTCTCAGGCCAACAAGAGGGAGAGGCCGTGTTGTTGAAGACCTATATTAAGCTCTTAAGGGAACAAACTATCTAGTTACCCTAGTTTGGGATCGATAATTCCTTATTCTCGTGTTCAGTCCCTAGCTCCCTACGAGTTTTCATCCCTGAGAAGGTGCATCGAGTTACTGTTGTGGCCACTCTCACTCGTACTAGTCTAAGGATAAACCCCCACGGACTGGAGTTCGCAACTCGCTCATGATTCAGGTTTAGTCACTAATTATTATCATTGAATTATTAGCCTTAATCAATCAACGACATTACGAGAATGGTCTGATCTTGTACTATCTCATTACACAAGATGACCCCACTCGCATGTCAACTACATGATAGATCGGTATCGTCTAGTTTGTATGAAATAAAAAGTTGGTCGCATCCATAGTGTTACCAAGATGAGGTTCCGAACTCAATCCATCTACTACAGACCATTCAGGTCACATGCTTGAACTTGATCTTAGATATGTGTCAACTACACACAGTTCAATGTCTCCTAAATTTGACCTTGGAGCATAGTTTATCGGATTAAAGTTTGTAATTGCCAGATTACAAGATTGAAGGAAAAATAACCGTTTTATTCATTTCCTTGAATAATTAAAAATACACGAGTTTAGGGCATGAACCCCAACAAAGTCCACACTTCACATGTCATTCGTAGCCACAGCTGGGTCAAATGATCATATAACCCCTGTGCCTACCTTCATCTCCATAAATACCACTAATTCCCTAATGAACAACTTGTTTATGGTCATTCCATAAACAACGTTCCTCTCGGGTCAGTGAAAGGGTGGGGTCCCGTTGTCAAAGTATGGAGTTAACCCTTTAGGGAACAACGTCTCTAATTTCCGTAACTCGGGAACGAGTAAATTCCTTATGAAGGGAATAAAACTCCCACAGCGAAAAAAAGATTGAATCGTCGTGGTTTCGTTGTGAAAATTTTTTATCAAAATAAATTATATCTGATAGAAATTCGGCCAAACATGCATAAATGGAAAGGAAAAACAACAAGATATAATACTTACTTGTTGAAGAACCTTTCTTCACGATTTCCTTCTCCGGTCGCGAACTCTTCGTGTTCTCCTATTTCAACGATCAGGAACTCTCTCGAACAAAGAACAATTTGGACACCTCCGAAAAGCCTTCTCGGTTGTTCTCATTAGGTAGAAGGAGAGTAGTGGGACTCCTTGGAAAAAATGAGGAGAGAAAGTTTGAGAGAAAAGTAGAGAGAATTTGAGAGCTCTTTTGGCGAGATATCTAAAAAATGAGTCAAACCTTACCAAAAGTCTTATTGCAAAGGCTTTATATAATGGTGATAGGTGTAGTTGAAATCTCCACCTATTTACTATTTTACCACGACCATAGGTTATGCAAATCATATTTGCATAACCACATATAATAAGATATCTCATATCTCATTATACAAATAACATTTGTATAATTGTGGATTTTAAATTGAATCACATTCAATTTAATTTCAATCCAATTTCTCCAAATTAGCCCTAATTAAGCAATTAGGTTAACGTATAGTTTATTATGAATTTCATTAACATTAAACTATATAATATGTCAATCATATCTCATATAAATGACATAAATACCCTTTTAATGAATTTGAACACTTCAAATCCATACAAAACTGTAAATCCTTTATGTATCCAGTTTGAGCCAACCGAGGGACTTAATGAACCTACAGATGACGAGCTCCAATGATCCGAGCCTAACCTGTCAAACTCTTTGACCGGATTAATCAACATTGATTAGCTACGGTAACATTCCACTAAAGTCCGTAGTTGCACTCCCATCACTAGAGGACAAGTTGTGTCCACTGATATAACTAATGCCCGTGAGTCAACCCTTCACAGGTTTTTCGTATACACTGTTGGGTCAAATTATCGTTTTGCCCTTGTGTCTACTTCTTGCTCCTTAAGTCCCCACTTCTCCTCTAATGAATAACAACGTTGTATGGTTCAACCATAAACAACACCCATCTCGGGCCAGTGAGAGGGTGGGTGTTTGTTGTCCAAGCCCTAGAGACAACAGTTAAGGGAACAACCCCTCTAGTTTCCCTAAAGTTGGGAACGAGTGAATTCCATCTCGCATAGTCAAGTTCTCCGCTCCCCACGGGGTCCCTCCCTTGAGAAGATAGGCATATTAGGCGAGTAACTGTGACCACCCTCACCCGTAACACGCTCAGGATTAAGGTCGAGTCACTAATGGTCATCTACGAAGTTATTAGTCCTATACTGTTAACGGTGTTACATCAGTAAGTCTAATACTTCAAGGTCCAGTCTTGTATAACCTCATTGGACAAGATGCCCCCATTCGCATGTCAACTACATGAACGAGTTCGATCACCTCGTTTGTATCTAATACAGAGCGAGTCACATCAACAACGTATCGAAGATAAGGTCTCCAACCTTATCCGTATACTTTAGATCATTCGGGTCATTAACTCGGACAAAGTTTGTAAATATGTCAGACACAAAGTGATGAAACAATAACTCTGATTTATTCCAATCAGTAATATGACAAACGAAAACGAGATTAGGACATACATCCCAACAAACTCCCACTTGAACTAAGCTAGTGGAGTACATAATACATTTCTCAAATGTACTGTAAATTACAATAAAGTAATACAATAAACTAGAACATTGAATACCCTTTACAAGACTCCCACTTGCCCTAGTCAGGTAGCACTCTGAGACCTAGACTCTCTAGGTGACCCTCAAATACCTTGACTGTGAGGGCTTTTGTAAATGGATCAGTAACGTTGTGCTCTGACGGTATCTGCGTGACTGTCATGTCTCCGCGAAGGTGATACTTCTGCTCAATGTGCTTGCCCCTCTTATGACTTTGAGGCTCTCTCGGGTTGGCTACAGCACCACTGTTGACACAAAACAGCGTGATCGACAAAATCATATTTCGAACAACTTCAAAATCCGTCATGAACTTTCTAAGCCAAACAAATTCCTCTGCAGCTTCACAAGCCGCAACATACTCGACATCCATCGTGGAATCGGCGATACATCCCTTCTTGATGCTTTTCCACACTACAACTCCTCCATTCATAATGAAAGTTACCCCAAAGTATAATTCCTAGAATCCTTATCTATATGAAAGTCATAATTTGTGTATCACGTAAGGATCAAATCCCCCCTCCCATACACAAGGGTGTAGTTCCTCGTTCTCCGAAGATACTTAAGGATTGCCTTTACCGTTGTCCAATGAACTAATCCTAGATTGGATTGATACCTACTGACAATCCCAACTGCATAACAGATGTCAGTTCTAGTACACACCACGACATACATGAGCCTCCCAACAGCTGAATCATAAGGGATTCGTCTGATATCCTCAACTTCTTGAGGAGTCTTAGGACATTGATCCTTAGACAAGTGAACCGAATGCCTGAAAGGCAACAAACACTTCTTAGAATTCTGCATCTTATATGTAGACAACATCTTGTCAATATAAGATGCTTGAGACAAGGCTAGCGTTTTGTTCCTATGGTTTCGGATTATCTGGATACCTAGAACATACTCAGCTTCTCCAAAATCTTTCATTTGGAATTGCGAAGCTAGCCATTTCTTCACGTAAGTAAAAAATTCTACCTCATTCCCAGTGAGAAGGATATCATCCACATACAACATTAAAATGCGACGGTTTTGTCAACGATTTTTGTAAACCCAAGATCTTTCTTTGGAACCTCCTTTTTATCAAACAACAAAAGAAAGGAAGAAATGAATGCTTAAAACTTGGTTTTCCTTGTTTTAGAAAGAAAAGTAATGAAGTGAATGACAAAAGGAAAACAAGGAAGGAAAAACATAAACCATTTTGGCTTGGTTGCTCTAGGAATAATGAAGGAAAGAAAATGAAACAAATGTAAATCATATTAAGTTTGTTTTGTAAAGAAAAGAAAAGAAGGAAGGAGATAAAGGAAAGGAAAGAAAAGGAAAAAAGGAATGAAAAAGGGAAAAGCAAAGTGGGTGGTAGACCCCACCATAGTTTTCTTTTTTAAATAACCCTTTCCATCGATTTCTTTCTCATTTTCAACAAGGAACAACAAGGGTTTCGTGAGAGAAGGTGAAAGGAAGAAGAAGAAGAAGCTTTTCATGAGTTAGAGTTGCAGAAGAAGGAAGGAGAGCTCAAAGATTACTTGTGTAGCAGCAAGGTGAACAACTCAGACCAGTTCTGTTATTTTGTTCATCATGAGCTCCACAGAAAGAGGTAAGAGTTAAAATTTTGTTTCATGAAAGTTAACTCATATTGGAACAAAATGCGTGAAGGAAGCTCGAGCAAATTCGGATCTTAAGCTACTGATTTGTGAAGAGGAAGACAGAAGACAGAATTTGCTGTCAAATCCGAGAAGTCTCTGGTGTTTTGGTTGTACTAGTCTGTAGAATTAGAATCAGAAGCTCTATTAGGTATGGTTGGAAAGCTTATTGAATTTCCTACAACTTTCATGAAGAAATCGTGAATAGGAAAGGATTGGAAGATGTTGTAAAGAGCAGGTCAAGTTTCGGGTTGCAGCAGAAAATCGAATCTGGAATAGCAGAAGTTGGTTCTTGGGAAAGAAGACTTCGAGGTATTTCTGATCCAATCTATTGGGAATCTCATTTTCATGTATTCATAAGAGTTTTAGAGGGTTCAAAACGGAAGAGTTTGGTATAAATTTCACCCTGTTTGGCTAAGTAGTGAAGAAGTTATGGCTGTCTGAATACAGGGTATAAAATCTGTTAAATGCTGGAATTTTTGTTGGAGTGTTTTCTTGTAGTTTTAAAGTTAAAACCATGAGCTCGAGGTTCTAAAACATGGTTTTGGTTTGTTTGACAGGCCAAGAGTGAATAGGTCGAGTGTACGGGTCAAGACTCTAGTTCTAACACTGTGAGTGACAAAACGAACCTTGAAAATTGTTTATAGGCTTGTATTATGTTTATGAAAATGCAAGGTTTTACTAAAACGAAATGGTTTGAATGCTTAATGTTTTCCTTGAAACACATGTTTATGAGTATTCATATTTTCTAAGAAATGATTTCAAGTGCTCGTTGTGAGCCTAAATGTCTTGAAGGAATTTATACATGAGCATATGTCTAATGATTGCCAAAACTTATGGAAATGTTACGATTTCAAGCAAGCATGTACTAGCAAGTATGTTTTAAAGATTTCTAGTTTTATGAACAAGCTAAGTAAGCTTGAGTTTTATGAAAGAAAAAGATAAGCTGACATGTTCAAATGTTTTTATGTGATCTTCTGAGATATTGAGCCCGAGGCTATATAGTACCGTGTGCACACAGGTCTTATTCTGTTGTCGACGTTGAGTGTACTCCGTGACAACAGCGCTGTCGTGAGTGCTGGGCGGGCCCCACTACGACAAAGACGATGGGAGTGCTGGGCGGGCCCCACTACATCGTAGAATAAACGTTGGTGTACTGGGCGTGCCCTACACAACGTAGATTGTGACATGTTTTAAAAAGAGTTTATATCATTTACATGCCTTACGAGATTTTAACGGTATACTTGTTGGTTTTCATGAAAAGCTATTATGATTACACAGTTACGTTTAACATTTGATTACAGATGCATATGCCCATAGATGGCCAGGTGATATGATTTACGAGTTAATAGCTTTCTTTTAAACTCAAGTCACTCAACTTCGAGCTTTATAGCTCATTCTTTCGATGTTTTCCCACTTTTCGGTAGAGATCGAGCTCCGGTGCTCGATAACTCGCCATAATCTGGCTTTGGAAGCTTCTCATGTTTGATATGTTGTACGTGGTTGGTGTGGTTTAGCAAATCCATATGTTTGTAAATTATTTTAAGAGAACTATGTAGTTATAGTCGTATGTGCTTTAGAGGTTGTGGTTGTTTAATTAGTAGTTTGGACTGTTTGTGGTTCTGATGTTCTTGCTCGTTTTAGTTTTCAAGAGAGACTTAAGAAGAGTTTCTCCTCATGTACGTCTTATAGATGTCCAGTTTCCGCTGTGTTAAGTTTAAGTGTTCCATATGCGAACATAGTTTATTTTCAGGTAAAGTAGTGTCGCAGTATTGTTAAGAGGTAACAATGTCTGTTGGCTTCATGAAATCTCGGGCTAAGTTAGCAAGTGGTTTGGGAGGGGTGTGACAACTGGTATCGTGAGCGATTAGCTCCATGGGAATGAGACAGAGCAAGTTAGCTCTAGAAGAAACTAAAAAGTAAATAGCAAATTATTGAGTTAGTTCAATAGAACTAGTCGAGCATGGTCCAAGTAAGGACAAGAGTAAGTCCAGTCAGGACTAGAATGTGAACACAAGTCTAGAGTTGTGCATTTGAGTTGAGTACTCATTACATGTCTAGTATGTTAATATGTTATAGAAGTCATGCCACCACGCACTAGCGGGCGATGCGCAGCAAGATCGGGACGGGGACGCAGGATCCTACCCAAGATCAATCCCAGTGGAGATCTAGTGCCCGAGAGTTCAGATACGGGCCAGAATTAAGCAGCATGTTAATTCCTCACAGGAGGTAGGTAAGCCATAGGGAGCAGGGCTAAGTAATCCAGATAAGACATATAAAATATATCAACTAAAAGAATTAGGAGCCACAGTGTTTGAGGGTTCCAAAGATCCGATTGAAGCGAGGTTTGGCTAAATAAGCTTGATAAATGTTTTGATGTTATGAGTTGCTCACGAGGAGCGAAATGTTAAGTTGGCCACATTCTTGCTGCTAAAGAAGGTAGAAGGATGATGGAAATCGATGTTAGCCAGTTGTAGTGATGCACGTACTTCACACTGGGAAACTTTCAGAGGTATATTTAAAAATAAATATTACCCTAGCACGTACCGAGAGGCAAAGAGGGATGAATTTTTATAATTAAAGCAGGGATCATTTTCAGTGGCTGAGTATGAGAGAAGATATACTGAGTTTTCGCGGTATGTTGATGTGATTGTGGCATCCGAGAGTGACAGGTGTCGAAGAATTGAAAGAGGGTTACGACCTGAGATACGTACCCCAGTTACAACCATTGCTAAGTGGACTGACTTCTCTCAGCTGGTAGAGACTGCTCTACGTGTTGAGCAGAGTATAGCAGAGGCGCTAGATCGATGAGTGAAGCCTAGTTGTGAAGGCTTCGATAACAAGCAGTTTCCAAGGTTGTGAGCAGCGGAGGTTCACACTTGGGGGTAAATGTTTCCAAGTCAATATGACTTAAAGGAGCAAGCTAGTAGCCAAGTAGCCAGGCATCGAGGCAGATGATTGTGGGTAGTGCCTATCAGAGGCAGAGTTAAAGTGAACCTAGTTAGTTTGTTTGATTGGCAACAAGTTGCATGGAGGATAAGAGTCTAATGCTAGTATAACAAGGAAAACTCCATGTGTGATCTGGTGCAAGAATCATCAAGGTCATTGTCTTGTGAGTGTTGGTACATGCTACCAAAGTCTTCGACAACCAGGACATGTCAAGAGGGATTGTCCACGCTATGGATGGCCGCATGAGAGGACTAGGAGTTGAGTCCCGATTAGTTGAGCAACCGAGAGTTTTGGTGAGGCTGCAAGAGAGGGCACCAGTGGTGTTAGACTAAAGAGAGTTGTAGGGAGGCCCAGGCAACACGGAAAGGTCTAGGTTATGACTCAAAGAAGAAGTCGAGGATGCACCAGATATGATTATTGGTACGATCTCTATTTGTAATGTACCGCACGTGTGTTAATAGATCCAAAGCACGCATTCCTTTGTTTTTAGTATGTTTTTACTAAGTTGAATGGGAAGCTAGAACCTTTATGTAAAAGGTTAGTTATATACACTCCAGTTGGTGATGCTTTATTAGTCAATTCAGTGATGCGAGATTGTGAGGTGTTAGTAGAATGTCTCAATATGTTAGTGGATCTTCTTCCACTAGAGTTGCAGATGTTAGATGCAATCTTAGGAATGGATTTCTTATTCACTCATTATGCTTCCATGGATTGCCATAGAAAGGAAGTTGTTTTTAGAAAACCAGGGTTGGTTGAAGTTGTTTTCAGGGGTGAAAAGAAGATTATTCCTATGAGTTTGATTTCAGCAATCAAAGCTCAAAAGTTGTTGAGAAAAGCTTGCACGGCGTTTCTTGCACACATAGTGGAGGTGCATGAAGAAAAGCTAAAACCAGAAGATGTTCGTGTTGTGAACGAGTTTCTTGATGTTTTTCCAGCAGATCTGTCAGGGTTGCCACCTGATAGGGAAGTAGAGTTCACTATTGAATTGCTACCAGGAACAACACCTATTTCGCAAGCGCCGTATAGAATGGCTCCAAGTGAGCTGAAGGAGTTGAAAATGCAGTTACAAGAACTAGTTGTTAAGGGATACATCAGACCTAGTGTATCACCCTGGGGAGCTCCAGTGTTATTTGTAAAGAAGAAAGATGGTACCTTTAGATTATGCATTGATTACAGACAGTTAAACAAAGTCACGATACGTAACAAGTATCCTTTACCCCGTATTGATGACTTGTTTGACTAGTTACGAGGAGCATCAATATTTTCTAAGATTGATTTAAGATCAGGATACCATCAGTTAAAGGTAAGGGAATCAGATATTCCTAAGACAAAGATTCGAACTGTGCACGGGCATTATGAGTTTTTAGTAATGCCATTCGATTTAACTAATGCACCAGCAGTTTTCATGAACCTCATGAACAGGATTTTCCATCAGTATTTGGATCAGTTTGTGATAGTATTCACTGATGACATACTAGTCTACTCGGTTGACAGGAAAGCCCATGAGGAACAGTTGAGGATTATTTTGCAAACACTACGTGATAAACAGTTATATGCTAAATTCACCAAATGTGAGTTTTGGTTGGATCAGGTAGTGTTTTTGGGGCATGTTGCCTCAGCAAATGGTGTTAGTGTGGATCCAAATAAAGTTAAAGTTGTAGTCAACTGGGAGAGACCAGTTAGTACGACAGAGGTACGTAGTTTTCTAACTTGGCAGGATACTGCAGATGGTTTGTTGAGGATTTCTCACGAATAGCATTACCCTTAACAGCTTTGACAAAGAAGAATGCTAAGTTTGAATGGTCAGATAAGTGTGAACGGAGTTTTCAGGAGCTGAAAAAGAGATTAGTTACAACACTTCTTTTGACACTTCCTGTAACGGGAAAAGAGTATGTGGTTTACTGTGATGCCTCGAGGAAAGGTTTAGGGTGTGTACTGATGCAAGAAGTGTAAACCCAAGATCTTTCTTTGGAACCTCCTTATTATCAAACAACAAAAAGAAAGAAGGAATGAATGTTTAAAACTTGGTTTTCCATGTTTTAAAAAGGAAAGAAATGAAGTGAAAGGCAAAAGGAAAACAAGGAAGGAAAAACATAAACCATTTTGGTTTGGATTGCTTTTAAGACAAAAGAAGAAAAGGAAATGAAAGAAATGTTTAATGTACTAAGGTTGTTTTGTTTTGCAAAGAAAAGATAAAGAAAGGGAAAAGAAAAGAAAAGAAAAGAAAAGAAAAGGAAAAGGAAAAAAAGAAAGAAAGTGGAAGGTGGGCCCCCACCTTGGTTTTTCTTTTTAAACAACCAAGTACCTTCAATTTTCTTCTCATTTTCATCAAAGAGGAGCTGAGGGTTTGTGGGAGAAGCTTAAAGGAAGAAGAAGAAGAAGAGGGTTTCAGCTGGAAATTGAAGAAGAGAGGAGAGAACTCAAGCAAATTAGTATGACAGCAAGGTAATCACTCTGCCATGTTCTGCTATTTGGTTCATCTCGAGCTCCACAGAAAGAGGTAAGAGCTGAAATTTTGTTTCGTGCAAGATAACTCATATTGGAACAAAATTCGTGAAGGATGCTCGAGCAAATTCGGATCTTAAGCTACTGATTTGTGAGGAGGAAGACAGAACACAGAATTTACTGTCAAATCCGAGAAGTCTCTGATGTTTGGGTTGTACTGACCTGTAGAGTTGGAATCCGAAGCTCTATTAGGTATGGTTGGAAAGCTTATTGAATGGCCTACAACTTTCGTGAAGAATTCGTGATTAGAAAATGATTGGAAGTTGTTGTAAATAGCAAGTCAAGTTTCGGGTTGCAGCAGAAAATCGAATCTGGAATAGCAGAAGTTAGTTCCGGGGAAAGGAGCTTTCGAGGTATTTCTGAACCAATCTATTGGGAATCTCATTTTCATGTCTTCATAAGCGTTTTAGAGGGTTCAAAAAGGAAGAGTTTGGTATAAAGTACATTATTTTTGGATAAGTAATGAAGAAGTTATGAGTATCTGAATACAGGGCATAAAATCTGTTAAATGCTGGAATTTTGAAAGTGTGTTTTCTTGCAAGTTTTAAGGTCAAAAATCATGAGCTCGAGGTTCTAATGATTGATTTGGCTTGTTTGACAGGCCAAGAGCAAATAGGTCAAGTTTACAAGCCAAGGTTCCAATTCTAATACGGTGAGTGACTCTATCTTAGAACTATGTTTGACCTATGTTTTTCTTCATGAACATAAGTGTTGATAATTACATCTTGTTTGAACTAGTTGTGAATGGCTTCATGGAGTTTTCTAACATAAGGTTCATGATGGAACCTAAGCATGCTTTGAATTAGTTGTAACTATAAATCAAAGTATGGAAACTAAATTATGAAAGTATGCTTTCCTTTAGAGAATGTTTTGTGTAAATCCACTTGGGAACATATTTAGATGATAATATGAAATTGTCAAGAAATTGTTGTATGTGTTTATAAAGACATGATTTCCATGGTAAACAAGTTATGCCTTGATCTTGATTAACCCCTAATACTGAAGGACATTCGAGAAGGTACTTAGGGGAATGAATCATGATATCCCGACATTGAAGGACAATGAGAAGGTATCCAGGGAAGTAAATGGTTTTACCTAAATACTGAAGGACAATGAGAAGGTATTTGGGTAGTAAATGGTTTTACCTAAATACTGAAGGACAATGAGAAGGTATTTGGGTAGTAAATGGTTTTACCTTAATACTGAAGGACATAGAGAAGGTATTAGGGAAAACCAAACGACCAAAGGTATTCCACGTGCACGTGAGAGTGAGAGAGAGAGTGATATGAACCTTATTGGAATAAATGTAACTCTACCACCTCTATGGTTTGATGTAGAGTCATGTCATGTGCTTATTGTTATGAGCTTTTATATTATTGATCTATCTACCCTCGAAAAGTTAATACATTTCGAGTTGTGTGCTATGCACAAGTGGTGACTTAAAACCTGTAGATTGGAAGCATGGTTTGTTAATGTTTACAAACAGTTGTTAAGCTATTTTGTACTTATAATCTGCCATTATTATGATTCACCTGTGAGCTTATAATGTTTTAAAGATAGACACTCACTGAGCTTTTTAGCTCATTCTTTCAATGTTTTCAAACATTTACAGGTAGAGATCGAGCTCCTTGTACCTGACATCCTGCCATAGTCTCTCTTGGAAGTTTCATAAGTTGATAGTTTGTACGTATTTGGTGTTGTATAGCAAGTCGTTATGTAGTTATAGAAGTTTTGTACATTAGTGGTTGTATAAACATTGAGTTGTCTTGTGTTGTTTTGATGCACTTGACTTTTAGTTTCCAAGAGAGACTTATGAAGGGTTTCTCCTTGTGTATGTTTAATAGTTGTCCAGGTTTCTCTGTGTGTTATGTTAAAATGTTCCATATACTGAACATAGTATGTTATCAGAGTCTGAGGTCAACAGGTGTTATAAAGAGCTAAACAATGTCTGTTGGCTTCACGCCGCTTTTCGAGCCTAGTTTTCAGGTAGTTCGGAAGGGGGTGTGACAATTTTGGTATCAGAGCAGTTAGCTCCATGGGAATGAGACAGAGCAAGTTAGCTCTAGAAGAAATTGAAAAGTAAATAGCAAGTTATTGAGTTAGTTCAATAGAACTAGTCGAGCATGGTCCAAGTAAGGACAAGAGTAAGTCCAGTCAGGACTCGAATGTGAACACAAGTCTAGAATTGTGCGTTTGAGTTGAGTACTCATTACATGTCTAGTATGTTAATATTTTATAGAAGTCATGCCACCACGTACTAGCAGACGATGCAGGCAAGATCAGGACAGGACGCAGGATCCTACCCAAGATCAATCCCAGTGGAGATCTAGTGCCCCGAGAGTTCAGATGGGGGCCAGAATTAAGCAGCATGCTAATTCCTCACAGGAGGTAGGTAAGCCATAGGGAGCAGGGCTAAGTAATCCAAGATAAGACACATATAATAGATCACCTAAAAGAATTAGGAGCCACGTGTTTGAGGGTTCCAAAGATCCAGTTGAAGCTAAGGTTTGGCTAAATAAGCTTGATAAATGTTTTGATGTTATGAGTTGCTCGAGGAGCGAAATGTTAAGTTGGCCACATTCTTGCTTTGCCAAAGAAGGTAGAAGGATGATGGAAATCGATGTTAGCTTGATTGTAGTGATACACGTACTTCACATTGGCAAACTTTGAAGTATATTTGAAAATAAATATTACCCTAGCACGCACATCGAGAGGCGAGAGGGATGAATTTTGTTAGAACTAAAACAAGATACACTTTTCGGTGGTGAGTATGAGAGAAGATATACACAGAGTTCGTCGCGGTATGTTGATGTGATTGTGGCATCTAAGAGCGATAGGTGTCGACAATTTGAAAGAGGGTTACGACACGAGATACGTACCCGATTCTGAGGCATTGCTAAGTGGATTGATTTCTCCCGGTGGTAGAGAGACCGCTCACGTGTTGAGCGAGTATGCAGCAGAGGTGCGATCGATGAGTGAAGCCTAGTTGTGAAGGCTTGGCAACAAACCGATTTCAAGGTCGTGAGTGGCGGAGATTCACACTTGGAGTAAATGTTTCTAAGTCAATATGACTTTAAGGAGCAAGCTAGTAGCCAA
Organism: Trichosanthes cucumerina; assembly: GCA_036507285.1. Taxonomy (NCBI): domain Eukaryota; kingdom Viridiplantae; phylum Streptophyta; class Magnoliopsida; order Cucurbitales; family Cucurbitaceae; genus Trichosanthes; species Trichosanthes cucumerina. Next base: position 10,483,852 of record CM071837.1, on the reverse strand, counting down.
GTAGCCGTGCATCGAGGCGGATGATTGTGGGTAGTGCCTATCGAGGCGAGTTAAAAAGAACCTAATTAGTTTGTTTGATTAGCGGCAAGGCGCAAAGAGGCAAGAGTCTATGCAAGTATAGCAAGGAAAACTCCATGTGTGATCTGTTGCAAGAATCATCAAGATCATTGTCTTGTGAGTGTTGGTACATGCTACCAATGCTGACAACCAGGACATGTCAAGAGGATTGTCCACACTATGGACAGTAGTACAAAGGGACTAGGAGTTGAGTCCCAGTTAGTTGAGCGGTGAGAGTTTTGATGAGTCGCAAGAGAGGGCACCAGTGGTGTTAGACTAAAGAGAGTTGTAGGGGAGGCCTAGGCAACACGGAAAGGTCTAGGTTATGACTCAAAGAAGAAGGCGAGGATGCACCAGATATGATTATTGGTACGATTACTATTTGAAATGTACCTGCACCTGTTTTAATAGAACAAGGTGCTACACATTTCTTTGTTTTTAGTATGTTCTTGACTAAGTTGAATGGGAAGCTAGAACCTTTATGTAAAATGTTAGTTATATACACTCCAGTTGGTGATGCTTTATTAGTCAATTCGGTGATGCGGAATTGTGAGGTTTTAGTAAAAGGTCTCAATTTGTTAGTGGATCTTCTTCCACTAAAGTTGCAGGTGTGAGATGCAATCCTAGGAATGGATTTCTTATTCACTCACTATGCTTCCAGAGATTGCCATATAAAGGAGGTTGTTTTCAAGAAACCAGGATTAGCTGAAGTGGTTTTATGGGATGAAAGAAAGACTATCCCTACGAGGTTGTTTTCAGCATTCAAAGCTCAGAAGTTATTGAGAAAAGGTTGCACGACGTTTCTTGCACACATAGTTGAGGTGCAGAAAAAAAAAAAGTTACAACAAGAAAATGTTCTTGTTGTGAATGAATTTTCTTGTTGTTTTTCTAGCAGATCTATCAGGATTGCCACTTGATAGGGAAGTTGAGTTCACCATTGAACTGTTATCATGAATAACACCTATTTCGCAAGCGTCGTATAGAATGGCTCCAAGTGAGATCAGGGAGCTAAAGATGCAGTTACAAGGACTAGTTGATAAGGGATACATCAGACCTAGTGTATCGCCTTGGAGAGCTCCAGTGTTATCTGTGAAAAAGAAAGATGGTATCCGTAGATTATGCATTGAGTATAGATAGTTAAACAAAGTCACGATACGTAATAAGTATCCTTTACCCTGAATAGATGACTTGTTTGACCAGTTAAGAGGTGCATCGATGTTTTGTAAGATTAATTTAAGATCAGGATATCATAAGTTAAAGGTCAGAGAATCAGACATTCCTAAGACATTATTCATAATGAGGTACGAGCATTATAAGTGTTTAGTAATGCCATTCGGTTTAACAATGCACTAGCGATTTTCATGGGCCCCATGGGCGGAGTTTTCCACCGATATTTGGATCGATTTATAATAGTATTTATTGGCGATATACTAGTTTACTCGATTGACAGGAAAGCCTACGAGGAACACATGAGTATTATTACGCAAACACTACGAGATAAACAGTTGTACGCTAAATTCACCAAATGTGACTTTTGGTTGAACCAGGCAATGTTTTTGGGGCATGTTGCCTCAGCAAATGGTGTTAGTATGGATCCAAATAAAGTTAAAGTTGTAGTCAATCTGGGAGAGACTAGTTAGTACACAGAGGTGCGCAGATTTCCTAACTGGGGGGATCTGAGATGATTTGTTGAGAACTTCTCACGATTAGTATTACCCTTAATGGCTTAAACAAGAAAGAATGCTAAGTTTGAATGGTCGGATAAGTGTGAGCGAGTTTTTTGGGAGTTGAAAAAGAGATTAGTTACAACACCTATTTTGACACTTCTATAGCGGAAAAAGAGTATGTGATTTCTTGTGATGCCTTGAGATAAGGTTAGGGGGTGTGTTCGATGCAAGAAGGACAAGTAATAATTTATGCGTTAAGGCAATTGAAAAGCACGAATGTAATTACCCTACCCATGATCTTGAGTTAGCGGCGATTATCTTAGCACTCAAGATCTGGAAACATTACTTGTTTGGTGAAAGGTGTCACATTTACAGATCATAAGAGTCTCGAAGTATATCTTTGATCAAAGGGAGTTGAATATGAGACAACGAAGATGGTTAGAACTCGATTAAAGATTATGATTGTACCATAGAATACCATCCCGGTAAGGTGAATGTGGTGCTTGATTGCATTGAGCAGAAGTGAAGACTTCCTAAGGACACCTTGTGTGGTTTTGAGCAACATTTTTAAATGCATTGTAAGGGATTCTAAAGCGGTTGTAATGCGCAGAGAATTGAGAGGATCTTTTAGTTTAATTTCAGATCAGGCCTTCACTCATAATAGAGATTGTGAGAAGACAATCAAAGAATAGTAACTTGCAAAAGATGTTTAGAAAGTCCAAATAGGGCCAAGAAGCAAAATTTAAAATGAGATCAGACGGAGCCATAGAGAAAGCAGGGGAAGACTATGCGTTCGAGTGTTAGTGAGCTTAAGAATGCTATTCTAGAAGAAGCTCACGAGTTCACTACGCTATGCATCCAGGAAGCACCAAGATGTGTAAAACCTTGAATGAGACTTATTGGTGACCTGGGATGAAGCGGGAGATAGTTGATTATGTGATGGATGTTTAATCTGTCAGCAAGTTAAATCAGTTAGACAGAAGCAAAAAGGACTCCTTAACCCATTGCTAGTGTCGGAATGGAAATGGGAGCGTATTACTATGGTTTTTTCTGTTTAGATTACCACGTACTTCAAATGGACATAATGGTACTTGGGTAATGGTGGATAGACTCACTAAGACAACACGGTTTGTACCGATTACAGCGATGTCTACGCTTAATCAGCTAGCTAAGCTATGCGTCGACAGAATTGTGAGACAATACAGAGTGCCAGTGTCCATAGTATCAGATAGAGATTCGAGATTTACTTCTAAGTTTTGGCCTAGTTTGACTAAGCTATGGGCAGGCGAAGTTTAGTACAACATTCCATCCTTAGAGCGGATGGGCGGTCAGAGAGGACCATCCAGACCCTAGAAGACATGTTGCAAGCATGTGTCTTTCAAGTTAAGGAAGTTGAGATACACACCTATCACTTATGGAATTTGCTTACAATAACAATGATCAGTCTAGTTTTGACATGGCACCACTTGAAGCTCTAGATAAAAGACCGTGTAGAACGCTAGTATATTGAAATGAACTAGAAGAGCGGAAGCTAATCGGTCCTGAGTTGGTGCAAGTTATGACAAACAATACTAAGGTAATCAGAGAGAGAATGAAGGTAGCACAAGACCGTCGGAAGAGTTATGCGAGATAAGCGGCGAAAGGACTTGGAATTCGGATCGGAGATCAAGTTTTCTTGAAGTTATCTCCATGGAGAGGTGTCCTTCGTTTTGGTAAGAAAGGTAAACTAAGCCCTAGATATATTGGTCCTTATCAAGTGCTTGGGACAAGTTGGGCGTGACCTCTGAGACTAGAATTGCCAGCAGAACTATCTTGAGTACATGATGTTTTTCATGTGTTCATGTTGAGAAGTATATTCGAGATCGACACATGTGCTACAAGCACAACCCGTTGAGCTGAAAAAGACATGAGTTACGCAGAAGATGCAATTGAAATCCACGACAGGAAAGAACAAGTTTTAAGAAACAAGACAATCCCACACGTGAAGGTTCGTTGGAGACATCACGGAGTGGAAGAGGCAACCTGAGAGTTAGAAGACTAAATGAGGAGGAAGTATCAGATGATTTTCACCTAAGAACTACTAAATTTCGAGGACGAAATTTCTTAAGGGGAGGTAGGTTGTAAACCCGAGATCTTTCTTTGGAACCTCCTTATTATCAAACAACAAAAAGAAAGAAGGAATGAATGTTTAAAACTTGGTTTTCCATGTTTTAAAAAGGAAAGAAATGAAGTGAAAGGCAAAAGGAAAACAAGGAAGGAAAAACATAAACCATTTTGGTTTGGATTGCTTTTAAGAAAAAGAAGAAAAGGAAATGAAAGAAATGTTTAATGTACTAAGGTTGTTTTGTTTTGCAAAAGAAAAGATAAAGAAAGGGAAAAGAAAAGAAAAGAAAAGAAAAGAAAAGGAAAAGGAAAAAAGAAAGAAAGTGGAAGGTGGGCCCCCACCTTGGTTTTTTTTCTTTTAAACAACCAAGTACCTTCAATTTTCTTCTCATTTTCATCAAAGAGGAGCTGAGGGTTCGTGGGAGAAGCAAAAAAGAAGAAGAAGAAGAGGGTTTCAGCTGGAAATTGAAGAAGAGAGGAGAGAACTCAAGCAAATTAGTATGACAGCAAGGTAATCACTCTGCCATGTTCTGCTATTTGGTTCATCTCGAGCTCCACAGAAAGAGGTAAGAGCTGAAATTTTGTTTCGTGCACGTTAACTCATATTGGAACAAAATTCGTGAAGGATGCTCGAGCAAATTCGGATCTTAAGCTACTGATTTGTGAGGAGGAAGACAGAACACAGAATTTACTGTCAAATCCGAGAAGTCTCTGATGTTTGGGTTGTACTGACCTGTAGAGTTGGAATCAGAAGCTCTATTAGGTATGGTTGGAAAGCTTATTGAATTGCCTACAACTTTCGTGAAGAATTCGTGATTAGAAAATGATTGGAAGTTGTTGTAAATAGCAAGTCAAGTTTCGGGTTGCAGCAGAAAATCGAATCTGGAATAGCAGAAGTTAGTTCCGGGGAAAGGAGCTTTCGAGGTATTTCTGAACCAATCTATTGGGAATCTCATTTTCATGTCTTCATAAGCGTTTTAGAGGGTTCAAAAAGGAAGAGTTTGGTATAAAGTACATTATTTTGGGATAAGTAATGAAGAAGTTATGAGTATCTGAATACAGGGCATAAAATCTGTTAAATGCTGGAATTTTGAAAGTGTGTTTTCTTGCAAGTTTTAAGGTCAAAAATCATGAGCTCGAGGTTCTAATGATTGATTTGGCTTGTTTGACAGGCCAAGAGCAAATAGGTCAAGTTTACAAGCCAAGGTTCCAATTCTAATACGGTGAGTGACTCTATCTTAGAACTATGTTTGACCTATGTTTTTCTTCATGAACATAAGTGTTGATAATTACATCTTGTTTGAACTAGTTGTGAATGGCTTCATGGAGTTTTCTAACATAAGGTTCATGATGGAAACTAAGCATGCTTTGAATTAGTTGTAACTATAAATCAAAGTATGGAAACTAAATTATGAAAGTATGCTTTCCTTTAGAGAATGTTTTGTGTAAATCCACTTGGGAACATATTTAGATGATAATATGAAATTGTCAAGAAATTGTTGTATGTGTTATAAAGACATGATTTCCATGGTAAACAAGTTATGCCTTGATCTTGATTAACCCCTAATACTGAAGGACATTCGAGAAGGTACTTAGGGGGAGAATGAATCATGATATCCCGATACTGAAGGACAATGAGAAGGTATCCGGGAAGTAAATGGTTTTACCTAAATACTGAAGGACAATGAGAAGGTATTTGGGTAGTAAATGGTTTTACCTAAATACTGAAGGACAATGAGAAGGTATTTGGGTAGTAAATGGTTTTACCTTATCTATCAAGGACATAGAGAAGGTATTAGGGAAAACCAAACGACCAAAGGTATTCCACGTGCACGTGAGAGTGAGAGAGAGAGTGATATGAACCTTATTGGAATAAATGTAACTCTACCACCTCTATGGTTTGATGTAGAGTCATGTCATGTGCTTATTGTTATGAGCTTTTATATTATTGATCTATCTACCCTCGAAAAGTTAATACATTTCGAGTTGTGTGCTATGCACAAGTGGTGACTTAAAACCTGTAGATTGGAAGCATGGTTTGTTAATGTTTACAAACAGTTGTTAAGCTATTTTGTACTTATAATCTGCCATTATTATGATTCACCTGTGAGCTTATAATGTTTTAAAGATAGACACTCACTGAGCTTTTTAGCTCATTCTTTCAATGTTTTCAAACATTTACAGTGTGTAGAGATCGAGCTCCTTGTACGACATCCCGCCATAGTCTGCTTTGGAAGTTTCATAAGTTGATAGTTTGTACGTGTGGTGGTGTTGTATAGCAAGTCGTTATGTAGTTATAGAAGTTTTGTACATTAGTGGTTGTATAAACATTGAGTTGTCTTGTGTTGTTTTGATGCACTTGACTTTTAGTTTCCAAGAGAGACTTATGAAGGGTTTCTCCTTGTGTATGTTTAATAGTTGTCCAGTTTCTGCTGTGTTATGTTAAAATGTTCCATATACGAACATAGTATGTTATCAGGAGTACAGGGTCAACAGGTGTTGTAAAGAGCTAAACAATGTCTGTTGACTTCACGCCGCTTTTCGAGCCTAGTTTTCAGGTAGTTCGGAAGGGGGTGTGACAAGAAGGAAGAGTAATAGCTTATGTGTCAAGGCAATTGAAAAAGCACGAATGTAATTACCTTACCCATGATCTTGAGTTAGCAGCAACTGTTTTAGCATTGAAGATCTGGAGACATTACTTGTTTGGTGAAAGGTGTCACATTTACTTGTTTGTGATTGCAAAGAATTCAAGGGGGTCTCTTAGCTCAATTCCAGACCAGGTCTTCATTCGTAACAGAGATTGTGAGAAAACAACCAAGAGATTAGTAACTCGCAGAAAATGTTTGGAATGTCCAAACAGGCCCAGAGGTATAATCTAGAATGAGAACAGATGAAACCATAGTTAAGCAGAGAAAAATATGTGTCCCGAGTATTAGTGAGCTTAAGATGCTATTCTAGAGGAAGCTCATAATTCAGCTACGCTGTGCATCCAGGAAGCACCAAGATGTGTAGAACTGTGAAAGGGACGTATTGGTGGCCTGGGATGAAACGAGAGATAGCTGATTATGTTGATAGATGTTTGATCTGCCAACAGGTTAAACCAGTTAGACAAAGGCCAGGAGGACTCCTTAACCCACTGCCAGTGCCGGAGTGGAAATGGGAGCATATTACTATGGATTTTCTGTTTAGATTACCACGTACTTCAAATGGACATGATGGTACTTGGGTAATGGTGGATAGACTCACTAAGACAACAAGGTTATACCGATTAAAGCGACGTCTACGCTTGATCAGCTTGCTAAGCTGTACGTCGACAGAATTGTGAGTCAGTACGGAGTACCAGTGTCTATCGTTTCAGATAGAGATCCGAGATTTACTTCTATGTTTTGGCCTAGCTTACAAAAAAACTATGGGGACAAAGCTGAGTTTTAGTACAACGTTTCATGTTCGACATGCATTGTCCGCCGGAGAGGACCATCCGGACCCTAGAAGACATGTTGCAAGCGTGTGTCCCTCAAGTTAAGGGAAGTTGAGATACACACCTATCACTTATGGAATTTGCTTACAATAACCATTATCAGTCTAGTTTTGACATGGCACCATTTGAAGCTCTAGATAAAAGACCGTGTAGAACGCTAGTATCTTGAAATGAACTAGAAGAGCGAATGCTAATCGGTCCTGAGTTGGTGCAAGTTATGACAAACAATAGTAAGATAATCAGAGAGAATCTGAAGGTAGCACAAGACCGTCAGAAGAGTTATGCAGATAAGCGACGAAAGGACTTGGAATTCCAGATCGGAGATCAAGTTTTCTTGAAGTTATCTCCGTGGAGAGGTGTCCTTCGTTTTGGTAAGAAAGGTAAACTAAGCCCTAGATATATTGGTCCTTATCAAGTAACGGGACAAGTTGGGCCAGCAGCCTACAGACTAAAATTGCCAGCAGAACTATCTTGAGTACATGATGTTTTTCATGTGTCCATGTTGAGAAAGCATATTCCGGATCGACACATGTGCTACAAGCACAACCCGTTGAGTGAAAAAGACATGAGTTCTGCAGAGGATGCAGTTCAAATCCTCGGTAGAAAGAACAAGTTTTAAGAAACAAGACGATCCCACTCGTGAAGGTTCGTTGGAGACATCACGGAGTGGAGGAGGCAACCTGAGAGTTAGAAGACTAAATGAGGAGGAAGTATCCGATGATTTTCACCTAAGGACTACTAAATTTCGAGGACGAAATTTCTTAAGGGGAGGTAAGTTGTAAACCCAAGATCTTTCTTTGGAACCTCCTTTTTATCAAACAACAAAAGAAAGGAAGAAATGAATGCTTAAAACATGGTTTTCCTTGTTTTAAAAAGAAAAGTAATGAAGTGAAAGGCAAAAGGAAAACGTGGAAGGAAAAACATAAACCATTTTGGCTTGGTTGCTCTAGGAATAATGAAGGAAATAAAATGAAACAAATGTAAATCATGTTAAGTTTGTTTTGTAAAGAAAAGAAAAGAAGGAAGGAGATAAAGGAAAGGAAAGAAAAGGAAAAAAGGAATGAAAAAGGGAAAAGCAAAGTGGGTGGTAGACCCCACCATAGTTTTCTTTTTTAAATAACCCTTTCAATCGATTTCTTTCTCATTTTCAACAAGAAACAACAAGGGTTTCGTGAGAGAAGGTGAAAGGAAGAAGAAGAAGAAGCTTTTCATGAGTTAGAGTTGCAGAAGAAGAAAGGAGAGATCAAAGATTACTTGTGTAGCAGCAAGGTGAACAACTCAGACCAGTTCTGCTATTTTGTTCATCACGAGCTCCACAGAAAGAGGTAAGAGTTTAAATTTTGTTTCATGAAAGTTAACTCATATTGGAACAAACTTCGTGAAGGAAGCTCGAGCAAATTCGGATCTTAAGCTACTTATTTGTGAAGAGGAAGACAGAAGACAGAATTTGCTGTCAAATCCGAGAAGTCTCTGGTGTTTTGGTTGTACTGGTCTGTAGAGTTGGAATCAGAAGCTATATTAGGTATGGTTGGAAAGCTTATTGCATTTCCTACAACTTTCATGAAGAAATCGTGAATAGAAAATGATTGGACGATGTTGTAAATAGCAGGTCACGTTTCGGGTTGCAGCAGAAAATCGAATCTGGAATAGCAGAAGTTGGTTCCTGGGAAAAAAGACTTCAAGGTATTTCTGAACCAATCTGTTGGGAAACTCATTTTCATGTATTCATAAGAGTTTTAGAGGGTTCAAAATGGAAGAGTTTGGTATAAATTTCACCCTGTTTGGCTAAGTAGTGAAGAAGTTATGGCTGTCTGAATACAGGGTATAAAATCTGTTAAATGCTGGAATTTTTGTTGGAGTGTTTTCTTGTAGTTTTAAAGTTAAAACCATGAGCTCGAGGTTCTAAAATATGGTTTTGGTTTGTTTGACAGGCCAAGAGTGAATAGGTCGAGTGTACGGGTCAAGACTCTAGTTCTAACACTGTGAGTGACAAAACGAACCTTGAAAATGGTTTATAGGCTTGTATTATGTTTATGAAAATGCAAGGTTTTACTAAAACGAAATGGTTTGAATGCTTAATGTTTTCCTTGAAACACATGTGTAAACCCGAGATCTTTCTTTGGAACCTCCTTATTATCAAACAACAAAAGAAAGGAAGAAATGAATGCTTAAAACTTGGTTTTCCTTGTTTTAAAAAGGAAAGAAAGGAAGTGAAAGGCAAAAGGAAAACAAGGAAGGAAAGTTTAAACCATTTTGGTTTGGATTGCTTTTAAGACAAAAGAAGAAAAGGAAATGAAACAATGCTTAATATACTAAGTTTGCTATGTTTAGAAAAGAAAAGGAAAGAAAAGGAAAGAAAAGAAAAGAAAGGAAAAGAAAAGAAAAGGAAAAAGAAAGAAAAACAAAGAAAGGATGGTGGATGGTGGGACCCCACCTAAGTTCCTTCTTAAAAACAAAGTCTCTATCGATCTTCTTCTTCATTTTATCAAATGAAAGGTAAGGGTTTTGTGGGAGAAGCTTTAAGGAAGAAGAAGAAGGTTGTTTTGGTGCTGGAATTGCAGAAGTTGGGGGAGGTGAACTCAAAGTTTGATTATTTAGCAGCAAGGTGAGCAACTCCAATCCTATTCTGGTTTTCTGTTCATCTCGAGCTCCACAGGAAGAGGTAAGATTTGAAATTTTGTTTCATGAAAGTTAACTCATATTGGAAAAAAATTCGTGAAGGATGCTCGAGCAAATTCGGATCTTAAGCTACTGATTTGTGAAGAGGAAGACAGAACACAGAATTTACTGTCAAATCCGAGAAGTCTCTGATGTTTTGGTTGTACTGACCTGTACAGTTGGAATCAGAAGCTCTATTAGGTATGGTTGGAAAGCTTATTGCATTTCCTACAACTTTCGTGAAGAATTCGTGAATAGAAAATGATTGGAAGATGTTGTAAATAGCAGGTCAAGTTTCGGATTGCAGCAGAAAATCGAATCTGGAATAGCAGAAGTTAGTTCCGGGGAAAGGAGCTTTCGAGGTATTTCTGAACCAATCTATTGGGAATCTCATTTTCATGTCTTCATAAGAGTTTTAGAGGATTCAAAAAGGAAGAGTTTGGTATAAAGTACATTCTTTTTGGATAAGTAATGAAGATGTTATAGCTGTCTGAATACAGGGCATAAAATCTGTTAAATGCTGGAATTTTTGTTGGAGTGTTTTCTTGTAGATTTAAAGTTAAAACCATGAGCTCGAGGTTCTAAAACATGGTTTTGGTTTGTTTGACAGGCCAAGAACAAAAGGTCGAGTGTACGGGTCAAGACTTTAGTTCTAACACTGTGAGTGACAAAACGAACCTTGAAAATTGTATATAGCTTTGTATTATGCTTATGAAATGCAAGGTTTTGCTAAAACGAAATGGTTTAGATGTTTATTGTTTTCTTGAACACTTGTTTATGAGTATTCATGATTTCTTAGAAATGTTTTAAAGTGTTCATGATGAGCCTAAAAGTCTTAATAAAGTTTATACATGAGCATATGTCCAATGGTTGCCAAAACTTATGAAAATGTGATGATTTCAAGCAAGCATGTACTAGCAAGTATGTTTTAAAGATTTCTAGTTTTATGAACAAGCTAAGTAAGCTTGAGTTTTATGAAAGAAAAAGATAAGCTGGCATGTTCAAATGTTTTCATGTGATCTTCTCGAGATATTGAGCCCGAGGCTATGTAGTACCAGTGTGCACGAGGTCTTATTTCTCGTTGTCGACGTTGAGTGTACTCCGTGACAACAGTAATTGTCGCGTGAGTGTTGGGCGGGCCCCACTACGACAAAGACGATGGGAGTCTTTGGGGGCCCCACTACATCGTAGAATAAACGTTGGTGTCTTTGGCGTGCCCTACACAACGTAGATTGTGACATGTTTTAAAAAGAGTTTATATCACTTACATGCCTTACGAGATTTTAGCGGTGTCTTGCTAGTTTTCATGAAAAGCTATAATGATTACACGATTATTTTTAACGCTTGATTACGGATGCATATGCTCATAGATGGCGAGGTGATATGATTTACGAGTTAATAGCTTTCTTTTAAACTCAAGTCACTCATCGAGCTTTATAGCTCATTCTTTTTGAGTGTTTTTCCACTTTCGGTAGAGATCGAGCTCCGGTGCACGATAACCCGCCATAATCTGCTGGAAGCTTCTCATGTTTGATATGTTGTACGTGGTTGGTGTAGTTTAGCAAGTCCATATGTTTGTAAATTATTTTAAGAGAACTATGTTGTTATAGTCGTATGTCCTTTAGAGGTTGTGGTTGCTTAATTAGTGGTTTGGACTGTTTGTGGTTCTGATGTTCTTGCTCGTTTTAGTTTCCAGGAGAGACTTAAGAAGAGTTTCTCCTCATGTACGTCTTAGAGATGTCCAGTTTCCGCTGTGTTAAGTTTAAAGTGTTCCATATGAGAACATAGTTTGTTTTCAGGTAAAGTAGTGTCAGCAGGTATTGTTAAGAGGTAACAATGTCTGTTGGCTTCATGCCGTCTCCCGGGCTAAGTTAGCGAGTGGTTCGGGAGGGGGTGTGACAACATGTTTATGAGTATTCATATTTTCTAAGAAATGATTTCAAGTGCTCGTTGTGAGCCTAAATGTCTTGAAGGAATTTATACATGAGCATAAGTCTAATGATTGCCAAAACTTATGGAAATGTTATGATTTCAAGCAAGCATGTACTAGCAAGTATGTTTTAAAGATTTCTAGTTTTATGAACAAGCTAAGTAAGCTTGAGTTTTATGAAAGAAAAAGATAAGCTGGCATGTTCAAATGTTTTCATGTGATCTTCTCGAGATATTGAGCCCGAGGCTATATAGTGCCGTGTGCACACAGGTCTTATTCTCGTTGTCGACGTTGAGTGTACTCGTTACAACACAACACTGTCGTGAGTCTTTTGGCGGGCCCCACTCGACAAAGACGATGGGAGTCTTTGGCGAGCCCCACTACATCGTAGAATAAACGTTGGTGTATCTTTGGCGTGCCCTACACAACGTAGATTGTGACATGTTTTAAAAAGAGTTTATATCATTTACATGCCTTACGAGATTTTAACGGTGTCTTGCTAGTTTTCATGAAAAGCTATAATGACTACACGATTATTTTTAACGCTTGATTACGATGCATATGCTCATAGATGGATGGGGTGATATGATTTACGAGTTAATAGCTTTCTTTTAAACTCAAGTCACTCACCGAGCTTTATAGTGATTCTTTCAGTGTTTTTCCACTTTTCAGGTAGAGATCGAGCTCTCGGTGCCTGATAACCTGCCATAGTCTGCTGGAAGCTTCTCATGTTTGATATGTTGTACGTGGTTGGTGTAGTTTAGCAAGTCCATATGTTTGTAAATTATTTTAAGAGAACTATGTTGTTATAGTCGTATGTGCTTTAGAGGTTGTGGTTGCCTAATTAGTGGTTTGGACTGTTTGTGGTTCTGATGTTCTTGCTCGTTTTAGTTTCCAGGAGAGACTTAAGAAGAGTTTCTCCTCATGTACGTCTTAGAGATGTCCAGTTTCCGCTGTGTTAAGTTTAAAGTGTTCCATATGCGAACATAGTTTGTTTTCAGGTAAAGTAGTGTCAGCAGGTATTGTTAAGAGGTAACAATGTCTGTTGGCTTCATGCCGTCTCCCGGGCTAAGTTAGCGAGTGGTTCGGGAGGGGGTGTGACAACTTGGTATCAGAGGAGTTAGCTCCATGGGAATGAGACAGAGCAAGTTAGCTCTAGAAGAAACTGAAAAGTAAATAGCAAGTTATTGAGTTAGTTCAATAGAACTAGTAGAGCATGGTCCAAGCAAGGACAAGAGTAAGTCCAGTCAGGACTAGAATGTGAACACAAGTCTAGAATTGTGCCTTTGAGTTGAGTACTCATTACATGTCTAGTATGTTAATATGTTATAGAAGTCATGCCACCACGTACTAGCAGACGATGCAGGCAAGATCAGGACGGGACGCAGGATCCTACCCAAAGATCAATCCCAGTGGAGATCTAGTGCCCGAGAGTTCAGATACGGGCCAGAATTAAGCAACATGTTAATTCCTCACAGGAGGTAGGTAAGCCATAGGGAGCAGGGCTAAGTAATCCAGATAAGACATATAAAATAGATCAACTAAAAGAATTAGGAGCCACAGTGTTTGAGGGTTCCAAAGATCTAGTTGAAGCTGAGGTTTGGCTAAATAAGCTTGATAAATGTTTTGATGTTATGAGTTGCTCTGAGGAGCGAAATGTTAAGTTGGCCACATTCTTGCTACTAAAGAAGGCAGAAGGATGATGGAGATCGATGTTAGCCAGTTGTAGTGATGCACGTACTTCACACTGGCAAACTTTTAGAAGTATATTTGAAAATAAATATTACCTTAGCACGTACCGAGAGGCAAAGAGGGATGAATTTTTAGAACTAAAACAAGAGACACTTCCAGTGGCTGAGTATGAGAGAAGATATACCGAGATGTCGCGGTATGTTGATGTGATTGTGGCACCTAAGAACGATAGGTGTCGACGATTTGAAAAAGGGTTACGACCTGAGATATGTACCCCGATTCTGACCATTGCTAAGTGGGGTGACTTCTCTCACAGAGAGACCGCTCTACATGTTGAGCGAGTATATAGCAGAGGAGAAGTCAGTAGTGAAGCCTAGTTGTGGAGGCTTCGACAACAAGCAGTTTCCAAGGTCGTGAGCAACGGAGATTCACACTTGGAGTAAATGTTTCTAAGTCAATATGACTTTAAGGAGCAAGCTAGTAGCCAAGTAGCCAGGCATCGAGGCAGATGATTGTGGGTAGTGCCTATCAGAGGCAGAATTAAAAAGAACCTAATTAGTTTGTTTGATTAGCAGCAAGACTGCAAAGAGGGCAAGAGTCTATTGCCAGTATAGCAAGGAAAACTCCATGTATGATCTGTTGCAAGAATCATCAAGGTCATTGTCTTGTGAATGTTGGTACATGCTACCAGTGCTGACAACCAGGACATGTCAAGAGGGATTGTCCACAGCTATGGACAGCCGCACAGAGGGACTAGGGAGTAAAGTCCCAGTTAGTTGAGCAGCCTAGAGTATCAGTAGTTGCAAGAGAGGGCACCAGTGGTGTTAGACTAAAGAGAGTTGTAGGGAGGCCTAGGCAACACGGAAAGGTCTAGGTTATGACTCAAAGCAAGAAAGTCGAGGATGCACGAGATATGATTATTGGTACAATTACTATTTGAAATGTACCTGCACTTGTCTTGATAGAACAAGGTGCTACACATTTCTTTGTTTTTAGTATGTTCTTGGCTAAGTTGAATGGGAAGCTAGAACCTTTATGTAAAAGGTTAGTTATATACACTCCAGTTGGTGATGCTTTATTAGTCAATCCAGTGATGCAAAATTGTGAAGTCTTAGTAGAAGGTCTCAATATGTTAGTGGATCTTCTTCCACTAGACTTGCAGGTGTGAGATGCAATCTTAAAGATGGATTTCCTATTTACTCATTATGCTTCCAGAGATTGCCATATAAAGGAAGTTGTTTTCAAGAAACCAGGATTAGCTGAAGTGGTTTTATGGGATGAAAGAAAGACTATCCCTACGAGTTTGTTTGCACAACGTTTCTTGCACGTTGTCGATTCCTATGTAATAGGCTACGAGAGACCAATAATAAACTACTGATATGTCCTTGTGATTCAGGGTACGTAAAATATGTCCTTATTAATTTACTTCTATTTTGTATATATTCATAACTCTTATTTGATTGTAATTCTATATTTAGAAACCATGGGTCGTTGGTGGTTATCTCATCAAGAACTTCTACAGTTTGGTCGATCGAGTTCATTTGACATGAAATTCGCGATTATTTCAAAAATATAGTTAATACGTAAGTATATGAAACTTCTACCATTGATATATTTATGATTGAAAACATTATTCACTTATTTTATATATTTATACTTGTTTTGCGCTATTAGGATGGTTTATGCTCAAAGAAACGTTAGAAGTCCAATTCTTAATTGGATAGTTGTTTAGGTAATCATTTAGAATCTACCATTTTTTAGTATTATTTAGTTTATTTCTTCGAGTCTTGCTTAATATATGTTTTAATCTATTTATATAGTTTGTTAAGCAACCAAGAAGTACAAAGTGTGGGTACTAAACTATGAGATTTATTCGAGATATAGTAATACAAAGAAGTCGAGTGATTACAAGCGTGGTAATACTTTGAGTTTATTTTATGTGTTTTACAATTTCTTGATTTATTAAATTTTTAATGTAACTACACAAATTATTTGTTTGCAGTTGAAAAGAAAATATAAGTACACCCTAGATTAGTTTGATGAGATGAGAATGGAGTTATGTGAATTTGTATCTTGGTACTTATAAACATTTTTGTTATCATACTTCATTTATGTTATTTTCATGAGTTAGTGTTATGTTTTTTAACAGTTTACTTGAAACGATATGCAATTTTAACTTATTAGTTAGTTCATGGAACTTTGTTTAGTTCATTTACAATTATGTTAATTTTGATAAAATTTGTACTTTATATAGTTTGGCAATTGTTGAGTCCCTGTTACATTATTACTTAGTTTATGTGAAGTACATGTTGATAATGACTACCTTAATAAGAAAAATGTGAGTTGATAGAGTTAGTCATACTGATGCACGTGGTAGAGGATGAGTGGATAATATCCATTTTTTTATTTTGTATACATAATTATAATTGACGGCTAAAAAACAACATTAAAATCGGTAGAATTGACGGTTCAAAATTGTCAACATATATGTCATACTCAATAATGAAAAATGTAAACCCGAGATCTTTCTCTAGAACTTCCTTTTTATCAAACAACAAAAAGAAAGAAGAAATGAATGTTTAAAACTTGGTTTCCCATGTTTTAAAAAGAAAAGAAATGAAGTGAAAGACAAAAGGAAAACAAGGAAGAAAAACTTTAAACCATTTTTGGTTCGGTTTGCTTTAAAAGATAAAAGAAGAAGAGAAAATGAAACAAATGTAAATCATGTTAAGTTTGTTTTGTAAAGAAAAGAAAAGGAGGAAGGAGGTAAAAGAAAGGAAAGAAAAGGAAAAAAGGAATGAAAAAGGGAAAAGCAAAGTGGGTGGTAGACCCCACCATAGTTTTTTTTTTAAATAATCCTTTCCATCGATTTCTATCTCATTTTCAACAAGGAGCAGCAAGGGTTTCGTGGGAGAAGGTGAAAGGAAGAAGGAGAAGAAGCTTTTCATGAGTTAGAGTTGCAGAAGAAGGAAGGAGAGCTCAATGCTTGGTTGTTTAGCAGCAAGGAGATCAACTCAGACAAGCTCTGATTTTCTGTTCATCTCGAGCTCCACAAGAAGAGGTAAGAGTTGAGCTTTTGTTTCATGAAAGTTAACTCATATTGGAACAAACGTCGTGAAGGAAGCTCGAGCCAATTCTGATGTTAAGTTGCTGTTTTGTGAAGAGGAAGACAGAAGACAGAATTTGCTGTCAAATCCGAGAGGTCTCTGATGTTTTGGTTGTTTTAATCTGTATACTTGGAGTTAGAAGCTCTATTAGGTATGGTTGGAAAGCTTATTGAATTTCCTACAACTTTTGTGAAGAAACCGTGAACATAAAATGATTGGAAGATGTTGTAAATAGCAGGTCAAGTTTCGGGTTGCAGCAGAAAATCGATTATGGAATAGCAGAAGTTGGTTCCTGGGAAAGAAGACTTCGAGGTATTTCTGAACCAATCTATTGGGAATCTCATTTTCCTGTCTTCATAAGAGTTTTAGAGGGTTCAAAAAGGAAGAGTTTGGTATAAAGTACATTCTTTTGGGATAAGTAATGAAGAAGTTATGGCTGTCTGAAAACAGGACAGAAAATCTGAAAATGCTGAAATTTTTTAAAGTGTGTTTTCTTGTAGTTCTAAGGTTAAAAACCATGAGCTCGAGGTTCTAATACATGAATTTGGGTTGTTTGACAGGCCAAGAGCAAATAGGTCGAGTGTACGGGCTAAGATTCTAGTTCAAACACTGTGAGTGATCAAACGAACTTCAAGAGTGTTATTATGCTTGAATCATGTTTCAAGCAATGCAAGTTTTGCTAAAATGGAAGTCTTTCAATGCATTATGTTTTCTTTTGAACACATGTTTATGAGTATTCATGTTTTCCTAGAAATGTTTCAAGTGTTCATTGTGATCCTGAAAGTCTTTATGAAATTTATACATGAGCATATGTCCAATGATTGCCAAAATTTATGGAAATGTTATGATTTCAAGCAAGCATGTACTAGCAAGTATGTTTTAAAGATTTCAAGTTTTATGAACAAGCTGAGTAAGCTTGAGTTTTATGAAAGAAAAGATAAGCAGACATGTTCAAATGTTTTCATGTGATTTTCTGATATATTGAGCCCGAGGCTTTATGGTACCGTGTGCACACAGGTCTTATTCTGTTGTCGACGTTGAGTGTACTCCGTGACAACAGTGCTGTCGTGAGTGCTGGGCGGGCCCCACTACGACAAAGACGATGGGAGTGTTGGGCGGGCCCCACTACATCGTAGAGTAAACGTTGGTTGTACTGGGCGTGCCCTACACAACGTGGATTGTGTAATGTTTTTAAAATAGTGTATCTCATTTACATGCCTTACGAGATTTTGATGATATACTTGTTGGTTTTTCTGAAAGTCTATTATGATTCTACGTTTACTTTCAATGCTTGAATACAAATGCATATGCTCATAGTTTTCAGGTCACATGTTTTACAAGTTACAGAATATTTAACACAGTCACTCACTGAGCTTCATAGCTCATTCCTTCTGTGTTTTCAAACCTTTCAGGTAGAGATCGAGCCCTGGCACCGAAAGTTATCGCCATAGTCTCTTTGAGGCTTCATAAGATAAATACTTTGTACGTGGCTGGTTTTGTCTAGCAAGTCTCTATGTTTGTAAATTATTTTGAGAGGACTTTGGTGTTATAGTTGTTTGTACATTAGAGGTTGTATAAACAATGGTTCGTCTTGTGTTGTTTCTGATGCACTAGACTTTTAGTTTTCAAGAGAGACTTGCGAATGGTTTCTCCTTATATATGTTTAATAGTTGTCCAGTTTCCGCTATGTCATGTTTAAGTGTTCCATTTTCGAACATAGTATGTTTATCAGTGTGTAAGAGGTCAATGTGTATTGTTAAGAGATAAACAATGTCTGTTGGCTTCACGCCGCCTTTCGAGCTGAGGTAGCAGGTAGTTCGGGAGGGGGTGTGACAAAAAACGTCAAGTATAGTTATAGATGACAGCTAAAATACGTCAACATATATTTATATTGACAGGAAACAAGTGTGAATAAAAGGGGTATAAACAACTCTTTGATCCAATTAATCAATATGAATTAACTACCAGTCACTCCCTTATAGACTTGTAGTTGCACTCTCCTCACTTTAGACTATATTGTGTCCATTGATATAATCATTACCCATGAGTCGATCATTGACAGAATGTTCGTAATCATAGCTGGGTCAAATTAACGTTTTACCCATATGATTACTTCTTTGTTCCTTAAGCACCACTGATCCCCTAATGATAAACAAGTTTAAGGTCCTACATAGACTCATACCTTCTTAACTCAGTTAGAGGGCGAGGCCCCGTTGTTTAAGACTTGGAATCAATTCTTAAAGGAACAACCTTACTAATTCCTTAGTTTAGGAATAAGTGAATTCCATCTTGTAGAATTAAGTCCCCAGCTACCTACGAGGTTTTGTCCCTAAGAAGGTAGGCTTATTGAGTCGGCTACAGGCCACTCTCACCCATACTAGTCTAAGGACAAACCCCCATAAGCAGGAGTTCTTAATTTACTCAGGATTCTGGTCGAGTCACTAATGACCATCTATAAATTATCAGTCTTATCTTGTTAACGTTTTTATACTTGTTAGACTAATAATTTGCAGTCTTGTCTTTGTATGAACTCTTCATACAGGATGCCCCCACTCGCATGTCAACCACATGAATGAGTTTGATTATCTCATTTGTTTTAATTACAAAGTGGGCCGCATCCATGGTGTTACCATAATAAGGTTTCCAATCTTATTCTTATACCTTAGACCATTTAGGTTATATTCATGAACACAATACAAATAGTGTCTACTAAGTTGTTGTTCAAGATACATTATAACCTTGGAGCTTAGTTTATTGGATTTATAAAGCAAGAAAATAATTTTATCAAAACAAATAACTATTTATGTACTTGATCAAAATTACATAAGTTTAGGGCACAAATCCCAACACTTTAGAACTCTGGAATGGACGTAAAGGCAGTTTAAACCATTTCAGAATTTTAAGATGCCCGACCCACGTGTTGTTGTCAAACCAGAATAAATTGGAACTCCATTCAAAATTGTGCCTATTCGTAGGTTACCCAAAAGAGGCTAGGGGTGGTCTATTTTTCGATCCTAAAGAAAATAGGGTGCTTGTGTTGACACAGACCCCTTTTCTTGAGTAAGATCACATTAGGGATCATTTGCCTAGGAGAAAAATCGTGATAAACAAAATGGACAACACATCAACAAGAGTTGCTGATGGAGGAAGTACGTCAACAAGTGTTGTTGATCCTAGCACGTCAAGTCGAGTCTGTTCCAAAGAGTTGGGAATGTCTCGACGTAGTGGGAGGGTTGTGAGACATCCTGAACGTTACATGGTTTTAGCTGAAACCTAAGTCGTCAATCCTGATGATGACTGCGAGGATCCATTGACCTATAATCAGGCAATGGAAGATGTTTACAACGACAAATGGATTAAAGCTATGGACGAGGAAATGTAGTCGATGTACTTCAATTCTGTCTAGGAGCTTATGGATCAACCGGATGGGGAAAAACGTATAGTTTGCAAATGGATCTACAAGCGTAAACTGGTGTAGATGGAAAGGTGCAAACCTTTAAAGCACGACTACCCAGGTCGAAGGGGTTCACTATGAGGAAACCAGTTCACCTGTTCCCATGGTAAAGTCGATCATGGTACTTCAGCCCATTGTCACGTATTATGACTAGAGCTATGGCAGATAGATGTCAAGACCGCCTTTCGGAATGGAAACCTTTGTGAAACAATCTACATGGACCAACCCAAAGGGTTCGTAACCCAAGGCCAAGAGCAAAAGGTTTGTCGGCTTCATAGATCAATTTATGGACTGAAAGAAGACTCGAGGTCTTGGAATATAAGCTTTGATGAAGAAATCAAATCATATGGTTTTGATCAAAATGTTGACGAGCCTTGTGTCTACAAGAATATCGGGTGATATCCTTCTTATTGGGAATGAGGTAGGATTTCTTACTGACATAAATAAATGGCTAGCTTCGCAGTTACAAATGAAAGATTTGGGAAGAGCTTAGTATGTTCTATGTATCAAGATTGTTCGGAACTAGAAGAACAAAATGTTGGTCGTGTCTCAAGCGTCTTATATTAACAAGATGTTGTCAAGATATAAGATGTAGAACCAAAAGAATGGCTTACTACCTTTAAGGCACTAGGTTCACCTTTCTAAAGATTAGTGTCCTAAGGGTTTTCAAGAGGTTGAGGATATGAGACGGATCCCCTATGCTTCAGCTGTAGGAAGCCTCATGTATATCATGATGTGTACTAGGCTCGACATCCGTTATGCTGTAGGGATTGTCAGTAGGTATCAATCAAATCAAGGATTAGATCACTGGACGACCATAAAGGCAATCCTCAAGTATCTTAGCAAAACGAGGACTACAACTTAGTGTATGGTAGTGGGGATTTGATCCTTACGCGATATACAAATTTTAACATTCATTCTGAATGGAGGAGGTGTAGTATGGCGAAGCATCAAGCAGGTATGCATCGCTGATTCCAATATGGAAACGGAGTACGTTGCGGCTTGTGAAGCAGCAAAATAAACTGTTTGGCTTAGGAAGTTCATAAAAAGATTTCGAAGTTGTTCCAAATATGAACTTGTCGATCACACTATTTTGTGACAACAATGGTGCATTAGTCAACTATAGAGACCGTCGGGAGATTGTGCACGAAGTAGATGATCCATTTACAAAGCCCCTCACGCCTAAGGTGTTTTAGGGTCACCTAGAGAGTTTAGGTCTTCGAGTACTTCCTAACTAGAGCAAGTGGGAGATATGTAAACGGGTATTGAATGTCGTATTTTATTGTATTACTTCATTCTAATTTACGTACATTTCATAAATGTATTAGCTCCACTAGCTTAGTCCAAGTGGGACATTGTTGGTATGTTTGTCCTAATCTCGTTCAGTTTGTAAATATACGTTCGAAGTTAATAAAGTTTATTTATTTTATTATTTTGTGCCTCGCATTTATTACAAACTTTGCCCAAAAAACTAAGCTCCAGGGTCATTGAATATATGAGAGAACTAGAACTTGAACGGTGTGTAGTGGACACAAAGGGAGGATCATGGTCGAGTAAATGACCCGAACGATCTACAATATACAGATTGGGTTGGAGACCTAACCCTGGATACGCTTTGGATGCGGCCCCTTTGTATAAGATACAAACGAAGTGATCAGACTCTTTCATGTGGTTGACATGCGAGTGGGGGCATCCTCTACAATGAGATTATACAAGACCGGACCGTGAATTATTAGACCTACTGATGTAACACCGTTAGCATTATGGACTAGTAACTTCGTAGATGACTATTAGTGACTCGACCTGAATCCTGACTGTGTTACGGACTCCTTCCTGTGTGGGTCTGACGTTTAACTAGTATTGGTGAGGGTGGTCACAATTACTCGCCCAATATGTCTATCTTCTCAGGGATAGGACCAAGTAGGGAGCTGGAAACTTAACTACCCGAGATTAAATTCACTCGTTTCTGCCTTTAGGGAAACTAAGGGGTTGTTCCCTTAAGTGTTGTCTCCAGGGCTTGGACAACGGGCACCCAACCTCTCACTGGCACGAGAGGGTTGTTGTGTATGGTTGGACCATTACAACGTTGTTGTTCACTAGAAGAGCAATGGAACCTTAAGGAGCAAGAATTAGACACAGGGGTAAAATTGTAATTTGACCCAACTGTGTCTACAAACAACATGTGAAGGGTCGACTCATGGACATTTGTTATGTCAGTAGTCAGGTAATATCATACACTGACGGGGGTGCAACTACGAGCCTTATGTTGGGATTTCCGTCCTAATCTCGATTTTGTAAAATAATATTTTGAAATTAATAAGAGTTATTCTTTTCTTCACTTTGTGCCTCGCAAATATTTTAAACCTTTCCAATAAACTAAGCTCCAGGGTCATTGAATATATGAGAGAACTAGAACTTGAACGGTGTGTAGTTGACACACAAGGAGGATCACGTTCGAGTTAATGACCCGAACGGTCTACAGTATAAGGATGGGGTTGGAGACCTAATCCTTGATACACTGTGGATGCGGCCCGCTTTGTATTAGATAGAAACGAGGTGATCTGACTCGTTCATGTGGTTGACATGCGAGTGGGGGCATCATGTACAATGAGATTGTACAAGACGGGACCGTGAATTATTAGACTTACTGATATAACACCGTTGACAGTAAAGACTAATAAATTCGTAGATGACCATTAGTGGCTCAACCACAATCCTGAGTGTATTACGGACTCCTGTCTACGGGGGTCTGTCCTTTGACTAGTACGGGTGAGGGTGGTCTCAGTAACTCGCCCAATATGCCTATCTTCTTAGGGACAGAACCAAGTAGAGGGCTGGGAACCTAATTACGCGAGATGGAATTCACTCGTTCCCGCCTATAGGGAAACTAGAGGGGTTGTTCCCTTAAGTGCTGTCTCCAGGGCTTGGACAACGGGCACCCACCTTCTCACTTGCCTGAGAAGGGTGTTGTGTATGGTTGGACCATCACAATATGTTGTTCATTAGAGGAGCAATGGGGACTTATGGAATAAGATGTAGACACAGGCTAATTGGAGAAATGGATATGAGAAATGGATAGAAGAGAAAATAAATTGAATGTGATTCAAATTGATTAAATCCACAATTATTGCAAATAAGATTTGCAACATAAGATATGAGATATCTTATATTATATAATTATGTAAATGAGATTTAGATAACATATGGTTGTGGTAAAGTGGTAATTATGTGAAGTTGTGAACTTCATCATTCCACTATTTAAACCCTTTGTTAGATGGGTTTTGTAAGCGAAGTTGTCATTTTTGGATTTTGACCTAAGAATCCAAAAGTAAATTCTCTCCATTTCTCTCATTTCTCTAGTCTTTCCAAAACTCAAAAGTTCCCACCAACTTCCCTTCTCCAAAAGAGATCAACCAAGAAGATCATTTTGTAGTGTTTGGAATCCGTTCGTGGGAAGTGTTCGTGGAGATCGAGAAGCGGGAAGAGTTCGGGGATCTACAAGGAGAGTTTGCTGAATTGATCTACAACAAGTAAGTTTTTCTTCTTGTTGTAAAATTTCAGCATGTTTAGCCTAGATCTAACAGTTAGATCGATACCATGACGATTAGATCGTCTTCTGCTGCGCGGGGATTCTCATTCCCTTCAATTGGTATCAGAGCTCATTTCGATTGTTCTTAATCCATGCACTGTTTTATTAAAATTTAGGTGGGTAAATTACCATGTCTTCATGAGATGATTCCTTGATTTGCGAAATGGATGTTTTTGGTTTTTGGCACTAGATTAGATTTACAATTATGTTGATGAGATCAGTGTAAGGGCCCATTGTTTTGGGCAATTTTGTTGTAAATCGAGTCTATAAGTCCGGGTCGTTCGTGGCAAGAGTTGTCGTGAAGAAATGAGAGCAGAAACAGGCGAAAAACAGCAAGAACAGTGTTGTTCTGTCGATGGCGTTTTGACAATGTCCAACGGCGTCTGAACGCCGTCCTTGCGGTTGGGGCGCTGCAGCAGAGTGGCGTTGTGTGACGCCCGGTAAATTCAAGTAAGTTCTTGGTCCTTTTCAGAGTTAATTTTGGACTTGTTTTAGTTTTAAATGTGTTGGGCCAAGAAAATTAACTTTTGGATCTTGCAGGAGACCAAATATTTCTAAATCTCGCTTTAAATTGGGGGTAGACACCCTTAAGCTTCTTATCGAGCATTTTGGGAGAAGGGAGTCAAGGTAATTTCTTTTCCATCTCTTTTTTTTCCTTAAGTTCTAGGGTTTGGTTCAAAACATAAAAAAAAAAAGAAGAGGAGCTGCGCTTGGGAGGGGTCGCGCGCCCCCTCCCCCCCCGTACCGTCTTCTCCTTGCGGAAGGGGGGGGCGCCGCCCGTTCGTCGGCGTCGAGCCGCCGGCCAGCGTGCCGGCAGTCTCATTCTCTTTCCCTCATTCTCCTCCTCCGTCGCCGTCTGCAAACCGAAAGCCTCGCCGATCCTCTCTCCCTTTCGTCTCACCCTCCCTCTCGTCACACCCTCCCTCTCGTCCGCCGCCTCTTCGATGCCTCTCTCGATCTGCCGTCTCGTTCCCTCCCTCTCCGATCTGCTATCCCTCTCTCTTTTTCTCCCTCTCGATCTCCGCCTCCCTCTCTCTTTTTCGCCAGCCGGCAGCCACGCCTCTCGCCGACGTCGCCTCTCCGCCGCCCCCCTCTCGATCCGTCGTCTCTTTCTCTCCCTCTCGACCCGCCGTCTCCCCCTCTCACCTCTCGCTCTCCGCCTCTCTCTCTGCTCCGTGCGGTTTCTCTCTCCCTCTCCCCCTCAGATCCGACCCCCCTCTTCAGATTTTTCTCCATCTCTCTCTCGGACCCGAACCGATCTCCCTAGCTCTCTTGTCCAAACCAAATGTTGTGTTCTTGTTGATTGGTGTTGTTTTGTGGACAGGGGTAGATTCGTTGGCGAAGGAGTAAGGCCTTTGGAAAAGAATCTCGAGGCTAAGAGCGAGCGGAGAGCCGGTTCAACTTGTAACCGTGGGTAAGACTCGTTTTCGAACCTTTTTTTTTCTTAATTGTAAGCTTAGGATGTGTTGTTTTGGCTTTAAGTTCTTGTTGAATGAGTTAAAGGTGTTCGGTTAACTCCGTTGGGTTCGCTTTTGTATCGCGCCTCAAGGGTAGGGCCACGTGGTTGGTTCACAACTGAACTTGTGCATCATTTGTGATTTTCTGTAGGTGCTTAGGGCGGCTAGCAGGAGTAAGGACCTCCCTTTTGCGCACTTTATTTGAGGTAAGTAGCTATTTGGTTTAAGCATCAAACCCGTAAGTGAACGAGTTTGAGCACATGACTGTCGTGATTTGCTTTATAACTGATGCATGTCTGTTAGTATATTGCTTGGCGTATGAGACTCATGATATTGTGCTCTTGCTATGTGAATCGAGCACCAATTTCTGTGTGTTGGGTCGACTTTCCCGCATGTCGCATTTGTTTACTGCTGGTTGGCTGCTAAGTGAGACTCGAGCTTGTGCATTAATGTGCGTGTGTGATTGACCCCTAGAATCGGGCAGGATGAGTCTGGCGATGGCCTAGGATAGGGGTGACTGGTTAGCTCTATGATTGGTTGACGGGATGTGTGATTGGCTGATTAGGTTGTTGGTTAGGGACTCGGTTTCAGGATGACCTTGAAGGTTTAGGGCAAGCCTAGGAGAAACGTTAGACTTTGACCTCTTAGGCTAGCGTTACCACACCCGCTGAGTGACCCCGAGCGAGATAAAAACTCTAGGCTGGCATCTCTGTGTGGGCATTAGGGTCGAGTGCGCCCTTATGCGAGCTGTGTGGTCATTAGGGTCAAGTGCGCCCTTTTGCGAGCCTGTGGGCTTTAGGGTCGAGTGCTCCCTTTTGCGAGTTGTGTGGACATGGGGCTGAGCACCCTATGTGATTCTCTGTGTGGGCACTTGGGTGGGCCGCCCTTGTCCGATCGGTGTGGGCTTTAGAGTCGAGGCTTTATTGCGTTCTGTGTGGGCGTTAGAGTGATTACTCTTTCGCGTTGGGCGCGTCCCTGTCTATGGCCGCCTAGGTTTCTAGATCGTCGGTGAGTCTCGGGGTGAGGTAGACACGTGAGCGCCTAGCCTTGAGTCCCTAAGATGCTTTGGTTATGAACCTGTTTTACCTCTATGTGTGCACATGTGCATGTTAGTAGCTTGGACGTGAGTGGGCTACTTACTGAGTATTCTTATACTCACCCGTCTACCTTATTGTCTTTGGTTGGAGGTAAGGGCAAACAGTGAGCTGGAGAGCGACGGTGGCGACATGACGGGGCTTTGAGACCTTTCTTGCTTTAAAGAGATTTTCATGTTGGAACTTAGGAAGTTCGTGTAGTTTTGAGTTGTTACATAACTCCAGTTTATCGCTTGTTGTTTTTATGAACCCTTGTATTGTTGAGTGTGTCAGTTATTCTTTTGGTTTCTTAGTTATTCCTTTAGTTTCCGTGTTCAGCATGCTCGTTTATTTTTCTGTTTAGTGCTTTCGTTGCCTCTGTTGTGTGTTCTGCTGGAGCTCGACCTGTGTTTGTTGTAGTTTGGGAGGAGGTCGGGCATTGAAAAGTCCCTAGAAGTGTTTCTTGCTTAAACAGGTTAAGTAAATTTTTTGGTTTCGATTAGATAGCGTCGTTATGCTGCCGAAATTTCGGCACAGAGGGTGCTATCTAGTGACGTCCCTAGTTGGTTTTGAATCGAAAACTAGGGGCGCATAGATTGGTATCGTGAGTGAAAGTTTTAGGTCTCAGATACTTGCCTACATCGTAGGTACTGGTCCTCATAGCCTCTCGCAGAATGTCGCCTCGTCACCTCCAGGTAGGCTTGTTTTTATTTTTTGTAAAGTAAGTCGGGTTTAGTAAGTTTTTTGCCTCTGGAGGCTTGAATCCGTTCTCGTTTAAGACCTTTGTGTTGTGTTTTAAATTTTGTTGTGGTTAACTCAGAGTATGGCACGTGGACATGGACGTGGTAGAGTCGTGGCTGGTGGGCGTGGTTGTGGAGGCCGAAGAGGCCGATGTCGTGGAGCCCGTGGCCAGGGCCCGGTGGTGGACTTACCAATGGATGAGCACTTCGAGCATTAGGAGGAGCTAAATCAAGACGCCCCAGCTATCGGGGAGCCCTCAGAGCATGTGGATGAAAACCCTCGGGAGCGAGGGAACGATCAAGCCCCACAGCCAGCTCCCGCAACTATGGCAGGACTCTAAGAGATCCTACAGGCAACTTTGGCTACTCAGACGGCGCTGCTTAACCAGGTCACCCAAGTTCTGGGGGTGATGGCTAACCAAAATCGTGGCCGAGCGCAGAATCAAAACGAGCAGCTCGGCATTTAACGAAAGAGAGACTACCCAGACACGTGGAGCCACTACAGAGGAGGCTAGATTCCTTCGGGACTTCAGGAAATACGAGCCACCTCTCTTCGATGGGCAAGGAGTTGACCATGTGGCTGTAGAGGCATGGTTCGGGATGGTGGAAAATATATTTGAGCGCATGTGCAGCCCTGATCGACAGAGAGTCCAGTGCGAAGTTTACACACTAAGAGGAAGAGCCTATGTATGGTGGAAGATTGCCTCGCGGTCCATTGACGTCAGTGAAGGGCCTATAACCTGGGCGCAGTTCCCGGAAGCATTCTATGAGAAGTACTACCCAGCCGCATGAGAATTGAGAAGCAGGATGAGTTTTTGCACCTGAAGCAAGGACCGAATCAATCGGTCGAAGAGTATGAACACGAGTTCACAATGTTTTCCCGGTTTGCTGCAGAATTAGTGGACACAGATAAGAAGAAGATTGAACGGTTCCTACCAGGTCTGCGAGGAGGGTTACGTGGATCTGTAGCTGCCCATGACCCAAAGACTTATGTCGCGGTTGTTCGAGTGGCCACCTTGATCGATGCATTCAAACAACAGCAGGACTAGTGTTGGCGACGTCGTAAGGCGGGGCGAACTTCCGGGTCAGTCGAAGAGGAGACACGATCAGGCCTTCCCTAGGCAAAACCGACCTAGAGCGCAGGGGCAACAGTGGGCCCAAGGAGCGAGCAGAGGCGCGTGCCCTAACTGTGGAGGGCAGCATAACAGAGGAGTTTACCTGACAGCCACCAAAGCTTGTTTGCATTGTGGTAAGGTGGGCCATATGGCGTCAGTGTGCTAGCAGAAGAAGAGATCAGACTTGAGAGTGTGTTATATATGTCGGAAGGAAGGCCATGTGGCCTCAGCGTGCCCGGATAACAGAAATGCTGGAAACCAGGAAGGTCGTCAAAGAGGAGGAGCGTACGTTAATGCAGGCCGAGCCGCGGAAGGTGCTGGTAAAGTCATCACAGGTACTCGGCCTATTCTCGGTCATTTAGCTTTTGTACTTTTTGATTCTAGTTGTACGCATTCCTTTATCTCTGCGCGGTTTGTGGGACAAGCCCAGCTAGAAGTAGAACCTCTAGGTTTTAGCCTATCAGTTGCAACCCCTGTAGGAGCAGAGTTAGTGACACGGGAAAAGGTGAAGATCGGTCAGGTCTTGGTGGAAGGTCGCTCGTTGGAAGTGACCTTGATTGTCCTAGAGATGAGTGACTTTGATGTAATCCGGGGCATGGATTGGTTAGCAGCAAATCATGCCAACATCGATTGTCACCGCAGGGAGGTTGTGTTCAAGCCTCCGTCATAACCGAGTTTCAAATTTAAAGGGAGCGAGTCAAAAACGGTTCCCAAGGTGATCTCTGCACTTAAGGCGAGTAAGTTGGTTGGTCAAGGGGCTTGGGCCTTCTTAGAAAGTGTGACGGACTTGAGAAGTGAGAAAGGAGACGTGTCGTCAGTCCCAGTAGTCAGGGAGTTCGCTGATGTATTCCCTGAGGATTTGCCAGGTTAGCCTTTGGCCAGGGAGGTGGACTTCAGTATTGAGTTAGAGCCAGGCACTGCACCGTTATCGAAAGCTCCGTACAAAATGGACCCAGCCGAGTTAAAGGAACTCAAGACTCAATTGCAGAACTTGTTAGACAAGGGCTTCATTCGCCCAAGTGTCTCTCCTGGGGTGCGCCGGTACTTTTTGTGAAAAAGAAAGATGGGTCGATGCACCTTTGCATTGACAACCGGGAGTTAAATAAAGTGACAGTAAAGAACAAGTACCCGCTCCCCATAATTGATGATTTGTTTGACCAGTTAAAGGGAGCCACTGTGTTCTCCATGATCGATTTGCGTTCGGGCTATTATCAGCTGCGAATCAGGGAAGAAGATATCCCAAAGACAGCCTTCCGATCCAGGTATGGACATTACGAGTTTACCGTGATGTCGTTCGGTTTGACAAATACCCCAGCTGTGTTCATGGGCCTGGTGAATCGGGTGTTCAAGGAGTTCCTGGACACCTTCGTAATTGTGTTCATAAACGACATCGTAGTTTACTCAAAGTCGAGCGAAGAGCACGAGAACCACCTGAGGAAAGTCTTGACCGCTTTAAGAGAGAACCAGTTGTACGCCAAGTTCTCCAAGTGCGAGTTTTGGTTGTCGCAGGTGTCCTTCTTAGGGCATGTAGTATCTAAGGAAGGTGTCTCTGTAGATCCGTCAAAGGTGGAAGCAGTTTCAGATTGGCCTCGACCCAAGACTGTCACTGAAGTTTGTAGTTTCTTGGGCTTGGCTGGTTATTACCGACGGTTTGTGAAAGACTTTTCCAGGATTGCATCGCCCCTTACTCAGGTAACACGAAAAGGGAATGCCTTCGTGTGGAGTGAGGCGTGCGAGGAAAGCATTCGGGATTTGAAGCAAAGGTTGATTTCAGCTCCAGTGCTTACAGTGCCAGATGGATCAGGGAACTTTGTGGTTTATAGTGATGCTTCCAAGAAAGGCTTGGGCTGTGTTTTGATTTCAGAATGGGAGGGTAATTGCTTATGCCTCTCGACAGTTGAAGGACTACGAGAAAAACTACCCGACCCACGACTTGGAGTTGGCGGCAGTGGTCTTCGCCTTGAAAATCTGGAGCCACTATTTGTATGGTGAGAAAATCCAGATGTATACAGTCCAAAGAGCTTGAAGTACTTGTTCACGCAAAAAGAGTTGAACATGAGACAACGTAGGTGGTTGGAGTTTGTGAAGGATTATGAGATTGAGATCTTGTATCACCCGGGTATGGCAAATGTGGTTGCCGATGCCCTCAGTAGGAAGGTAGCTCACACGTCGGCCTTAGTCACGAAGGAGTTTGATTTGCGGGTCGATATGGAGCGTCCTGGTATTGCCGTGATGGTAGGGCAAGTCATGGCTCAGTTTAACCAGTTGTCAGTGGAACTGACTCTAAGACAACGAGTTCTAGAGTCCCAACAGGGGAACCCCGATCTTGAGGATTGGTGGGAACATGCCAGGTCGCGCCAAGAGAGTGAGTTCTCAGTGTCATCAGATGGGGGCTTGCTGTTCAGAGGACGGTTATGCGTTCCAGATGGAAGTGGCCTCAAGGAGGAAGTTCTAGCCGAGGCTCACAGTTCCCCTTTCTCAGTGCACCCTGGCAGTACTAAAATGTACCAGGACCTGAAGCAGTTCTACTTGTGGAGCGAAATGAAGAGAGATGTAGCGGAGTTTGTTAGCATTTGTTTAGTCTGCCAACAAGTTAAAACCCCGAGGTAGAAGCCGGCAGGGCTATTGCAACCCTTAGAGGTACCTCAGTGGAAATGGGAAGAAGTTTCGATGGACTTCATTTCAGGTCTACCCCGAACCGTTAGAGGATTCACGGTGGTTTGGGTGATGGTTGATAGGCTGACAAAGTCGGCACATTTCCTTCCTGGAAAACCGACTTATATGGTGGAGAAGTGGGCGAAGCTGTTCATGGAGGAAATTATCAGGCTACACGGAGCCCTAGTGAAGATTGTCTCTGACAGGGACCCTCGTTTCACATCTAATTTCTGGATGGGTTTCCAGAAGGCTTTAAGAGCGGAATGTAGTTTCAAGATAAAGATTCCACCCTCGCATGCATTTGGTCGACCGAGAGGTTGAACCAGATGTTGGAAGATATGCTCCGAACTTGTGCCCTGGATTTCGCAGGGAGTTGGGATATGCAGCTTCACTTGATGGAGTTCGCCTATAATAACAGTTATCAGGCCCCGATCGGGATGCCGCCTTTTGAGGCCTTGTATGGGAAGAGGTGCAGGTCCCTAGTTTATTGGGGAGAAGTTGGTGAGCGTAAGCTTTTGGGACCCGAGCTCGTCCAAGTTACTAATGAAGTTGTGCAGAAGATTAGAGCGAGAATGTTAACGACTCAGAGCAGACAGAAGAGTTATGCCGATGTGAGGCGCAGGGACTTGGAGTTCGCAGTTGGAGAGTATGCGTTCCTGAAAGTTGGACCGATGAAAGGTGTGTTGAGATTTGGCAAGAAAGGGAAGCTGAGCTCTAGGTTCATCGGACCATTCGAAATTTTGGAAAGTATTGGCTCAGTGGCGTACCGTTTAGCCCTACCACCGTCACTAGCAGCCGTGCACGACGTGTTTCACGTGTCGATGCTGCGAGGCTATGTGCCAGATGCATCCCACGTGATTGATTACAAGCCACTGCAGGTCGATAAAGACATAAGTTACGAGGAGAAGCCAGTGGAGATGTCAAGGTCTTGTGGCAAAACCAACAGCTTAAAGAGGCAACTTGGGAGCGTGAGGACAAGATGAGAACGAACTATCCGAAGCTCTTTGAGAACGAAGCACTTTCGGGGACGAAAGTTCTTAAGGTGGGGAGGATGTGACGCTCGGTAAATTCAAGTAAGTTCTTGGTACTTTTCAGAGTTAATTTTGGACTTGTTTTAGTTTTAAATGTGTTGGACCAAGAAAATTAACTTTTGGATCTTGCAGGAGTCCAAATATTTCTAAATCTCGCTTTAAATTTGCGGTAAACACCCTTAAGCTTCTTATCGAGCGTTTTGAGAGAAGGGAGTCAAGGTAGTTTCTTTTCCTTCTCTTTTTTTTTCCTTAAGTTCTAGGGTTTGGTTCAAAACAAAGAAAAATAAAAAAAAGAGGAGCTGCGCTTGGGAGGGGTCGCGCGCCCCTCCCCCCATCACTGCCTTCACCTTGCGCAGGGGGCGCGCGCTCGATCGTCGGCGTCGAGCCGTCGGCCGGCGTGCCAGCGGCCTCATTCGCTTTCCTTCCTTCTCCTCCTCCGTCGCCGTCAGCCAACCGAAAGCCTCGCTGAACCTCTCTCCCTTTCGTCTCACCCTCCCTCTCGTCCGCCGCCTCTTCGCTGCCTCTCTCGATCGGCCGTCTCGTTCCCTCCTTCTCCGATCTGCTATCCCTCTCTCTTTCACCGTCCCTCTCTCTCTTTCTCCCTCTCGATCTCCGCCTCCCTCTTTCCGATCTGCTCTCCCCCTTTCGAATCGTCGTCCGCCAGCCGAGAACCGCGAGGTTCGCCAGCCACCAGCCACGCCCCTCGTCGACGTCGCCTCTCCGCCGCCCCCTTCTCGATCCGTCGTCTCTTTCCCTCCCTCCCGACCCGCCGTCTCCCCTTCTCACCTCTCGATCTCCGCCTCTCTCTCTGCTCCGTGCAGTTTCTCTCTCCCTCTCCTCCTCAGATCCGACCCTCCTCTTCAGATCTGTCTCCATCTCTCCCTCGGACCCGAATCGATCTCCCTAGCTCTCCTGTCCAAACCAAATGTTGTGATCTTGCTGATTGGTGTTGTTTTGTGGACAGGGGCAGATTCTTTGGCGAAGGAGTAAGGCCTTTGGAAAAGAATCTCGAGACTAAGAGCGAGCGGAGAGCCGGTTCAGCTTGTAACCGTGGGTAAGACTCGTTTTCGAACCTTTTTGTTTTGAATTGTAAGCTTAGGATGTGTTGTTTTTGCTTTGAGTTCTTGTTGAATGAGTTAAAGGTGTTCGGTTAGCTCGGTTGGGTTCGCTTTTGTATCGCGCCTCAAGGGTAGGGCCACGTGGTTGGTTCACAACTGAACTTGTGCATCGTTTGTGATGTTCTGTAGGTGCTTAGGGCGGCTAGCAGGAGTAAGGACCTCCCTTTTGCGCACTTTATTCGGGATAAGTAGCTATTTGGTTTAAGCATCAAACCCGTAAGTGAACGAGTTTGAGCACATGACTGTCGTGATTGGCTTTATAACTGATGCATGTCTGTTAGCATATTGCTTGGGGTATGAGGCTCATGATATTGTGCTCTTGCTATGTGAATCGAGCACCTATTTCTGTGTGTTGGGTCGACTTTCCCGCATGTCGCATTTGTTTACTGCTGGTTGGCTGCTAAGTGAGACTCAAGCTTGTGCATTACTGTGCGTGTGTGATTGACCCCTAGAATCGGGCAGGATGAGTTTGGCGATGGCCTAGGATAGGGGTGACTGGTTAGCTCTTTGATTGGTTGACGGGATGTGTGATTGGTTGATTAGGTTGTTGGTTAGGGACTCGGTTTTAGGATGACCTTGAAGGTTTAGGGGAAGCCTAGGAGAAACGTTTAAACTTGACCTCCTAGGCTAGCGTTACCACACCCGCTGAGTGATCCCGAGCGAGACAAAACCTCTAGGCTGGCATCTCTATGTGGGCATTAGGGTCGAGTGCGCCCTTATGCGAGCTGTGTGGGCATTAGGGTCAACTGCGCCCTTTTGCGAGCCTGTGGGCATTAGAGTCGAGTGCGCCCTTTTGCGAGCTGTGTGGACATGGAGCTGAGCACCCTATGTGATTCTCTGTGTGGGCACTTGGGTGGGCCGCCCTTGTGCGATCGGTGTGGGCTTTAGAGTCGAGGCTCTATTGCGTTCTGTGTGGGCGTTAGAATGATTACTCTTTCGCGTTGGGGCGCGTCCCTGTCTATGGCCACCTAGGTTTCTGGATCGTCGGTGAGTCTCGGGGTGAGGTAGACACGTGAGCGCCTAGCCTTGAGTCCCTAAGAAGCTTTGGTTACGAACCTGTTTTACCTCTGTGTGTGCACATGTGAATGTTAGTAGCTTCGACGTGAGTGGGCTACTTACTGAGTATTCTTATACTCACCCGTCTACCTTATTGTCTTTGGTTGCAGGTAAGGGCAAACAGTGAGCTGGAGAGCGACGGTGGCGACATGACGGGGCTATGAGACCTTTCTTGCTTTAAAGAGATTTTCATGTTTGAACTTAGGAAGTTCGTGTAGTTTTGAGTTGTTACATGACTCCTGTTTATCGCTTGTCGTTTTTATGAACCCTTGTATTGTTGAGCGTGTCAGTTATTCTTTTGGTTTCTCAGTTATTCCTTTAGTTTCACTGTTCAGCATGCTCGTTTATTTTTCTGTTAGTGCTTTCGTTGCCTCAGTTGTGTCTTCTG
Organism: Trichosanthes cucumerina; assembly: GCA_036507285.1. Lineage (NCBI taxonomy): Eukaryota > Viridiplantae > Streptophyta > Magnoliopsida > Cucurbitales > Cucurbitaceae > Trichosanthes > Trichosanthes cucumerina. Next base: position 10,449,484 of record CM071837.1, on the reverse strand, counting down.
CTGGAGCTCGACCTGTGTTTGTTGTAGTTTGGGAGGAGGTCGGGCATTGAAAAGTCCCTAGAAGTGTTTCTTGCTTAAACAGGTTAAGTAAAATTTTTGGTTTCGTCCAGATAGCATCGTTATGCTGCTGAAATTTCGGCACAGAGGGTGCTATCTAGTGACGTCGCTAGTTGGGTTTGTATCGAAAATTAGGGGCATTACAGTTGGTATCAGAGCGAATATTTTAGGTCCTGTATACTTGCCTACATCGTAGGTACTGGCCCTCATAGCCTCTCGCAGAATGTCGCCTCGTCACCTCCAGGTTTGCTTGTTTTTATTTTTTGTAAAGTAAGTCGGGTTTAGTAAGTTCTTTGCCTATGGAGGCTTGAATCTGTTCTCGTTTAAGACCTTTGTGCTGTGATTTAAATTTTGTTGAGGTTAACTCAGAGTATGGCACGTGGACGTGGACGTGGTAGAGTCATGGCTGGTGGGCGTGGTCGTGGAGGCCGAAGAGGCCAAGGTCGTGGAGCACGTGGCCAGGGCCCGATGGTGGACCCACCAATGGATGAGCACTCCAAGCATCAGGAGGAGCTTAATCAGGACGCCCCAGCTGTCGGAGAGCCGTCAGAGCATGTGGATGAAAACCCTCGGGAGCGAGGGAACGATCAAGCCCCACAGCCAGCTCCCGCAACTATGGCAGGACTCCAAGAGATCCTGGAGGCAACTTTGACTGGTCAAACGACGCTGCTTAACCAGGTCACCAAAGTTCTGACGGTGATGGCTAACAAAAATCAGGGAGCGCAAAACCCGAACCAGGCAGCTCCAGCTCAGAACGAAATACAGACTGCCCAGACACGTGGAGCCACTACAAAGGAGGCTAGATACCTTCGAGACTTCAGGAAATACGAGCCACCTCTCTTCGATGGACAAGGAGTTGACCATGTGGCTGCAGAGGCATGGTTCGGGATGGTGGAAGACATATTTGAGCGCTTGTGCCCCTAGGTGCAAAAAATCGGTCCATTTTTGCTATTTAATTATTTTATGCATGAAATGTATATTTTAATTAATTTCTATGTGCATAATGTATGACATCTAGATTTAAAATCCCACCTGAGGTTAAACATATTCATGCATCATATATATTATAAGAGTTATAATATAGTTTGCATGATAGGTTATATTATAAGAGTTATAATGTGATCAAATGCATATTTAATTTAATTCATATAAGTGTTATATTTTTAGATTAAAGTATGCTCATGCATTTAAATTCATGTGATGAATGATTATTGTGTTATAGTATATAGTTATTCATGTGATGAATGATCAAGCACTATAACATAGAAATGCATGCAACCTAAGTTAATTATTAGTTTTAAAGTGTTTAGAACTTGAATAATTAGACTTAGGTTTTCTAATTTTCTAATAAGATTAGAATTTTAGGAAATCAAATATAATCTTTGAATGGTGACTGATTAGTAAGTCTGTCTAAGGAAGGTTTTGTCTAAGGCTGGGGTATTTAAGTTGACGCTTGCGGAATACCCCTACCTGGAAACCGACCTCGGAGTGAATTAGGTCCGAAGATTCTTAGATTATATTTATGTGAGCGCCGTTAATTAAGTGTTAATTAATTTTCTCACATAGTCCTAAGTTAATAATGTGATTATAGACTTAGGCTAAATACCATATAAGAGTTATATTGGTAGACTTAGGTAATTTTTAGTCGATTATCTAGGTCAATCCCTATTAAAATTAAAGTACTGAGTATGAGGAAATATAGTGTATGAGATACATTTAAATTTCCAACTACAAATCTCCTTTAAGTCCGCACCGTGAGATCTATACTCGACCTCGTGGCGCAAATGGGAGCGTCCCCCTTCGGGTGGCATTTGTATGGATCAATATCATCGTGGATGGAGGGAGTACTTATAGTGAGTGGGAGCGGGACTTGTGAAAACGAGACCCATGGTCTCTTCTTTCGATTCACACCGTGAGACACCTATGATCTGCCTGCTAGTTTGGCCTGGACCACACAATCCCTTCAAAGGGCTTGATCATGGGAGTCGGAACACAGTGAATTCCCGAAAGGGATACAGTTTCCTGGTTGGTTTTCCTTCTTAGTTCACCCTTCGGTGACTATTGTTTGGACGGATACTTGGAAACTTAAAGATTGAGGGTGACACTCACAGAATTCGTTAAGTGTTAATGAATTCGACCGAACAACAGTAATTGGATGCCTATTTGAATAAGAGTTATTCTGGGATTAGGGTCTGATCGAGAAAGTCTCGTCCTAGAGGAGGAGTGTTCTGTTCACCATTCGGTGACAGTTATTCTAAACCTTTAGGATGTCATTGCAAAATTTTGAATGACCTAGGGATAATGAAAACATTTTTGCTAAAATTTAGATTGGTTTTTCAAAAAGTTTTTTTCTAGACTAATACAAAGTTCTTCTTAATTTTCAGAGCTGGAAAAACAACATCAATACAATTTTGGTGACTGACGACATTAAGTTCGTGTTATTTGAGGAGTGTCCTCAGATGCCGGGCTCGACCGCGTCGCGAGTTGTACGCGATATGTACGATCGATGGATCAGGGCCAACGAAAAGACCAAGGTCTATATAATTGCCAGCATGTGTGATGTTTTGGCAAAAAAGCATGAGCTGATGGTTTCCGCTAAGGAAATCATGAAGTCCTTGCAGGAAATGTTTGGACAACCGTCCTTTTAGGTCTGGCATGACTCGCTCAAATACATTTTCAACGCTCGGATGAAAGAGGGGTCGTCTGTCCGTGAACATGTTCTAGACATGATGACCCGCTTTAATCTGGCCATGATGAATAGGGCTTTGATCGACGAGTCGAGCCAGGTCAGTTTTATCATGGAGACTCTTTCGAAGAGTTTCCTTCAGTTTCGTAGCAATGATGTTATGAACAAAATTAGCTACACTCTGACTACCCTCCTCAATGACCTACAGAATTTCCAGTCCCTGAACAGGGTCAGGGAATCTAAGGCAAATGTTGCCTACAGGTCATATCAACGGGGTTCGACCTCTGGGACAAAACCTGTTGCTCCTTTACGCCCGAAAGGGAAAAAGAGGATGAAGAGGGGTAAAACTGACCGACCTGCCGCCAAGAAGGGCAAGAAGGTCAAGGAGGTTGCAGAGAAAGGAAAGTGTTTCCACTGCAATGGAAGCGGACACTGGAAGAGAAATTGTCCCAAATTCCTGGTCGAGAGGAAGAACCAAGGTAAATCTGATTTACTTGTGGTAGAAACATGTTTAGTGCAGAGTAATGACTCTTCCTGGATATTAGATTCAGACACCACTAACCACATTTGTTCTTCTTTTCAGGGGATTGATTCCTGGCAGTCGCTGCGAGAGGGTGAGGTGACTCTACGGGTTGGATCCAGGGAGCTTGTCTGCTGCGCAAAGAATCGTACGCAGTGAAACTGTATTTTGGCGGGAATTACTTATTGTTAGACAATTTGTACATAGTTCCAGGGTTTACTAGAAACCTTGTTTCTATTTCCTTCTTAATTGAACATTGTATTCCAGTTTCTTTTGAATTAAATAAAGTATTTATTTCTTTCAAAGAGAATGTTATTTGTTCATCTTCACTTAAAAATAATCTGTATGTTTTAAAACCAAATTCGGTTAAAAGTGTTTTGAATACTGAATTGTTTAAAACTGCGGAAACACGAACTAAGAAAGCAAAAATTTCTCTAAAAGAAAATGCCCATCTTTGGCATCTACGGTTAGGCCACATTAATCTCAATAGGATTGAGAAACTGGTGAAGAGTGGACTTCTAAACGAGTTGGAAGAAAACTCTTTACCAGTATGTGAGTCATGCCTTGAAGGCAAAATGACCATACGTCCTTTTAGTGGAAAAGAATATAGAGCCAAAGATCCTCTTGAGTTAGTACATTCTGACCTCTGTATTCCGATGAATGTTAAAGCTCGGGGCGAACATGAGTACTTCCTGTCTTTCATAGACGACTACTCCAGATATGGGCATATTTACCTAATGCATAAGAAGTCTGAAACTCTTGAAAAGTTCAAGGAGTATAAGACTGAGGTTGGGAATCTCTAAGGTAAATTGCTTAAAACACTTCGATCGGATCGAGGTGGAGAGTACATGGACACTGAATTCTAGGACTATATGATAGAACACGGAATTACGTCCCAACTCTCAGTACCTGGTACGCAATAACAGAATGGTGTATCGGAGAGGAGAAATAGAACCTTGTTGGACATGGTTCGGTCGATGATGAGCTATTCTCGTCTCCCTGATTCCTTCTGGGGTACGCAGTAGAGACTACGGTTTACATTTTGAATAATGTTCCCTCAAAGAGTGTTTGTGAAACACCCTTTGAGCTCTAGAGTGGACGTAAAGGCACTTTACATCACTTCAGAATTTTGGGATGCCCGACCCATATGTTGGTGTCAAACCCGAAGAAGTTGGAACCCCGTTCGAAATTGTGCCTATTCGTAGGTTACCCTAAAGAGACTAGGGGTGGTCTGTTTTACGATCCCAAGGAAAATAGTGTGCTTGTGTCCACAAACGCCATTTTCCTAGAGGAAGATAACATCAGGGATCATTTACCAAGAAGCAAAATTGTATTGAATGAAATGGACAGTACATCAGCAAGAGTTGCTGATGGAGCTAGTACGTCAGCAAGCATTGTCGACCCTAACACGTCTAGTCAAATCCGTTCCCAAGAGTTGGGAATGCCTCGACGTAGTGGGAGGACTGTGAGACAGCCCGATCGCTATATGGGTTTAGCTGAAACCTCAGTTGTCGTTGTTGACGATGACTGTGAGGATCCATTGACCTATGTTCAGACAATGGCTGATGTTGATAAAGACGATTGGATTAAAGCTATGGACCAAGAAATGGAGTCTATGTACTTCAATTCTCTACGAACTCTTCCCACGATCAAATTCCAAGCACCACCAATATAGATCTTCTTGGTTGTTGTCTTTTGGAGAAGGGAACTTGGTGGGAACTTTTGTGTTTTGGAAGGAGAGGAGAATTGAGAGAGAAGAGATAATTCACTTTTGGATTCTTAGGGCAAAATCCAAAAATGACAACTTAGCATCTCAAACCCTTCTTACAAAGGGTTTAAATAGTGGAATAATGAAGTTCACAACTTCACATTATTACTACTTTACCACTCAAATAGGTTATGAAATCTCATTTACATAATTATATAATATAAGATATCTCATATCTCATGTTGCAAATCTCATTTGCAATTCATTAAATTGAATCACATCCAATTTATTTTCTCTCTATTAATTCCTCCAATTAACTCTTAATTCAACAATTAGGCTAACATATAGTTTATTATGAATCTACTTCATATTAAACTATATATTATATCATCTATATCTCATATAAATGATATCAATACTCTTAAAGTGAAATTGAACACTTAAATTTCATACCAAAACATTAATCCTTCTTTTATCCTATATTGAGCCAACTAAGGGACCTAATGGACATACAGTGACGGGCTCCAATGATATGAGGTTAACCAGTCAAACTCTTTGACCCAGTCAACCAATATTCATTAGCTACAGTAACACTCCACTATAGCCTGTAGTTGTACTCCCATCTGTGTAGAATATTACGTGTCCACTGATATAACCAATGCCTATTGAATACCCGTTTACACATCTCCCACTTGCCCTAGTCAGGAAGCTCTCGAATACCTAGACTCTCTAGGTGACCCTCAAACACTTTAGCCGTGAGGGGCTTTGTAAATGGATCAGCTACATTGTGCTTTGATTCTATCTGCGTGACTGTCACGTCTCCGCAGTGCAAAATTTCTCGTATCAGATGATACTTGCGCTCAATGTGTTTACCTCTTTTATGGCTTCGAGGCTCACGTGAGTTGGCTACTGCACCACTGTTATCACAAAACAACGTGATTGCAAAGTTCATATTTGGAACAACTTCAAATCCGTCATGAACTTTCTTAGCAAAACAGCTTCCTTTGCAGCTTCACAAGCCGCAACATACTATGCTTTCATAGTGGAATCAACAATGCATCCCTGCTTGATGCTTCGCCATACTACAGCTCCTCCATTCAAAACGAAGGCTGACCCCGAAGTGGATTTCCTAGAATCCTTATCGGTCTGAAAATCAGAATTCGTGTATCGTGTAAGGATCAAACCCCCACGGCCATACACTAAGCTGTAGTTCCTTGTTCTCCTAAGATACTTGACGATTGTCTTTACGGATGTCTAGTGATCTAATCCTTGATTGGACTGATATCTACTGACAATTCCTACTGCATAACAGATGTCGGGCCTTGTACACAGCATTGCATACATCAGGCTACCCACAGCTGAACCATATGTAATACGTCTCATATCCTTAACATCTTGAGGAGTCTTAGGACACTAATCCTTAGACAAGTGAACCCCATGCCTAAAAGGCAACAAGACCTTCCTTGAGTTCTGCATCTTATATCTAGACAACATCTTGTCAATATAAGACGCCTGAGACAAGCCTAGCATTCTGTTCTTCCAGTTCTGGACTATCTGGATACCTAGAACATATTGAGCTTCTCCCAAATCTTTCATTTGAAATTGTGAAGCTGGCCATTTCTTAACGTCAGTAAGAAATTCTACCTCATTTCCAATGAGAAGAATATCGTCTACATACAACACAAAAAATGTGACAAATTTGTCAACGACTTTCTTGTAGACACGAGGCTCGTCGGCATTTTGATCAAAGCCATAAGATTTGACTACCTCATCAAACCTTATATTCCAAGACCTTGAAGCAAGTTTTAGTCCATAAATGGACCTATGAAGCTGGCAAACCTTTTGCTATTGGCCTTTGGCAATGAACCCTTTGGGCTGGTCGATGTAGATGGTCTCATCAAGTTTGCCATTCAGAAAGGTTTTCTTGACATCCACCTGCCATACCTCGTAATAATAATACGCGACAATGGCAAGAAAGATCCTGATTGACTTTACCATGGCAACAGGTGAAAATGTCTCCTCATAGTCAACCCCCTCAACCTTGTTAAAACCCTTTGCCACTAGTCGAGCTTTGAAGGTTTGCACCTTCCCATCTACGCCACGTTTACGTTTATAGATCCATTTACAACCAATAGGTTGTACCCCATCTGGTTCATCCACAAGCTCCGAGACAGAATTGAAGTACATAGACTCCATTTCTTGGTTCATAGCTTTAATCCACCCGTCTTTATCAACATTAGCCATTGCCTGATCATAAGTCAATGGAGGCTCACAGTCATCGTCAGGAGCGACAACTGAGGTTTCAGCTAAACCCATGTAGCGATCGAACTTCCTTACAATCCTCCCACTACGTCGAGGCATTCCCAACTCTTGGAACGGATTTGACTAGACGTGCTAGGGTCAACAAGGCTTGCTGACGTAATGGCCCCATCAGCAACTCTTGCTGATGTACTGTCCATTTCATTCAATACAATTTTACTTTTTTGTAAATGATCCCGGATGTGGTATTCCTCTAAGAAAATAGCGTTTGACGACACAAGCACCCTATTTTCCTTGGGATCGTAAAATAGACCACCCCTAGTCTCTTTAGGGTAACCTACGAATAAGCACACGGGGTTCCAACTTTTTTGGGTTTGACACCAACACATGGGTCGGGCATCCCCAAATTCTGAAGTGATGTAAACTGCCTTTACGTCCATTCCAGAGCTAAAAGGGTGTTTAACAAACTGTAAACCCGAGATCTTTCTTTGGAACCTCCTTATTATCAAACAACAAAAGAAAGGAAGAAATGAATGCTTAAAACTTGGTTTTCCTTGTTTTAAAAAGGAAAGAAATGAAGTGAAAGGCAAAAGGAAAACAAGGAAGGAAAGTTTAAACCATTTTGGTTTGGATTGCTTTTAAGACAAAAGAAGGAAAGGAAATGAAACAATGTTTAATATACTAAGTTTGTTATGTTTAGAAAAGAAAAGGAAAGAAAAGGAAAGAAAAGAAAAGAAAGGAAAAGAAAAGAAAAGGAAAAACAAAGAAAAACAAAGAAAGGATGGTGGGTGGTGGGACCCCACCTAAGTTCTTCTTAAAAACAAGCTTCTATCGATCTTCTTCTTCATTTTATCAAATGAAAGGCAAGGGTTTTCGTGGGAGAAGCTTAAAGGAAGAAGAAGAAGAGGGTTTCAAATTTGGAAATTGAAGAAGAGAGGAGAGAACTCAAGCAAATTAGTATGACAAAGAAGGTAATCACTCCGCCATGTTCGCTATTTTGTTCATCACGAGCTCCACAGAAAGAGGAAGAGTTGAAATGTTTTTTCGTGCAAGTTAACTCATATTGGAACACAATTCGTGAAGGATGCTCGAGCAAATTCGGATCTTAAGCTACTGATGTGTGAAGAGGAAGTCAGAGCACAGAATTTACTGTCAAATCCGAGAAGTCTCTGATGTTTTGGTTGTACTGACCTGTGGAATTGGAATCAGAAGCTCTATTAGGTATGGTTGGAAAGCTTATTGAATTTCCTACAACTTTCATGAAGGAATCGTGAATAGAAAATGATTGGAAGATGTTGTAAATAGCAGGTCAAGTTTCGGGTTGCAGCAGAAATTCGAATCTGGAATAGCAGAAGTTGGTTCCGGGGAAAGAAGCTTTCGAGGTATTTCTGAACCCATCTATTGGGAATTTCAATTTCATGTCTTCTTATGAATTTTAGAGGATTCCAAAAGGAAGAGTTTTGTATAAATTTCACCCTGTTTGGATAAGTAATGAAGAAGTTATGGCTGTCTGAATACAGGGCATAAAATCTGTTAAATGCTGGAATTTTTGTTGGAGTGTTTTCTTGTAGTTTTAAAGTTAAAACCATGAGCTCGAGGTTCTAAAACATGGTTTTGGTTTGTTTGACAGGCCAAGAACAAAAGGTCGAGTGTACGGGTGAACACTTTAGTTCTAACACTGTGAGTGACAAAACAAACCTTGAAAATGGTTTATAGGCTTGTATTATGCTTATGAAATGCAAGGTTTTGCTAAAACGAAATAGTTTAGATGTTTATTGTTTTCTTGAACACTTGTTTATGAGCATTCATGATTTCTTAGAAATGTTTTAAAGTGTTCATGATGAGCCTAAAAGACTTTATAAAGTTTATACATGAGCATATGTCCAATGGTTGCCAAAACTTATGAAAATGTGATGATTTCAAGCAAGCATGTACTAGCAAGTATGTTTTAAAGATTTCAGTTTTATGAACAAGCTAAGTAAGCTTGAGTTTTATGAAAAAGAAAAGATAAGTCGGCATGTTCAAATGTTTTCATGTGTTCTTCGAGATATTGAGCCCGAGGAGGCTATGTAGTACCGTGTGCACACAGGTCTTATTCTCGTTGTCGACGTTGAGTGTACTCCGTGATACCGCAAATTGTGCCGTGAGTGCTGGGCGGGCCCCACTACGACAAAGACGATGGGAGTGCTGGGCGGGCCCCACTACATCGTAGAATAAACGTTGGTGTACTGGGCGTGCCCTACACAACGTAGATTGTGACATGTTTTAAAAATAGTTTATATCATTTACATGCCTTACGAGATTTTAACGGTGTCTTGCTTGTTTTCATGAAAAGCTATAATGATTACACGATTACTTTTAACGCTTGATTACTGGATGCATATGCTCATAGATGGCCAGTGATATGATTTACGAGTTAATAGCTTTCTTTTAAACTCAAGTCACTCACTGAGCTTTATAGCTCATTCTTTTAGTGTTTTTCCCACTTTTCAGGTAGAGATCGAGCTCCCGGTGCCTGATAACCTGCTATAGTCTGCTGGAAGCTTCTCATGTTTGATATGTTGTACGTGGTTGGTGTGGTTTAGCAAGTCCATATGTCTGTAAATTATTTTAAGAGAACTATGTAGTTATAGTCGTATGTGCTTTAGAGGTTGTGGTTGCTTAATTAGTGGTTTGGACTGTTTGTGGTTCTCGATGTTCTAGCTCATCTTAGTTTCCAAGAGAGACTTGAGAAGAGTTTCTCCTCATGTACGTCTTATAGATGTCCGTGATTCGTGTGTTAAGTTTAAAGTGTTACATATGCGAACATAGTTTGTTTCAGTGTGAAGTAATGTCGCAGTATTGTTAAGAGGTAACAATGTCTCGTTGGCTTCATGCAAATCTCCGGGCTAAGTTAGCATGTGGTTCGGGAGGGGTGTGACAACTTGGTATCGTGAGCGATTAGCTCCATGGGAATGAGACAGAGCAAGTTAGCTCTAGAAGAAACTCAAAAGTAAATAGCAAGTTATTGAGTTAGTTCAATAGAACTAGCGAGCATGGTCCAAGTAAGGACAAGAGTAAGTCCATCAGGACTAGAATGTGAACACAAGTCTAGAATTGTGCATTTGGGTTGAGTACTCATTACATGTCTAGTATGTTAATATGTTATAGAAGTCATGCCACCACGTACTAGCAGACGATGCAGGCATGATCAGGACGGGACGCAGGATCCTACCCAAGATCAATCCCAGTGGAGATCTAGTGCCTCAAGAGTTCAGATAGGGGCCAGAATTAAGCAGCATGCTAATTCCTCACAGGAGGTAGGTAAGCCATAGGGAGCAGGGCTAAGTAATCCAGATAAGACATATAGAATAGATCACCTAAAAGTGTTAGGAGCCACAGTGTTTGAGGGTTCCAAAGATCCAGTTGAAGCTGAGTTTTGGCTGAATAAGCTTGATAAATGTTTTGATGTTATGAGTTGCTCTGAGGAGCGAAATGTTAAGTTGGCCACATTCTTGCTGCTAAAGAAGGTAGAAGGATGATGGAAATCGATGTTAGCCAGTTGTAGTGATGCACGTACTTCACACTGGGAAACTTTCAGAAGTATATTTGAAAATAAATATTACCCTAGCACGTACCGAGAGGCAAAGAGGGATGAATTTTTAGAACTAAAACAAGAAACACTTCCAGTGGCTGAGAATGAGAAAAGATATACCGAGTTGTCGCGGTATGTTGATGTGATTGTGGCATCCAAGAGCGACAGGTCTCGACGAATTGAAAGAGGGTTACGACCTGAGATACGTACCCCAGTTACAACCATTGCTAAGTGGACTGACTTCTCTAAGTGGTAGAGACCGCTCACGTGTTGAGCGAGTATAGCGATGGAGAAGTCGATAGAGTGAAGCCTAGTTGTGAAGGCTTCGACAACAAGCGATTTCAAGGTCGTGAACAATGGAGGTTCACACTTGGAGTAAATGTTTCAAGTCAATATGACTTTAAGGAGCAAGCTAGTAGCCAAGTAGCGTGCATCGAGGCGGATGATTGTGGGTAGTGCCCTATCGGGCGAGTTAAAGTGAACCTAGTTAGTTTGTTTGATTGGCGAAGAAGTTGCATGGAGGGCAAGAGTCTAATGCCGATATAGCAAGGAAAACTCCATGTGTGATCTGTTGCAAGAATCATCAAGATCATTGTCTTGTGAGTGTTGGTACATGCTACTACCATCTGCGACAACGAGGACATGTCAAGAGGGATTGTCCACGGCTATGGACACCGCACAGAGAGGGACTAGGGAGTTGAGTCCTGCATGAGAGTAGAAGCGTGAGAGTTTCAAAGAGTCGCAAGAGAGGGCACCAGTGGTGTTAGACTAAAGAGAGTTGTAGGGTGGCCTAGGCAACACGGAAAGGTCTAGGTTATGACTCAAAGAAGAAGTCGAGGATGCACCGAGATATGATTATTGGTACAATTACTATTTGAAATGTACTGCACTTGTCTTGATAGAACAAGGTGCTACACATTTCTTTGTTTTTAGTATGTTCTTGACTAAGTTGAATGGGAAGCTAGAACCTTTATGTAAAAGGTTAGTTATATACACTCTAGTTGGTGATGTGTTACTAGTCAATTCAGTGATGCAGAATTGTGAGGTCTTAGTAGAAGGTCTCAATATGTTAGTGGATCTTCTTCCACTAGACTCGCAGGTGTGAGATGCAATCTTAAAGATGGATATACTATTTACTCATTATGCTTCTAGAGATTGCCATATAAAGGAAGTTGTTTTCCAGAAACCAGGATTAGCTTAAGTGGTTTTATGGGATGAAAGAAAGACTATCCCTACAAGTTTGTTTTCAGCATTCAAAGCTCAGAAGTTATTAAGGAAAGGTTGCACGACGTTTCTTGCACATATAGTTGAGGTGCGTGGAAGAAAAGCTAAAACAAGAAAATGTTCTTGTTGTGAATGATTTTTTTGTTGTTTTCTAGCGGATCTATCGGGATTGCCACCGATAGGGAAGTTGAGTTCACCATTGAATCATTACCATGAATGACACCTATTTCGCAAGTGCCGTATAGAATGGCTCCAAGTGAGATCGGGGAGCTAAAGATGCGATTATAAGGACTAGTTGATAAGGGATACATCGGACCTAGTGTATCGCCTTGGAAAGCTCCAGTGTTATCTCGTGAAAAGAAAGATGGTACCCGAGATTATGCATTGAGTATGAGCGGTTAAACAAAGTCACGATACGTAATAAGTATCCTTTACCTGAATAAATGACTTGTTTGACCAGTTAAGAGGTGCATCGATGTTTTGTAAGATTAATTTAAGATCAGGATATCATAAGTTAAAGGTCAGAGAATCAGACATTCCTAAGACGTTATTCATAATGAGGTACGAGCATTACGAGTGTTTAGTAATGCCTTTCGGTTTAACAATGCACTAGCAGTTTTCATGGACCCCATGGACGGAGTTTTCCACGAGATTTGGATATCTTGTAATAGTGATTATTGATGATATACTAGTTTACTCGATTGTGAGAAAGCCTACGAGGAACACATGAGTATTATTCTGCAAACACTACGAGATAAACAGTTGTACGCTAAATTCACCAAATGTGAGTTTTGGTTGAACCAGGTAATGTTTTTGGGGCATGTTGCCTCAGCAAATGGTGTTAGTGTGGATCCAAATAAAGTTTAAGTTGTAGTCAATCGGGAGAGACCAGATTAGTACGATGAGGTACGTAGTTTCCTAGGCTTGGCGGAGGATACTCGCAGATGATTTGTTGAGAACTTCTCACGATTAGTATTACCCTTAATGAGTTATAACAAGAAAGAATGCTAAGTTTGAATGGTGGATAAGTGTGAACAAAGTTTTCAAGAGCTAAAAAGAGATTAGTTACAACACTTATTCTCGACACTCTCGTAATAGGAAAAGAGTATGTAATTTACTGGTGATGCTTCGAGGCAAGGTTTGGGTTGTGTGCTCATGCAAGAGGGTAAAGCAATAGCTTATGCATCAAGGCAATTGAAAAAGCACGAATGTAATTACCCTACCTATGATTTTGAGTTAGCAAAGAATTGTTTTAGCAATGAAGATCCGGAGACATTACTGTTTGGTGAAAGGTGTCACATTTACACAGATCATAAAAGTCCAAATATATCTTTGATCAAAGGAAGTTGAATATGAGATGAGAGAAGATGGTTAGAACTCGATTAAAGATTATGATTGTACCATAGAATACCATCTCCGGTAAGGTGAATGTGGTAGCAGTTTACATTGAGCAGGAAGTCAAGACTTCCTAGGGATGCCTTGTGTGGTATTCGAGCAACATTTTTTTTAAGTACTCTAAGGGATTCTAAAGCGGTTATGTAATCACAGAGAATTCAGAGGGTCGTTTAGTTTAATTTCAGATCGAGCCTTCACTCATAATAGAGATTGTGAGAAGACAATCAGAGAATAGTAACTTGCAAAAGATGTTTAGAAAGTCCAAATAGGGCCAAGAAGCAAAATTTAAAATGAGATCAGACGGAGCCATAGAGAAACAAGGAAGACTATGCGTTCCGAGTGTTAGTGAGCTTAAGAATGCTATTCTAGAAGAAGCTCACAGTTCAGCTACGCTATGCATCCAGGAAGCACCAAGATGTGTAAAACCTTGAATGAGACATATTGGTGGCCTGGGATGAAGCGGGAGATAGTTGATTATGTTGATAGATATTTAATCTGTCAGCAAGTTAAACCAGTTAGACAGAAGCAAAAAGGACTCCTTAACCCATTGCTAGTGTCGGAATGGAAATGGGAGCGTATTACTATGGTTTTTCTGTTTAGATTACCACGTACTTCAAATGGACATGATGGTACTTGGGTAATGGTGGATAGACTCACTAAGACAACACGGTTTGTACCGATTAAAGCGATGTCTACGCTTAATCAGCTAGCTAAGCTATACGTCGACAAAATTGTGAGTCAATACGGAGTGCCTATGTCCATAGTTTCAGATAGAGATCCGAGATTTACTTCTATGTTTTGGCCTAGCTTACAAAACTATGGGGACAAAGCTGAGTTTTAGTACAGCGTTTCATGTTCAGACAGATTGTCTGTCCGAGAGGACCATCCAGACCCTAGAAGACATGTTGCAAGCATGTGTCTTTCAAGTTAAGGGAAGTTGAGATACACACCTATCACTTATGGAATTTGCTTACAATAACAATTATCAGTCTAGTTTTGACATGGCACCATTTGAAGCTCTAGATAAAAGACCGTGTAGAACGCTCGTATATTGGAATGAACTGGAAGAGCGGAAGCTAATCGGTCCTGAGTTGGTGCAAGTTATGACAAACAATATTAACGTAATCAGAGAGAATCGAGGTAGCACCAGGCCGTCGTAAGAGTTATGTAGATAAGCAACGAAAGGACTTAAAATTCCAGTGTTGAGATCAAGTTTTCTTGAAGTTATCTCCATGGAGAGGTGTCCTTCGTTTTGGTAAGAAAGGTAAACTAAGCCCTAGATATATTGGTCCTTATCAAGTAACGGGACAAGTAGGGCCAGCAGCCTACAGACTAGAATTGCCAGCAGAAGTATCTTGAGTACATGATGTTTTTCATGTGTTCATGTTGAGAAGTATATTCCAGATCTGACACATGTGCTACAAGCACAACCCGTTGAGCTGAAAAGACATGAGTTACGCAGAAAATGCAGTTCAAATCCTCGACAGGAAAGAACAAGTTTTAAGAAACAAGACGATCTCACTCGTGAAGGTTCGTTGGAGACATCACGGAGTGGAGGAGGCAACCTTGGAGTTAGAGGATCTAATGAGGAGGAAGTACCCAATGATTTTCACTTAAAGACTACTCAATTTCGAGGACGAAATTTCATAAGGGGGAGGTAAGTTGTAAACCCGAAATCTTTCTTTGGAACCTCCTTATTATCAAACAACAAAAGAAAGGAAGAAATGAATGCTTAAAACTTGGTTTTCCTTGTTTTAAAAAGGAAAGAAATGAAGTGAAAGGCAAAAGGAAAACAAGGAAGGAAAGTTTAAACCATTTTGGTTTGGATTGCTTTTAAGACAAAAGAAGGAAAGGAAATGAAACAATGTTTAATATACTAAGTTTGTTATGTTTATAAAAGAAAAGGAAAGAAAAGGAAAGAAAAGAAAAGAAAGGAAAAGAAAAGAAAAGGAAAAAGAAAGAAAAACAAAGAAAGGATGGTGGGTGGTGGGACCCCACCTAAGTTCTTCTTAAAAACAAGCTTCTATCGATCTTCTTCTTCATTTTATCAAATGAAAGGCAAGGGTTTTCGTGGGAGAAGCTTAAAGGAAGAAGAAGAAGAGGGTTTGACTTGAAATTGAAGAAGAGAGGGAGAGAACTCAAGCAAATTAGTATGACAAAGAAGGTAATCACTCGCCATGTTCTGCTATTTTGTTCATCACGAGCTCCACAGAAAGAGGTAAGAGTTGAAATTTTGTTTTTCGTGCAAGTTAACTCATATTGGAAAAAATTCGTGAAGGATGCTCGAGCAAATTCGGATCTTAAGCTACTGATTTGTGAAGAGGAAGTCGAATACTGAGAATTTCATCACAAATCCGAGAAGTCTACGATGTTTTT
The DNA here is from genome assembly GCA_036507285.1 of Trichosanthes cucumerina. Lineage (NCBI taxonomy): Eukaryota > Viridiplantae > Streptophyta > Magnoliopsida > Cucurbitales > Cucurbitaceae > Trichosanthes > Trichosanthes cucumerina. The sequence goes on along the minus strand of CM071837.1, from coordinate 10,433,685 downwards.
GGTCTTGATCGACCTGTAGAATTGGAATCAGAAGCTCTATTAGGTATGGTTGGTCTACAACTTTCATAAAGGAATCGTGAATAGAAAATGATTGGAAGATGTTGTAAATAGCAGGTCAAGTTTCGGGTTGCAGCAGAGAATCTGGAATAGCAGACGTTGGTTCCGGGGAAAGACGCTTTCGAGGTATTTCTGAACCAATCTATTGGGAATTTCAATTTCATGTCTTCATATGAATTTTAGAGGATTCAAAAAGGAAGAGTTTGGTATAAATTTCACCCTGTTTGGATAAGTAATGAAGAAGTTATGGCTGTCTGAATACAGGACATAAAATCTGTTAAATGCTGGAATTTTTGTTGGAGTGTTTTCTTGTAGTTTTAAAGTTAAAACCATCAGCTCGAGGTTCTAAAACATGGTTTTGGTTTGTTTGACAGGCCAAGAACAAAAGGTCGAGTGTACGGGTGAACACTTTAGTTCTAACACTGTGAGTGACAAAACAAACCTTGAAAATGGTTTATAGGCTTGTATTATGCTTATGAAATGCAAGGTTTTGCTAAAACGAAATGGTTTAGATGTTTATTGTTTTCTTGAACACTTGTTTATGAGCATTCATGATTTCTTAGAAATGTTTTAAAGTGTTCATGATGAGCCTAAAAGTCTTTATAAAGTTTATACATGAGCATATGTCCAATGGTTGCCAAAACTTATGAAAATGTGATGATTTCAAGCAAGCATGTACTAGCAAGTATGTTTTAAAGATTTCAGGTTTTATGAACAAGCTAAGTAAGCTTGAGTTTTATGAAAGAAAAAGATAAAGTGGTATGTTCAAATGTTTTCATGTGATCTTCTCGAGATATTGAGCCCGAGGCTATGTAGTACCGCAGTGTGCACAGTCTTATTCTCGTTGTCGACGTTGAGTGTACTCTGATGACAGCAATATCGTGAGTCTTTGGCGGGCCCCACTCACGACAAAGACGATGGGAGTGCTGGGCGGGCCCCACTACATCGTAGAATAAACGTTGGTGTACTGGGCGTGCCCTACACAACGTAGATTGTGACATGTTTCAAAAAGAGTTTATATTATTTACATGCCTTACGAGATTTTAACGGTGTCTTGCTTGTTTTCATGAAAAGCTATAATGATTACACGATTACTTTTAACGCTTGATTACAGATGCATATGCTCATAGATGGCCAGGTGATATGATTTACGAGTTAATATCTTTCTTTTAAACTCAAGTCACTCACTGAGCTTTATAGCTCATTCTTTTAGTGTTTTTCCCACTTTCAGGTAGAGATCGAGCTCCCGGTGCCTGATAACCTGGTATAGTCTGCTGGAAGCTTCTCATGTTTGATATGTTGTACGTGGTTGGTGTGGTTTAGCAAGTCCATATGTCTGTAAATTAGTTTAAGAGAACTATGTAGTTATAGTCGTATGTGCTTTAGAGGTTGTGGTTGCTTAATTAGTGGTTTGGACTGTTTGTGGTTCTGATGTTCTAGCTCATCTTAGTTTCCAAGAGAGACTTGAGAAGAGTTTCTCCTCATGTACGTCTTATAGATGTCCAGATTCCGCTGTGTTAAGTTTAAAGTGTTACATATGCGAACATAGTTTGTTTCCAGGTAAAGTAATGTCAGCAGGTATTGTTAAGAGGTAACAATGTCTGTTGGCTTCATGCCGTCTCCCGGGCTAAGTTAGCATGTGGTTCGGGAGGGGGTGTGACACAAACACTCTTTGATGGAACATTGTTCAAAATGTAAACTGCAGTCTCTACTGCGTACCCCCAGAAAGAATCAGGGAGACAAGCATAGCTCATCATCGACCGAACCATGTCCAACAAGGTTCTGTTTCTCCTCTCCGATACACCATTCTGCTGTGGCATACCAGGTGCTGAGAGTTGGGACGTAATACCGTGTTCTTTCATATAGTCCTAGAATTCAGTGTCCATGTACTCTCCACCTCGATCCGATCGAAGTGTTTTAAGCGATTTACCTAAAAGGTTCTCAACCTCAGTCTTATACTCCTTGAACTTTTCAAGAGTTTCAGACTTCCTATGCATTAGGTAAATATACCCATATCTGGAGTAATCGTCTATGATAGACACGAAGTACTCATAACCGCCCCGAGCTGTAACATTCATCGGACCACAGAGGTCAGAATGTACTAACTCAAGAGGCTCTTTGGCTCTATATCCTTTTCAACTAAAAGGTTGTTTGGTCATTTTGCCTTCAAGGCATGACTCACATAATGGCAAAGAGTTTTCTTCCACCTCGTTTAGAAGTCCATTCTTCACTTGTTTCTCAATCCTATTGAGATTAATGTGGCCTAACCGTAGATGACAAAGATGAGCATTTTCTTTTGGAGAAATTTTTGCTTTCTTAGTTCGTGTTTCCACAGTTTTAAACAATTCAGTGTTCAAAACACTTTTAACCGAATTGGGTTTTAAAACATACAGATTATTTAGAAGTGAAGCTGAACAAATAACATTACCTTTGAAAGAAATAAACGCTTTATTTAATTAAAAATAAACTGAAATACAGTGTTCAATTAAGCAGAAAATAGAAACAAGGTTTCTAGTAAACCTTGGAACTATGTACAAATTATCTAACAATAAGTATTTCCCGCCAAAATGCAGCTTCACTGAGCCAATTGCTGCAGCAGAGACAACCTCCCCGGATCCAACCTGTAGAGTAACCTCACCCTCTCACAGTAGCTGCAAGGAATCAATCCCCTGAAAAGAAGAACAAACGTGGTTAGTGGCGCCTGAATCTAATATCCAGGAAGAGTCATTACTCTCCACTAAACATGTTTCTACCACAAGTAAATCACATTTACCTTGGTTCTTCCTCTCGGCAAAAAATTTGGGACAATTTCTCTTCCAGTGTCCGCTTCCATTGCAGTGGAAACACTTTCCATTCTCTGGAACCTCCTTGGCCTTCTTGCCCTTCTGGGCAGCAACTTGGTCAGTTTTACCCCTTTTCATCCTCTTCTTCCGTAAAGGAGCAACAGGTTTTGTCCCAGAGGTCGAACCCCTGTGATAAGACCTTTAGGCAACATTTCCCTCAGATTCTTTGACCCTGTTAAGGGACTGGAAGTTCTATAACTCATTGAGGAGGGTAGTCAGATTGTAGCTAATTTTGTTCATAACATCATTGCTATGAAACTGAAGGAAACTCTTCTGAAGAGTCTCCATGATAAAACTGACCTAGCTCGACTCGTCGATCGAAGCCCCATTCATCTCGGCAAGATTAAAGCGGGTCATCATGTCTACAATATGTTCACGGATAGACGACCCCTCTTTCATCCGAGCGTTTAAAATGTATTTGAGTGAGTCATGTCGGACCTGAAAGGACTGTTGTCCAAACATTTCCTGCAAGGACTCCATGATTTCGTTAGCGGAAACCACCAGCTCATGCTTCTTTGCCAAAACATCAAACATGCTGGCAATTATATAGACCTTAGCCTTTTCATTGGCCCTGATCCATCGATCGTACGTATCGCGAACGACTCGCGACGCGGTTGAGCCCGGCATCTGAGGACACTCCTCATACAACACGAACTTTATGTCGTCAGTCACAAAAATTGTATTGATATTGTTTTTCCAGCTCTGGTAATTATCTCCCACTAACTTATCGGAAGCAAGTAAAGCTATAATAGCGCTAGACATTTTTAGCTTAAAATTTAAGAAAAACTTTGCATTAGTCTCGCAAAAACCTTTTTGAAAATTAATCTCATTTTAGCAAAATTATTTCATGATCCCTAGGTCATTCAAAATTTTGCAATGATACCCTAAAGGTTTAGAATGACTGCCACCGAAGGGTGAACAGAACACACCTCTTCTAAGACGAGACTTTCTCGATCAGACCCTAATCCCAGAATAACTCTTATTCCATTAGGCATCCAATTACCATTGTTCGGTCAAATTCATTAACACTTAACGAATTCTGTGAGTGTCACCCTCAATCTTTAAGTTTCCAAGTATTCGTCCTAACAATAACCACCGAAGGGTGAACTAAGAAGGAAAACCAACAAGGAAACTGTATCCTTTTCGGGAATTCACTGTGTTTCGACTCCCATGATCAAGCCCTCCGGAGGGATAGTCTGGTTCAGGCCAAACTAGCAGGAAGATCATAGGTGTCTCACGGTGTGAATCGAAAGAAGAGACCGTTGGTCTCGTTTTCACAACTCCCGCTCCCACTCGCTATAAGTACTCTCTCCATCAACGATGATATTGACATATACAAATGCCACCCGAAGGGGGACGCTCCCATTTGCGCCACGAGGCCGAGTATTGATCTCACGGTGCATACTTAAAAGAGATTTGTGGTTGGAAATTTAAATGTATCTCATACACTATATTTCCTCCCACTAAGTACTTTAATTTTAATAGGGATTGACCTAGATAATTGGCTAAAAATTACCTAAGTCTACCAATATAACTCTTATATGGTATTTTGCCTAAGTCTATAATCACATTATTAACTTAGGTCTATGTGAGAAAATTAATTAACACTTAATTAACGGTGCTCACGAAAATATAACCTAAGAATCTCCGTACCGAATTCACTCCCAGGTCGGTTTCCAGGTAGGGGTGTTCCGCAAGTGTCAACTTAAATACCCCAGCCTTAGACAAAACCTTCCTTAGACAAAGTTACTAATCAATCTCCATTCAAAGATTATATTTGATTTCCTAAGTTTGTAATCTAATTATAAAATTAGAAAAACTAAGTCTAATTATTCAAGTTCTAAACACTTTAAAACTAATAATTAACTTATGTTGCATGCATTTCTATGTGATAGTGCTTGATTATTCATCACACGAATAACTATATACTATAACAAAATAATCATTCATCACATGAATATAAATGCATGAGCATACTTTAATCTAAAAAATATAAAACTTAGATTAATTAAATTAAATATGCATTTAATTACATTATAACTCTTATAATTGAACCTATCATGCAAACTATATTATAACTCTTATAATATATATGATGCATGAATATGTTTAACCTTAGGTTGGATTTTAAATCTATATGACATACATTATGTACATAGAAATTAATTAAAATTATACATCTCATGCATAAAATAATTAAATAGCAAAATTGGACCAATTTTTGGCACCAAGGGGTAATTATTTAAATTAAATAAAATTAATATAATAATTATATTAATAATATTTAATAAAATAATTAAATAAATAAATAATAAACATTTTTACAAAATAAAACTGAAAATAATTAATAAAATAAAACTGAAAAACGGTCAAGTTCGCGCTCATTCAATCTGCAACGGACACAGCGTCGAGGCGCGTCCTCAACGCCAGGGGCGTTGCAACGCCACCCTGGTATAGAGCATCCGACCGCAAGCACGACGTTGAGACGCCGTTGGGCAGCGTCTCAAAGCCATCGACATACAACATGCTTCTTGCTATTTTTCGCCTGGTTTTTCGCCTGTTTCCGCTCCGATTTCTTCACAGCAACTCTTGCCACGAACGACCCGGACTTACAGACTCGATTTACAACAAAATTGCCGAAAACAACGGGCCCTTACATTGATCTCATCAACATAATTGTAAATCTAATCTAGTGCCAAAAACCAAAAACATCCATTTTGCAAAACAAACATTCATCTCTTGAAAACATGGTAAAATACCCACCTAAATCTCAATAAAACAGTGTATAGATGTTGAACCATCGAGATGGCTCTGATACCAATTGAAGGGAATGAGAATCCCCACGCAGCGGAAGACGATCGAATCATCGTGGTATCATCATGCAACATGTTTATATCAACATTGATCTAACTATTAGATCTAGGCTAAACATGCTGAAATTTAACAAAAGAAGAAGAACACTTGTTGTAGACAAATTCAACAATCTTTCCTGTAGATCACGAACTCTTCGCGCTTCTCGATCTCTACGAACTCTTCCCACGATCAAATTTCAAAGACCACCAATATAGATCTTCTTGGTTGTTCTCTTTTGGAGAAGGGAAGTTGGTGGGAACTTTTGTGTTTTGGAAGGAGAGGAGAATTGAGAGAGAAGAGATAATTTCACTTTCGGATTCTTAGGGCAAAATCCAAAAATGACAACTTAGCATCTCAAACCCTTCTTAAAGTATTTAAATAGTGGAATAATGAAGTTCAAAACTTCACATTATTACTACTTTACCACTACCATAGTGTTGGAATTTTTGTCCTAATCTCGTGTTTGTAAAATATTGTTTTGAAATTAATAATTGTTATTCATTTTTTCAGTTTGTGTCTCACAAATATTTTAAACCTTTTTCAATAAACTAAGCTCCAGGGTCATTGAGAATATGAGAGAACTAGAACTTAAACGGTGTGTAGTTGACACACAAGGAGGATCACGTTCGAGTTAATGGTTTAAGCGATATCTGATATAAGGATGGGCTTGGAGACCTAATCTCGGATACATCTTTGTGGATGCGACCCGCTTTGTATTAGATACAAACGAGGTGATCTGACTAGTTCATTTGGTTGACATGCGAGTGGGGGCATCCTATACAATGAGATCGTTCAAGACCGAACTGTGAATTATTAGACTTACTGATATAACACCGTTGACAGTAAAGACTAATAAATTCATAGATGACCATTAGTTACTCGATCTGAATCTTGAGTGTATTACGGACTCCTGTCTGCGGGGGTTTGTCCTTTGACTAGTACGGGTGAGGGTAGTATCAGTTACTTGCCCAATATGCCTATCTTCTCAAGGACAGAACCAAGTAGAGAGCTGGGAACCTAATTACGCGAGATAAAATTCACTCATTCCCGCCTATAGTAAATCTAGAGGGGTTGTTCCCTTAAGTGTTTTCTCCAGGGCTTGGACAACGGGCGCCCACCTTCTCACTTGCCCGAGAAGGGTGTTGTGTATGGTTGGACCATAAAAATATGTTGTTCAATAGAGGAGTAGTGGGGACTTAAGGAACAAGATGTAGACACAGGGGTAAAACGATAATTTCACCAAGCCGTGTCTACGAACAACCTGTGAAGGGTCGACTCATGAGCATTGGTTATATCAGTGGACACGTAATATTCTACACTGATGGGAGTACAGCTACAAGCTTTAGTGGAGTGTTACTGTAGCTAATAAACTTTTGTTGACCGGGTCAAAGAGTTTGACTAGTTAACCTCAAATCATTGAAACCCGTCAATGTAGGTCCTTTAGGTCCCTTGGTTGGCTCAACCTGGGATAAAAGAAGGGTTAATGTTTTGCTATGAAATTAAAGTGTTCAATTTCACTTTAAGAGTAATAATATCATATAGATGATATAATATATAGTTTAATATGAATGAGATTCATAATAAACTATATGTTAGCCTAATTGTTGAATTAAAAGCTAATTGGAGAAATTGATAGAGAGAAAATAAATTGAATGTGATTCAATTTGATTAAATCCACAATTATTGCAAATGAGAGTTGCTACATAAGACTAGAGATATCTTATATTATATAATTATGTAAATGAGATTTACATAATATATGGTTGTTGTAAAGTGGTAATAATGTGAAGTTGAGAACTACATCATTCCACAATTTAAACCCTTTGTAAGATGGGTTTGGTAAGCTAAGTTGTCATTTTTGGATTTTGCCCTAAGAATCCAAAAGTGAAATTCTCTCTTCTCTCTCAATTCTCTTCACCTTCCAAAACACAAAAGTTCCCACCAACTTCCCTTCTCCAAAAGAGAACAACCAAGAAGATCATTTGGTAGTGTTTGGGATCTGACCGTGGAAGAGTTCGTAGAGATCGAGAAGCACGACGAGTTCGTGATGAACAAGGAGAGTTTGCTGAATTGGTCTACAACAAGAAAGTTTTTCTTCTTGCTGTAAAATTTTAACATGTTTAGCCTAAAACTAATAGTTAGATCAATTTTAATGAGCATGTTGCATGATGATACCACGACGATACGATCGTCTTCCACTACGCGGGGATTCTCATTCCCTTAAATTGGTATTGGAGCCATCTCGATGGTTATTCATCTATGCACTATTTTATTAAGATAGGAGGGCATTTTACCATGTTTTCATGAGATGAATGTTTGGTTTGCAAAATGGATGTTTTCGGTTCTTGGCACTAGATTAGATTTACAATTATGTTGATGAGATCAATGTAAGGGCCCGTTGTTTTGGGCAATTTTATTGTAAATCGAGTCTGTAAGTCCGGGTCGTTCGTGGCAAGAGTTGCTGTGAAGAAATCGGAGCGGAAATAGGCGAAAAACTGGGGAAAAACAGCATGGTGCTTGTTGTTCTGTCGATGGCGTTGAGACTCTGCCCAACTGCGTCTCAACGCCGTCCTTGCAGTCGAGGGCCATGCAGCACGATCGCGTTGCAGCGCTGGGCGTAGTGTTTGAACGTCACTGGCGTTGAGGACGTGCCTCAACGCTATCGCCCACTACGTTGCAGAATTGAATGCGCGAGGACGTGGGTTCCAGACTTAACAACAGCGTTTTCATTCCGTTTTGTAATTAATTTTTCAGTTTTCTTTTACAAAACACGTTTTTTAATTTTATTATTTTATTATTTTGTTAAATATTATTAAAATATTTGTTATATTAATTTTATTTAATTAAATAATTGCCTCTAGATGCAAAAAACCGGTCAAAATTTGCTATTTAATTATTTTATGCATGAGATGTATAATTTTAATTAATTTCTATGTGCATAATATATGTCATATAGATTTAAAATCTCACCTTAGGTTAAACATATTCACGCATCATATATATTATAAGAGTTATAATATAGTTTGCATGATAGGTTATATTATAAGAGTTATAATGTAATTAAATGCATATTTAATTTAATTAATATAAGTGTTATAATTTTTAGATTAAAGTATGCTCATGCATTTATATTCATGTGATGAATTATTATTATGTTATAGTAAATAGTTATACATGTGATGAATGATGAAGCACTCATAGAAATGCATGCAACCTAAGTTAATTATTATTTTTAAAGTGTTTAGAACTTGAATAATAGGACTTAATTTTTTCTAATTTTCTAATAAGATTGGAATTTTAGAAAATCAAATATGATCTTTGAACGGTGACTAATTAGTAACTCTGTCTAAGGAAGGTTTTGTCTAAGGCTAGGGTATTTAAGTTGACGCTTGCGGAACACCCTTAGTTGGAAACTGACATGGGAGTGAATTCGATCCGGAGATTCTTAGGTTATATTTACGTGAGCGTCGTTAATTAAGTGTTAATTAATTTTCTCACATAGACCTAAGTAAATAATGTGATTATAGACTTAGGCTAAATACCATATAAGAGTTATATTGGTAGACTTAGGTAATTTTTAGCCGATTATCTAGGTAAATCCCTATTAAAATGAAAGTACTGAGTGAGAGGAAATATAGTGTATAAGATACATTTGATTTTTCAACCACAAATCTCTGTTAAGTCCGCACCGTGAGATCTATACTCGGCCTCGTGGCGCAAATGGGGAGGCTCCCATTTGGGCGGCATTTGTATAGGTCAATATCATCGTGGATCGAGAGAGTACTTATAGTGAGTGGGAGCGGGACTTGTGAAAACGAGACCCACGAAATTCGTTAAGTGTTAATGAATTTGACCGAACAATGGTAATTGGATGCCTTATGGAATAAGAGTAATTTTGGGATTAGGGTCTAATCGAGAAAGTCTCGTCCAAAAGGAAGAGTGTTCTTTTCACCCTTCGGTGGCAGTTATTCTAAACCTTTAGGGTATCATTGCAAAATTTTGAATGACCTAGGGATCATGAAATATTTTTTGCTAAAACTAGATTAGTTCTTCAAAAGGTTTTTTGCGAGACTAATACAAAGTTTTTTTTTTTAAATTTGAGGCTAAAAAATTTCTAGCGCTATTATAGCTTTACTTGCTTCCGATAAGTTAGTGGGAGATAATTACCAGAGCTCGAAAAACAACATCAATACAATTTTGGTGACTGACGACATAAAGTTCGTGTTGTCTGAGGATTGTCCTCAGATGCCGGGCTCGACCGCGTCGCGAGTCGTTCGCGATACGTACGATCGATAGATCCGGGCCAATGAAAAGGCCAAGATCTATATAATTGCCAGCATGTCTGATGTTTTGGCAAAGAAGCATGAGCTCATGGTTTCCGCTAAGGAAATCATGGAGTCCTTGCAGGAAATGTTTGGACAACAGTCCTTTCAGGTCCGGCATGACTCGCTCAAATACATTTTCAACACTCGGATGAAAGAGGGGACGTCTGTCCGTGAGCATGTTCTAGACATGATGACCTACTTTAATCTGGCCAAGATGAATGGGGCTTCGATCGACGAGTCGAGCCAGGTCAGTTTTATTATGGCGACTCTTCCGAACAATTTCCTTCAGTTTCGTAGCAATGCTGTTATGAACAAAATTAGCTACAATCTAACTACCCTCCTCAATGAGCTACAAAATTTCCAGTCCCTGAACAGGGAATCTGAGGCAAATGTTGCCTACAGGTCTTATCACAGGGGTTCGACCTCTGTGACAAAACCTGTTGCTCCTTTACGCCCGAAAGGGAAAAAGAGGATGAAGAGGGGTAAAACTGACCGAGCTGCCGCCCAGAAGGGCAAGAGGTCAAGGATGTTGCAGAGAAAGGAAAGTGTTTCCACTGCAATGGAAGCGGACACTGGAAAAGAAACTGTTATAAATTGTTGGCCGAGAGGAAGAACCAAGGTAAATGTGATTGACTTGTGGTAGAAACATGTTTAGTCGAGAGTAATGACTCTTCCTGGATATTAGATTCAGGCGCCAGTAACCACGTTTGTTCTTCTTTTCAGGGGATTGATTCTTGTCAGCCACTGCAAGAGGGTGAGGTGACTCTACGGCGGGGAGCTTGTCTCTGCTGCAACAATCGGCATAATGAAGCTACATTTTGGTGGGAAGTACTTATTGTTAGACAATTTGTACATAGTTCTAGGGTTTACTACAAACCTTGTTTCTAATTCCTGCTTAATTGAACACTGTATTTCCGTTTCTTTTGAATTAAATAAAGCATTTATTTCTTTCAAAGGGAATGTTATTTGTTCAGCTTCACTTGAAAAGAACTTGTATGTTTTAAAACCCAAATCGGTTAAAAGTGTTTTGAATACTAAATTGTTTAAAACTCTGGAAACACGAATTAAGAAAGCAAAAATTTCTCCAAAAGAAAATGCCCATCTTTGGCATCTACGATTAGGCGACATTAATCTCAAAAGGATTGAGAAACTAGTAAAGAGTGGACTTCTAAACGAGTTGGAAGAAAACTCTTTGTCGGTATGTAAGTCATGCCTTAAAGGCAAAATGACCAAACGTCCTTTTAGTGGAAAAGGATATAGAGCCAAAGAGCCTCTTGAGTTAGTACATTCTGACTTTTGTTGTCCGATGAATGTTAAAGCTCGGGGCGGTTATGAGTACTTCGTGTCTTTTATAGACGATTACTCCAGATATGGGTATATTTACCTAATGCATAAGAAGTCTGAAACTCTTGAAAAGTTTAAGGAGTATAAGACGGAGGTTGAGAACCTCTTAGGTAAATCGCTAAAAACCCTTCGATCGGATCAAGGTGGAGAGTACATGGACTTTGAATTCCAGGACTATATGATAGAACACGGAATTACGTCCCAACTCTCAGCACCTGGTATGCCACAACATAATGGTGTATCTGAGAGGAGAAACGGAGCCTTGTTAGACATGGTTCGGTCGATGATGAGCTATGCTCGTCTCCCTGATTCTTTCTGGGGGTACACAGTAGAGACTGCGTTTTACATTTTGAACAATGTTCCATCAAATAGTGTTTGTGAAACACCCTTTGAGCTCTGCGGTTTACATCACTTCATAATTTGGGGATGTCCGACCCATGTGTTTGTGTCAAACCCGAAAAAGTTGGAACCCGGTTCGAAATTGTGCCTATTCGTAGGTTGCCCTAAAGAGACTAGGGGTGGTATGTTTTACGATCCCAAGGAAAATAGGGTGCATGTGTCGAAAAACGCTATTCTCTTAGAGGAAGACCACATCAGAGATCATTTACCAAAAAGTAAAATTGTATTGAATGAAATCAACAGTACATCAGCATGAGTTGCTGATGGGGCTAGTACAGCAGCAAGCGTTGTTGACCCTAGCACGTCTAGTCAAATCTGTTCCCAAGAGTTGGGAATGCCTCGACGTAGTGGGAGGACTGTAAGACAGCCCGATCGCTACATGGGTTTAGCTGAAACCTTAGTTGTCGCTCCTGACGATGACTGTGAGGATCCATTGACCTATGATCAGGCAATGACTGATGTTGATAAAGACGAGTGGATTAAAGTTATGGACCAAGAAATGGAGTCTATGTACTTCAATTCTTTTTGGGAGCTTGTGGATCAACCGAATGGGGTAAAACCTATTGGTTGTAAATGGATCTACAAGCGTAAACGTGGCGTAGATGGGAAGGTGCAAACCTTCAAAGCCCGACTAGTGGCAAAGGGTTTTACTTAGGTTGAAGGGGTTGACTATGAGGAGACCTTTTCACCTGTTGCCACGGTAAAGTCAATCAGGATCCTTCTTGCCATTGTCGTGTATTATGATTACGAGGAATGGCAGATGGATGTCAAGACAACCTTTCTTAATGGCAAACATGATTAGACCATCTACATGGACCAGCCCAAAGGGATCATTGCCAAAGGCCAAGAGCAAAAGTAGGTCCATTTATGGACTAAAACAAGCTTCGAGGTAGCTGATCCATTTACAAAGCCCCTCACGGCTAAAGGGTTTGAGGGTCACCTAGAGAGTCTAGGTATTCGAGAACTTCCTGACTAAGGCAAGTGGGAGATGTGTAAACGGGTATTCAATGCCCTAGTTTATTGTAATTTTTATTGTAACTCAAATACATTTTGGAAATGTACCTTGTCCACTAGCTTAGTCCAAGTGGGAGTTTGTTGGGATTTCTGTCCTAATCTCGTGTTTGTAAAATATTGTTTTGAAATTAATTAGAGCTATTCATTTCTTCACTTTGTAACTCGAAAATATCTTAAACATTTCCAATAAACTAAGCTCAGGGTCATTGAATATATGAGAGAACTAGAACTTGAACGGTGTGTAGTTGACACACAAGGAGGATCACGTTCGAGTTAATGACCCGAACGGTATACAATATAAGGATGGAGTTGGAGACCTAATTCTGGATAAACTGTGGATGCGACCCGCTTTGAATTAGTTACAAACGAGGTGATCTGACTCGTTCATGTTGTTGACATGCGAGTGGGGGCATCCTGTACAATCAGATTGTACAAGACCGAACCGTGAATTATTAGACTTACTGATATAACACCATTGACAGTAAAGACTAATAAATTCATAGATGACCATTAGTGACTTGATCTGAATCCTGAGTGCATTACGGACTCTCACATGCGCGGGGTGCGTCCCTTTGCCTAATACGGTGAGAGGCGTGATCGATTACTTGCCCAATATGCCTATCTTCTCAGGGACATAACCAAGTAGAGAGCTGGGAACCTAATTACGCGAGATGGAATTCACTCGTTCCCGCCTATAAGGAATCTAGAGGGGTTGTTCCCTTAAGTGCTATCTTCAGGGGTTGGACAACGGGCACCCACCTTCTCACTGGCCCAATAAGGGTGTTGTGTATGGTTGGACCATCACAATATGTTGTTCATTAGAGGAGCAGTGGGGACTTAAGGAACAAGATGTAGACAAATGGGGTAAAACGGTAATTTGACCCAGCCGTGTCTACGAACAGCCTGTGAAGGGTCGACTCATGAGCATTAGTTATATAAGTGGACATGTAATATTCTACACTAATGGGAGTACAACTACAGGCTTTAGTGGAGTGTTACTGTAGCTAATGAACATTGGTTGACCGGGTCAAAGAGTTTGACTGGTTAACCTCAAATAATTGGAGCCCATCAATTTAGGTCCATTAGGTCCCTTGCTTGGCTCAATCTGGGATAAAAGATGGGTTAATGTTTTGGTATGAAATTAATATGTTCAATTTCACTTTAAGAGTAATTATATCATACAGATGATATAATATATAGTTTAATATGAATGAGATTCATAATAAACTATATGTTAGCCTAATTGTTGAATTAAAGGCTAATTGGAGAAATTGATAGAGAGATAATAAATTGAATGTGATTCAATTTGATTAAATCCACAATTATTGCAAATGAGATTTGTTACATAAGATATGAGATATCTTATAGTATATAATTATGTAAATGAGATTTACATAACATATGGTTGTGGTAAAGTGGTAATAATGTGAAGTTGTGAACTGCATCATTACACTATTTAAACCCTTTGTAAGATGGGTTTGGTGAGCTAAGTTGTCATTTTTGATTTTGCTCTAAGAATCCAAAAGTGAAATTCTCTCTTCTCTCTCAATTCTCTTCACCTTCAAAAACACAAAAGTTCCCACCAACTTCCATTCTTCAAAAGAGAACAACCAAGAAGATCATTTGGTAGTGTTTGGGATCTGATCGTTGAAGAGTTCGTAGAGATCGAGAAGCACGAAGAGTTCGTGATGAACAAGGAGAGTTTGTTGAATTGGTCTACAACAAGTAAGTTTTTCTTCTTGTTGTAAAATTTCAGCATGTTTAGCCTAGATCTAACAATTAGATCAATTTTAATGAGCATGTTGCATGATGATACCACGACTATTCGATCGTCTTCTGCTGCGCGGAGATTCTCATTCCCTTCACATAGGTTATGTACATCTCATTTACATAGTTATATAATATAAGATATCTCATATCTCATGTTGCAAATATCATTTGCAATTCATTAAATTGATTCACATCTAATTTATTCTCTCTATTAATTTCTCCAATTAACTCTTTATTCAACAATTAGGCTAACATATAGTTTATTATGAATCTCATTCATATTAAGCTATATATTATATCATCTATATCTCATATAAATGATATAAATACTCTTAAAGTGAAATTGAACACTTCAATTTCATACCAAAACATTAATCCTTCTTTTATCCCATATTGAGCCAACGAAGGGACCTAATGGACCTAAAGTGACGGGCTACAATGATATGGGGTTAACTAGTCAAACTCTTTGACCCAATCAACCAATATTCATTAGCTACAGTAACACTCCACTATAGCCTGTAGTTGTACTCCCATCAGTGTAGAATATTACGTGTCCACTGATATAACCAATGCCTATGAGTCGACCCTTCAAAAGTTGTTCGTAGACACGGCTGGGTCAAATTACCATTTTACTCCTGTGTCTACTTCTTGTTCCTTAAGTCCCCACTGCTCCTCTAATGAACAACATATTGTGATGATCCTATCATACACAACACCCTTCTAGGGCCAGTGTGAAGGTGGGCGCTCGTTGTCCAAGCCCTGAAGTCAGCACTTAAGGGAACAATCCCTCTAGATTCCCTATAGGCGGGAACGAGTGAATTCCATCTCGCGTAGTTAGGTTCCCATCTCTCTACTGGGTTTTGTCCCAGAGAAGATAGGCTTATTGGGAAAGTAACTAAGACTACCCTCACCCGTACTAGTCAAAGGACAGACTCCCGCAAACAGGAGCCCGTAATACGCTCAAGATTCAGGTCGAGTCACTAATGGTCATCTATGAGTTTATTAGTCTTTACTATCAACGCTGTTATATCAATAAGTCTAATAATTCACGGTCCGGTCTTGTACAATCTCATTGTACAGGATGCCCCCACTCGCATGTCAACCACATGAACGAGTCAGATCACCTCATTGGTATCTAATACAAAGTGGGTCGCATCCACAGTGTATCCTGGATTAGGTCTCCAACCCTATCCTTATACTGTAGACCGTTCGGGTCATTAACTCGAACGTGATCCTCCTTGTGTGTCAACTACACACCGTTCAAGTTCTAGTTCTCTCATACATTCAATGACCCTGGAGCTTAGTTTATTGGAAAGGTTTAAAATATTGCGAGACACAAAGTAAAGAAATGAATAACTCTTATTAATTTCAAAACAATATTTTTACAAACACGAGTTTAGGATAGAAATCCCAACATATATGTTGGGAAGTATGTCTGACATATTAGCCAAGAAGCATGAGGGCATGATGCCCTCAAGTATATATTCAACTCAAGGATGCCAGATAGTTCATCTGTTCGGGATCATGTCTTGGACATGATGGTACACTTTAACATCACAGAGTCGAATGGTGCTTCCATCGATAAATCGAGCTAGGTCAGCATTATTCTTGAAACTCTTCCAGATAGTTTCCTACAGTTTAGAAGTAATGTTGTTATGAAGAAGCTTACTTATAATCTTACCTCCCTTATGAATGAACTCCAGACCTTTTAATATTTGATGAGGAGTTATCATGAGGTTCGACCTCTGGATCAAAAATAGTGGTTTCATCTTCTTATAACCTGAAAGGGAAGAACAAGAACATGAAGAAGGTTGGTAAGGGGAAACGATCTGACAAAGCTGTCGCCCAGAAGGCCAAGAAGGTCAAAGATGTTGCAGACAAAGGAAAGTGTTTCTAGTGCAATAAAGTAGGGCATTGGAAACATAACTGTGTAAAGTACATTGCATAAAATAAGAAGGAATGTAAATATGATTTACTTTGCTTAGAAGCTTGTTTAGTGGATAATGATAAAACTGATCATGTTTGCTCTTCTTTTCAGGGAATTGATTCCTGACAGCTGCTACAAAAATGAGTGAGAACGCTCCGGGTTGGAAATGGAGAAGTCGTCTTAGCTGTATCAATTGGCACGATGAAACTTAAACACCGTTAACATGATGAGATTGATAATTTATAGATGGTCACTAGTGCCTCGACCTGAATCCTGAGCAAGTCAAGATCTCCTTCTCATAAGGATTTGTCCTTAGACTAGTATGGGTGAGAATGGCCTGTAGCCGACTTAGTAAGCCTACCTTCTCAGGAATAGAACCTCGTAAGTAGCTGGAAATTTAACTATGCAAGATGGAATTCACTCATTTTTACACTAAGGAATTAAATAGGTTGTTCCCTTAAGAACTGAGGCCAGTTCTTGAACAACGGGGCCCCGCCCTCTAAACTTGCTTAAGTGGGTATGAGTTTATGGTCGGACCGTAAACTTGTTGTTCATTAGAGGATCAATGGTGCTTAAAGAAGAAAAAGGTAATCACATGAGTAAAACGGTAATTTGACCCAACTATAGTTACAAACAACCTATGAAGGGTCGACTCATGGATAATGATTATGTCAATAGACACAATATAATCTACAGTGAGGAGAGTGTAGATACAAGTCTATAGTTGAGTGACTTGTAGTTAATGAATATTGATTAACTAGATCGAAGAGTTTGCTAAGTGAATCTCACATCATTGGAGCTCATGAACTGTAGGTCCATTAGGTCCCTCTGTTGGCTCAACATTGTAACAGTGAGGGTATAAATTTAGGGATGAAATTGAAGTGTTCAATTTCATATATAAGGTGTTATATCCACTATATGTGATATAATTGATAAAATATATGGTTTCAATGTGAATTAGATTCACATATTAACTATATACTAATGAGTGAATGAAACAGGGATAAGATGGTAATTTCAATCCTATTTCCCTATAAATAGTTGCATCAGATGCAATTTTTGGTAAAGTCTTTTTGACAAAAACCCTAGAATTCTCTCAAATTGGGTAAACAAAATTCCATAAGATCACCTGACCTCATCCTAAAGGAACTCACCTTGCTCTCTCACCTAGAGAACAACAGAGAAGATCTAGTGCTGGAACATCACAAGGTTCAAGTTGTTACTGAGATCGTGCTCTATTTAGGAGGGATTCGTGAAGAAAGTAATCTTCAAAGGTAACATCTTGCTGTCCTACCTTGTATTATGTGGTTAATCTTAATAAATATTGTTATTGAATGTAATCTATGCAACAAAATAAAAAACACGCGATTCACAATCACATCCGCTGTGAGATTTGATCCTTCATTTGCCGTATTAATCTCAATATGATTGAGAGACCAGTGAAGAATGAACTTTTAAGCGACTTAGAAGAAAAATCTTTATTGGTGTGTGAATCATGCCTTGAAGGCAAAATGACCAAAAGGCCTTTTAATTGAAAAGGTTAGAGAGCCAAAGAGACTTTGGAGCTTATACACTATGATATTTGTGGTCCAATAAGTGTTAAAGCTACGGAAGGCTATGAATACTTCATCTCATTTATAGATGACTATTCAAGATATGGATACTGTTACTTAATTCGTCATAAGTCTGACGCTCTTGAAAAGTTGCAGGAGTAGAACACTAAGGTTGAGAATCAATTAGGTAAATCAATCGAACACTTCGATCTGATCGAGATGAAGAGTATATGGACCTTGAATTCAAGGAATATATGATGGAACATGGAATTACACTCCAACTCTCGGCAACTGGTATGTCGCAGCAAAATGGTGTATCAGAGAGGAGAAACAGAACTTTGTTGGGCATGGTTTGGTCGATGATGAGTGATGCTCGTCTCATGACTTGTCTTGCAGTTACGCAATAGATATTGTGGTTTAGATTTTAAATAAGTTTCCATCGAATAGTGTTTCTGAATCTCCTTTCAAACTCTGGAAAGGGTAAAGGTAGTTTACGTTATTTCAGGATTTGGGGATTCCCAACCCATATACTAGTGTAAAACTCGAAGGAAACGGGAGGTGGTCTAATTTTTGATCCTAAGGAAAAAAGGGTGCTTGTCTCGACAAATGACACATTCCTTAAGGAAGTTAACATCTCAGATCACAAACAAAAGAGTAAAGCCGTGTTGAGTGAAATGGGTTGTTAATCAGGAAGAGTTGTTGAACCTAGCTCGTCTAGTCAGGTTTATCCTTCTCAAGAGTTGAGAATTCCTCGACGTAGTGGGAAGGTTGTTAGACAAGCTTAACGTTACATGAATTTGCCTAAAATCCAAGTTGTCATACCTGATGACGATTGTGAGGATCTAAGGAAATATAATTAATCAATAGATAATGTTGACAAAGGCGAATTGATTAAAGGCATGGACAAGAAAATGGAGTCTATGTACTTCAATTCCTCTTGGGACCTTGTGGATCAACTTGATGTGTAAACCCTATACGTTGCAATTGGATCTACAAGTGAAAATGTGGTGTAGATTGGAAAGTACAAACCTTCAAAGCATGACTAATGGCAAAGAGTTAAACCCAACGATAAGGGGTGGACTATGTGGAACTCTTTTCTCCTGTTGCCATGACCAAGTGTATCATGATCCTTCTACACAATGTTCCATATTATTACTATGGATGATGACAAATGGATTTTAAGACGATATTTTTTTTATGGAAATCTTGACGAGAAGATCTACATCGACAAGTCCAAAGGTTTCATCGAACAAGGCCAGAAGTAAAAGGTTTTTAGGCAAAAACATCCTTATATATGGGTTTAAAAATGCCTTAAGGTATTTGAATATAAGGTTTGATGACTTATCAAATCTTAAGGATTTAACATTTCTCGTATTGTATGTGGATTATATCCCAGTGATTGGGAATGACGTGGGACTCCTTACTGACGTTAAGGAATGGTTACCTACAAAATTCCAAATGAATGATTTGAGAGAAGTGACGTAAGTTATAGGCATCAAGATGTTGGTACTTTTGGGATGTATGTCCTAATCTCGTACTTGTTTGTAATACTTGATTGAAAGAAATAACAGTTATTTTTTCATCATTTTGTGTCTCGCATTTTTACAAACTTTGTCCAATAAACTAAGCTTCAGAGTCATTTAATTTTTGAGATAACTAGAACTTGAACGGTGTGTAGTGGACACACAGGGAGGATCACGTTAGAGCTAATGACCCGAACGGTCTATATTATACGGATGGGGTTGAATACCTAATCCTAGATACGATGTGGATGCAACTCGCATTGTATTAGATACAAACGAGGTGATCTGAGTCATTCATGTGCTTGACATGCGAGTGGGGCATCCTGTGCAATGAGATTGTACAAGACCAAACCGTGAATTATTAGACTTACTAATGTATCGCCGTTGACACTATAGGACTAATAACTTCGTAGATGACCATTAGTGACTCGACCTTAATCTTGAGCGTGATATGGACCTGTCTGCGGGGGTTTATCTTTTGACTAGGACGGGTGAGAGTGGTCACAGTTACTTGCCCAATATGCCTATCTTCTTAGGGTCAGAACCACATGGGGAGCTGGGAACTTAACTACGCACGATGGAACTCACTCGTTTCTGACTTTAGGGAAACTAGAGGGGTTGTTCCCTTAAGTGTTATCTCCAGGACTTGGACAACGGACGTCGACCCTCTCACTACCTGAGAGGGGTGTTGTATATGGTTGGACCATTACAACGTTGTTGTTCATTAGAGGAGTAGTGAGACTTAAGGAGCATGAACTAAACATTGGGGCAAAATGGTAATTTGACCCAGCACTGTCTACGAACAACCTGTGAAGGGTCGACTCATGGGTATCAATGGACACAACTTGTCCTACAATGATGGGAGTGCAACTATGAGCTTTAGTGGAGTGTTATCGTAGCTAATGAGTATTGATTAATCGGGTCAAAGAGTTTGACAGGTCAATCTCGGATCTTTGGAGCTCGTCACCAGTAGGTCCATTAGGTCCCTCGGTTGGCTCAAACTGGATAAATAGAGGGTTTAAAGTTTGGTATGAATTTGAAGTGTTCAAATTCATTAAAAGGGTAATCTTGTCATTTATATGAGATATGATTGACATATCATATAGTTTAATGTGAATGAGATTCATAATAAACTGTAAGTTAACCTAATTGTTTAATTTGGGTCAGTTTCTCCAAACTGGATAAAGTGATATTAAATTGAATTTTATTCAATATAAAATACACAATTATACAAATGTGATTTGTATAATGAGATATGAGATATCTTATTACATGTGGTTATGCAAATATGATTTGCATAACCTATGATTGTGTAAAATGGTAAATAGGTGGTAACAACTATCACCATTATTTAAACTCATTTGCAAGAAGGACTGTTTACTTGAAAGTTAATTTTTTGGAATTCTCTTCAAAAACTCTCTCAACCTTCTCTCAACTTTCTCTTCATTCCCTTTCACCAAAAGAAGTCCCACCACTGTCCTTTTACGCAAGGAGAACAACCGAGAACACTTTTCGGAAGTGTCCAAGTCGTTTGATTGTCCGGTGAGATCGAGTTCTTTGCGATTGAGAACACGAAGAGTTCGTGACCGGAGAAGGATTTCGTAAAGAACGGTTCTTCAAGATGCAAGTAAATACTTATTGTTTTTCCTTCTAAAAGCGTGTTTAGCCTAGTTTTTATACGATTGAAATGGTTTTAAAGAAACCGTAGGATAGAAATGGTTTTAAATAAACCGTTTTTCATAACGAAACCACGACGATTCAATCGTCTTTTCTGCTGCGGGAGTTTAATTCCATTCAATCTGTATCAGAGCCAATCGTTGGCTTTTTCGTTGTGCAAATGTTTTTTCTTAAAATTAGGTGCGGTGTACTTCAATTAAAATTGTGGTTTCAAAAATTTGATGGTTTCGATTTTGGCATTTTTTCTTTAGATTTCCTTTGTTGATGAAATCAATGTAAAAGCCCATGTTTTTGGGGCATTTAAAAAATAAATCGAGTCTGTAAGTCCGATTCTTTGTCGGCAAGACTTGTTGTGAAGAAATCAGAGCGGAAATGGGCGAGAAAGGACGTAGAACAACAAAGGAGTTTGTTATTTTGTCGACGACGTTCTGACGCTTTTATTCGGCGTCTCAACGCTGTCTGCGCGGGCGATGGCTGATATGCAGTGCAACGTTGAAACATCAAGGCGTGGAGCACGCGCGATGCAACAATGTGTGCGTAGTGGGTGGTTCTAGTAGTAGTTTCGCACGAACGTGGCGCGAAGGAGTTTTTTCAAGCTTCGTGGGGACGTGGTTTCATCAATTTTATATATTTTTTATTTTTTTCTAAAATTTCTTTTTCTATTAAATTTATTAATTAATATTTATATAATAGTTATATCAATGTTAGTTAATTAATTTAATGTCCCTAAATGCCAAAATCGGTCCAATTTTAGCTATTTATTCATTTTATGCATAATATGTATGAAATATTTAATTCTATGTGCATAATGTATGTCATATAGATTAAAATCTCACCTTAGGTTAAATATTTGATCTATCATATTTATATTATAAGTTGTATAATATATAGTATGCCTGATAGGTTTATATTATAACTTATAATATAAACCTATCAAGCATACTATACATTATAACACTTATATGATGCCCATTATATCACAATAGCCCTAATTAAATAATTAGGCTACACTACAGTTTATTATGGATCTCATTAACATTAAACTATATATTATGCCTATTATATCACATATCAATGACATAATTACCCTTTTAATGAATTTCAACATTTTAAATCCACTCCACACGGTAAACCCTAATCTAGTCGAATTTGAGCCAACTGGGCGACCTAATGGACCTATAGATGACGAACATCAATGATAGAAGACTAATCGATCAAACTCTTTGACCTGGTTAATCAATATTAATTAACTGTGGTAACACTCCCCTAAAGTCTGTAGCTGCACACTTTCCCACAGAAGAATTAGTTGTGTCTATCAATATAACCAATGCCCGTAACTCGACCCCTCACAGGTTGTTCGTAGTCAAAACTAGGTAAAATTTTCGTTTTACCCCTGAACATCCCTCTCTGACCAGTTAGAGGGTGGACGTTGTTGTTCAAGCTCTAAGACAACACTTAAGGGAACAACCCCTCTACTTTTCCTAGCTCAAGAATGAGTGAATTCCTTCTTGCATAGTTAAGGTCCCAACTCCCTACATGGTCTTGTCTCCAAGAAGATAGGCATATTGGGCAACCAACACAGACTATCATCACTCGTACTAGTTAAAGGGTAGACCCTAACATAAAGGAGTCTGTAACACACTCATGATTAAGGACGACTCACTAATGGTCATCTAATACAGAGCGAGTTTCATTCGCAGTGTTGCTAGAATGAGCTTCACAACCCTACCCGTATACTCTAAAACTATTTTTTTCAATGACTCGAACATGATCCACCTCGTGTGTCCACTACACACCGTTAATGTTCTCTCTATTAATATGACCCTTGAGCTCAGTTTATTGGATTATGTTTATAAAGTGTCAGATACTAAGTTTGAATAGCAAATATCCTTTATTAATTAATTAGACAACTGTTACAAACTTCACGAGATTAGAGCATACACTCTAGCAAACTCCCACGTGAACTGAGCTAATCGAGTACATTATACATTTCCAAAATTTAAAGTAATACACAAAAGTAATAGAATGAACTACGACATTGAATACCCTTTACAATACTCTCACATGCCCTAGTTAGGAAGCAGACGTAGACCTAGACTCCATAGGTGACCCTCAAACCCCTTAGTCATGAGAGCCTTTGTAAATGGATCAACAACATTGTGCTCAGAAGCTATTTGCGTGACAGTCACGTCTCTGTGGTGCACAATCTCTCGTATCAGATGATACTTGTGTTGGGATTTTTGTCCTAATCTCATGTTTCTAATTCAATGTTTCAAAATAATAAGAGTTATTTATTTCATTACTTTGTGTCTCGCAATATTTACAAACTTTTCCAATAAACTAAGCTCCAGGGTCACTGAGTTTATGAGAGTACTAGAACTTGAACGATGTGTAGTGAACACAAAAGGAGGATCACGTTCGAGTTAATGACCCGAATGGTCTACAATATATGGATAGGGTTGGAGACCTAATCATGGATACGCTGTGATGCGACTCGCTTTGTATTAGATTAAAACGAGGTGATCTGACACGTTCATGTGGTTAACATGCGAGTGGGGGCATCCAGTGCAATGAGATTATACAAGACCGAACCGTGAATTATTAGACCTACTGATGTAACACCGTTGACAATAAGGACTAATAACTTCGTAGATGACCATTAGTGACTCGACCTGAATCCTGAGCGTGTTACAGACTCCTGTCTGCGGGGGTCTGTCCTTTGACTAGTACGGGTGAGGGTGTTCATAGTTACTGGACCAATATGCCTATTTTCTCAGGGGCAGGACCAAGCAGGGAGCTAGGAACATAACTACGCGAGATGGAATTACTCGTTCCCGCCTTTAGGGAAAATAGAGGGGTTGTTCCCTTAAGTGTTGTCCCAGGGCTTGGAAACATGAGGCCCACCTTCTCACTTGCCCGAGAAGGGTGTTGTGTATTGTTAGACCATCACAATACGTTGTTCATTAGAGAAGCAGTGGAGACTTAAGAAACAAGAGGTAGACACAGGGGTTATACGATAATTTGACCCAGCCGTGTCTACGAACAAACTGTGAAGGGTCGACTGATGGGTATTGGTTAGATCAGTGGACACTTAATATTCTGCACGTATGGGAGTGCAACTAGGGCTATAGTGGAGTGTTACCGTAGCTAATGAATGTTGATTAACTGGGTAAAAGCGTTTCATAGGTTAATCTTGGATCATTGGATCCCGTCGCTGTATGTCCATTAGTCCAAGTGGGAGTTTGTTACAAAAATTGGAAAAACAAGATAAATAAAATTTTGGTAACTGACGACATTAAGTTCGTGGTCTCTGAGGAGTGTCCTTAGATGTCGGGCTCGACTGCATGGCGAAGTGTTCATGATGAATACGATCGATGCATCAGGGCCAATGAAAAAGCCAAGGTCTATATCATTGCTAGCATGTCTGATGTTTTGGCAAAGAAGCATGAGCTGATGGTCACCGCTAAGGAGATTATGGAGTCCTTGCATAAAATGTTTGGACAAAAGCCCTTTCAAGTCCCGCATGACTCGCTCAAATACGTCTTCAATGCACGGATGAAAGAGGATGTTATGTCCGTGAACATGTTCTAGACATGATGACCAACTTTAATCTAGCAGGGATGAACGAAGCTTCGATCAACGAGTCGAGCCAGGTCTGCTTTATCTTGGAGACTCTTCCGACGAGTTTCCATAAGTTTCGTAGCAATACTTATAAACAAAATTAGCTACACTCTGACTACCCTCCTCAATGAGCTACAGAATTTCCAGCCCTTTATGAGGATCAGGGCACCAGATTATGAGGCAAATGTTGCCTACAGGTCATATCACAGGGGTTCGACCTCTAGGTATAAACCTGTTGCATCTTCACGCTCGAAAGTGAAGAATAGGATGAGAGGGATAAAACTGATCGTGTTGCCGCCCACAAGGGCAAGACGGTCAAGAAAGTTGCAGAAAAATGAAAGTGTTTCCACTACAATTGGGACGACCGCTGAAAGAGAAACTGTACCAAAATTCCTAGCCGAGAGGAAGAATCAAGGTAAATGTGATTTACTTGTGACTGAAACCTGTTTAGTTGAGAGTAGTGACTCTGCCTGGATATTGGATTCGGGCGCGACTAACCATGTTTGTTCTTCTTTTCAGGGAATTGATTCCTGGTAGCAGCTGCGAGAGGATGAGGTGACTCTACGAGTTGGATCTAGGAAAATAGTCTCTGCTACAGTGATCGACAATGTGAAGCTCCGTTTCGGTGGAAAGTACTTATTAGTAGATAATTTGTACATTGTACCAGGGTTTACTAGAAACCTTGTTTCCATTTCCTTCCTTATTGAACAATGCATATCTGCTTCCATTGAATCCAATAGAGCGTTTATTTCTTTGAAAGGCAATCTTATTTGTTCAGCTTCACTTGAGTCTAATCTGTATGCTTTGAAACCTAATTCGGTCAAAAGTGTTTCGAATACTGAATTGTTTAAAACGGCAGAATCGGGAACTAAAAGGGCGAATATTTCTCCTAAGAAAAATGCCCATCTTTGGCATCTACGGTTAGGCCACATTAATCTCAATAGGATTGAGAAACTAGTGAAGAGTGGACTTCTAAACGAGTTGGAAGAAAACTCTTTATCGGTGTGTGAGTAATGCCTTGAGGGAAAAATGACCAAACGTTCTTTTAGTGGAAAGGGATATAGAGCCAAAGAGCCCCTTGAGTTAGTATATTCTGACCTTAGAGGTCCGAATGTTAAAGATCGAGGAGGTTATGAATACTTTGTGTCTTTCATAGATGATTGAGGTATGGGTATATATACCTAATGCATAAAAAGTCTGAAACTCTTGAAAAGTTCAAGAAGTAGAAGACTGAGGTTGAGAACCTATTAGGTAAATCGCTTAAAACACTTCGATCGGATCGAGGTGGAGAGTAGACCTAGGCTCTCTAGGTGACCCTCAAACACCTTAGTCGTGAGAGCCTTTGTAAATGGATCAGCAACATTGTGCTCTGAAGCTATCTGCGTGACAGTCAGGTCTCCGTGGTGCACAATCTCTCGTATCAGATGATACTTATGTTGGGATTTTTGTCCTAATCTCGTGTTTCCAATTCACTGTTTGAAATTAATAAGAGTTATTTATTTCATTACTTCGTGTCTCGCAATATTTAAAAACTTTTCCAATAAACTAAGCTCCAGGGTCACTGAATTTATGAGAGTACTGAAAATTGAACGGTGTGTAGTGGACACAAAGGGAGGACCACGTTCGAGTTAATGACCCGAACGGTTTACAGTATATGGATAGGGTTGGAGACCTAATCCTGGATACGCTGTTGATATGGCTCGCTTTGTGTTAGATACAAACGAGGTGATCTGACTCGTTCATGTGTGTAACATCTTAGTGGGGGCATCCTGTGCAATGAGATTGTAAAAGACTGGACCGTGAATTATTAGACCTACTGATGTAACATCGTTGACAGTAAAGACTAATAACTTCGTAGATGACCATTAGTGACTCGACCTGAATCCACGAGCGTGTTACGCACTCCCGCACTGCGGGAAGTCCGTCCTTTAACTAAATGCGGGTGAGGGTGGTCACAGTTACGGGCCTAATATGCCTATCTTCTCAGGGGCAGGACCAAGCAGGGAGCTGGGAACATAACTACACGAGATGGAATTCACTCGTTCCCGCCTTTAGGGAAACTAGAAGGGTTGTTCCCTTAAGTGCTGTCTCCAGGGCTTTCAAACTGGGGGCCCACCTTCTCACTGGCCCGAGAAGAGTGTTCTGTATGGTTGGACCATCAGAATATGTTGTTCATTAGTGAAGTAGTGGAGACTTAATGAACAATAGGTAGACACAGGGTAAAACGATAATTTGACCCAACCATGTCTACGAAAAACTTGTGTAGGTTCGACTGATGGGTATTGGTTATATCAGTGGACACTTAATATTATGCACTGACGGGAGTTCAACTACGGTCTATAGTGGAGTGTTACCGTAGCTAATGAATGTTGATTAACCGGGTAAAAGAGTTTCATAGGTTAATCTTGGATCATTGGAGCCTGTCACTGTAGGTCTATTAGTCCAAGTGGGAGTTTGTTACAAAACTTGGAAAAACAACATAAACACAATTTTTGTAACTGATGACATTAAGTTCGTGCTCTCTGAGGAGCGTCCTCAGATGTCGGGCTCGACTACATAACGAAGTGTTCGTGATGCATACGATCGATGGATCAGGGCCAATGAAAAGGCGAAGGTCGATATCATTTCTAGCATGTCTGATGTTTTGTCCAAGAAGCATGAGTTGATGGTCACCGCTAAGGAGATCATGGAGTCCTTGCAGAAAATGTTTGGACAACATCCCTTTCAAGTCCGGCATGACTCGCTCAAATACATCTTCAATGCACGGATGAAAGAGGGGTCGTATGTCTGTGAAAATGTTCTAGACATGATGATCCACTTTAAATTAGCAGAGATGAACGAGGCTTCGTTCGACGAGTGGAGCCAGGTTTCTTTTATCTTGGAGACTCTTCCGAAGAGTTTCATTCAGTTTCGTAGCAACGTTGTTATAAAAAAATTAGCTACACTCTGACTACCCTCCTCAATGAGCTATAGAATTTACAGTCGTTTATGAGGATCAGGGCACCAGATTCTGAGGCAAATGTTGCCTACACGTCACATACAGGGGTTCGACCTCTAGGACTAAACCTGTTGCTTCTTCACGTTCGAAAGGGAACAATAGGATGAGAGGGGTAAAACTGACCGTGTTGCCGCCCATTAGGAAAGTGGTTCCACTGCAATGGGGACGACCACTGGAAGAGAAACTGTACCAAGTTCCTAGCCGAGAGGAAAAATCAAGGTAAATGTGATTTACTTGTGACTGAAACCTGTTTAGTGGAGAGTAGTGACTCTGCGTGGATGGATTCGGGCGCCACTAACCATGTTATTCTTGTTTTCAGCGAAATTATTCCTGGTAGCCGCTGCGAGAAGGTGAGGTGACTCTACGAGTTGGATCTGGGGAGATAGTCTCACCTACAGTGATCGACAAAGTGAAGTTCCATTTCGGTGGAAAGTACTTATTATTAGATAATTTGTACATTGTACCAGGGTTTACTAGAAACCTTGTTTCCATTTCATGCCTTATTGAACAATGTATATTTGTTTCCATTGAATCCAATAAAGTGTTTATTTCATTCAAGGGCAATCTTATTTGTTCAGCTTCACTGGAGTCTAATCTGTATGCTTTCAACCTAATTCGGTCAATAGTGTTTTGAATACTGAATTGTTTAAAACGACATAATCGCGAACTAAAAGAGCGAATATTTCTCCTATGAAAAATGCCCACCTTTGGCATCTACGATTAGGTCACATTAATCTCAATAGGATTGAGAAACTAGTGAAGTGTGGACTTCTAAACGAGTTGGAAGAAAACTCTTTATCGGTGTATGAGTCATGCCTTGAGGGCAAAATGACCAAACGTCCTTTTAGTAGAAAGGGATATAGAGCCAAAGAGCCCTTTGAGTTAGTACATTCTGATCTCAGGGGTCCGATGAATGTTAAAGATCGGGGAGGTTATGAATACTTCGTGACTTTCATAGATGATTACTCGAGGTATGGGTATATTTACCTAACGCATAAAAAGTATGAAACTCTTGAAAACTTCAAGAAGTAGAAGACTGAGATTGAGAACCTCTTAGGTAAATCGCTTAAAACACATCGATCGGATCGAGCTGGAGAGTAGACCTAGGCTTTCTAGGTGACCCTTAAACACCTTAGTCGTAAGAGCCTTTGTAAATGGGTCAGCAACATTGTGCTCTGAAGCTATCTGCGTGACAGTCGCGTCTCCGTGGTGCACAATCTCTCGTATCAGATGATACTTGTGTTAGGATTTTTTTCCTCATCTCGTATTTCTAATTCAATGTTTGGAATTAATAACAGTTTTTTATTTCATTCTTTTGTGTGTTGCAATATTTACAAACTTTTCCAATAAACTAAGCTCTAGGTTCATTGAATTTATGAGAGTACTAGAACTTAAACGGTGTGTAGTGGACACACAGGGAGGATCACGTTTGAGTTAATGACCCGAACCGTCTAAAGTATATGGATAGGGTTGGAGAGCTAATCATAGATACGTTTTGGATGCGACCTTCTTTGTATTAGATTCAAACGAGGAGATCTGACACGTTCATGTGCTTAACATGCGAGTGGGGGCATCCTGTGCAATGAGATTGTACAAGACCGGACCGTGAATTATTAGACCTACTGATGTAACACTGTTGACGGTAAGGACTAATAACTTCGTAGATGACCATTAGGGACTGGACCTGAATCCTGAGCGTGTTACAAGCTCCTGTCTGCAGGGGTCTGTCCTTTAACTAGTACGTGTTAGGTCGATATCTTGTAACACCGAAGTTACAAGAAAACTCACCCGACAAGATCTTGGCAAAAAGTCAGATAAGACGACAAAGGTTGAAAGGCTTTTAAGTTGACGGTTCACGGAACACCTTCTACCTGGAGATCGAGTCGCCGTCTGAGTTAGGATAAATCGGTTTTATGAGCATGCGTGAGCTGTGTGAAGTAATAAAATTTGTTTATCACCTATACATCGTAGGTTAAAATCAAGTATAAATGTTATACTCGGATGTTTCGCGTAGATTTAGTATATGTTTTAGTTAGCCGAAATATATTGCTAAGTATTTTATACCCTAACCGTCAATAACACTTTGGTTGGAGATAAGTAATGTACTTTTAACTATAGCGTCCCTACAAGTTCACACCGTGAGATCATGCTTGGCTTTGGGCTGCCCTGAGAGCGGACTCCATTCGGAGAGTGTTTGCATGAGTCAATATCAAGGTGAATAGGGGAAGTCGTTCATAGTAAGTGGGAGAAGGAAGTGTGTCAACGCATCCTACGGTATCTTCCATTAGGTCGCACCGTGAGATTCCTATAATGCACCTGCATGTCTGCCCTGGAGCGACCTTACAAGTCGGAGGGTTGTATTATAGGATTCGGAACACCGCGAACTCCAAAAACATATTGGGTCTCTTAGATCCATTTTCATTCATGTCTTTCCAATTTCGGGAGCATAATGATCCTGATCCTTGAGGTCAGAAAATGGAAGGTTACACTTACAATAATTACTAAGTGTTAGCAAATTCTCGACCAAATGTGCGATAACTAAGTTACTATAGGAATAAGAGTTATTCTGATGATAGAATTTAGTCAAGATAGTCTGGGTTCAACGGAGGAATGGTCGGTCACCCCTTGGTGAAGGTTATTCTGAACCGTTGAAATATTATTGCAAACATAATAATGATGGGTACATTATTTTTTGCTAACCTAGATTGTATTATAAAGGTTAATATTTTTTACTAAAAATGATATGTATTTGTTTTCAGCATGACAAGCTCATTAGTTCAACTATTAGCTTCCGAAAAACTTAACGGCGACAGCTAAACAACATGGAAAACAAATCTGAATACAATACTAGTAATAGATGTCTTGAGATTTGTCTTAACTGAGGAATGTCCTCAGGCCCCTGCCTCAAATGCTAACTGAACTAATCGGGAAGCTTAAGATCGATGGGTTTAGGCTAACGATAAAGCCCGTGTCTATATTCTTGCCAGCATGACTGATGTATTGGCTAAGAAATACGAATCCTTTGGCACAACTAAGGCTATCATGGATTCGTTAAAAGAGATGTTCGGGCAAACATCATCGATTCTAAGACACGAGGCTATTAACTACATTTACAACAAGCGTATGAAGGATGGGACCACTTTTAGAGAACATGTCCTGGACATGATTGTCCACTTCAACATTGCTGAAGTAAATGGTGGCGCCATCGATGAGGCAAATTAGGTTAACTTTATAATGGAGTCTCTACCGAAGAGCTTCCTACCATTTCAGACGAGTGCTTCTCTGAAGAAAATAAAGTTTTATCTGACAACCTTTCTTTACGAGCTCTAACGTTTTCAAACTCTTAAAAAAGGTAAAGGGAAAGAGGGGGAGGCAAATGTTGTCACGACCAAGAAAGTTTTAAGAGGATGGTCCTTTAAAACTAAAGTTGGACCTTCAAAGGACATGAATGTTCAAACGAAAAAGAAGGGTAAGGGGCAGGCTCCCATGACAAATAAGGGAAAGAAAGTTGCAGAAAAACGAAAATGTTTTCACTGGAACAAAAATGAGCACTGGAAGAGGAACTGCCCGAAGTACCTCGTTGAGAAAAAAGCAGATAAAGAAGTACAAGGTAAATATGATTTACCAGTGGTTGAAACATGTTTAGTTGAGTTTGATACCTCAACCTGGATATTGGATTCAGGGGCCACTAATCATATTTGATTCTCTTTTCAGGAAACTAGTTCCTGGAAAAAGCTAAAAGAATGCGAGATCACCTCAAGGTTGGAAAAAGAGAGGTTGTCTCGGTCGATGCAGTGGGAGACTTGAAGTTGTATTTTGATGATAGATATATCGTACTTAGAGATGTTTTGTATGCTCCTAAAATGAAACGGAACATAATATCTATCACGTGTATATTTGAACAAATGTATAAAATATCCATTGAAATCAATGAAGCGTTCATTTTCAGAAAAGGTATTCAAATTTGTTATGCTATACAAGAAAACAACTTATATATGTTAAGACCAACTAAAGCAAAATTTTTCTTCAATACTGAGATGTTTAGAATACTCGAAACTCATAATAAAAGACAAAAAGTTTCTTCCAATGCCTATTTATGGCACTTAAGAATTGGTAACATAAATCTCAATAGGATTAGGAGATTGGTTAAGAATGAACTCCTAAATTAGATAGAAGACAATTCTTTACCTCGATGTGAGTCTTGTCTATAGGGAGAAATGACTAAGAGATCTTTTACTGGAAAAGGTCTCAGAGCAAAAGTACCCTTAGAGCTCGTACATTCGGACCTCTGTGGACCGATGAATGTCAAAGCTCGTGGTTGGTATGAATATTTCATTAGTTTCATTAATGATTATTCAAGGTATGGTCATATTTACCTAATGCATCACAAGTCTGATCCTTTTGAAAAGTTCAAAGAATATATGACTGTGGTTGAGAACCAGTTAGGTAAAACGATTAAGACACTTCGATCAAATCGAGGTGGGGAGTACATGGACTTAAGATTCAAAGACTAAATGATAGAGCATGGAATCAAGTCACAACTCTCTGCACTTAATATGCCTCAGGAGAATGGTGTATCTGAAAGAAGAAACATAACCTTGTTGGACATGGTTCGCTCAATGATGAGTTTTGCTAAGTTGCCTGATTCCTTTTGGGGACATGCATTACAAACTACCGTCTATAATTTGAACAACGTTCCCTCTAAAAGTGTGTTAGACACACCTTATGAGTTATGGAAAGGGCGTAAAGGTAGTTTACGTCACATTAGGATCTGGGGATGCCCAGCGCACGTGTTGGTGCAAAATCCTAAAAAATTAGAACGTCGTTCAAAGTTATGCCTGTTTGTAGGTTATCCAAAAGAAACAAAAGGTTGTCTATTTTATGATCCTCGAGAGAATAAGGTTTTTGTGTCGACAAATGCAACATTCTTAGAGGAAGACCACATCGGAAGTCATCAACTTCGCAGTAGACTAGTATTAAATGAACTTTCCAAAGACGCTACAAATAAAGCTAGTTCATCTACTACAGTAGTAGATACAACTAATACATCTGGCCAGTCACATCCTTCTCAATAATTGAGAATACCTCGACGTAGTTGGAGGGTTGTTCATCAACCTCACCGTTTTTTGGGTTTAACTTAAACTCAAGTCGTCATACCTGATGACGACATAGAGGATCCATCGACCTATAAACAGGCCATGAAAGATGTAGACTGTGACCAGTGGGTAAAAGCCATGGACCTCGAAATGGAGTCTATGTACTTCAATTTCGTCTGGGTACTTGTAGATCAACCAAATGACGTAAAATCAATTGGTTGTAAGTGGATCTATAAGAGAAAACGAGACAAAGCCGGTAAAGTACAGACTTTTAAGGCTCGACATGTGGCAAAGCGTTATTCCAAGAGAGAAGGAGTGGACTATGAAGAAACCTTTTCTCCCGTTCCCATTCTTAAGTCGATTAGAATACTCTTGTCCATCGCCTTTTTTTATGACTATGAAATTTGGCAGATGGATTGTAACGCCCAGAACTCCAAGTACCTTTATTCCTGAATTATGGGTTAATTTAATGCAAATTAAATTAGTCGAACCTTAGAATTTCTTGTTTTATTTTCTCAGTTTTTGAAATTTAGGAGAATCCATATGGGTTTACTAAATATAAGTTAAATTGGATTATTTAGTTATGGCTAAGGGCTTTTTGAAGCATTTAAATATGATTAAGGGTATTTTTGTAGTTAGAAGTTGATAGAAGGGCATTTTGGTAAATTTAGATTGAAGGAGGAATCTAGGGTTTTCATCTCCTCTTTTGTCCTATTGTTGCACAACTCCCAAGAGCCATCTTCTTCTCCATTCTCCCCAAACTCACGATAACCCAGCTCCCCTTGTCGCCGCCGACCACGAGCCACCTGTCGTCAACTCCCACGTCACGCGACGTCTAGCCGAGCCGCGACCACTCCACAACGCACGAGCAACTCGTTCGAGCTGCAAGTCGAAGTCACCTTTCGACCGTGAGTTGCCGTCAGTTGGAGCAGCCGAACAACCATCGTCTTCTGTCGAGCTCGAGCCGCCGCACACCGTTCTGTGGGTTCGCGATCGCACGCGACATCTGGCCGTGCGGTGGAGAGCGGATTGAGGGTCGCCGTCACCAGATGCAAGCCACCGGATCGGTCTTCAGTTGAGGAGTCGCCGCCGTTCGAATCAGTGAGGAAGAAGGAAGGTTTGATCTCCGTTGGTTCGACCGGTTCACGCCTGTTCTGATCGGTTTTCGTAGTTTCAAGATCGGTTTTGAATAGATCGACTCACGACGTTCACAGATCGACTTCCACGCGTCGACACGCAGTCTCCGACATCGCGACGCGCCGCCACCACGCGCGCCGCCGGCCATGCGCCGGCCGCGAGGAGCTGCTTTTCCGATCCACCTGTTTTGATCCCCCGAGTTCATTTTCAGCCTCCGTGAGTAGTAATTCGACTTATCTTTTATTGGATGTGAAAAATAAGTTTACTTATTATGTGTCTAATTAGGAAAATGGATTGGATTGAAGGAATTCGAGTACCGAGCAAGTCTGATAGGAACCTTGAATTAGGAACGGAGCTTGAAGAGTTGCAAGCTATGTTAAGGTAAGGGATTTTCTACAAATGATCTTAAAAAGGGAAGTAAATATGGTTTCTTGGAAGATGTATTTTAAAAGACGAATTTGAGTACCTATTTCAAAAAGGCGAACTCCCGAGACTTACGCTCATGAACTTAGAAAAGTAACATTTCAAAAGGTCTTAAAGGATCTCGAGTAAATGATTTTCAAAAAAATGATTTTGAAAATGGGAGCTAGCGCATTTATGAAATAATTATTGTAAAAGGTGAAGTTCAAAGGTATCTCCAAAAAGAGTATTATCATGAGTTTATCTTAAAGAATGATGTTCTAGGGTTTATGCTTAAGGCTTGAACTTCGGAAAGGAATATTTTAAAGGATTTGAAATGACCCTAAGTAAGAAATTTTTCCAAAAGATTTAAGGGTTTGAGAGGGCCCAAACTGATATGACTTCAAAGTATTTAGAATGAGTTTTGATACAATCATGTATAGTTATGTGATCTGAGATCTTGCATATCTGTTACTGTGTTGGATATATATATATACGTATTTTAACTACAAACGCAGTTATGATTTACGATTAATAGTCATGTTATGATTTATGGGTTATATGATTGTTGCATCATTATGAATGCATAGATATATCTGATTGAATAATGGGACCTCATGCATATTGTATGTATATGAACATGTCATGTAGGCTGTGGCAATTGGTCTCCTGAGAACTTATGCATGGTAAAACATGCATTAGAGACCCTATGGGTCAATATTACAGGGGTCTGTGAGGGACTCAATATTACAGGGGTCTGTGAGGGACTCAATATTACAGGAGTCTGTGAGGGACTCAAACCTACAGGGGTCTGTGAGGGACTCAAACCTACAGGGGTCTGTGAGGGACTCAAAATGAAAAGACTCAGGTAGACTCAATTGACCACGCATAGCCAAAGAGGAAAATTCATGATTTTATGAAAGAAAGTTTTAGGTCCCACTCTGAAAGCTTTATGATTTTAAAAGTCACGATTATAGTCATGTTTAAAAGTCGATTTGAAGGAAAATCATATGCATGTGTTTGCATTTCCCGACCCCCA
The DNA here is from genome assembly GCA_036507285.1 of Trichosanthes cucumerina. Classification (NCBI taxonomy): domain Eukaryota; kingdom Viridiplantae; phylum Streptophyta; class Magnoliopsida; order Cucurbitales; family Cucurbitaceae; genus Trichosanthes; species Trichosanthes cucumerina. The sequence goes on along the minus strand of CM071837.1, from coordinate 10,398,110 downwards.
CTTAGTGGGTATTTTATAATACTCATCCCTCTACCTTTGTTGCGTTTCTCTGTTTTAAAATGTTTTCAGGTAGAGTCGAGAGCATACTAGGCGAGTGGCATGGATGCGCTACAGAGGCCATGGGAACCGAGACATGAATTCCGCATCCATGATTAAGAAAGAATTTTAAATGATTATTGTTTTCCGCTTATGTAGTACAGAGTTTTGAAACTAGAGGCCGAACTTAATTATGTTTCTTGTAAACGTTTTGTATTTCTATGGGATCCCAAACTTAAATTGATTTTTATTTATCCACTTTTACTTATTTAAATTTCCAGTTAAGGCCTCGAATGCATGCATGAGTAGTAATGTCCCTAGGGAATTATGTTTTAAAAGTAGGGGCATTACAAGGATGTCAAGACTGCCTTTCTAAACGGCGATCTCGAGGAGAGGATCTATATGCCTCAACAAGAGGGGTTTATTGCACAGGGTTAAGAACAAAAAGTTTGTCGGCTTCAGAAATCCATTTATGGGTTGAAACAAGCTTCTAGATCTTGGAATATAAGATTTGATAATGCGATCAAATCTTATGGTTTTGACCAGAATGTTGACCAGCCTTGTGTGTACAAGAAGATCGTCAATTCTACTATAGCGTTCTTAGTTTTATATGTTGACGACATTCTACTCATTGAGAATGATGTTGGTTACTTGACTGAGATCAAGAAATGGCTAGCTACACATTTCGAAATGAATAATTTTGGAGATGCACAGTATGTTCTAGGGATTCAAATTGTTTGGAACCGCAAGAACAGAACACTAGCCATGTCTCAAGCAACTTATATCAACAAAATATTGTCTAGGTATAAGATGTAGAATTCCAAAAGAGGTTTGTTACCTTACAAATATGGAATTCATTTACCTTCTAAGCAAGATTTGAAAGGGGGTAAAGAATCAACTTCTAACTTGTTTACAAGTCCATTCATAGACAGTCTCTCAATCCGGTTGAGATTGATATGACCAAGCATAAGATGCCATAGATAGGTACTATTATTTGGAGAAATTCTTTGCCTTTTGTTTTGAGTGTTAGCATTTTTAAACATCTCATGATTTCAAATTGTTTTCGTTTTGTTCGGTTTCAGTACGTAGAAGCCATTTTTCAATTTAGCAGAACAAATATTGACACATTCTTTTAAAAGGAAAGCTTCATTAATTGAAAAGGAAAAACAATATCCAAGTTCTATTAAACACGAGATAGAAATTAAGATCCTTTTAAGCTTAGGAACTATATACAGATTCTTTGAGCTCAGCAAGGTATTTGGGCGGTTTCTCTTCTAGTTCCCATCCATGTTGTAGTGGAAACATTTTCCTTTATCTGCAAGCTTGACTTTTCCCTTGCCTTTATCAGCAGCAGATGTCTTCCCTTTCCCTCCAATTTTCTTCTTTCGGGTCTTCTTAAGCTCAGAAGAAGAGCTACAGGACTTAGTCCCAGAGGATGAACCCTTCTCGAACCTTCTTCAATGGGCAAACAGATTTGCCTCTCCATCAGCCTGTCCCTTCTTCTTCATAAGAGACTGGAAAGTCTGTAATTCATTAAGGAGAGTAGTTAGGTTATACTCTATCTTGTTCATCTTCGCATTGCTGCGGAATTACAGGAAACTCATCGGAAGAGATTTCAGGATGAACGATACCTTACTTTGCTCGTCAATGACCGCTCTGTTCATCTCAACCACGTTGAAGTGGACCATTAGATCAAAAATGTGTTCTCTCACCGATGACCCCTGCTTCATACGGGAGTTATAAACGTATTTTACGGATTCGTGCCGAATCTATCCAGACGGTTGTCCAAACATTTCTTGCAGTGAACCCATGATCTCACGAGCTGAGACCATGCCCTCGTGCTTTTTAGCCAGAACTTCATAAACACTAGTGAAGATGTAGACCTTGGCCTTATCATTGGCCTTCATCCAACGGTCGTACGCTTCCTTAACAAATTGAGGAGCGTTACGAGCAGGGATATGAGGACATTTCTCAGCTAGTACAAACCGTAGGTCGTAAACAACGAGAATCGTATTCAAGTTGGACTTCTACGTATTAAAATTCTCACCAGTTAAACGGTCGCTTTTAAGTAAGGCTATTATTGAGGACGACATGTTGAAAATCCAAAATATTTCTAATTAGTTATGCCTTTTAAACCCATTGTAAAAACCAATATAATTTAGCAAAATTATTAAAGAACCCTAGTGTTTAAACTAAACCCACTGTTTAAGTTAAACTTTTAATTCTGCAACGATACTTCAAGGGTTTAGAACAAAAGCCTCCGTCAGGCGGTCAGTCATTCCTCCCTTGAATTGAGACTTTCACAGCCAATTCCCACTACCAGAATATCTCATGTCCCAATGGTCCTTAGCAATCGTTTCTTTGTTCAAGGATTTGTTAACTAACTTAATTCATATCGTAAATGTGACCCTACCATTTTTAGATCCAATAGGCCCGATCCAACAGGCTATTATTAAGAAAGACAACTGCTGGCAAACAACCTAAGAGACCCTATCCATTTCTGGAGTTTGCGGTGTTCTGATCCATATAGTCAGGCTCTCCGTAGGGCTTCGCTGTTCCAGGACAACCTAGAAGGCGGACTATAGAAATCTCATGGTGCGACCTAATGAAGGAGACTGTAGGATACATTGACACGCGTCCTGTTCCCAGTTACTATGGATACTTCCCTCAGTCACCTTGGTACTCAACCATGCAAATACATACCGTAGGGGGACGCCCTATTGACGCCACATAGCCGATCAAGGAACTGACGGTGTGAACTTTTGAGGACGCGAGAGAAAACTCGATGCGAACATCTGGTTTTCTCCCACTGAAGTTCCTAAGATTAGGGCATAGTTTTAACTTAGTCAGATTCGGGCTAAAAGAATCTATCTAAGTTGTTGACGATTATAACTATTATAACTAGGTCTTAAAACCTTATGTCTAGGTGAAAAAAACATTTTAATTACCTAGAGATAAAGACAGAACTAAGGTTAATTCAACTCAGGTTCCGGATCAGTTCCCAAGTATGAGGTGTTCCGTTAACCGTCAGCTTAGGTACCCCCAGCCTTAGACACAACTTCACCGGTATAGTTCCCTTATAACCAAAGTCCTAAAGTCCTACTATATTTAAAACTATTTAAAATACTACGTACGACTAATTTCTAATCATATTATAAATTGAAACTTAGGTCTAAATTAATTTTAAACGATTTTAAACTAATTAAATTTTAACCCAAGTTCCTATGTTTGCATGCATTTATTTATTATAGGTTATGGTTTCTAAAAGCCCTTTAATTTATAACTTTTAAAAATTTTAATAATAAACCTATGATAAATAAATTATATTATAAATCCAACAATCAATATTCAAATTGGAATTATAAAAGAAATGCAACTAATTGAATTATAAAACTGCTTAAACAAAATATCATTTATTTTAAACAAAGTAATTTCATGCTCCATGCAATTTATTTTTCATATAATCAAATTATAACGCTTATAATTAATTACTCATAAAAAAATAAATTAGTCATGCATTCAACCATATTCATAGAACATTTATATGAATAAAATGCATGAACATGCTTATCCTAAGGTGGGAATAATCTAAATGACATTAATAAATATAAATAGTATAAAATCAGAATAATTTTGCCCCTAAAGTGCACAAAAAATAAATTACATTAATTTATTTCATAAAATCGGTCCAAAAACACCCTGAACCAACCTAAAACCGCTCGAACAAGACAAAAAACAATTGAACCAATCGAATCGGGTTGCAGCTGCTGGAATGTCCCACGACGTTGCAACGCTGTGACCAGCGTTGCAACGCCTGCTTCGTCGGCTTGCGCGCATGGTATTGGGGTAACGTTGCAACACTGATGGGAAGCGTGGCAACGCTGCTGACCCCTTGATCGCCCGCATCGATAGGGAATGCTTGCGTTGAAACGTTGTTCTTCAGCGTTGCAACGGTGCTGCTTCGACAGTAGCTTTCCTCCCTGAACACATCAACTTCAACTTGCAATTTCTCCCTCGATTCTCAACCGAAATGCTCGAAATTTGTCCCGAATGACTCGTGACTCAATTAGAGACTCAATTTTTCACTTTTTTGCCCAAAAATGCAGGGGCCTTTACATACTAATTGATCAAAATCAAAGTAAACTAACGCCAAAACATTCCTAAACAAGTTTTACAGCAAACCAAATGCATTTCCCACCAAATCAATGCAATTTTGTTTCAAAAGAAAACAAATCAAGCATTGCTTTGATAACACTTTATTGAAATAATAACACTTTATTACATTAATTAGAACATAATTACAAACTACGAGTTTTAGGGCACAAATCCCAACAATTGTCACACCTCGTCCCAGCCTACTTGCTTAACATAGGAAGAGATGCAAAGACAGGGAAAACCAACCCTTTTATTGGCTTTCCCAAGCTAACCCAAGACTTAACCTAAAATAAAATGCAACACAACACGTTTGATCAAGAAAGATTGAACACTGAAATACACATATAAACGAAACGCATTTACTTCTGTTACTATGTTCTTTAGCTAGTCATAAAGCTTTCAAGTTTATTACAACCCATCTAATATGATCTCACTACAAACCATATACAAAAGACAATGTATATAGAAGGAGCTAAAATGACAAGGTGGCAAACAGGTCTTGCAAGGCTAAGCACCAGAAACTCGTCTCCTACCTGGGAAGAGTAAACATAATGAATACGTAAGCTGGGAAGCACAGTGAGTGTCTATTTTTAGAACATTATAAGCTCAAAGGTGAAGCATAATAATGGGCAGACTATAAATAGAAAATAACTTAATATTTCTTTGTAAAAAAAATCAAGCCATGCTTTCAATTAACATATTTAAGTCCCACTTATGCATTGAATAAAAATTCATAATGTAGTACTATAATGATGGTAGATAGATCAATAACGTAAAAGCTCATAAAAATAAAACTCATGGCATGATACCACTTTTGAACCTTAGCAGTGGTAGAGTTATACTTATTCCAATAACATTCATACCTCTCTCACGTGCACGTGGAATGCCATTGGCACTTTGGTTTCCCTTAATACCTTCTCTATGTCCTTCAGTATTAAGGTAAGAGCATTTACTACTCGAATACCTTCTCCTTGTCCTTCTGTATCGAGAAATAACGTTTCCTTCCCCCTAAGTACCTTATCCAATGTCCTTCAGTATTAGGGGTTAACAACAAACATGTGCATAATTTGTTTAGCATGAAAATCATGTTTTAATAATACATACAACAATTTCTTAACACTGACATATTATTTCAGAGGTATGGATTCTCTAGAGGAAATCATTCTTCCATAATTTAGTTTCCATAATTGGATATATAGTTACAAACTAATTCAAAACATGCTTATGTTCCATCAAGAACATTATGTTAAAACCTCTATGAAACCATACATAATTAATTGAAGAATTATTCAATGATCAATATTTATGTTTTTGAAGAAAAACAAAGGTCAAGTATAGTTCTAAAATAGAGTCACTCAATCACCATAAGAGTTCAAAGGATTATAAGCTATTCCTATCTCCATTTATAAGAAGTTATATTATAAATCCAACAATCAATATTAAAAGAAATTAGTAACATTACTTCCTTTCCTTATGCACCTAAAGAAAATATCTAATTCAATCCCATAACTCAATTCAAAATAAGTATACACACTTGGTTGTAAGGTATATATAAATGGTAGAGCATCTCCTTCAATCTCTTGCTAGCAGTTTTTCCTTGCACCTAAAATTTCAGGTTCAACTTTAAGCTTGGGTTGATCAAAATTTATCAACACAACAACCCAATATTTTTTCATAAACCTTAATTAAAACATCTTAGGTTACTTAACTCAAAATTTTAGCTTCTAATTTCTCCTCGTGAGCTCAAAAGTGACTGATCTCCTCACATTGTTCTGCTACCCGAGAACATTGAACACCTCTCAGTTTTATGCACTTTCACCTTCTTCCTCTTCGTATTTTCACGAACGCTGACTCGTTTCGTAATCTACACTCAATGTTAGAGATTTTGACTAAAAAATCATCGAATTTTGTTCAATAAATTAAGAGATATGGTCATTAGAAGTTGACCAATTTTCCAACAACTTGCTATTTTCCTATGAGTTTGACCGCAACTACTTAATAATTTAACTTCGAGGCATCACCTCCTTTGGCTAGCTCCTACTAACTCATTTACATCATAATCCCCTTTTGAAAACACCAAAATAAGTATGTAAATAAACCATAAGTATTTAGTTGTAAACCCGAGATCTTTTTTTGGAACTTCCTTATTATCAAACAACAAAAAGAAAGAAAGAATGAATGTTTAAAACTTGGTTTTCCAAGTTTTAAAAAGACAAGAAATGAAGTGAAAGATAAAAGGAAAACAAGGAAGGAAAAGCTCAAACCATTTTGGTTTCGTTTGCTTTAAAAATAATGAAGAAAATGAAATGAAAGGAATGGATATTATGTTGTGTTTTATTTTTTTTGGAAAATAAAAGGAAAGAAAAGAAAAGAAGATAAAGGAAAGAAAAGAAAAGGAAAAAGAAATGGAAAATGAAAAAGCAAAAAGTGAAAAAGGACAAAAGAACCTCTTCCACCGATTGATCTTTTTTAAAAAGGATTTTCTCTCCATTTTCTTCTCTATCTTTACAAACCAAGCTGAAGTTTCATGGGAGAAGGAGAAAGGAAGAAGAAGGAAGCCATTTTTCGTGAATTTGGAGCTGGTGTTGCAGAAGAAAGGAGAAGAACTCAAGGGGATTCTTTATTGCAGCAAGTTGATCAACCCAGACCAGTCCTGATGTTTTGATCTTCTCGAGCTCCACAGGAAGAGGTAAGGGCTGAGGCTTAGTTTTCCTGAAAGCTAACTCATTTTTATACAAAGTTTATGAAGGAAGCTCGAGCAAAATCTTATGTTAAGTTACTGTTTTGTTAAGAGTAAGGCAGAAGACAGAAATTTGCTGTCAAATCCGAGAAGTCTTTGATGTTTTAGTTATTCTGATCTGTATACTTGGAGTTAGAAGCTCTAATTTGTATGGTTCGAAAGCTTATTTAATTCCCTACAGGGTTTGTGAAGGAATTGTGAGAAGAAAATGATTGGAAGATGTTGTAAATAGCAGGTCCAGTTTCGGGTTGCAGCAGAAAATCGATTCTGGAATAGCAGAAGTTAGTTCCTGGGAAAGAAGCTTTCGAAGTATTTCTGAACCAATCTATTGGGAATCTCATTTTCACGTCTTCATACGAGTTTTACAGAGTTCAAAAAGGAAGAGTTTGGTATAAAGTACATTCTTTTTGGATGAGTAATGAAGAAGTTATGGCTGTCGGAAAACAGGACAGAAAAATCTGAAAATGCTGGAATTTTTGAAAGTGTGTTTTCTTGTAGTTTTAAGGTTAAAAATCATGAGCTCGAGGTTCTAATGGTTGAGTTGGTTTGTTTGACAGGCCAAGAGCAAATAGGTCAAGTTTACAAGCCAAGGTCCTAATTCTAATACTGTGAGTGACTCTATCTTAGAACTATGCTTGACCTATGTTTTTCTTCATGAACATAAGTGTTGATAATCACATCCTGTTTGAACTAGTTATGAATGGCTTCATAGAGTTTTCTAACATAAAGTTCATGATTGAACCTAAGCATGCTTGAAGTTAGTTGTAACTATAAATCCAAATATGGAAACTAAATTGTTAAAGTATGCTTTCTTTTAGAGAATGTTTTGTGTAAATCCACTTGGGAACATGTTTAGATGATAATGTGAAAATGTCAAGAAATGGTTGTATGTGTTATAAAGACATGATTTCCATGGTACACAAATTATGCCCTTGTTTGGGGTTAACCCCTAATACTGAAGAACATTCGAGAAGGTACTTAGAGGGGGAATGAATCATGATATCCCGATACTGAAGGACAATGAGAAGGTATCCGGGAAGTAAATGGTTTTACCTAAATACTGAAGGGCAATGAGAAGGTATTCGGGTAGTAAATGGTTTTACCTAAATACTGAAAGACAATGAAAAGGTATTCGGGTAGTAAATGGTTTTACCTTAATACTGAAGGACATAGAGAAGGTATTAGGGAAAACCAAACGACCAAAGGTATTCCACGTGCACGTGAGAGAGAGAGGTATGAACCTTATTGGTATAAATGTAACTCTACCACCTCTATGGTTTGATGTGGTATCATGTCATGTGTTTTATTGTTATGAGCTTCTACACTATTGATCTATCTACCCTCGATAAGTTAGTACATTTCGAGTTGTGTGCTATGCAAAAGTGGTGACTTAAAACCTGTAAATTGGAAGCATGGTTTGTTTATGTTTACAAACAGATGTTAAGCTATTTTCTACTTATAACCTGTCATTATTATGATTCACCTGTGAGCTTATAATGTTTTAAAGATAGACACTCACTGAGCTTTTTAGCTCATTCTTCCAATGTTTTCAAACCTTTTCAGGTAGAGATCGAGCTCACGGTACGACATCCCGCCATAGCCTTTGGAAGTTTCATAAGTTGTTAGTTTGTACGTGCATTTGGTGTTGTATAGCAAGTCGTTATGTAGTTATAGAAGTTTTGTGCATTAGTGGTTGTATAAACATTGAGTTGTCTTGTGATGTTTTGATGCACTTGACTTTTAGTTTCCAAGAGAGACTTATGAAGGGTTTCTCATTGTGTATGTTTAATAGTTGTCCAGTTTCTGTTGTGTTATGTTAAAATGTTCCATATGCGAACATAGTATGTTTATCAGGACAACAGGGTCAGCAGGTATTGTTAAGAAGTAAACAATGTCTGTTGGTTTCACGTCGCCTTTCGGGCTAAGTAGCAGGTAGTTCGGGAGGGGGCGTGACATTAGTCAACTTATCCTAAGTTTGTGAGATATAAGATCTTCCATCCAATATATTGAACCTAAAATTTCCCCAATTTCTTAATGATTTTAACTTAATTAAATTCAACTATTAATATGCTTATTTCAATGGCCTACCTATCTCCTTATGAAGCTTTAAACACATTGTAGCCCCCAATCCAAAAGATTCTGAAATCCAATCAAGACATCCTTTAGTGCAACCTATATCATTTTGGATATTCAAAACATCCTGTACGAGTGCAAAATGATAAAAGAAAATAGACTTTAGCGCTTATAACACCTAATCCTAGATACGCTTTGGATGCGACCCGTTTTGTTTTAGATACAAACGAGGTGATCTGACTCCTTCATGTGGTTGACATGCGAGTGGTGCCATCCTCTGCAATGATATTGTACAAGACCGAACCGTGAATTATTTGTCCTACTTATGTAACACTATTAACTGTATTGGATTGATATCATCGTAGATGACCAATAGTGACTTGACCTTAATCACGAGTGTGCTACGGACAACTGTCTGCGGGGGACTGTCCTTTGACTAGTACAGGTGAGGGTGGTCATAGTTACTCGCCCAATATGCCTATCTTCTTAGGGACAGGACCACGTGGGGAGTTGGGAACTAAACTACGTAAGATGAAATTAACTCGCTCTCGACTTTAGGAAAACTCGAGGGGTTGTTCCCTTATGTGTTGTCTCCAATGTTGGGATTTTTGTCATAATCTCGTATTTGTAATATATTGTTTGAAATTAATAAGAGTTATTTATTTCATCACTTTGTGTCTCGCAATATTTATAAACTTTTCCAATAAACTAAGCTCCAAGGTCATTGAATTTATGAGAGAAGTAGAACTTGAACGGTGTGTAGTGGACACACAGGGAGGATCACGTTTGAGTTAATGACCCGCACGCTCTACAGTATATGGATAGGGTTGCAGACCTAATCCTTGATACACTGTGGATGCAGCCCGCTTTGTATAAGATACAGACGAGGTGATCTGACTCGTTCATGTGGTTGACATGCGAGCGGGGGCATCCTGTGCAATGAGATTGTACATGACCGGACAATCTATAGGTTATAGGTTATAAGTTATAGATTGTGCATTGAGATTCATAATAAACTATAGGTTAGCAGTTATTGGTTAATTTTGAGAATTGAATTGAGAGAAATTCTATTGAATGTGATTCAATTGAGAATTCAAAATTATACAAATGTGATTTGTATAATGAGGTATGAGATATCTTATTATATGTGGTTATTCAACTAAGATTTGCATAACCTATAGTTGTTATTAAATGTTAAATAGGGGGAGATTTCAACTCCACCTATCACCATTGATTAATCTCCTTTGCAAGAAGGATTTCTCACTTGGTTTTTCATTTTTTGGATTCTCACTGAAAAAAACAAGGATTTTCTCTCAACTCTCATCTCAAATCTCTCCGCCCTTTTCACCAAAAAGTAGTCCTACATACTCTCATCTCAAATCTCTCAACTCTCATGCATTTAATTCATGTGATGAATGTATGTTATAGTATAGTATCATTCAAGTGATGGATGATCAATGACTATAAAATAAAAATGCATATAACCTAAGTTAATTATTAGTTTTAAAGTGTTTAAAACTTGAATAATTAGACTTAGGTTTTCTAATTTTCTAATAACTTTAGAAATTTAGGAAATCAAATATAACCTTTGAATGGACAATGATAAGTAACTCTGTCTAAGGAAGATTTTTGTCTAAGGTTGGGGTATTTAAGTTGACGTTTGCAGAACACCCCTACCTGGAAACCGACCTGGGAGTGAATTCGGTCCGGAGATTCTTAGGTTATATTATCGTAAGTGTCGTTAATTAACTGTTAATTAATTTACTCACATAGACCTGAGTTAATAATGTGGTTATAAACTTAGGTTAATACCATATAAGAGTTATATTGGTAGAGTTAGGTACATTTTAGCCGGTTTATCTAGGTCAATCCCTAATAAACATTAAAGTGTTGAGTGGGAGGAAATATAGTGTATGAGATACATTTGAATTTCCAACAACAAATCTCCTTTAAGTCCGCACCGTGAGATCTATACTCGGCCTCGTGGCGCAAATGAGAGCGTCCCCCTTCGGATGGCATTTGCATAGGTCAATATCATCATGGACGGAGAGAGTACTTATAGTGAGTGGGAGCGGGGCTTGTGACAACGAGACCCACGATCTCTTCTTTCGATTCACACCGTGAGATTCCTATGATCTGTCTGCTAGTTTTGCCTGGACCAGACAATCCCTTCGGAGGGCTTGATAATGGGAGTCGGAACACCGTGAATTCCCGAAAAGGATACAGTTTCCTGGTTGGTTTTCCTTCTTGGTTCACCCTGCGGTGGCTATTGTTTGGACGAATACTTGGAAACTTAAAGATTGAAGGTTACACTCACAGAATTCGTTAAGTGTTAATGAATTCGACCGAACAATGGTAAATGGACGCCTAATGGAATAAGAGTTATTCTGGGATTAGGGTCTGATCGAGAAAGTCTCATCCTAGAGGTGGAGTGTTCTGTTCACCCTTCGGTGGCGGTCATTCTAAACCTTTAGGATATCATTGCAAAATTTTGAATGACCTAGGGATCATGAAACATTTTTTGCTAAAACATGATTGGATTTCAAAATGTTTTTTGCGAGACTAATACAAAGTTTTTTCTTATATTTCAGCTAAAAAAAATGTCTACCACTATAATAGCTTTACTCACTTCAGATAAATTAGCCGGAGATAATTACCAAATTTGGAAAAACAACATCAATACAATTTTGGTACAGGACGACATAAAGTTTGCACTTTATGAGGAGTGTCCTCAGATGCCGGGCTCGACCGCGTCGGGAAGTGTTCGCGATGCGTATGATCGGTGGATCAGGGCCAATGAAAAGGCCAAGGTCTACATAATTGCCATTACGACTGATGACTTGGCAAAGAAACATGAGTTGATGGTTTCCGCTAAGGAGATCATGGAGTCCTTGCAGAAAATGTTTGGACAGCAGTCCTTTCAGGTCCGGCATGACTCGCTCAAATACATTTTGAACGCACGGATGAAAGAAGGGTCGTCTGTCTGTGAACACGTTCTAGACATGATGACCAACTTCCATCTGGCCGAGATGAACGGGGCTTCGCTCGACGAGTCGAGCCAGGTCAATTTTATTTTAGAGACTCTTCCGAAGAGTTTCCTTCAGCTTCGTAGCAATGTTGTTATGAACAAAATAAGCTACACTCTGACTACCCTCCTCAATGAGCTATAGAATTTCTAATCCTTGATCAGGGTCAAGGAATCTGAGGCAAATGTTGCCTATAGGGCTTATCACAGGAGTTCGACCTCTGGGAGGAAACTTGTTGCTCCTTCACGCCCGAAAGGGAAGAAGAGGATGAAGAGGGGTAAAACTGACCCAGCTGCCGCCCATAAGGGCAAGAAGGTCAAGGAGGTTGCAGAGAAAGGAAAGTGTTTCCACTGCAATGGGAGCGGACATTGGAAGAGAAACTGTCCCAAATTTCTGGCCGAGAGGAAGAATAATGGTAAATGTGATTTACTTGTGATAGAAACAAGTTTAGTGGAGAGTAGTGACTCTTCCTGGATATTGGATTCGGGCGCCACTAACCACGTTTGTTCTTCTTTTCAGGGAATTGATTCCTGGCAGCCGCTGCGAGAGGGTGAGGTGACTCTACTGGTTGGATCCGGGGAGCTTGTCTCTGCTGCAGCGATCGACACGGTGAAGCTGCATTTTGGCGGAAAGTACTTATTGTTGGACAATCTGTACATAGTTCTAGGGTTTACTAGAAACCTTGTTTCAATTTCTGCCTAATAGAACATTGTATTTTATTTTCTTTTGAATTTAATAAAGCGTTTATTTCTTTCAAAGGGAATGTTATATGTTCAGCTTCAATCGAAAATAATCTGTATGTTTTGAAACCCAATTCGGTCAAAAGTGTTTTGAATACTGAGTTGTGTAAAACTGCAGAAACACGAACTAAGAAAGCAAAAGTTTCTCCAAAAGAAAATGCCCATCTTTGGCATCTTCGGTTAGGCCACATTAATCTCAATAGGATTGAGGAACTAGTGAAGAGTGGACTTCTAAATCAGTTGGAAGAAAACTCTTTGCCAGTGTGTGAGTCATGCCTTGAGGGCAAAATGACCAAACGTCTTTTTAGTGGAAAAGGATATAGAGCCAAAGAACCTATTGAGTTAGTGCATTCTGACCTCTGTGGTCCGATGAATGTTAAAGCTCGGGGCGGTTATGAGTACTTCGTGTCATTCATAGACGATTACTTCAGATATGGGTATATTTACCTAATGCATAAGAAGTCTGAAACTATTGAAAAGGTCAAGGAGTACAAGACTGAGGTTGAGAACCTCTTAGGTAAATCGCTTAAAATACTTTGATCGGATCGAGGTGGAGAATACATGGACACTGAATTCCACAATTATATGATAGAACACGGAATTACATCCCAACTCTCATCACCTGGTATGCCACAACAGAATGGTGTATCGGAGAGGAGAAACAAAACCTTGTTGGACATGGTTCGGTCGATGATGAGCTATGCTCGTCTCCCTGACTCTTTTTGGGGGTACGTAGTAGAGACTGCGGTTTATATTTTGAACAACGTTCTATCGAAGAGTGTTTGTAAAACACCTTTCGAGCTCTGGAGTGGACGTAAAGACAGGTTAAATAACTTCAGGATTTGGGGATGCCCGGCCCACGTGGTGGTGTCAAACCCGAAAAAGTTGGAACCCCGTTCAAAATTGTGCCTATTCGTAGGCTACCCTAAAGAGACTAGGGGTGGTTTGTTTTACGATCCTAAGGAAAATAGGGTGCTTGTGTCGACAAACGCCACTTTCCTAGAGGAAGATCACGTCAAGGATCATTTACGAAGGAGTAAAATTGTATTGAATGAAATGGGCAGTTCATCGGCAAGAGTTGCTAATGGGGCTCGTATGTCAACAAGTGTTGTTGATCGTAGCACGTCTAGTCAAATCCGTTCCCAAGAGTTGGGAATGCCTCAACGTAGTGGGAGGGTTGTGAGACAGCCTGATCGCTACATGAGTTTAGCTGAAACCTCAGTCGTCGCTCGTGATGATGACTGCGAGGATCCATTCACCTATGATCGGGCAATGGTTGATGTTGACATGGACGAGTGGATTAAAGCTATGGACCAGGAAATGGAGTCCATGTACTTCAATTCTGTATGGGAGCTTGTGGATCAACCGGATGGGGTAAAACCTATTGGTTGCAAATGCATCTACAAGTGTAAACGTGGCGTAGATGGGAAGGTGCAGACCTTCAAAGCCCGACTAGTGGCAAAGGGTTTTACCCAGGTTGAAGGGGTTGACTATGAGGAAATCTTTTCACCTGTTGCCATGGTAAAGTCGATCAGGATCCTTCTGGCCATTGACGCGTATTTTGACTACGAGGTATGGCAGATGGACGTCAAGACAACCTTTCTGAATGGCAAACTTGATGAGACCATCTACATGGACCAGCCCAAAGGGTTCATTGCCCAAGGCAAAGAGCAAAAAGTTTGCCGGCTTCATAGGTCTATTTATGGGCTGAAACAGGCTTCGAGGTCTTGGAATATAAGATTTGACGAGGCGATCAAATCTTATGGCTTTGATCAAAATATCGATGAGCCTTGTGTCTACAAGAAAATCGTTGACAAAAGTGTCGCATTTTTTGTGTTGTACGTAGACGATATTCTTCTCATTGGGAATGAGGTAGAATTTCTTACTGACATTAAAAAGTAGCTAGCTTCGCAATTCCAAATGAAAGATTTGGGAGAAGCTCAATATGTTCTAGGTATCCAGTTAATCCGGAACCGGAAGAACAGAACGCTAGCCTTGTCTCAGGCATCTTATATTGACAAGATTTTGTCTAGATATAAGATGCAGAACTCCAAGAAGGGCTTGCTGCCTTTCAGGCATGGGGTTCACTTGTCTAAGGATCAGTGTCCTAAGACTCCTCAAGTTGTTGAGGATATGAGACGGATTCCATATGCTTCAACTGTAGGGAGCCTGATGTATGCCATGTTGTGTACTAGGCCCGACATCTGTTATGCAGTAGGAATTGTGAGTTGTAAGCCCTAAACCCTATTCTCTTTTATCATTGATCACTCGTTCATGATGTTTTGAAATAAGCAAAGTCGTATAGGTTGCACTAAACGATGTCGTGATCGAATTTGGGAATCTATTGAATTTGGAGCTACAATGTGTCTAAACTTCATAAGGGGATAGGTAAACCATTGAAATAAGCATATTAAAAGTTGCATTGAAGTAAGTTCAACTCATTAGCAAATTGGAGGAGTTTTAGGTGCATCAAGTATTGAATGGAAGATCATATGTCTTACAAACTTAGGATAAGTTGGCTAAATGCTTAAGGTTTATTTACACACACTTATTTTGTTGTTTTAAAAGGTGATTAAGATGTAAAAACTGAAGGAGGAGCTGGCAAAGGGAGGTGAAGCTTCGGAGTTAAACAAGCCAAGTAGGTGCTGTCAAATTCACGAGAAAAACAGCAAGCAGCTGGAAAAGGGTCATCTTCAATCGACCATATCTCTCTATCTACTGAACCAAATTCGATGAGTTTTGTGTCAAAATCTCAGAACTTGAGTGTAGAATACGAAACTGGTCGGCTTTGCTGAAAAAACAAGAGGACGAAGGAGAAAAGAGCAGAACAGTGAAGGGTGTTCAAGTTTCTCGGGTAGCAGAACAGTATGAGGAGATCAGTCTGTTTTGAGCTCTTCAGGAGGAATTAGAAGCTGAAATTTTGCGGTAAGTAAGCTAAGATGTTGTCCTTGAGGTTTATCAAAAAATATTTGGTGGTTGTGTTGATAAATTTTGAGGAACCCAAGCTGAAATTTGAACCTGTAGTTTTAGGTGAAAGGAAAAACTTCTAGCAAGAGATTGAGGGAGATTTTCTTTCATTTCTATATACCTTACAATCAATTGTGTGTATGGTTATTCTAAATTGAGTTATAGGACTGAGTTAGACCTGTTTCTAAGGTGCAAGGAAAGGAATTGATGCTACTGTTTTGAAGAAGAAGGCAGAAGACAGAAGTATGCTGTCAAATCCGGGAAGTCTCTGATGTTTTTGTTGTTCTGATCTGTACACTTGGAGTTAGAAGCTCTAATTGGTATGGTTCGAAAGCTTATTGAATTTCCTACAACGTTCGTGAAGAAATCGTGAGTAGAAAATGTCTAGAAGATGTCTTAAATATCAGATTAAATTTGTTGTGCAGCAGGAAATCCGAATCTGAAAACAGCAGAAGTCTGTTTTGGGAAAGTAGCTTTCGAGGTATTTCTGAACAAATCCGTTTGGAATTTCAATTTCATGTCTTCATATGATTTTTAGAGGGTTCAAAAGGAAGAGTTTGGTATAAATTACATTATTTTTGGATAAGTAATGAAGAAGTTATGGCTGTCTGAATACAGGGCAGAAAATCTGAAAATGCTGGAAAATTTAAAAGTGTCTTTTCTTGCAAGCTTTAAGGTTAAAAATCATGAGGTCGAGGTTCTAATGGTTGGGTTGGTTTGTTTGATAGGTCAAGAGCTAATAGGTCAAGTTTACAAGCCAGGGTTCTAATTCTAATACTGTGAGTGACTCTATCTTTAAACTATGCTTGGCCCATGTTTTTCTTAATAAGCATAATTGTTGATCATTGAGTCTTGTTTGAACTAATTATGTATAGCTTCATGGAGTCCCTAACATAAAGTTCATGATGGAACCTAAGCAAGCTTGAATTAGTTGTAACTATAAATCCAAGTATGGAAACTAAATTATGAAAGTATGCTTTCCTTTAGAGAATGTTTTGTGTAAATCCACTTGGGAACATGTTTAGATGATAATGTGAAATTGTCAAGAAATTGTTGTATGTGTTATAAAGACATGATTTCCATGGTAAACAAGTTATGCCCTTGATCTTGATTAACCCCTAATCTTGAAGGACATTCGAGAAGGTACTTAGGGGAATGAATCATAATTTCCCGTTCTTGAAGGACAATGAGAAGGTATTCGGGTAGTAAATGGTCTTACCTTAATATCTTGAAGGACATAGAGAAGGTATTAGGGAAAACCAAAGGGCCAAAGGTATTCCACGTGCACGTGAGAGAGGTATGAACCTTGTTGGTACAAATGTAACTTTACCACCTCTATGGTTGAAAGTGGTATCATGCTATGTGTTTTATTGTTATGAGCTTCTACATTATTGATCTATCTACACTCAATATAATACTATATTATGAGTTATGTGCTATGCATAAGTGGTGACTTGTGTAAATTGGAAGCATGGTTTGTTTATGTTAAGCTAACTTCTACTTATAATCTGCCATTATTATGCTTCACCTTTGAGCTTATAATAGACACTCACTTTGAGCTTCCTAGCTCACGTTTTCTCTATGTCTACTCTTCCCGGTGTGAGACGAGTTTCGGTGCTTAGCCATCACAAGACCTACTTGCCACCACGCCATTTAGCTCCTTGTATATACACTTTCTTTGTATATGGTTTGTAGTGAGAACATATTAGATGGGTTGTTATAAACTTGGAAACTTTATGACTATCTAAAGAACATAGTAAAGGAAGTGAATGTATTTCATATATAAGTGTATATCGGTGTTTTACTTTGCTTATTCAAACATGATGTGTTACGTCTATTTTAAGTTAAGTCTTGGGTTAGTCAAGGAAAGCCCAACAAGAGGTTTTGTTATCTTTGTCTTTGCATCTCTTCCTAGGTTAGGCAAGTAAAATTTGGGACGGGGTGTGACAACTTCGTATCGAGCAAAAGGTTTTGGGAAGGGAACTAGGTTCATGCATTAAATTAGGAGCTTGTTGTCTTACTTATTTTAATAAGATTGTGTAATTTAGGACCATGGCTCGAGGTGGCAAGCGAGAGGCGAGGCAAGTGGAGGCTGGAACTCAATAAGCTCACGGTGATAGAGGAAGAGAGGTATCGGAGGAGAGTCTAGTCATCCTCGGCAAAGAGGTGAATATGGAGGAACATATCTTTACGCGGATAACTCAAAGATTAGTGAAAGTGTTGGATCGGCACAAGCGAGATCGAGAAAAGAAGTATGGCATTGAAAGAGTGAAAGCCTTAGGTGCAACAACATTTGAAGGCACAGCGGATCCCGCTGATCTTTGAGGTTTGGTTAAATCGATTGAGAAGTGCTTTAAGGTCATGCGATGCCCCAAGAGGCGGGAAGGTCGATTTAGCGACATTCTTACTCCGAGAAAGGAGCGGATGATTGGTGGAAGATAAGCGAGAGCGAGAAAGGGGATGCTTGGAGTCTGGAAAAGAGTTTGAAAGGCCTTTGAAGATAAGTATTGCAGAGCTCATATCGTGATGCGAAGAGGAGCGAGTTTTTAGGACTTGTTCGGAGGTCGATGACTATAATAGAATATGAGAAGAAGTTCACAGAATTATCAAAGTATGCTAGCACTATTGTTGCAAAAGAGACAGATCGATGCAAGAGGTTCGAGGACGGTCTACTGACAGAGATCGAGCGCTTTGTGACAGCAAGTTCGGAGTGGGTGAGTTCTCCAAGCTTGTGGAGAGCGGCATTACGAGTAGAAGCGAAGCTGGTAGAAGACAGAATGGGAAAAGGAAGGCGTAGGTGGTGGTCATACCACTTATTACATTGGTTTACCACGAGACCGATTCCAACGAGGAGATAGTAGGAGATTCACTCCGGTATCTCTCGAAAAGGAAGCTTTAAACCCCATCGTGGTGGGCAAACTACTCCAAGGAGTGCGGTGGGCGTGGGGAAAGACAGAGGCGGCGAGGATCAAGTTTTACGATAGGATCAACAAGGGACTCCGTCTGACAGGCAACCCATTGGTGAGTCGGTAGCTAGTTCGAAGAAAGAAACCTTTGTGCAACACTTGTGGAAAGTATCATTGGGGTCGATGTTTGAGTGGCGGAAATGTATGTTTCAAGCTGTGGGCAAGGTGGTCACTTCAAAGGGAATGCCCCAATTAATGCAAGAAGGCATGGTGGGACAGAGAACTACATCAAAGATATCTTGTGAACCAAAGACGGCAAAATACTGGGCAATTTGGAGGAGAAGGCACTAGTAGTGCTAGCAAAAAGGCGGTGGGTCGACCCAGACAACGAGGGAAGATTTACGCCATGACACGGCGGGAGGCGGATGATGCACGAAGTTATTCTGGGTACACTTTCTATCTCGTAATAAACCCGCACATGCATTACTAGATCCGGAGCTACACATTCTTTTATCTCTAAAATGTTTCTTTGCTAGCATTGTTGCGAAGTTAGAACCTTTATATCGAGGAGGCTGTGTATTTATACTCCTATTGGTGATATGTCGATAGTTTGTAGTGTTTATACTAATTGTATGGTGGAAGTGAATGGTGTGACTATGACAATTGAGCCCGATTCCCTTAGATCTCCAAGAGTTCGACGTTATTTTGGGGATGGATTTCTTATCTAGGTATCATGCCTTAATGGGTGCCATAGGAAGGAAGTTGTGTTGAGGAAATCAAAGTGGCTTGCGAGGTTGTGTTTAAGGGACATAGGAAGATATTGCCTACTTGTATGATATCAACTATTAAAGTGGGAAATTATTGAAGAAAGGTTGTACAACATATCTTGCATATGTAGTTTGTGCACCAGTGAGTAAATCGAAACACAGAAGACATTCCGGTGAGTACGTGAGTATTTAGATGTCTTCCCGAGAAGAGCTATGAGGTTGCCACGATAGAGAGGTGGAGTTTACCATTGACTTGATGCAGAGCAGCGCCAATATCTCAAGCCCGTATAGGATGGCAAGAAGGAATGAAGGAATTGAAAACTTCGATTTGCGAGGAGTTGGTGGATAAGGGTTATATTCGACCAAGTGTATCTCCGTGGGGAGCACTGTGTTGTTTGTTAAAAGAAGGATGGGACATTACGATTATGTATTGATTACCGAGCAAGCTGAATAAGGTAACAATACGTAACAAATATCCTTTGCCTCGCATAGATGACTGTTCGATCAAGCTGAAGGGTGCCTCGGTGTTTTCCAAAATTGATTTCGATCGAGGATATCATCATTTGAACATCAATGATTACGATGTACCAAAAGCGACTTTCGGGACAAGGTATGGGCATTATGAATTCTTGGTAATGCCATTCGGGTTAACTAATGCCCCAGCAGCATTCATGGATCTCATGAATCGGATATTTCATCCTTACCTTGATCAGTTTGTGATAGTATTTATTGATGACATCTTGGTGTACTCGAGAAAGTAGAGAAAAGCATGCGAGAACATCTCGAGAATAGTGCTACGGACATTACGAGATCGGAAGTTGTATGCTAAATTTAGTAAATGTGAGTTTTGTTTGGAGCAGGTTGTGTTTTTGGGGCACGTAGTGTCGTAATTTGAGGTACAAGTGGATCCTCGAGAAGGCGGAAGCTATAGTTAAGTGGGAACAACTAACTACAATAACGGAAGTCCGTAGTTTTTGGGGCTTGCGAGGATACTATCGACGTTTTGTTGAGGGATTTTGAAGATAGCTCTTCCATTAACCGGTTTGACAAAGAAGAATATGAAGTTCGAGTGGAGTGAAAAGTGTGGAAAAAGTTTTCAAGAGTTAAAGAAACAGGACTTGTCAAGACCACCAGTACTAACTCTACCCACCACGGGAAAAGAGTTTGAGGTTTCTTGTGATGCCTCACATCGGGGCCTTGGGTGTGTACTTATGCGAGGATGGGAAAGTGATTGCTTATGCCTCAAGACAGTTAAAAAACATGAATGTAATTATCCTACTCATGATCCGGAGCTCATGGCAGATTGTGTTAGCTTTAAAAATTTGGAGGCATTATCTGTTTGGTGAGAAGTGTTGTATTTACGAGATCATAAAAGTTTAAAATACATCTTGAGCAGAAAGAGTTGAATTTGAGACAACGGCGGTGGCTTGAATTGATAAAAGATTATGATTTGCCACGATCGAATACCACCCGGGAAGGCTAATGTTGTAGCCGATGCCTTTGAGTAGGAAGTCGAAGCAACGTAAGGGTTCACTTAATCTTTATTAGAGTGGCTCTATTTGAAGAACTCAAGAGTTCTAATGCAAAGGTGTATGTTGGTGACAAAGGGAACTTGTTGGCTCATTTTTGGTAAGACCTACCTTAATTAATGATGTTATCACAAGTCAAGCTAAAGACCCACTACTGAAGAAATTGATAGAAGAGGTGAACTTGAATCGGAGAGCGGATTACGAAGTAAGGCGTGATGGAGCGTTGATGAAGTATGGTAGATTTTGTGTATCTAAAGATGAAACTTTGAGAAATGCGATACTAGAAGAAGCACATAGTTCGACCTACCTATGCGATGCATCGGGAGGTACAAAGATGTATCGGACCTTAAAGAACCATTATTGGTGGCGGGAATGAAAGCGAGAAATAGCGAGTATGTCTCTAAATGTTTAATTTGTCGTGGTGAAACACGAGCGACAAAAACCAGGGAGGCTTCTAAATCCACTCCCAATACAGAATGGAAGTGGGAGCATGTAACGATGGATTTCTTATTTGGACTTCCCAACACCGAGTGGTTATGGCGGGATTTGGGTGATAATAGCAGATTGACTAAAGGCGCTCGATTTTTACCCGTCAAGGTAACTTTTACTCTGGATAAACTTGCTAAATTATATGTTGACAGGATTGTAAGCCAATCACGAGCCCAGTATCTATTGTGTCGGATAGGGATTGAGATTTAGTTCCAAGTTCGCCGAGTCTCAAGAGGCCTTGGGAACTAAGTTGCACTTTAGTACAACATTTCATCCACAAAGCGATGGTCGATCAGAAAGAACCATTGGACCCTCGAAGACATGCTTGAGCATGCGTCTTGCAATATAAAGGAAGTTGGGAGACTCACCTATCATTGATGGAGTTTGCATACAATAATAGTTATCATTCTAGCATCGGAATGACACCAATCGAAGCATTATATGGAAGAAAATGTAGAACCCTATTTCTTTGGGGGAGGTAGGAGAAAGGAAGGCGATAGGGCGAGTTGGTCCAAGCTACCTCGGAGAATGTTAAACTTATCGGGGAAAGATCAAGACGACACAAGATAGACAAAAGAGCTACTGTTGACAAGCGAAGAAGAGATTTAGAATTGAAATCGGAGACAAAGTTTTCTGAGACTATCCCCATGGAAGAGTATTTTGCGGTTCGGAAGGAAGGGAAATTGAGCGAGAGATATATAGGGCCTTACGAGATTACGGGCGTGTAGGGCCATCGACTTACTGATTAGCTTTACCAATAGAATTGTCTCGGGTACATAATGTTTTCCATGTATCAATGTTGAGGAAATACGTTTCGATCCATCACATGTGCTCAATGTAGAACCAATACAACTTAAGGAGAATCTATCATATGAGGAAGAACCTCTACAAGTCTTTGGATCGGAAAGAGCAGTGCTTAGGAACAAGTCAATACCTTTGGTAAAGGTCTTGTGGAGAAATCACGACTTCGAGGAAGCAACATGGGAAAGCGAAGACACAATGAAAGAAAAGTACCCACAACTTTTCGTCTTTGAAATTCGAGAGGCGAAAATCCTCTTAAGGGGGTAGTAAATTGTAAGCCCTAAACCCTATTCTCTTTTATCATTGATCACTCGTTCATGATGTTTTGAAATAAGCAAAGTCGTATAGGTTGCACTAAACGATGTCGTGATCGAATTTGGGAATCTATTGAATTTGGAGCTACAATGTGTCTAAACTTCATAAGGGGATAGGTAAACCATTGAAATAAGCATATTAAAAGTTGCATTGAAGTAAGTTCAACTCATTAGCAAATTGGAGGAGTTTTAGGTGCATCAAGTATTGAATGGAAGATCATATGTCCTACAAACTTAGGATAAGTTGGCTAAATGCTTAAGGTTTATTTACACACTTATTTTGTTGTTTTAAAAAGGTGATTAAGATGTAAAAACTGAAGGAGGAGCTGGCAAAGGGAGGTGAAGCTTCGGAGTTAAACAAGCCAAGTAGGTCTTTGTCAAATTCACGAAAAAAACAGCAAGCAGCTGGAAAAAGGGTCATCTTCAATCGACCATATCTCTCTATCTACTGAACCAAATTCGATGATTTTTGTGTCAAAATCTCAGAACTTGAGTGTAGAATACGAAACTGGTCGGCTTTGCAGAAAAAAACAAGAGGACAAAGGAGAAAAAAGAGCAGAACAGTGAAGGGTGTTCAAGTTTCTCAGGTAGCAGAACAGTATGAGGAGATCAGTCTGTTTTGAGCTCTTGAGGAGGAATTAGAAGCTGAAATTTTGAGGTAAGTAAGCTAAGATGTTGTCCTTGAGGTTTATCAAAAAATATTTGGTGGTTGTGTTGATAAATTTTGAGGAACCCAAGCTGAAATTTGAACCTGTAGTTTTAGGTGAAAGGGAAAAACTTCTAGCAAGAGATTGAGGGAGATTTTCTTTCATTTCTATATACCTTACAATCAATTGTGTGTATGGTTATTCTAAATTGAGTTATAGGACTGAGTTAGACCTGTTTCTAAGGTGCAAGGAAAGGAATTGATGCTACTGTTTTGAAGAAGAAGGCAGAAGACAGAAGTATGTTGTCAAATCCGGGAAGTCTCTGATGCTTTTGTTGTTCTGATCTGTACACTTGGAGTTAGAAGCTCTAATTGGTATGGTTCGAAAGCTTATTGAATTTCCTACAACTTTCGTGAAGAAATCGTGAGTAGAAATTGTCTAGAAGATGTCTTAAATATCAGATTAAATTTGTTGTGCAGCAGGAAATCCGAATCTGAAAACAGCAGAAGTCTGTTTTGGGGAAAGTAGCTTTCGAGGTATTTCCGAACAAATCCGTTTGGAATTTCAATTTCATGTCTTCATATGATTTTTAGAGGGTTCAAAAAGGAAGAGTTTTGTATAAATTACATTATTTTTGGATAAGTAATGAAGAAGTTATGGCTGTCTGAATACAGGGCAGAAAATCTGAAAATGCTGGAAAATTTAAAAGTGTGTTTTCTTGCAAGCTTTAAGGTTAAAAACCATGAGGTCGAGGTTCTAATGGTTGGGTTGGTTTGTTTGATAGGTCAAGAGCTAATAGGTCAAGTTTACAAGCCAGGGTTCTAATTCTAATACTGTGAGTGACTCTATCTTTAAACTATGCTTGGCCCATGTTTTTCTTAATAAGCATAATTGTTGATCATTGAGTCTTGTTTGAACTAATTATGTATAGCTTCATGGAGTCCCTAACATAAAGTTCACGATGGAACCTAAGCAAGCTTGAATTAGTTGTAACTATAAATCCAAGTATGGAAACTAAATTATGAAAGTATGCTTTCCTTTAGAGAATGTTTTGTGTAAATCCACTTGGGAACATGTTTAGATGATAATGTGAAATTGTGAAGAAATTGTTGTATGTGTTATAAAGACATGATTTCCATGGTAAACAAGTTATGCCCTTGATCTTGATTAACCCCTAATACTGAAGGACATTCGAGAAGGTACTTAGGGAGGAATGAATCATAATTTCCGTTCTTGAAGGACAATGAGAAGGTATTCGGGTAGTAAATGGTCTTACCTTAATATGAAGGACATAGAGAAGGTATTAGGGAAAACCAAAGGGCCAAAGGTATTCCACGTGCACGTGAGAGAGGTATGAACCTTGTTGGTACAAATGTAACTTTACCACCTCTATGGTTGAAAGTGGTATCATGCTATGTGTTTTATTGTTATGAGCTTCTACATTATTGATCTATCTACACTCAATATAATACTATATTATGAGTTATGTGCTATGCATAAGTGGTGACTTGTGTAAATTGGAAGCATGGTTTGTTTATGTTAAGCTAACTTCTACTTATAATCTGCCATTATTATGCTTCACCTTTGAGCTTATAATAGACACTCACTGAGCTTCCTAGCTCACGTTTTCTCTATGTCTACTCTTCCCAGGTAGCAGACGAGTTTCCAGTGCTTAGCCATCACAAGACCTACTTGCCACCACGCCATTTAGCTCCTTGTATATACACTTTCTTTGTATATGGTTTGTAGTGAGAACATATTAGATGGGTTGTTATAAACTTGGAAACTTTATGACTATCTAAAGAACATAGTAAAGGAAGTGAATGTATTTCATATATAAGTGTATATCAGTGTTTTACTTTGCTTATTCAAACATGATGTGTTACGTCTATTTTAAGTTAAGTCTTGGGTTAGTCAAGGAAAGCCAGCAAGAGGTTTTGTTATCTTTGTCTTTGCATCTCTTCCTAGGTTAGGCAAGTAAGCTGGGACGGGGTGTGACAGAGTAGATATCAGTCTAATAGAGGATTAGATCATTGGACAGCCGTAAAGGCAATCCTCAAGTATCTTAGGAGAACGAGGAACTACAACTTAGTGTATGGTAGTGGGAATTTGATCCTTACGGGATACACAGATTCTGATTTTCAGACCGATAAGGATTCTAGGAAATCTACTTCGGGGTCAACCTTCATTCTGAATGGAGGAGCTGTAGTATGGTGAAGCATTAAGCAGGGATGCATCGCTGATTCCACTATGGAAGCGGAGTATGTTGCGGCTTGTGAAGCTGCAAAGGAAGTTGTTTGGCTTAGGAAGTTCATGACAGATTTGGATGTTGTTCCTAACATGAACTTGCCGATCACACTGTTCTGTGATAATATGCAAATCTCATTTGCATAACCACATAATATAAGATATCTCATATCTCATATTGCAAATCTCATTTGCAATAAATGTGGATTAATTAAATCGATTCACATTCAATTTAATTTCCCTCAATTAATTTCCAATTAGTCGTAATTCAACAATTAGGCTAACCTAAAGTCTATTATGATTCTCATTCACATTAAACTATATATTATATCATTCATATCTCATATAAATGACATAAATGCCCTTTAAGTGAAATTGAACACTTCAATTTCATACTAAAACATAAACCCTTCTTTTAACCCAGATTGAGCCAACCGAGGGAACTAATAGACCTACAGTGACGGGCTCCAATAATCCGAGATTAACTTGTCAAACACCTTGACATGGTTAATCAACATTCATTAGGTACGGTAACACTCCACTATAGGTCGTAGTTGCACTCCCGAAAGTGCGGAATATTACATGTCCACTGATATAACAAATGCCCATGAGTCGACCCTTCACAAGTTGTTCCTAAACACGATTTGGTCAAATTACCGTTGTACCCCTGTGTCTACCTGTTGTTCCTTAAGTCCCCACTTCTCCTCTAATGAACAACAGGTTGTGATGGTCCAACCATACATAACACCCTTCTCAGGCAAGTGAGAAGGTGGGCGCCTGTTGTCCAAACCCTTGAGACAACACTTAAGGAAACAACCCCTCTAGTTTTCCTAAAGGCGGGAACGAGTGAGTTACATCTCGCATAGTTAAGTTCCCAGATCCCTACTTGGTCCTGTCCCTGAGAAGATAGGCATATTGGGCGAGTAACTGTGACCACACTCACCCGTACTAGTCAAATGATAGACCCCCGCAGACCGGAGTCCGTAACACGCTATGGATTCAGGTCGAGTCACTAATCGTCATCTACGAAGTTATTTGTCCTAATAGTCAATGGTTTTACATCAGTAGGTCTAATAATTTACAGTCTGGTCTTGTACAAACTCATTGCACAGGATGCCCCCCACTCACATGTCTACCACATGAACGAGTTAGATCACCTCGTTTGTATCTAATAGAAAGCGAGCCACATCCACAATGTCCAGTAATAGGTCTCCAACCCTATTCATATACTGTAGAACTTTCAGGTCATTAACTCGAACGTGATCTTCCTTGTGTGTCCACTACACGCCGTCAAGTTCTAGTTATCTCATAAATTCAATGACCCTAGAGCTTAGTTTATTGGAAAAGTTTATAAATAATGTGAGACACAAAGTAATAAAATAAATAACTCTTATTAATTTCAAACAGTGATTTACAAACACGAGCTTAGGACAAAAATCTCAACAGGAAGCACATGAAGACCTAAACTCTCAAGGTGACCCTCAAACACCTTAGCCGTGAGGGCATTTGTAAATGGACCAGCAACGTTGTGGTCCGATGCGATCGGCGTGACTGTCACATCTCCGCAGTGCACAATCTCCCGTATCAGTTGATACTTACACTTTATGTGCTTGCCCCTTTTATGACTCCGAGGTTCTCTTGAATTTGCTACTGCACAATTGTTGTCACAAAACAACATGATCTACAAGTTCATATTTGGAATAACTTCCAAATAGTTCATGAACTCCTTAAGCCAAACAGCTTCCTTTACAGCTTCACAAGCCGCAAGATACTCGGCCTCCATTAAGAATAAAGGTTGACCCCGAAGTGGACCTCCTATAATCCTTATCGGTCTGAAAGCCAGAATTTAGGTATCCCGTAAGGATCAAATCCCCACTCCTGTCACACCCCGGCCCAGCTTACTCGCCTAACCTAGGAAGAGATGCAAAGACAAAGATAACCAAACCTCTTGTTGGCTTTCCTCGACTAACCCAAGACTTAACTTAAAACAAACGTAACACAACATGCTTGAACAAGTAAAATTAAGCACTGATATACACTTAGATATGAAACACATTCACTTCCTTTACTATGTTCTTTAGATAATCATAAAGTTTCCATGTTTATTACAACCCATCTTATATGTTCTCACTACAAACCATATACAAAAGAAAGGTTATATACAAGGAGCTAAATGGCGTGGTGGCAAATAGGTCTTGTGAAGGCTAAGCATTGGAAACTCGTCTACTACCTGGGAAAAGTAGACATAAAGAAAACGTGAGCTAGGAAGCTCAGTGGGTGTCTATTATAAGATCAAAGGTGAAGCATAGAAAAGAATGGCAGACTATAAGTAGAAAATAGCTTAACATAAACAAACCATGCTTCCAATTTACAGGTTAAAGTCACCACTTATGCATAACACACAACTCATAATGTAGTATTATATTGAGGGTAGATAGATCAATAATGTAGAAGCTCATAACAATAAAACACATGGCATGATACCACTTTTGAACCATAGAGGTGGCAGAGTTACATCTGTACCAAGAAGGTTCATACCTCTCTCACGTGCACGTGGAATACCTTTGGCCCTTTGGTTTTCCCTAATACCTTCTCTATGTCCTTCAGTATTAAGGTAAGACCATTTACTACCCGAATACCTTCTCATTGTCCTTCAGTATCGGGAAATTATGATTCATTTCCATACTTGGATTTATAGTTACAAATAATTCAAAGCATGCTTAGGTTCCATCATGAAACTTATGTTAGAAACTTCATGAAGCTATACATAAATAGTTCAAACAAGATTCAATGATCAACAAATATGTTTTTGAAGAAAAAACATAGGCCAAGCATAGTTCTAAGATAGAGTCACTCACAGTATTAGAATTAGAACCTTGGCTTGTAAACTTGACCTATTTCTCTTGGCCTGTCAAACAAACGAACTCAACCATTAGAATCTCGATCTCATGGTTTTTAACCTTAAAACATGCAAGAAAACACATTTTCAAATTTCCAGCATTTTCAGATTTTCACCCCTGTTTTCAGACAGCCATAACTTCATCATTTCTTATCCAAAAATAATGATCTTTATACCAAACTCTTTCTTTTTGAACCCTCTGAAAATCATATGAAGACATGAAATTGAAATTCCAAACGGATTTGTTCAGAAATACCTCGAAATCTACTTTTCTCAAAATAGACTTCTGCTGTTTCCAGATTCGGATTTCCTGCTGCACAACAAATTTAATCATATATTTAAAAACATCTTCTAGACATTTTCTACTAACGATTTCTTCACAACAGTTGTGGGAAATTCAATAAGCTTTCGAACCATACAAATTATAGCTTCTAACTCCAAGTATGCAGATCAGAACAACCAAAACATCAGAGACTTCCCGGATTTGACACCATACTTACATCTTACCTTCCTCTTAAAAAAAGCAGTAGCATCAATTCCTTTCCTTATGCACCTTAGAAACAGGTCTAACTCAGTCCCATAACTCAATTCAGAATAACCATACACACAATTGGTTGTAGGGTATATAGAAATGAACGAGAATCTCTTTCAATCTCTTGCTAGAAGTTTTTCCCTTTCACCTAAAATTACAGGTTCAACTTTCAGCTTGGGTTCCTCAAAATTTATCAACACAACCACCAAATATTTTTTGATAAACCTCAAGGACAACATCTTAGCTTACTTACCTCAAAATTTCAGCTTCTAATTCCTCCTCAAGAGCTCAAAACAGACTGATCTCCTCATACTGTTCTGCTACCCGAGAAACTTGAACACCCTTCACTATTCTGCACTTTTCTCCTTCGTCCTCTTGGTATTTTCTGCAAAGCCGACCAGTTTCGTATTCTACACTCAATGTCTGAGATTTTGACTAAAAATCATCGAAGTTGGTGCGGTAGACAGAGAGATATGATCGATTTAAGTTGCCCCATTTTTCAGCTGCTTGCTGTCTTAGTAAGAATTTGACACCACCTTCTTGCCAAACTTAACTCCGAGCCTTCTCCTCCTTTGGCCAGCTCCTACTTTATTATTTACATCATAATCTCCTTTTTAAAACACCAAAATAAGTAAAAAAGTCAATCTAAAGCATTTAACCAACTTTACCTAAGTTTATAAAAGATATGAGCTTTTCATTCAATATGTAATGCACCTAAAATTTGCCTAATTTGCTAACGATATTAGCATACTTCAATTAACCTTCTAATATGCTTATTTCAATGGTTTACCTATCCCCTTATGATGTTTGGACATATTGTAGCTCCAAATTCAATAGATTCCCAAATTCGATCACGACATCATTTAGTGCAACCTATACGATTTTGCATATTTCAAAACATCATGAACGAGTGCTCAATGATAAAAGAGAATAGAGTTTAGGGCTTACAATTTACTACCCCCTTAAGAGGAATTTCGCCCTCAAAATTCAGCACGAGAAAAGTTTTGGGTACTTTTCTTTCATTTGGTCTTCCCTCTCCCATGTTGCTTCCCCGACGTCGTGATTTCTCCAGAACACCTTTACCAGTGGTATTGACTTGTTCCTAAGCACTTGTTCTTTCCGATCCAGTACTTGTAGAGGTTCTTCCTCATATGATAGATTCTCCTTAAGTTGTATTGGTTCTACATTGAGCACATGTGATGGATCAGAAATGTATTTCCTCAAAATTGATACATGGAAAACATTATGTACAGAGACAATTCTATCGGTAAAGCTAATCAGAAGTGATGGCCCTACACGTTCAGAAGAATCTCGTAAGGCCCTATATATCTCGGACTCAGTTTCCCCTTCCTTCCGAACCGCAAAATACTCTTCCACGGGGATAGTCTCAGGAAAACTTTGTCTCCGATTTCGAATTCTAAATCTCTTCTTCGTTTGTCAGCGTAGCTCTTTTGTCTATCTTGTTCTGTCTTCAATCTTTCCTTGATAAATTTAATATTCTCCGAGGTAACTTGGACCAACTCTGGCCCTATCAGCTTCCTTTCTCCTACCTCCCCACAGCAAATAGGGGTTCTACATTTCCTTCCATATAATGCCTCGTACGGTGCCATTCCGATGCTATAATGATAACTATTATTGTATGCAAACTCCATCAATGATAGGTGAGTCTCCCAGCTTCCTTTATATTGCTATATGCATGCTCGAAGCATGTCTTCGAGGGTCTGAATAGTTCTTTCTGACTGACCATCAGTTTGTGGATGAAATGTTGTACTAAATTGCAACTTAGTTCCCAAGGCCTCTTGGAGACTCGGCCAGAACTTGGAAGTAAATCTCGAATCCCTAGCCGACACAATAGATACTGGGGCTCCGTATTGGCTTACAATCCTGTCAACATATAATTTAGCAAGCTTATCAAGAGTAAACGTTACCTTGACGGGTAAGAATCGAGCAGTCTTAGTCAATCTGTCTACTACCACCCAAATCCCGTCATAACCAGTCGGTGTTCAGGGAAGTCCAAATAAGAAATCCATGGTTACATGCTCCCACTTCCATTAAGGTATTGGGAGTTAATTTAGAAGCCCACCTGGTTTCTATCGTTCAGGTTTCACCTGCTGACAAATTAGACATTTAGAGACATACTGCTATTTCTCGTTTCATTCCTGGCCACCAATAATGGTTCTTTAAGGTCCGATACATCTTTGTACCTCCTGGATGCATCGCATAGGCTGAACTATGTGCTTATTCTAGTATCGCATTTCTCAAAGATTCATCTTTAGATACACAAAATCTACCATACTTCACCAATGCTCCATCACGCCTTACTTCGCAATCTGCTCTCTGATTCAAGTTCACCTCTTCTATCAATTTCTTTAGGGTAGGGTCTTTAGCTTGACTTGTGATAACATCATTAATTAAGGTAGGTCTTACCTGAAAATGAGCTAACAAGTTCCCTTTGTCACCAACATACACTTTTGCATTAGAACTCTTGAGTTCCTCAAATAGAGACATTCTAACAGAATTAAGTGAACCCCTACGTTGTTTCGACTTCCTACTAAGTGCATCAGCTACAACATTAGCTTTTCCTTGGTGGTACTCAATCGTGCAGTCATAGTCTTTTATCAACTCAAGCCACCGCCGCTGTCTCAAATTCAACTCTTTCTGTTCAAAGATATATTTTAAACTTTTATGATCTGTGTAAATACAACACTTCTCAACAAACAGATAATGCCTCCAAATCTTTAAGGCCAACACAACTGCTGCGAGCACCAGATCATGAGTAGGATAATTACATTCATGCTTTTTTAACTGTCTTGAGGCATAAGCAATCACTTTCCCATCCTGCATAAGTACACATTCAAGGCCTTGATGTGAGGCATCTGATAAACCTCAAACTCTTTTCCGTGGTGGGTAGAGTTAGTACACAAGTCTTTGTGACAAGTCTGTTCTTTAACTCTTGAAAACTTTTTCCACACTTTTCACTCCACTCGAACTTCGTATTCCTCTTTGTCAAACTGGTTAATTGAAGAGCTATCTTCGAAAATCCCTCAACAAAACGTCGATAGTATCCTGCAAGTCCCAAAAAACTACGGACTTCCGTTATTGAAGTTGGTTGTTCCCACTTAACTATAGCTTTCGTCTTTTGAGGATCCACTTGCACCCCAGCGGCTGACACTACGTGTCCCAAAAACACAACCTGTTCCAGCCAAAACTCACATTTACTAAATTTAGCATACAACTTCCGATCTCGTAATGTCTGTAGCACTATTCTGAGATGTTCTGCATGCTTCACTCTAATTTCTGAGTATACCAAGATGTCATCAATAAATACTATCACAAACTGATCAAGATAAGGATGGAATACCCGATTCATGAGATCCATGAATGCTGCTGGGGCATTAGTTAACCCGAATGGCATTACCAAGAATTCATAATGCCCATACCTTATCACGAAAAATTTATTTTTGGTACATCGAGAATCATTGATCTTGGTGATGGTAACCTGATCGAAAATCAACTTTGGAAAACACTGAGGCACCCTTTAGTTGATCGAACAGGTCATATATGCAGGGCAAAGGATATTTGTTACGTATTGTTACCTTATTCAGCTGTCGGTAATCAATACATAATCGTAATGTCCCATCCTTCTTTTTAACAAACAACACAGGTGCTCCCCACGGAGATACACTTGGTCGAATATAACCCTTATCCCCCAACTCCTGCAACTGAGTTTTCAATTCCTTCAATTCCTTCGGTGCCATCCTATATGGGGCTTGTGATATTGGCGTTGTTCCTGGCATCAGGTCTATGGTAAACTCCACCTCTCTATCAGGTGACAACCCTGTTAGCTCTTCTAGGAAGACATCTAAATACTCACATACTACTGGAATGTCTTCAGGTTTCGATTTACTCACTTGTGCACAATCTACATATGCAAGATATGTTGTACAACCTTTCTTCAATAATTTCCCTGCTTTAATAGTTGATATCATACAAGTAGGAAATATCTTCCTATGTCCCTTAAACACAACCTCAGTCTTGCTTTGATTTCCTCAACACAACTTCCTTCCTATGATGGTCCATTAAGGCATGATACCTAGATAAGAAATCCATCCCCAAAATAACGTCGAACTCTTGGAGATCTAAGGGAATCGATTCGAGTTGTCATGGTCATACCATTCACTTCCACCATACAATTAGTATAAACACAACAAACTACCGACATATCACCAATAGGAGTATAAATACACAGCTCCTCAGATAAAGGTTCTAACTTCGCAACAATGCTAGCAGCAAACATTTTAGAGATAAAAGAATGTGTAGCTCCTTGATCTAGTAATGCATGTGCAGGTTTACTACAGATAGAAAGTGTACCCGTAACAACACGGTTCATCATCCGCCCCTTTGTGTCATGGCGTAAATCTGCCTTTTGTTGTGGGGGTCGACCTACCTACCCCTTTTGCTTAGCACTACTAGTGCCTTCTCCTCCAGCCGCCCCAGTATTTTACTGCTGGTGTATAGTATGCGATGTAGTTCTCTGTCCCACCATGCCTTCTTGCATTAATTGGGGGCATTCCCTTTTGATGTGACCACCTTGCCCACAGTTGAAACATACATTTTCACCACTCAAACATCGACCCCAATGATACTTTCCACAAGTGCTGCACAAAGGTTTCCTTGCTGAACTAGCTACTGACTCACTGGGTTGCCCTGTACGGGAGTCCCTTGCTGATCCTATCAGAAAACTTGATCCCTGTTGCCTCTGTCTTTCCCCACGTCCACCTGTACTAGTCCTTGGAGTAGTTTGCCCACCACGATGGGGCTTAAAGCTTCCTTTTCCAGAGACACCTGGAATGAATCTCCTATTATCTCCTCGTTGGAATCGGTCTCGTGGTAAACCAACAGAATAAATGGTATGACCACCACCTACAACTCCTCTTCCGATTCTGTCATCTACTAGGGTTCGCTCCACTCGTAATGCCGTCTCCACAAGCTTGGAGAACTCAGCCCACTCAGAACATGCTGTCACAGGTGTTCGGATCTCTACTCGTAAACCATCCTCGAATCTCTTGCATCGATCTATCTCGCTTGCAACAATAGTGCTAGCATACTTTGATAACTCTGTGAACTTCTTCTCATATTCTATTATAGTCATCGACCCCTGAACGAGTCCTAGAAACTCGTTCCTCTTCGCATCACGATATGAGCTCGGGTAATACTTATCTTCAAAGGCCTTTCGAAACTCTTTCCAGCTCCAAGCATCCCCTTTTCTGCTCTCTGTTATCTTCCACAAATCATCTGCTTCTTTCTGGAGTAAGAATGCTGCTAAATCAACCTTCCTGTCTTCAGGGCATCGCATAACCCTAAAGCACTTCTCAATAAGATTTAACCAAACCTCAGCATCAGCGGGATCTGTCGTGCCTTCAAATGTTGTTGCACCTAAGGCTTTCAGTCTTTCAATGCCATACTTCTTTTCTGGATCTGCTTGTGCTGATCCAACACTTTCAGCTAATCTTTGAGTTATCCGCGTAAAGATCTGTTCCTCCATGTTCACCTCTTGATGAGGATGACTAGACTCTCCCTCTGATACCTCTCTTCCTCTATCACCAGTAGCTTCTTGAGTTCCAGTCTCCACTTGCCTGCCTCGTTTGCCACCTCGAGCCATGGTCCTAAATTATACAATCTTATTAAAATAGGTAAGACAACAAGCTCCTAATTCAATGCATGAACCTAGTTCCCTTCCCAAAACCTTTTGTCCTGATACCAAGTTGTCACACCCCGTCCCAGCTTACTTGCCTAACCTAGGAAGAGATGCAAAGACAAAGATAACCAAACCTCTTGTTGGCTTTCCTTGACTAACCCAAGACTTAACTTAAAACAAACGTAACACAACATGTTTGAACAAGTAAAATTAAGCACTGATATACACTTATATATGAAACACATTCACTTCCTTTACTATGTTCTTTAGATAATCATAAAGTTTCCATGTTTATTACAACCCATCTATTATGTTTTCACTACAAACCATATACAAAAGAAAGTGTATATACAAGGAGCTAAATGGTGTGGTGGCAAATAGGTCTTGTGAAGGCTAAGCACTGGAAACTCGTCTGCTACCTGGGAAGAGTACACATAAAGAAAACGTGAGCTAGAAAGCTCAGTGAGTGTCTATTATAAGTTCACAGGTGAAGCATAGAAAAGAATGACAGACTATAAGTAGAAAATAGCTTAACATAAACAAACCATGCTTCCAATTTACAGGTTAAAGTCACCACTTATGCATAACACACAACACATAATGTAGTATTATATTGAGGGTAGATAGATCAATAATGTAGAAGCTCATAACAATAAAACACATGACATGATACCACTTTTGAACCATAGAGGTGGTAGAGTTACATTTGTACCAATAAGGTTCATACCTCTCTCACGTGCACGTGGAATACCTTTGGTCCTTTGGTTTTCCCTAATACCTTCTCTATGTCCTTCAGTATTAAGGTAAGACCATTTACTACACGACTACCTTCTCATGGTCCTTCAGTATCAGGAAATTATGATTCATTCCCCCTTAAATACCTTCTCGAATGTCCTTCAGTATTAGGGGTTAACCATGATCAAGGGCATAACTTTTTTACCATGGAAATCATGTCTTTATAACACATACAACAAATTCATGACATTTTCATATTATCATCTAAACATGTTCCCAAATGGATTTACACAAAACGTTCTCTAAAGGAAAGCATACTTTCATAATTTAGTTTCCATACTTGGATTTATAGTTACAACTAATTCAAAGCATGCTTAGGTTCCATCATGAATCTTATGTTAGAAACTTCATGAAGCTATACATAAATAGTTCAAACAAGATTCAATGATCAGCAAATATGTTTTTGAAGAAAAACATAGGCCAAGCATAGTTCTAAGATAGGGTCACTCACAGTATTAGAATTAGAACCTTGGCTTGTAAACTTGACCTATTGCTCTTGGCCTGTCAAACAAACCAACTCAACCGTTAGAATCTCGAGCTCATGATTTT
Organism: Trichosanthes cucumerina; assembly: GCA_036507285.1. Taxonomy (NCBI): domain Eukaryota; kingdom Viridiplantae; phylum Streptophyta; class Magnoliopsida; order Cucurbitales; family Cucurbitaceae; genus Trichosanthes; species Trichosanthes cucumerina. The sequence continues at coordinate 10,362,200 of CM071837.1, read as the reverse complement.
TAACCTTAAAACTTGCAAGAAAACACATTTTCAAATTTCAAAGCATTTTGATTTTACGCCTTGTTTTGAATGACCATAAATTCTTCATTACTTATTCAAAAATATTGTAATATACCAAACTCTTCCTTTTTGAACTCTCTAAAAATCATATGAAGACATGAAATTTAAATTCCAAACGGATTTGTTCAGAAATACCTCGAAAGCTACTTTCCTCGAAACAGACTTCTGTTGTTTCCAGATTCAGATTTCCTGCTGCACAACAAATTTAATCTGATATTTAAAACATCTTCTAGACATTTTCTACTCACGATTTCTTCACGCAAGTTGTAGGAAATTCAATAAGCTTTCGAACCATACAATTTAGAGGTTCTAACTCCAAGTATGCGGATCAGAACAACCAAAACATCAGAGACTTCCTGATTTGACAAAGATACTTACGTCTTTCCGCGCCTTCCTCTTCAAAACAGTAGCATCAATTCCTTTCCTTATGCACCTTAGAAACAGGTCTAACTCAGTCCCATAACTCAATTCAGAAAAACCATACACACAATTGGTTGTAAGGTATATAGAAATGAAAGAGAATCTCCTTCAATCTCTTGCTAGAAGTTTTTCCCTTTCACCTAAAATTACAGGTTCAACTTTCAGCTTGGGTTCCTCAAAATTTATCAACACAACCACCAAATATTTTTTGATAAACCTCAAGGACAACATCTTAGCTTACTTACCTCAAAATGTCAGCTTCTAATTCCTCCTCAAGAGCTCAAAACAGACTGATCTCCTCATACTGTTCTGCTACCCGAGAAACTTGAACACCCTTCACTGTTCTGCACTTTTCTCCTTCGTCCTCTTCGTATTTTCTGCAAAGCCAACCAGTTTCGTATTCTACACTCAATTTCTGAGATTTAAACTAAAAAATCATCGAATTTGGGTCAGTAGACAGAGAGATATGAACGATTGAAGTTTCCCAATTTTCCAGCTGCTTGCTGTCTTAGTAAGAATTTGACACCACCTTCTTGCCAAACTTAACTCCGAGCCTTCTCCTCCTTTGGCCAGCTCCTACTTTATTATTTACATCATAATCTCCTTTTTAAAACACCAAAATAAGTAAATAAGTCAATCTAAAGCATTTAATCAACTTTACCTAAGTTTATAAAAGATATGAGCTTTTCATTCAATATGTAATGCACCCAAAATTTGCCTAATTTGCTAACGATATTAACATACTTCAATTAACCTTCTAATATGCTTATTTCAATGGTTTACCTATCCCCTTATGAAGTTTGGACATATTGTAGCTCCAAATTCAATAGATTCCCAAATTCGATCACGACATCATTTAGTGCATCCTATACGATTTTGCATATTCCAAAACATCATGAACAAGTGCTCAATGATAAAAGAGAATAGAGTTTAGGGCTTACAACTCCCATACACACGGTTGTAGTTCGTCCTTCTCCTATGATACTTGAGGATTTCCTTAACGGTTGTCCAGTGACTACCTCTTGCTCCTTAAGTCCCGCTGCTCCTCTAATGAGCAACAACGTTGTATGATCCAATCATATATGACTGAAAGAGTCTAGATTAAGAAAGCGGAAGCAATTTTTGATCTTGAACACTCTAAGTTGATCAATTTTGTAAAATTAAATGCATGCTCAAAGCTGGAAAAACTCGGAGTTAAGAAACTCACCTTTGATGAACAAATTCTCTTCACTCGCTGGATGATTTTCAACACGAATACTTCGTGGACAACCGTTAGTGTCTTCTATAGTATCCTCATACCTTGGAACGGATTGTGGGATCATAGGTTGAGAGAAGTTGGAAGAAAATACCTTAAAGGTCACAAAACAAGATATTTAGAATTTTCTACAAAATACCTCAAATCACCATTATATAAATCTTCAACAAGGTTCATTAGAATGACATCTCAACAGTGATGAGGATGGATTGAGGTGGAGGTGGCCAATTTTGGCCATTTTTTAAGATGAATAAGCTTGGGCAAGTTGGCAAGTTGATTATCATGAAAATAATGAAAATCCTTCATTTATTAATTTAATTTTAATTCAAAATTCAACATTAAATTGATTTTAAAATAAAATTAATTTAACTAATTAATTTTTAATTTAATTTAATATCAAATATTAAACTAAATAAATTGGCCCATCCCAATCGATTTTTCGAACATTAATCCTTATTCATGCTACAAACCGATCCAATATTTAAATCATATATTCACCTCATTTAAATCCTAGTTTAATTCCTAATTAACCTAAAACTTGTTAAATATATCACATATAACTAAAAAATTTTCCCAAAATCGAATTTGAACAATTCAAATTCTTTTCTCTCAAAATGTTACAAGGCTTAGTCCGAGCTAGTAAGGCGGACCTAATGGACCTACAGATCATGAGCTCCAGCTGTGACGCCTGGTAATTTCAAGTAAGTTTTAAATTCTTTCCAAGTTAATTTGGGGCTCATGTCATAGCTTTTAATAGGTTTGGGCTAGATTATTAATTTGTGGATCCTGCAGGGGCCCAAATAGTTAAATCTCGCATTTAAATTGGGTTGACGACTCTTAAGTCTCTTATCGAGCAGTTTGGAGAAGGAATCGAGGTAAACCCTCCATTTTTCTCCTTGTTAAGGTCTCCTTTTGTTATTATTTTTTTTAAAAAAAAAAAGAAAAAAAAAGGGAGGAGAAGGTCGCGCGCGTGTGAGGGCAAGCCCAGCTCTGCTGCCATTTGTTGCCGCCCGATCCGATCCGCAGCCGTCGTCCGTCTGCTCCCTGTCCGCCGAGTTTCTCTCTCCCTCTCTCTCTCTCTCTCTCTCTCTCTTGTCGCAGATCCGTCGTTCCATCTGCTCTCGGTCCTGCCGAGTCTCTCTCTCTCTCTCTCCCTCTCTCTCTCTCGTTGCAGATCCGTTGTCCGTCTGCTCTCTCTCCGGCCGAGTCTCTCTCTCTCTCTCCCTTTCTCTTGTCGCAGATCCGGACGAGCCGCCCTCTCAGATCCGACCGAATTTTCTCTCTCTGCCCTCTCTCTCTTTGTCTCTCTCGTAGATCCGAATCAATGGTAACCTTTCGCACTGACTAACGTTGGTTTTGTGACAGGAACAAATCGTTTTTGCTAAAGAGATAGACGTTTGAAGGAACCCCAAGACTAGGATCGGGCAGAGAGTGTCCTCACCCCGCGTCTGTGGGTAAATCTCGACCTTGTGCTACTGTTTTGATTTAGTAGTTAGAAAAGTTGGGTTGGTTGTGTCTCCCTTGAGGGGTTACCAAAGAATGTTCGAGTTAGGTTGGTTCCTAACTGAGATCTGTGCTTCGCTCGTGGTGTTTGTAGGTGCACTAGGCAGCTAGCAGGAGCAAGGACTTTCCCGCGACACTCCCGTTTGAGGTAAGTAGTAAATTGGAGTAAACGCCGAGCTCCTGAGCGAAGGAGCAAGGTGTATGTGCCTTGTTGTGATCTTGAGTTTTGTTGTTGAACCATAGGACAACTAGTCAAGAAATTTTGAAGCTCGTAGCATGTTTTTATGAGTTTTAAGTCTGAGATGATTGCATGATTGTTACATCAGGTTTGCAAGTATGTTTGAATCCTATTTTACTATCTTGCATTGTTTACGTATTATGTTGTGTGAAACTATGAGCGGTAGGGGTCGTACCTGTGGTAAAATCTGACATTCCAAACGAGCGTGTGGTACGCGTTGAGTTTGATAGGTTTGAGAGCCTAGTTGGGAGTTTGGACCCTTGGAGTGGGTTGAGGATGTTAGGAATGTTTAGATGAGACCTTAGTTACCTTATGAACAGAACCCATGAGTTAGTCTTCACCAAACACTAGATTGCGCTTCAACAGGTCAGAACCTCTAGGTTGACGATATATGATAGGCTCGTGAGGCTGTGGTGTGTCCCCATCGAGACTGGGAATGGTTGCTTTACAGGATCCCGAACTAGCTTAGGGGCGATTCCCCAATAGTCGTGTAGGTTACGCACCGCACGGTACCATGCTAGTGTGTTATGAGAGCCTGGGGTGCGTCCCCGTTGAGATCGGGAGTGGTTGCTTTCCATGATCTCGTGCTTGCTTAGGGGTGATTCCCCATAGGGCGTGTAGGATAGGTACCTACTTTGCTATATGCCAGTGTGTGTGGCGTGAGGGTTGCTTTCTCTCATTGCGTCGTCAACCAAAGTTCTAGGACCTAAGGTGGAGCTCGAGTAGGCACCACAGGTGGCCAGGACGAAGAGAGTTAGGGGAAAGAACGGTTCGAGAATTGAGCGAGATTGGGAGATGGAACTAGTTGTCTTGTTGAGGTAGGTTTGGGCATATGTGGGACGCTTACTGGGTATTTTTAAACTCACCCGTTTCCTTTTATGTTTTGTTTGCAGGTAAGAGTTGAACCGGGGTGAATGGCGATGAAGAAAACCTGGCGAGGCTATAAGACATCTTCGTAGTGTCCCTGGCTCCTTTTCTTCTAGACTATCTTACCTTAGCTGTATGTTGTGATCTGCTTCCTGAACCCATCCTATCGTACATGATGTTTGGTGGAGGCTAGGTGAGTCAAAATACTTATTGGAGTGTTTTGGGCCTTTAACAGGTAAGGAAAAATTTTCTGGTTGCCCTAGTAGCAGCGTTATCTGCCGAAATTTTTCCAGCATTAGCGGCGTTGCTTAGTAACTCCCCTAGTTGTATAGTTCTAAAACTTAGGGTTGTTACAGTTGGTATCAGAGCGAAAGTTCTAGATTTTGTAGACTCGCCTACATCGTAGGCACTGGTTCTTATAGCCTCTCGCAGGGAGTCGCCTCGTTGTCACCAGGTTTGCTTTTATCCTTTTTAGACTAAGATGTGTTGCTTGACGTTTAACGTGTGAGTGGCCTTGTTTGAGTACTTTTATTCGCTCCTTAAAGTTTTTTTTTATTGTGTTATGACTTAGATTATGGCTCGAGGTCGTTCGCGTGGTAGGAGGGGTAGAGGAGCGACCCTACCAAGAGGTCGTGGAGGTCGGGGAGGCAGGGGCCGAGGGCCTCGTAACCAGGAGCCTGTGTTGGAGCCCTTAGTTGACGAACAGTCTGAACATCAAGAGGAGGTCCACCCTGACCCTCCAGCCGTTGAGGAGTCGTTGGGCCAAAACCTGGAGAACCAGGAGGACCAGAGGAACGAGAGTGCTCCACCACCTACCACGATGCTCATGACTCCCGAAAGCCTCTAGGGAATCATTCATGCTGCCTTAGCAAGTCAAGCAATGATTTTCACCCAAAACTACGGGGTGATGAACCAGAATGTCGGGTCAACCACGGAAGAGGCCAGGTATTTGAAAGACTTCAAGAAATATGACCCGCCTTACTTCGAGGGTCAAAAGGTGGATCCTATGGCCGCTGAAGCGTGGCTTGCTGCCATGGAGTCAGTTTTCCGTCGGATGCGCTGCCCAGAGAATCAAATGGTCCAGTGTGCCGTTTACACACTAAGGGGACGAGCTCTTCTCTGGTGGGAGGCCATAGAACGGTCCATTGGTGCATGTGAAGGACCAATGTCATGGGCAAAGTTCAGAGAGGAGTTCTACGAGAAGTACTACCCGACCACCACGAGAACGACGAACTTGGTCGAGTTCATTCAGCTGAAGCAAAGGCCGACCCAGTCGTAGAGGACTATGAGCACGAGTTCACTGTGTTGTCCCGTTTTTGAGTCGATTGGGTAGACACAAAAAAGAAGAAGGTAGACAAGTTCGTGGGCGGACTGTGTGATGCCTTGTATGGCGGTGTGGCTGTCCTGGAACCACAAACTTATGCTGCAGCTGTTCGTGCAACGTCGTTGCTTGATGCTCGTACCTCGAGGTCTGGAAGAGTCAGTACAGGTCAGAGTTCAGGTGTAGCCCAAAGCACAGAAACCCGAAGAAGCTCAGAGGCGAACGAGGGTCTCGTAGTGGGCCAGAAGAGGAGGTTTGACCAAGTGATAGGCAGACCTAATAGACATGTAGCTCAGGGGCAGAGGTCGACCCAACGGGTGGCGAAGATTCCCTGCGCCAGTTGTGGCAGACAGCATAGTGGTGAAGGGAATGAGAATCCCCGCGCAGCGGAAGACGATCGAATCGTCACGGTATCATCATGTAACGTGTTTACTAAAATCGATCTACCTATTAGATCTAGGCTAAACATGCTGAAAAATATACAGCAAGAAGATTAACTTACTTGTTGTAGACCGATTCAGCAAATTCTCCTTGTAGATCACGAACTCTTCGCGCTTCTCGATCTCCACGAATTCTTCCCACGATCAGATCCCAAACACTACCAAATGATCTTCTTGGTTGTTCTCTTTTGGAGAAGAGAAGTTGGTGGGAACCTTGTGTTTTGGAGAGAGATGAGAAAGTTGAGAGAGAAGATAGAATTTCACTTAGCTTCAAAAGCTTAGTTTAGGTTAGGTTACAAAACCCATCTAACAAAAGGTTTAAATAGTGGAATGATGAAGTTCACAACTTCACATAATTACCACTTTACCACAACCATATGTTATGTATATCTCATTTACATAATTTTATAATATAAGATATCTCATATCTTATGTTGCAAATCTTATTTGCAATAGTTGTTGATTTAATCAAATTGAATCTCATTTAATTTATTTTCTCTCTTTCAATTTCTCCAATTAGCCTTTAATTCAACAATTAGGCCAACACATAGTTTATTATGAATCTCATTCATATTAAACTATATATTATATCCTGTAGCTGTTGAATCTCATTCAATTTCTCCAAGGGACCTAATGGACCTACAGTGACGGGCTCCAATGATTTGAGGTCAACCAGTCAAACTCTTTGACCCGGTCAACCAATGTTCATTAGCTACAATAACACTCCACTAAAGCCTGTAGCTGTCCTCCCATCAGTGTAGAATATTACGTGTCCACTGATATAACCAATGCTCATGAGTCGACCTTTCACAAAGTTGTTCCTGCACACTACCGGGTCAAATTACCGTTTTACCCCTGTGTCTATATCTTGTTCCTTAAGTCCCTACTGCTTCTCTAATGAACAACATATTGATATGGTCCAACCATACACAACACCCTTCTCGGGCGAGTAAGAAGGTGGGCGCCCGTTGTCCAAGCCCTGGAGACAGCACTTAAGGGAACAACCCCTCTAGTTTTCCTATAGACGGGAACGAGTGAATTCAAACTCGCGTAATTAGGTTCCCAGCTCTCTACTTGGTTCTGTCCCTGAGAAGATAGGCATATTGGGTGAGTGACTGAGACCACCCTCACCCGTACTAGTCAAAGGACAGACACTGGCAGATAGGAGTCCGTAATACATTCAGGATTAAGGTCGAGTCACTAATGGTCATCTACGAATTTATTAGTCTTTACTGTCAACGGTGTTATATCAGAAAGTCTAATAATTCACGGTCCGGTCTTGTACAATCTCATTGTACAAGATGCCCCCACTCGCATGTCATCCACATGAACGAGTCAAATCACCTCGTTTGTATCTAATACAAAGCGGGCCGCATCCACAGTGTATCCAGGATTAGGTCTCCAACCCCATCCTTATACTGTAGACCGTTCAGGTCATTAAATCGAACGTGATCCTCCTTGTGTGTCAACTACACACCGTTCAAGTTATAGTTCTCTCATATATTCAATGACCATGGAGCTTAGTTTATTGGAAAGGTTTAAAATATTTGCGAGACACAAAGTGAAGAAAAATTATAACTCTTGTTAATTTCAAATATTTGGAAGTTATGGCTGTCTGAATATAGGGCAGAAAAACCTGAAAATGCTGGAAAATTTAAAAGTGTATTTTCTTGCAAGTTTTAAGGTTAAAAATCATGAGCTCGAGGTTCTAATGGTTGAGTTGGTTTGTTTGATAGGCCTAGAGCAAATAGGTCAAGTTTACAAGCAAAGGTTCTAATTCTAATACTGTGAGTGACTCTATCTTAGAACTATGCTTGGCCTATTTTTTCTTAAAAAACATAATTGTTGATCGTTGAATCTTGTCTGAACTAATTATGTATAGCTTCATGGAGTTCCTAACATAAGTTCATGATGGAACCTAAGCATGTTTTGAATTAGTTGTAACTATAAATCCAAGTATGGAAACTAAATTATGAAAGTATGCTTTCCTTTAGAGAATGTTTTGTGAAAATCTACTTGGGAACATGTTTAGATGATAATATGAAATTGTAAAGAAATTGTTGTATGTGTTATAAAGACATGATTTCCATGGTAAACAAGTTATGCCCTTGATATTGGTTAACCCCTAATACTGAAGGACATTAGAGAAGGTACTTAGGGGGGGATGGATCATAATTTCCCGATACTGAAGGACAATGAGAAGGTATTCGGGTAGTAAATGGTCTTACCTTAATACTGAAGGACATAGAGAAGGTATTAGGGAAAACCAAAGGGCCAAAGGTATTCCACGTGCACGTGAGAGAGGTATGAACCTTATTGGTACAAATGTAACTCTACCACCTCTATGGTTCGAAAGTGGTATCATGCTATGTGTTTTATTGTTATGAGCTTCTACATTATTGATCTATCTACATTCAATATAATACTACCTTATGAGTTATGTGCTATGCATAAGTGGTGACTTGAACCTGTAAATTGGAAGCATGGTTTGTTTATGTTAAGCTATTTTCTACTTATAATCGCCATTATTATGCTTCACCTTTGAGCTTATAATAGACACTCACCGAGCTTCCTAGCTCACGTTTTCTTTATGTCTACTCTTCCCTGCAGTGAGCGAGTTTCAGTGCTTAGCCTTCACAAGACCTATTTGCCACCACGCCATTTAGCTCCTTGTATATACACTTTCTTTGTATATGGTTTGTAGTGAGAACATATTAGATGGGTTGTAATAAACTTAGAAACTTTATGACTATCTAAAGAACATAGTAAAGGAAGTGAATGTGTTTCATATATATGTGTATATCAGTGCTTAACTTTGCTTATTCAAACAGGATGTGTTATGTCTATTTTAAGTTAAGTCTTGGGTTAGTCAAGGAAAGCCAATAAGAGGTTTTGTTATCTTTGTCTTTGCATCTCTTCCTAGGTTAGGCAAGTAAGTGGGACGGGGTGTGACAACAGTATCGAGCAAAAGGTTTTGGGAAGGGAACTAGGTTCATGCATTAAATTAGGAGCTTGTTGTCTTACTTATTTTAATAAGATTGTATAATTTAGGACCATGGCTCGAGGTGGCAAATGAGGCAGGCAAGTGGAGACTGGAACTCAAGAAGCTACTACATTTGAAGGAACATTCTTACTGATCTTTACAAGGATAACTCAAAGATTAGCTGAAAGTGTTGGATCGGCATGCGAGATCCGTAAAAGAAGTATGGCATTGAAAGACTGAAAGCCTTAAGTGCAACAACATTTGAAGGCACGACAGATCCCGTTGATGCTGAGGTTTGGTTAAATCTGATTGAGAAGTGCTTTAGGGTCATGCGATGCCCTGAAGACAGGAAGGTCGATTTAGCAGCATTCTTACTCCAGAAAGGAGCAGATGATTGGTGGAAGATAACTGAGAGCAGAAAAGGGGATGCTTGGAGTTGGAAAGAGTTTCGAAAGGCCTTTGAAGATAAGTATTACCCGAGCTCATATCGTGATGCAAAGAGGAACGAGTTTCTAGGACTCGTTCAGGGGTCGATGACTATAATAGAATATGAGAAGAAGTTCACAGAGTTATCAAAGTATGCTAGCACTATTGTTGCAAGCGAGATAGATCGATGCAAGAGGTTCGAGGATGGTTTACGAGCAGAGATCCGAACACCTGTGACAGCAAGTTCTGAGTGGGTTGAGTTCTCAAAGCTTGTGGAGACGGCATTACGAGTAGAGCGAAGCCAGGTAGATGACAGAATGGGAAAAGGAGTTGTAGGTGGTGCTCATACCACTTATTCTGTTGGTTTACCACGAGACCGATTCCAACGAGGAGATAATAGGAGATTCATTCCAGGTATCTCTGGAAAAGGAAGCTTTAAACCCCATCGTGGTGGGAAAACTACTCCAAGGACTAGCACAGGTGGACGTGGGGAAAGACAGAGGCAGCAGGGATCAAGTTTTCTGATAGGATCAAGCAAAGGGACTCCGCATGTGGCAAACCCAGTGAGTCAAGAGCTAGTTCAAAGAAGGAAACCTTTGTGCAGCACTTGTGGAAAGTATCATTGGGGTCGATGTTTGAGTGGCGGAAATGTATGTTTCAACTGTGGGCAAGGTGGTCACTTCAAAAGGGAATGCCCCCAATTAATGCAAGAAGGCATGGTGGGACAGAGAACTACATCGCATACTGTGAACCAGCAGCAAAATATTGGGGCAGCTGTAGGAGAAGGCACTAGTAGTGCTAAGCAAAAGGGGCAGGTAGGTCGACCCCGACAACAGGGAAAGATTTACGCCATGACACAGCAGGAGGCAGACGATGCACCAGAAGTTGTTACGGGTACACTTTCTATCTGTAGTAAACCTGCACATGCATTACTAGATCCAGGAGCTACACATTCTTTTATTTCTAAAATGTTTGCTGCTAGCATTGTTGCGAAGTTAGAACCTTTATCTGAGGAACTGTGTATTTATACTCCTATTGGTGATATGTCGATAGTTTGTAGTGTTTTTGCTAATTGTATGGTGGAAGTGAATGATATGACCATGACAACTGAACTGATTCCCTTAGATCTCTAAGCGTTCGACGTTATTTTGGGGATGGATTTCTTATCTAGGTATCATGCCTTAATGGACTGCCATAGGAAGGAAGTTGTGTTGAGGAAATCAAAGCAAGACCGAGGTTGTGTTTAAGGGACATAGGAAGATATTGCCTACTTGTATGATATCAACTATTAAAAGCGGGAAATTATTGAAGAAAGGTTGTACAACATATCTTGCATATGTAGTTTGTGCACCAGTGGAGTAAATCGAAACTCAAGACATTCCAAAGAGTATGTGAGTATTTAGATGTCTTCCCGTAAGAGCTAATGAGGTTACCACCGATAGAGAGGTGGAGTTTACCATAGACTGATGCCGGGAATAGCGCCAATATCTCAAGCCCCGTATAGGATGGCGCCAATATTCCTTACCTTGATCAGTTTGTGATAGTATTTATTGATGACATCTTGGTGTACTCGAGAAAGTAGGGAAAAGCATGCAGAACATCTCGTAATAGTGCTACGGACATTACGTGATCGGAAGTTGTATGCTAAATTTAGTAAATGTGAGTTTTAATGAAACAGTTGTGTTTTTGGGACACGTAGTATCGCAGTTGGAGTACAAGTGGATCCTCGTAAGACGGAAGCTATAGTTAAGTGGGAACAACCAACTTCAAATAACTAAGTCCGTAGTTTTTGGGCCTTGCAGGATACTATCGACGTTTTGTCGAGGGGTTTTCGAAGATAGCTCATCCATTAACCAGTTTGACAAAGAAGAATACGAAGTTCGAGTGGAGTGAAAAGTGTGGAAAAAGTTTTCAAGAGTTAAAGAACAGACTTGTCATTTGCAAGGCAGACTAACTCTACCCACCACGGAAAAGAGTTTGAGGTTTACCGTGATGCCTCACATCGGGCCTTGGGTGTGTACTTATGCAGGATGGGAAAGTGATTGCCTATGCCTCAAGACGCTTAAAAAACATGAATGTAATTATCCTACTCATGATCCGGAGCTCGCAAGCAGTTTGTGTTAGCTTTCATAATTTGGAGGCATTATCTGTTTGGTGAGAAGTCTTTGTATTTACACAGATCATAAAAGTTTAAAATACATCTTGAACGTAAAGAGTTGAATTTTAGACAACGACGGTGGCTTGAATTGATAAAAGATTATGACCGCACGATCGAATACCACCCGTGGAAGGCTAATGTTGTAGCCGATGCACCGAGTAGGAAGTCAAAGCAACGTAGGGGTACACTTAATAATGTTGTTAGAGTGTTTCATTTGAGGAACTCAAGAGTTCTAATGCAAAAGTGTATGTTGGTGACAAAGGAACTTGTTAGCTCATTTTGTGTAAGACCTACCTTAATTAATGATGTTATCACAAGTCAAGCTAAAGACCCTACCCCAAGAAATTGATAGAAGAGGTGAACTTGAATCAGAGAGCAGATTACAAAGTAAGGCGTGATGGAGCGTTGATGAAGTATGGTAGATTTTGTGTATCCAAAGATGAAACTTTGAGAAATGCGATACTAGAAGAAGCACATAGTTCAGCCTATGCGATGCATCCAGGAGGTACAAAGATGTATCGGACCTTAAAGAACCATTATTGGTGGCCAGGAATGAAACGAGAAATAGCAGAGTATGTCTCTAAATGTCTAATTTGTCACAGTGAAACTCGCAGCGAGAAACTGGAGGGCTTGAAATCCACTCCCAATACCGAATGGAAGTGGGAGCATGTAACGATGGATTTATTATTTGGACTTCCCCGAACACCGACTGGTTATGACGGGATTTGGGTGATAGTAGACAAAATGACTAAGACTGCTCGATTTTTACCCGTCAAGGTAACTTTTCCTCTGGATAAACTTGCTAAATTATATGTTGACATGATTGTAAGCCAATACGGAGCCCCAGTATCTATTGTGTCGGATAGGGATTCGAGATTTACTTCCAAGTTTCGCCGAGTCTCCAAGAGGCCTTGGGAACTAAGTTGCACTTTAGTACAAAGATTTCATCCACAAACCGATGGTCATCAGAAAGAACCATTCGGACTCTCGAAGACATGCTTCGAGCATGCGTACTGCAATATAAAGGAAGCTTGGAGACTCACCTATCATTGATGGAGTTTGCATACAATAATAGTTATCATTCTAGCATCGGAATGGCACCGCATTTAAGCATTATATGGAAGAAAATGTAGAACCCCTATTTCTTTGGGGGAGGTGGGAGAAATGAAGTCGATAGGGCCAGAGTTGGTCCAAGTTACCTCGGAGAATGTTAAATTTATCAGGGAAAGAGAGAAGACAACACAAGATAGACAAAAGAGCTACGCTGACAAACGAAGAAGAGATTTAGAATTCGAAATCGGAGACAAAGTTTTCCTGAGACTATCCCCATGGAAGAGTATTTTGCAGTTCGGAAGGAAGGGGAAACTGAGCCCGAGATATATAGGGCCTTACGAGATTCTGGAACGTGTAGGGCCATCACCTTACTGATTAGCTTTTACCGATAGAATTGTCTCGGGTACATAATGTTTTCCATGTATCCTTTGTTGAGGAAATACATTTACGATCCGTCACATGTGCTCAAGGTAGAACCAATACAACTTAAGGAGAATCTATCATATGAGGAAGAACCTCTACAAGTCTTTGGATCGGAAAGAAGCAGTGCTTAGGAACAAGACAATACCACTGGTAAAGGTCTTGTGGAGAAATCACAACGTCGAGGAAGCAACATGGGAAAGCGAAGACACAATGAAAGAAAAGTACCCACAACTTTTCTCGTCGTGCTTTGAATTTTGAGGGCGAAATTCCTCTTAAGGGGGTAGTAAATTGTAAGCCCAAACCCTATTCTCTTTTATCATTGAGCACTCGCTCATGATGTTTTGAAATATGCAAAATCGTATAGGTTGCACTAAACGATGTCGTGATCGAATTTGGGAATCTATTGAATTTGGACCTACAATGTGTCTAAACTTCATAAGGGGATAGGTAAACCATTGAAATAAGCATATTAAAAGTTGCATTGAAGTAAGTTCAAATCATTAGCAAATTGGAGAAGTTTTAGGTGCATCAAGTATTGAATGGAAGATCATATGTCTCACAAACTTAGGATAAGTTGGTTAAATGCTTAGGGTTTATTTTCACACTTATTTTGTTGTTTTAAAAAGGTGATTATGATGTAAATACTGAAGAAGGAGCTGGCCAAAGGAGGTGAAGGCTCGAAGTTAAGTTTGGCAAGAAGGTGGTGTCAAATTCTTACTAAGACAAGCAAAGTATTTGGAAAATGGGCCAATTCAATCGATCATATCTCTCTGTCTACTGAACCAAATTCGATGATGTTTGTGTCAACATCTCATAAATTGAGTGTAGAATACGAAACTGGTCGGCTTTGCAGAAAATACCAAGAGGACGAAAGAGAAAAGTGTAGAACATGGAAGGGTGTTCATGTTTCTCGGGTAGCAGAGCAGTATGAGGAGATCAGTCTGTTTTGAGCTCTTGAGGAGGAATTAGAAGCTGAAATTTTGAGGTAAGTAAGCTAAGATGTTGTCCTTGAGGTTTATCAAAACATATTTGGTGGTTGTGTTGATAAATGTTTAGGAACCCAAGCTGGAAGTTGAACTTGTAATTTTAGGTGAAAGGGAAAAACTTCTAGCAAGTGATTGAAGGAGATTCTCTTCCATTTCTATATACCTTACAACCAATTGTGTGTATGGCTATTCTTAATTGAGTTATGAGACTGAATTAGACCTGTTTCTTAGGTGCATAAGGAAAGGAATTGATGTTACTATTTTGTTAAGAGGAAGGGAAAGAAGTATATGCTGTCAAATCTTGGAAATCTCTGATGTTTTGGTTGTTCGGATCTGCATACTTGGAGTTAGAAGCTCAAATTGGTATGGTTTGAAAGCTTATTGAATTTCCTACAACTTTCGTGAAGAAATCGTGAGTAGAAAATGTCTAGAAGATGTCTTAAATATGAGATTAAATTTTTTGTGCAGCAGGAAATCCGTATTTGAAAACAGCAGAAGTCTGTTTTGAGGAAAGTAGATTTCGAAGTATTTCTGAACAAATCCGTTTGGAATATCAATTTCATGTCTTCGTATGATTTTTAGAGGGTTCAAAAAGGAAGAGTTTGGTATAAATTACATTATTTTTGGATAAGTAATGAAGAAGTTATGGCTGTCTGAATATAGGGTAAAAAACCCTGAAAATGCTGGAAAATTTAAAAGTGTATTTTCTTGCAAGTTTTAAGGTTAAAAATCATGAGCTCGAGGTTCTAATGGTTGAGTTGGTTTGTTTGACAGGCCAAGAGCAAATAGGTCAAGTTTACAAGCCAAGGTTGTAAACCCGAGATCTTTCTTTGGAACCTCCTTATTATCAAACAACAAAAAGAAAGAAGAAATGAATGTTTAAAACTTGGTTTTCCATATTTTAAAAAGGAAAGAAATGAAGTGAAAGGCGAAAGGAAAACAAGGAAGGAAAGTTTAAACCATTTTGGTTTGGATTGCTTTTAAGACAAAAGAAGAAAAGGAAATGAAACAATGTTTAATATACTAAGTTTGTTTTGTTTTGCAAAGAAAAGATAAGAAATGAAAGATAAAGGAAGGAAAAAGGAAAAGAAATGAAAAGAAAGGAAAGGAAAGGTGGATGGTGGATGGTGGGACCCCACCTTTGTTTCTCTCTTTTTAAAAAGACTTCCCCCATCGATTTCTCCTCATTTTATGAAGTAAAGGCAAGGGTTTTCATGGGAGAAGCAGAAAGGAAGAGGAAGAAGAGGGTTTTTGAAGTGAAGTTTGAGAGAAGAGAGGAGAAGAACTAAAGGTAAGTCTTTATGACAGCAAGTTAATCAATTCAATCCAATTCTGGTTTTCTGTTCATCTCGAGCTCCACAGGAAGAGGTAAGATTTGAGATTTTATTTCATGAACGTTAACTCATATTGGAACAAAATTCGTGAAGGAAGCTCGAGCAAATTCGGATCTTAAGCTACTGTTTTGTGAAAGGGAAGACAGAAGACAGAATTTGCTGTCAAATCCGAGAAGTCTCTGATGTTTTGGTTGTACTGGTCTGTAGAGTTGGAATCCGAAGCTCTATTAGGTATGGTTGGAAAGCGTATTGAATTTCCTACAACTTTCATGAAGAAATCGTGAATAGAAAATGATTGGAAGATGTTGTAAATAGCAGGTCAAGTTTCGGGTTGCAGCAGAAAATCGAATCTGGAATAGCAGAAGTTAGTTCCTGGGAAAGAAGCTTCCGAGGTATTTCGGAACCAATCTATTAGGAATTTAAATTTCATGTCTTCATATGATTTTTAGCGCATTCAAAAAGGAAGAGTTTGGTATAAATTTCACCCTGTTTGGCTAAGTAATGAAGAAGTTATGGCTCTATGAAAACAAGGCAGAAATTCTGAAAAATGCTGGAATTTTTGTTGGAGTGTTTTCTTGTAGTTTTAAGGTTAAAAACCATGAGCTCAAGGTTCTAAAACATGGTTTTTGTTTGTTTGATAGGCCAAGAACAAAAAGGTCGAGTGTACGGGTCAAGATTCTAGTTCTAACAAGGTGAGTGACAAAACGAACCTTGAAAATGGTTTATAGGCTTGTATTATGCTTATGAAATGCAAGGTTTTGCTAAAACGAAATGGTTTAGATGTTTATTGTTTTCTTTGAACACTTGTTTATGAGCATTCATGATTTCTTAGAAATGTTTTAAAGTGTTCATGATGAGCCTAAAAGTCTTTATGAAATCTATACATGAGCATATGTCTAATGATTGCCAAAACATATGGAGATGTTATGATTTCAAGCAAGCATGTACTAGCAAGTATGTTTTAAAGATTTATAGTTTTATGAACAAGCTAAGTAAGCTTGAGTTTTATGAAAGAAAAAGATAAGCTGGCATGTTCAAATGTTTTCATGTGATCTTCTGAGATATTGAGCCCGAGGCTATATAGTACCGTGTGCACACAGGTCTTTATTCTGTTGTCGACGTTGAGTGTACTCCGTGACAACGCAGCACTGTCGTGCGTGAGTCTTTGGGCGGGCCCCACTCACGACAAAGACGATGGGAGTCTTTGGCGGGCCCCACTACACATTAGAGAATAAACGTTGGTGTATTGGGGCGTGTCCTACACAACGTTGATTGTGACATGTTTTAAAAAGAGTTTATATCATTTACATGCCTTACGAGATTTTAACGGTATACTTGCTGGTTTTCATGAAAAGCTATTATGATTACACAGTTACTTTTAACATTTGATTATAAATGCATATGCTCATAGATGGCCAGGTGATATGATTTACGAGTTAATAACTTTCTTTAAAACTCAAGTCACTCAGTGAGCTTCATAGCTCATTCTTTCAGTGTTTTTCCCCACTTTTCAGGTAGGATCGAGCTCCCGGTGCCTGATAACCTGCCATAGTCTGCTGGAAGCTTCTCATGTTTGATATGTTGTACGTGGTTGGTGTGGTTTAGCAAGTCCATATGTTTGTAAATTATTTTAAGAGAACTATGTAGTTATAGTCGTATGTGCTTTAGAGGTTGTGGTTGTTTAATTAGTGGTTTGGACTGTTCATGGTTCTGATGTTCTTGCTCGTTTTAGTTTTCAGGAGAGACTTAAGAAGAGTTTCTCCTCATGTACGTCTTATAGATGTCCAGATTCCGCTGTGTTTAGTTTAAATTGTTCCATATGCGAACATAGTTTGTTTTCAGGTAAAGTAGTGTCAGCAGGTATTGTTAAGAGGTAACAATGTCTGTTGGCTTCATGCCGTCTCCCGGGCTAAGTTAGCAAGTGGTTCGGGAGGGGGTGTGACAACTTGGTATCAGAGCAGTTAGCTCCATGGGAATGAGACAGAGCAAGTTAGCTCTACAAGAAACTGAAAAGTAAATAGCAAGTTATTGAGTTAGTTCAATAGAACTAGCAGAGCATGGTCCAAGTAAGGATAAGTGTAAGTCCAGTCAGGACTAGAATGTGAACACAAGTCTAGAATTGTGCAATTGAGTTGAGTACTCATTACATGTCTAGTATGTTAATATGTTATAGAAGTCATGCCACCACGCACTAGCGCGACGATGCGAGCAAGATCGGGACGGGGACGCAGGATCCCGCCCAAGATCAATTCCGGTGGAGATCTAGTGCCCCGAGAGATCGATAGGGGGTAATTAAGCAAACATGTTAATTCCTCACGGGGTAGGTAAGCCAGAGAGAGCAGGGCTAAGTAATCCAGATAAGACATATAGAATAGATCACCTAAAAGAATTAGGAGCCACAGTGTTTGAGGGCTCCAAAGATCCAGCTGAAGCTGAGGTTTGGCTTAATAAGTTTGATAAATGTTTTGATGTCATGAGTTGCTCTGAGGAGCAAAATGCTAAGTTGGCCACATTCTTGGTGCTAAAGGAAGCAGCAGGATGATGGAAATCGATGTTAGCCAGTTTTAGTGATGCACATACTTCACCCTGGCAAACTTTCAGAAGTATATTTGAAAATAAATATTACCCTAGCACGTACCGAGAGGCAAAGAGGGATGAATTTTTAGAACTAAAACAAGAGACACTTTCAGTGGCTGAGTATGAGAGAAGATATACCGAGTTGTCGCGGTATGTTGATGTGATTGTGGCATCTAAGAATGACAGGTATCGAAGATTTGAAAAAGGGTTACGACCTGAGATACTTACCCCAGTTACAACCATTGCTAAGTGGATTGATTTTTCCAGCTGGTAGAGACTGCTCTACATGTTGAGCAGAGTATAGCAGAGGCGTAGTCAGTAGTGAAGCCTAGTTGTGGAGGCTTCGACAACAAGCAGTTTCCAAGGTCGTGAGCAGCGGAGGTTCACACTTGGGGTAAATGTTTCCAAGTCAATATGACTTTAAGGAGTAAGCTAGTAGCCAAGTAGCTAGGCATCGAGGCAGATGATTGTGGGTAGTGCCTATCAAAGGCAGAGTTAAAGAGGACCTAGTTAGTTTGTTTGATTGGCAGCAAATTGCAGGGAGGGCAAGAGTCTATGCCAGTATAGCAAGGAAAAACTCCATGTGTGATCTGTTGCAAGAATCATCAAGGTCATTGTCTTGTGAGTGTTGGTACATGCTACCAGTGCTGACAACCAGAACATGTCAAGAGGGATTGTCCACAGCTATGGACAGCCGCACAGAGGGACTAGGGAGTTGAGTCCCAGTTAGTTGAGCAGCCGAGAATTTCAGTAGCTGCAAGAGAGGGCACCAGTGGTGTTAGACTAAAGAGAGTTGTAGGGAGCCCTAGGGCACAGGGAAAGGTCTACGCTATGACTCAGCAAGAGGCAGAGGATTCACCATATGTGAATACTGGTACGATTTCTATTTGTAATGTACCTTCATGTGTTCTGATAGATCCAGGTGCTACGCATTCCTTTCTTTCCAGTATATTCCTAACTAAGCTTAATAGGAAGCTAGAGCCTTTGTTTGAGGAGTTAGTTATATACACTCCAGTTGGTGATGTTTACTAGTCAATTCAGTGATGTAGAATTGTGAGATCTTAGTAGAAGGTCTCAATATGATAGTAGATCTTCTTCCACTAGAGTTGTAGGTGTTAGATGCAATCCTAGGAATGGATTTCTTATTCACTCATTATTCTTCCAGAGATTGCCATATAAAGGAAGTTGTTTTCAAGAAACCAGGATTAGCTGAAGTAGTTTTATGGGATGAAAGAAAGACTATCCCTACGAGTTTGTTTTCAGCATTCAAAGCTCAGAAGTTATTGAGGAAAGGTTGCACGACGTTTCTTGCACATGTAGTTGAGGTGCAGGAAGAAAAGCTAAAACAAGAAAATGTTCTTGTTGTGAATGAACTTTCTTGTTGTTTTTCTAGTAGATCTATCAGGATTGCCACCTGATAGGGAAGTTGAGTTCACCATTGAACTGTTACAATGAATAGCATCTATTTCGCAAGCGCCGTATAGAATGGCTCCAAGTGCGATCAAGGAGCTAAAGATGCAGTTACAAGAACTAGTTGATAAGAGATACATCAAACCTAGTGTATCGCCTTGGAGAGCTCCAGTGTTATTCGTAAAGAAGAAAGATGGTACCCTCAGAATGTGCATTGATTACAGACAGTTAAACAAAGTCACGATACGTAACAAGTATCCTTTACCCTGAATAAATGACTTGTTTGACCATTTAAGAGGTGCATCGATGTTTTGTAAGATTAATTTAAGATTAGGATATCATAAGTTAAAGGTCAGAGAATCAGACATTCCTAAGACATTATTCATAATGAGGTACGAGCATTACGAGTGTTTAGTAATGCCATTCGGATTAACAAGGTACTAGCAGTTTTCATGGACCTCATGGCGGAGTTTTCCACCAAAGATTTGGATAACTTTGTAATAGTAATTATTGATGATATACTAGTTTACTCAGTTGACAGGAAAGCCCACGGGGAACACATGAGTATTATTCTACAAACACTACGTGATAAACAGTTGTACGCTAAATTCACCAAATGTAAGTTTTGGTTGAATCATGTAGTGTTTAGGGTAAGTTGTTCCAACAGATGGAGTTGGTATGGGTCCACATAAGGTAAAAGCTATGGTCAACTTAGAAAGACCAGCTAAAGCGACAGAGGTACGTAGTTTCAGTAACTCAAGCGGGGATACTCCGGAGGATTTGTTGAGAACTTCTCACGATTAGTATTACCCTTAATGATTATAACAAGAAAGAATGCTAAGATTGAATGGTCAGATAAATGTGAACAGAGTTTTTCAGGAGCTGAAAAGAGATTAGTTACAACACCTATACTAGCACTTCCTATAACGGAAAAAGAATATGTGATTTACTGTTATGCTTCAGGACAAGGATTAGGGTGTGTGTTCCTGCAAGAAGGAAAATAATAGCTTATGCGTTAGTAAAGCAATTGAAAAGTACACGAGTATAATTATCCTACCCATGATCTTGAGTTAAGCAGTTGTTCTAGCATTGAAGATCTGGAGACATTACCTGTTTGGTGAAAGGTGTCACATTTACACAGATCATAAGAGTCTGAAGTATATCTTTGATCAAAGGGAGTTGAATATGAGACAGAGAAGATGGTTAGAATCGATTAAAGATTATGATTGTACCATAGAATACCATCCCGCTAAGGTGAATGTGGTAGTTAGATTGCTTTGAGCGAGAAGTGAAGACTTCCTAAGGACGCCTTGTGTGGTATTCGAGCAACATTTTTAAGTACTCTAAGGGATTCTAAAGGCGCTTGTAATCTGTAGAGAATTCAGAGGGTCTTTTAGTTTAATTTCAGATCGGGCCTTCACTGTAATAGAGATTGTGAAAAGACAATCGAGAGAATAGTAACTTGCAAAAGATGTTTAGAAAGTCCAAATAGGGCCAAGAAGAAGCAAAATTTAAAATGAGATCGATTTTGAGCCATAGAGAAATAGGAAGACTATGCATTCCGAGTGTTAGTGAGCTTAAGAATGCTATTCTAGAAGAAGCTCACAATTCGCCTACGCTTATGCATCCAGAAGCACCAAGATGTGTAAAACCTTGAATGGGACTTATTGGTGGCCTGGGATGAAGCGGGAGATAGTTGATTATGTTGATAGATGTTTAACTCATCGCCAAGTTAAACCAGTTTAGATAGAAGCAAAAAGGACTCCTTAACCCATTGCTAGTGTCGGAATGGAAATGGGAGCGTATTACTATGGTTTTTCTGTTTAGATTACCACGTACTCTAAGGGATTCTACGCTTGATCGGCTAGCTAAACTATACGTCATGTAATTGTGAGACAATACGGAGTCTTAGGTGTCCATAGTTTGAGTATAGGGACCCGAGATTTACTTCTAAGTTTTGGCCTAGTTTAAAGAAGGCTATGGGGACAAAGTCGAGTTTTAGTACAACGCTCCATTCTCGTATTGTGTGGTAAGTTAGAGAGGACCATCCGGACCTAAAAGACATGTTGAAAGCATGTGTCCTTCAAGTTAAGGGAGTTGGGGTACACACCTATCGCTTATGGAATTTGCTTACAACAAATGACTACAATCGAATATTGGCATGGCACCATTTGAGGCTGGATAAAAGACCATGTAGAACGCTCGTATATTGGAATGAACTAGAGAGCGGAAGCTAATCGGTCTGAGTTGGTACAAGTTACGACGAGATAGTATTAAGGTAATCAAGGAGAATTTGAAGGTAGCTCAAGACCGTCGTAAGAGTTATGCGATAAGCAAATGAAAGGACTTAGAATTCCAAGTCGGAGATCAAGTTTTGGAAAGAAAGGTAAGCTAAGTCCCAGATATATTGATCATTATCAAGTAATGAAACGAGTTGGGCTACCAACCTACAAACTGGAGTTGCCAACGGAACTATCTCACGTACATGATGTTTGTCATGTGTCCATGTTGAGGAAGTAAAACCAGATCCGACACATGTACTACAAGCACAACCCGTTGAACTGAAAAAAAAATACATGAGTTACATAGAGAATGTTGTACAATCCTCGACAGAAAAGAACAAGTTTTGAGGAATAAGACGATCCCACTCGTGAGGGTTCATTGGAAACATCACAGAGTAGGGAAGGCAACCTGGGAGTTAAAAGACCAAATGAGGAGGAAGTATCCGATGATTTTCACCTAAAGACTACTAAATTTCGAGGACGAAATTTCTTAAGGGGGAGGTAAGTTGTAAACCCGAGATCTTTCTTTGGAACCTCCTTATTATCAAACAACAAAAAGAAAGAAGAAATGAATGTTTAAAACTTGGTTTTCCATGTTTTAAAAAGGAAAGAAATGAAGTGAAAGGCAAAAGGAAAACAAGGAAGGAAAGTTTAAACCATTTTGGTTTGGATTGCTTTTAAGACAAAAGAAGAAAAGGAAATGAAACAATGTTTAATATACTAAGTTTGTTTTGTTTTGCAAAGAAAAGATAAGAAATGAAAGATAAAGGAAGGAAAAAGGAAAAGAAAGGAAAAGAAAGGAAAGGAAAGGTGGATGGTGGATGGTGGGACCCCACCTTTGTTTCTCTCTTTTTAAAAAGACTTCCCCCATCGATTTCTCCTCATTTTATGAAGTAAAGGCAAGGGTTTTCATGGGAGAAGCAGAAAGGAAGAGGAAGAAGAGGGTTTTTGAAGCTGAAGTTGCAGAAGAGAGGAGAAGAACTAAAGGTAAGTCTTTATGACAGCAAGTTAATCAATTCAATCCAATTCTGGTTTTCTCTTCATCTCGAGCTCCACAGGAAGAGGTAAGATTTGAGATTTTGTTTCATGAAAGTTAACTCATATTGGAACAAAATTCGTGAAGGAAGCTCAACAAATTCGGATCTTAAGCTACTGTTTTGTGAAGAGGAAGACAGAAGAAAGAATTTGCTGTCCAATCCGAAAAGTCTATGATGTTTTGGTTGTACTGGTCTGTAGAGTTGGAATCGGAAGCTCTATTAGGTATGGTTGGAAAGCTTATTGAATTTCCTACAACTTTCATGAATAAATCATGAATCGAAAATGATTGGAAGATGGTGTAAATAGCAGGTCAAGTTTCGAGTTGCAGTAGAAAATCGAATCTGGAATAGCAGAAGTTAGTTCCTGGGAAAGAAGCTTCCGAGGTATTTCTGAACTAATCTATTGGGAATTTAAATTTCATGTCTTCATATGATTTTTAGAGGATTCAAAAAGGAAGAGTTTGGTATAAATTTCACCCTGTTTGGCTAAGTAATGAAGAAGTTATGGCTGTCTGAAAACAGGGCAGAAATTCTGAAAATGCTGGAATTTTTGTTGGAGTGTTTTCTTGTAGTTTTAAGGTTAAAAACCATGAGCTCAAGGTTCTAAAACATGGTTTTGGTTTGTTTGACAGGCCAAGAACAAAAAGGTCGAGTGTACTGGTCAAGATTCTAGTTCTAACAAGGTGAGTGACAAAACGAACCTTGAAAATGGTTTATAGGCTTGTATTATGCTTATGAAATGCAAGGTTTTGCTAAAACGAAATGGTTTAGATGTTTATTGTTTTCTTTGAACACTTGTTTATGAGCATTCATGATTTCTTAGAAATGTTTTAAAGTGTTCATGATTAGCCTAAAAGTCTTTATGAAATTTATACATGAGCATATGTCTAATGATTGCCAAAACTTATGGAGATGTTATGATTTCAAGCAAGCATGTACTAGCAAGTATGTTTTAAAGATTTCTAGTTTTATGAACAAGCTAAGTAAGCTTGAGTTTTATGAAAGAAAAAGATAAGTGGCATGTTCAAATGTTTTCCTGTTGATCTTCTGAGATATTGAGCCCGAGGCTATATATAGTAGTGCAGCACACAGGTATTATTCTCGTTGTCGACGTTGAGTGTACTCGTGACAACAGCCATTGCTGTCGTGAGTCTCGGGCGGGCCCCACTACGACAAAGACGATGGGAGTGCTGGGCGGGCCCCACTACATTGTAGAATAAACGTTGGTGTACTGGGCGTGCCCTACACAACGTTGATTGTGACATGTTTTAAAAAGAGTTTATATCATTTACATGCCTTACGAGATTTTAAGCAGATACTTACATCGGTTTTCATGAAAAGCTATTATGATTACACAGTTACTTTTAACATTTGATTACAGATGCATATGCTCATAGATGGCCAGGTGATATGATTTACGAGTTAATAACTTTCTTTAAAACTCAAGTCACTCACTGAGCTTCATAGCTCATTCTTTCAGTGTTTTTCCCCACTTTTCAGGTAGGATCTAGCTCCCTGTGCCTGATAACCTGCCATAGTCTGCTGGAAGCTTCTCATGTTTGATATGTTGTACGTGGTTGGTGTGGTTTAGCAAGTCCATATGTTTCTAAATTATTTTAAGAGAACTATGTAGTTATAGTCGTATGTGCTTTAGAGGTTGTGGTTGTTTAATTAGTGGTTTGAATTTGTTTGTGGTCTCGATGTTCTTGCTCGTTTTAGTTTCCAAGAGAGACTTAAGAAGAGTTTCTCCTCATGTACGTCTTATAGATGTCCAGATTCCGCTGTGTTAAGTTTAAAGTGTTCCATATGCGAACATAGTTTGTTTTCAGGTAAAGTAGTGTCAGCAGGTATTGTTAAGAGGTAACAATGTCTGTTGGCTTCATGCCGTCTCCCGGGCTAAGTTAGCAAGTGGTTCGGGAGGGGGTGTGACAAAGGTTCTAATTCTAATACTGTGAGTGACTCTATCTTAGAACTATGCTTGGCCTATGTTTTTCTTAAAAAACATAATTGTTGATCATTGAATCTTGTTTGAACTAATTATGTATAGCTTCATGGAGTTCCTAACATAAGTTCATGATGGAACCTAAGCATGTTTTGAATTAGTTGTAACTATAAATCCAAGTATGGAAACTAAATTATGAAAGTATGCTTTCCTTTAGAGAATGTTTTGTGAAAATCTACTTGGGAACATGTTTGGATGATAATATGAAATTGTCAAGAAATTGTTGTATGTGTTATAAAGATATGATTTCCATGGTAAACAAGTTATGCCTTTGATCTTGGTTAACCCCTAATACTGAAGGACATTCGAGAAGGTACTTAGGGGGGGATGAATCATAATTCCCGATACTGAAGGACAATGAGAAGGTATTCAGGTAGTAAATGGTCTTACCTTAATACTGAAGGACATAGAGAAGGTATTAGGGAAAACCAAAGGGCCAAAGGTATTCCACGTGCACGTGAGAGAGGTATGAACCTTATTGGTACAAATGTAACTCTACCACCTCTATGGTTCGAAAGTGGTATCATGCTATGTGTTTTATTGTTACGAGCTTCTACATTATTGATCTATCTACATTCAATATAATACTACATTATGAGTTATGTGCTATGCATAAGTGGTGACTTAAACCTGTAAATTGGAAGCATGGTTTGTTTACGTTAAGCTATTTTCTACTCATAATCTGCCATTATTATGCTTCACTTTTGAGCTTATAATAGACACTCACTGAGCTTCCTAGCTCACGTTTTCTTTATGTATACTCTTCCAAGGTAGCAGACGAGTTTCCAGTGCTTAGCCTTCACAAGACCTATTTGCCACCACGCCATTTAGCTCCTTGTATATACACTTTCTTTATATATGGTTTGTAGTGAGAACATATTAGATGAGTTGTAATAAACTTAGAAACTTTATGACTATCTAAAGAACATAGTAAAGGAAGTGAATGTGTTTCATATATATGTGTATATCAGTGCTTAACTTTGCTTATTCAAACAGGATGTGTTATGTCTATTTTAAGTTAAGTCTTGGGTTAGTCAAGGAAAGCCAATAAGAGGTTTTGTTATCTTTGTCTTTGCATCTCTTCCTAGGTTAGGCAAGTAAGCTGGGACGGGGTGTGACAGTCTTCACCGAACACTGGATTGCGCTTGAACGGGTCAGAATTTCTGGATTGACGATATATGATAGGCTCGTGAGGCTGGGGTGCGTCCCCGTCGAGACTGGGAATGGTTGCTTTCCATGATCCCGGACTAGCTTAGGGGTCATTCCCCAATGGGCGTGTAGGTTACGCACCGCACGGTACCATGCTAGTGTGTTATGAGAGCCTGGGGTGCGTCCCAGTTAAGATCGGGAGTGCTTGCTTTCCATGATCCCGTGCTGGCTTAGGGGGGATTCCCCATAGGGCGTGTAGGATACGTACCTGCTCTGCTCTATGCGGGTGTGTGTGTGGCATGAGGGTTTCTTTCTCTTATTGCGTCGTCAACCAAAGTTCTAGGATCTAAGGTGGAGCTCGAGTAGTCACCACAGGGGGCCAGGACGAAGAGAGTTAGGGGAGAGACCGGTTCGGGAATTGAGCGAGATTGGGGGATGGAAGTAGTTGTCTTGTTGAGATAGGTTTGGACGTAAGTGGGCTGCTTACTTGTATTTTTATACTCACCCGTTCCCTTTTATGTTTTGTTTGCATGTAAGAGTTGAACAAGGGTGGATGGCAATGGAGACAACCTGGCGAGGCTATAAGACATCTTCGTAGTGTCCCTGGCTCTTAGGAAGTTACTTTTTTCGTATATCTTGTCGTCCCGCTGCGTCTTGTCTTTTTTTTCTGGTCTTCAAAGAACTTCTATTTAAGTTTTATCTGCTGTTCGATTTGTCGTTGTGGCTTGTAAGTGTTGGCAAGTATTGAAACTCCTTTTCTTCTAGACTATCTTACCTTAGCTGTCTGTTGTGATCTGCTGCCTGAACCCAGCTTATCGTACATGTAGTTTGGTGGAGGCTAGGTGAGTCGAAATACTTATTGGAGTGTTTTGTGCCTTTAACAGGTTAGGAAAAATTTTCAGGTTGCCCTAGTAGTGTCGTTATGCTGCTGAAATTTTTCCAGCATTAGCGGCGTTACTTAGTAACTCCCCTAGTTGTGTAGTTCTAAAACTTAGGGTTGTTACACCAGCAATACGAGATTAACCGACAAAACTCTTTAGCCTTGCTAATCAACATTTGTTAACCACCAGGGCACTCCACTAAAGTCTAGTGACTGCACTCTCCTCACTGTAGATATATTTTTTGTCCACTTGATATAACCATGATTAGTAAGTCGATCGTTCACAGGTCGCTCGTAGTTATAGTTGGGTCAAAAATACCGTTTTACCCCTATAATTACCTCTTGTTCCTTATGTTCTACTGATCCTCTAATGAACAATTGGTTTGTGGTCCAACAAACAAACCGAAACCCTCTTGGCCAATGAGAGGGGTGGGCTCTTTGTTCGAGACCCGGAGTCAGCACTTATGGGAACAACCTCTCTACTAATCCCTAAAGCATGTAGAAGTGAATTCCATCTTCCAGAACTATTTTCCTAGCTATCTACTCGGACTTATCCTTGATATTTGAGGCTTATTCAGTCGACAGTCTCGTGCCACTCTTACCCATGCAAATCTATGAATAATCCGAATAAACAGATGTTCATAGAAGGCTTAGGATTAAGATCGAGTTATGTCACACCCCGTCCTAGCTTACTTGCCTAACCTAGGAAGAGATGCAAAGACAAAGATAACAAAACCTCTTGTTGGCTTTCCTTGACTAACCCAAGACTTAACTTAAAATAGACGTAACACATCATGTTTGAATAAGCAAAGATAAGCACTGATATACACTTATATCCGAAACACATTCACTTCCTTTACTATGTTCTTTAGATAGTCATAAAGTTTCCAAGTTTATTACAACCCATCTAATATGTTCTCACTACAAACCATATACAAAGAAAGTGTATATACAAGGAGCTAAATGGCGTGGTGGCAAATAGGTCTTGTGAAGGCTAAGCACTGGAAACTAGTCTGCTACATGGGAAGAGTAGACATAAAGAAAACGTGAGCTAGGAAGCTCAGTGAGTGTCTATTATAAGCTCAAAGGTGAAGCATAATAATGGCAGATTATAAGTAGAAAATAGCTTAACATAAACAAACCATGCTTCCAATTTACAGGTTTAAGTCACCACTTATGCATAGCACATAACTCATAATGTAGTATATATTGAGTGTAGATAGATCAATAATGTAGAAGCTCATAACAATAAAACACATAGCATGATACCACTTTCGAACCATAGAGGTTGTAGAGTTACAATTGTACCAATAAGGTTAATACCTCTCTCACGTGCACGTGGAATAGCTTTGGCCCTTTGGTTTTCCCTAATACCTTCTCTATGTCCTTCAGTATTAAGGTAAGACCATTTACTACCCGAATACCTTCTCATTGTCCTTCAGTATCGGGAAATTATGATTCATTCCCCCCTAAGTACCTTCTCGAATGTCCTTCAGTATTAGGGGTTAACGAAGATCAAGGGCATAAATTGTTTACCATGGAAATCATGTCTTTATAACACATACAACAATTTCTTGACAATTTCATATTATCGTCTAAACATGTTCCCAAGTGGATTTACGCAAAACATTCTATAAAGGAAAGCATACTTTCATAATTTTGTTTCTATACTTGGATTTATAGTTACAACTAATTCAAAGCATGCTTAGGTTCCATCATGAACATTATGTTAGGAACTCCATGAAGCTATACATAATTAGTTCAAACAAGATTCAATGATCAACAATTATGTTTTTTAAGAAAAACATAGGCCAAGCATAGTTCTAAGATAGAGTCACTCACAGTAATAGAATTAGAACCTTGGCTTGTAAACTTGACCTATTTGCTCTTGGCCTGTCAAACAAACCAACTCAACCATTAGAACCTCGAGCTCATGATTTTTAACCTTAAAACTTGCAAGAAAACACACTTTTAAATTTTCCAGCATTTTCAGATTTTCTGCCCTATATTCAGACAACCATAACTTCTTCATTACTTATCCAACAATAATGTAATTTATACCAAACTCTTCCTTTTTGAACCCTCTAAAAATCATATGAAGATATGAAATTGAAATTCCAAACGGATTTGTTCAGAAATACCTCGAAAGCTACTTTCCTCAAAAGCAGACTTACGTTGTTTTCAAATTCGGATTTCTCATTGCACAACAAATTTAAACTGATATTTAAGACATCTTCTAGACATTTTGTACTCACGATTTCTTCACGAAAGTAGTAGGAAATTCAATAAACTTTCGAACCATACAAATTAGAGCTTCTAACTCCAAGTATGCAGATCAGAACAACCAAAACATCAGAGATTTCCCGGATTTGACAACATACTTCTGTCTTCTGCCTTCCTCTTAACAAAACAGTACATCAATTCCATTCCATATGCACCTAAGAAACAGGTCTAATTCAGTCCCATAACTCAATTAAGAATAACCATACACACAATTGGTTGTAAGGTATATAGAAATGGTAGAGAATCTCCTTCAATCTCTTGCTAGAAGTTTTTCCCTTTCACCTAAAATTACAGGTTCAACTTCCAGCTTGGGTTCCTCAAACTTTATCAACACAACCACAAAATAGTTTTTGATAAACCTCAAGGACAACATCTTAGCTTACTTACCTCAAAATTTCAGCTTTTAATTCATCCTCAAGAGCTCAAAACAGACTGATCTCCTCATACTGTTCTGCTACCCAAGAAACTTGAATACCCTTCACTGTTCTGCACCTTTCTCTTTCGTCCTTTTGGTATTTTCTGTAAAGCCGACCAGTTTCGTATTCTACACTCAATTTATGAGATTTTGACACAAAAATAATCGAATTTAGTTTAGTAGACAGAGAGATATGATCGATTGAAGTTGGTCCATTTTCCAGCTGCTTGCTGTCTTAGTAAGAATTTGACACCACCTTCTTGCCAAACTTAACTTCGAGCCTTCACCTCCTTTGGCCAGCCCCTACTTCAGTATTTACATCATAATCACCTTTTTAATACAACAAAATAAGTGTGTAAATAAACCCTAAGCATTTAGCCAGCTTATCCTAAGTTTGTGAGACATATGATCTTCCATTCAATACTTGATGCACCTAAAACTTCTCCAATTTGCTAATGATTTGAACTTACTTCAATGCAACTTTTAATATGCTTATTTTAATGGTTTACCTATCCCCTTATGAAGTTTAGACACATTGTAGCTCCAAATTCAATAGATTCCCAAATTCGATCACGACATCGTTTAGTGCAACCTATACGTTTTTGCATATTTCAAAACATCGTTTAGGGCTTACAATTTACTACCCCCTTAAGAGGAATTTCGCCCTCGAAATTCAGCATGAGAAAAGTTGTGGGTACTTTTCTTTCATTGTGTCTTCGCTTTCCCATGTTGCTTCCTCGACGTCGTGATTTCTCCACAAGACCTTTACCAGTGGTATTGACTTGTTCCTAAGCACTGTTCTTTTCGATCCCAAGACTTGAAGAGGTTCTTCCTCATATGATAGATTCTCCTTAAGTTGTATTGGTTCTACCTTGAGCACATGTGACGGATCGTAAATGTATTTCCTCAACATTGATACATGGAAAACATTATGTACCCGAGACAATTCTATCGGTAAAGCTAATCTGTAAGCTGATGGCCCTACACGTTCCAGAATCTCGTAAGGCCCTATATATCTCGGGCTCAGTTTCCCCTTCCTTCCGAACCGCAAAATACTCTTCCATGGGGATAGTCTCAGAAAACTTTGTCTCCGATTTGAATTCTAAATCTCTTCTTCGTTTGTCAAAGATAGCTCTTTTGTCTATCTTGTGTTGTCTTGATCTTTTCCCGATAAATTTAACATTCTCCGAGGTAACTTGGACCAACTCAGCCCTATCGGCTTCCTTCCTCCTACCTACCTCCCAAAGAAATAGGGGTTCTACATTTTCTTCCATATAATGCTTCGATGCGGTGCCATTCCGATGCTAGAATGATAACTATTATTGTATGCAAACTCCATCAATGATAGGTGAGTCTCCACTTCCTTCCTTTATATTGCGAGACGCATGCTCGAAGCATGTCTTCGAGGGTCAGAATGGTTCTTTACGAGTGACCATCGATTTGTGGATGAAATGTTTGTACTAAAGTGCAACTTAGTTCCCAAGGCCTCTTGGAGACTCGGCCAGAACATGGAAGTAAATCTCGAATCCCTATCCGACACAATAGATACTGGGGCTCCGTATTGGCTTACAATCATGTCAACATATAATTTAGCAAGTTTATCCAGAGTAAAAGTTACCTTTGCGGGTAAAAATCGAGCAGTCTTAGTCAATCATCTACTATCACCTAAATCCCGTCATAACCACTCAGTGTTCGGGGAAGTCCAAATAAGAAATCCATCTTTACATGCTCCCACTTCCATTCGGTATTTGGAGTGGATTTAGAAGCCCTCTGGTTTCTGCTGTTCGAGTTTCAGCTCATTGACAAATTAGACATTTAGAGACATACTGCTATTTCTCGTTTCATTCACAGCCACCAATAATGGTTCTTTAAGGTCCGATACATCTTTGTACCTCTGGATGCATCGCATAAATTTGAACTATGTGCTTCTTCTAGTATCGCATTTCTCAAAGTTTCATCTTTAGATACACAAAATCTACCATACTTTATCAACGCTCCATCACGCCTTACTTCAGTAATCGCGCTCTCCGATTCAAGTTAACCTCTTCTATCAATTTCTTGGGTAGGTCTTTAGCTTGACTTGTGATAACATCATTAATTAAGGTAGGTCTTCTTTGTAAAATGAGCTAACAAGTTCCCTTTGTCACCAACATACACTTTTGCATTAGAACTCTTGAGTTCCCCAAATATAGCCACTAACAAAGATTAAGTGAACCCCTACGTTGCTTCGACTTCTACTCGGTGCATCGCTACAACATTACCCTTCCTGGGGTGGTATTCGATCGTGCAGTCATAATCCTTTATCAATTCAAGCCACCGCCGTTGTCTCAAATTCAACTCTCTCTGTTCGAAGATGTATTTTAAACTTTTATGATCTGTGTAAATACAACACTTCTCACCAAACAGATAATGCCTCAAAATTTTTAAAGCTAACACAACTGCTGCGAGCTCCAGATCATGAGTAGGATAGTTACATTCATGTTTTTTTTAACTGTCTTGAGGCATAAGCAATCACTTTCCCATCCTGCATAAGTACACACCCATGGCCCTGATGTGAGGCATCACGAAGTAAACCTCAAACTCTTTTCCCGTGGTGGGTAGAGTTAGTACTGCAGTCTTTGTGACAAGTCTGTTCTTTAACTCTTGAAAACGTTTTCCACACTTTTCACTCCACTCGAACTTCGTATTCTTCTTTGTCAAACTGGTTAATGGAAGAGCTATCTTCAAAAACCCCTCGACAAAACATCGATAGTATCCTGCAAGGCCCAAAAAACTACGGACTTCCGTTAATGAAGTTGGTTGTTCCCACTTAACTATAGCTTCCGTCTTTTGAGGATCCAATTGTACAACAACTGCTGATATTACGTGTCCCAAAAACACAACCTGTTCCAGCCAAAACTTACATTTACTAAATTTAGCATACAACTTCCGATCTCGTAATATCTGTAGCACTATTCTGAGATGTTCTGCATGCTTTTCTCTACTTTCTGAGTACGCCAAGATGTCATCAATAAATACTATCACAAACTGATCAAGGTAAGGATGAAATACCCGATTCATGAGATCCATGAATGCTGCTAGGGCATTAGTTAACCCGAATGGCATTACCAAGAATTCATAATGCCCATACCTTGTCCTGAAAGCTGTTTTTGGTACATCAGAATCATTAATCTTCAGCTGATGGTATCCTGATCGTAAATCAATTTTGAAAAACACTGAGGCACCCTTTAGTTGATCGAACAGGTCATCTATGCGAGGCAAAGGATATTTGTTACGTATTGTTACCTTATTCAGTTGTCGGTAATCAATACATAATCGTAATGTCCCATCCTTCTTTTAACAAACAACACAGTGCTCCCCACGGAGATACACTTGGTCGAATATAACCCCTTATCCACCAACTCCTCGCAGAATCGAAGTTTTCAATTCCTTCAATTCCTTCGATTGCCATCCTATACGGGGCTTGAGATATTGGCGCTGCTCACGGCATCAGGTCTATGGTAAACTCCACCTCTCTATCAGGTGGTAACCCTGTTAGCTCTTCTGGGAAAACATCTAAATACTCACATACTACTGGAATGTCTTCAAGTTTCGATTTACTCACTGGTGCACAAACTACATATGCAAGATATGTTGTACAACCTTTATTCAATAATTTCCTCGCTTTAATAGTTGATATCATACAAGTAGGCAATATCTTCCTATGTCCCTTAAACACAACCTCGGTGCGCTTTGATTTCCTCAACACAACTTCCTTCCTATGGCGGTCCATTAAGGCATGATACCTAGATAAGAAATCCATCGCCAAAATAACGTCGAACTCTTGGAGAACTAAGGGAATCAGTTCGGTTGTCATGGTCATACCATTCACTTCCACCATACAATTAGTATAGACACTACAAACTATCGACATATCACCAATAGGAGTATAAATACACGACTCCTCGGATAAAGGTTCTAACTTCGCAACAATGCTAGCAGCAAACATTTTAGAGATAAAAGAATGTGTAGCTCCACGGATCTAGTAATGCATGTGCGAGAGTTTACTACTGAGATAGAAAGTGTACCGTAACAAACACGGTGCATCATCCGCCTCTTACGTGTTATGGCGTAAATCTTCCCTGTTGTTGTCGGGGGTCGACCTACCCCCCTTTGCTTAGCACTACTAGTCCCTTCTCCTCCCATTTGCGCGATGTATTTTTTTCTTTGGTTCACGATGATCACGATGTAGTTCTCTGTCCCACCATGCCTTCTTGCATTAATTGGGGCATTCCCTTTGAAGTGACCACCTTGCCCCAGTTTTTGAAACATACATTTCCACCACTCAAACATCGACCCCAATGATACTTTCCACAAGTGTCGCACAAAGGTTTCCTTCTTTGAACTAGCTGACTCACTGGGCCACATGCAGACGGAGTCCCTTGTTGATCCTATCAGAAAACTTGATCCCTGCTGCCTCTGTCTTTCCCCACATCCACCTGTACCAGTCCTTGGAGCAGTTTGCCCACCACGATGGGGTTTAAAGCTTCCTTTTCCAGAGATACCTGGAGTGAAACTCCTATTATCTCCTCGTTGGAATCGGTCTCGTGGTAAACCAACAGAATAAGTGGTACGACCACCACCTACAGCTCCTTTTTCCATTCTGTCATCTACTAGGCTTCGCTCTACTCGTAATGCCGTCTCCACAAGCTTGGAGAACTCAGCCCACTCAGAACTTGTTGTCACAGGTGTTCGGATCTCTGGTCGTAAACCATCCTCGAACCTCTTGCATCGATCTATCTCGATTGCAACAATAGTGCTAGCATACTTTGATAACTCTGTGAACTTCTTCTCATATTCTATTATAGTCATCGACCCCTTAACGAGTCCTAGAAACTCGTTCCTCTTCGCATCACGATATGAGCTCGGGTAATACTTATCTTCAAAGGCCTTTCGAAACTCTTTCCAGCTCCAAGCATCCACTATTCTGCTCTCAGTTATCTTCCACCAATCATCTGCTCCTTTCTGGAGTAAGAATGTTGCTAAATCGACCTTCCTGTCTTCAGGGCATCGCATGACCCTAAAGTACTTCTCAATCGATTTAACCAAACCAAAGATCGGCAGTGGAATTGTCGTGCCTTCAAATGTTGTTGCACCTAAGGCTTTCAGTCTTTCAATGCCATACTTCTTTTCTGGATCTGCTTGTGCTGATCCAACACTTTAAGCTAATCTTTGAGTTATCCTCGTAAAGATCTGTTCCTCCATATTCACCTCTTGTTGAGGATGACTAGACTCTCCCTCTGATACCTCTCTTCCTCTATCACCAGTAGCTTCTTGAGTTCCAGTCTCCACTTGCCTGCCTCGTTTGCCACCTCGAGCCATTGTCCTAAATTATACAATCTTATTAAAATAAGTAAGACAACAAGCTCCTAATTTAATGCATGAACCTAGTTCCCTTCCCAAAACCTTTTGCTCTGATACCAAGTTGTCACACCCCGTCCAAGCTTACTTGCCTAACCTAGGAAGAGATGCAAAGACAATGATAACAAAACCTCTTGTTGGCTTTCCTTGACTAACCCAAGACTTAACTTAAAATAGACGTAACACATCATGTTTGAATAAGCAAAGATAAGCACTGATATACACTTATATATGAAACACATTCACTTCCTTTACTATGTTCTTTAGATAGTCATAAAGTTTTTCAGTTTATTACAACCCATCTAATATGTTCTCACTACAAACCATATAAAAAGAAAGTGTATATACAAGGAGCTAAATGGCGTGGTGGCAAATAGGTCTTGTGAAGGCTAAGCACTGGAAACTCGTTTGCTACATGGGAAGAGTAGACATAAAGAAAACGTGAGCTAGGAAGCTCAGTGAGTGTCTATTATAAGCTCAAAGGTGAAGCATAATAATGGCAGATTATAAGTAGAAAATAGCTTAACATAAACAAACCATGCTTCCAATTTACAGGTTTAAGTCACCACTTATGCATAGCACATAACTCATAATGTAGTATATATTGAGTGTAGATAGATCAATAATGTAGAAGCTCATAACAATAAAACACATAGCATGATACCACTTTCGAACCATAGAGGTTGTAGAGTTACAATTGTACCAATAAGGTTAATACCTCTCTCTCGTGCACGTGGAATAGCTTTGGCCCTTTGGTTTTCCCCAATACCTTCTCTATGTCCTTCAGTATTAAGGTAAGACCATTTACTACCCGAATACCTTCTCATTGTCCTTCAGTATCGGGAAATTATGATTCATTCTCCCCTAAGTACCTTCTCGAATGTCCTTCAGTATTAGGGGTTAACGAAGATCAAGGGCATAACTTGTTTACCATGGAAATCATGTCTTTATAACACATACAACAATTTCTTGACAATCTCATATTATCGTCTAAACATGTTCCCAAGTGGATTTACACAAAACATTCTCTAAAGGAAAGCATACTTTCATAATTTAGTTTCTATACTTGGATTTATAGTTACAACTAATTCAAAGCATGCTTAGGTTCCATCATGAACTTTATGTTAGGAACTCCATGAAGCTATACATAATTAGTTCAAACAAGATTCAATGATCAACAATTATGTTTTTTAAGAAAAACATAGGCCAAACATAGTTCTAAGATAGAGTCACTCACAGTAATACAATTAGAACCTTGGCTTGTAAACTTGACCTATTTGCTCTTGGCCTGTCAAACAAACCAACTCAACCATTAGAAGCTCGAGCTCATGATTTTTAACCTTAAAACTTGCAAGAAAACACACTTTTAAATTTTCCAGCATTTTCAGATTTTCTGCCCTGTATTCAGATAGCCCATAACTTCTTCATTACTTATCCAAAAATAATGTAATTTATACCAAACTCTTCCTTTTTGAACCCTCTAAAAATCATATGCAGATATCAAATTCAAATTCCAAACGGATTTGTTCAGAAATACCTCGAAAGCTACTTTCCTCAAAACAGACTTCTGTTGTTTTTAAATTTAGATTTCCTGCTGCACAACAAATTTAAACTGATATTTAAGACATCTTCTAGACACTTTCTACTCACGATTTCTTCACGAAAGTTGTAGGAAATTCAATAAGATTTCGAACCATACCAACTAGAGCTTCTAACTCCAAGTATGCAGATCAGAACAACCAAAAAATCAGAGACTTCCCGGATTTGACAACATACTTCTGTCTTCTGCCTTCCTCTCAACAAAACAGTAACATCAATTCCTTTCCTTATGCACCTAAGAAACAGGTCTAATTCAGTCCCATAACTCAATTATGAATAGCCATACACACAATTGGTTGTGAGGTATATAGAAATGGTAGAGAATCTCCTTCGATCTCTTGCTAGAAGTTTTTCCCTTTCACCTAAAATTACAGGTTCAACTTCCAGCTTGGGTTCCTCAAAATTTATCAACACAACCACAAAATATTTTTTGATAAAACTCAAGGAAAACATCTTAGCTTACTTACCTCAAACTTTCAGCTTCTAATTCCTCCTCAAGAGCTCAAAACAGACTGATCTCCTCATACTGTTCTGCTACCCGAGAAACTTGAACACCCTTCACTATTCTGCACTTTTCTCTTTCGTCCTCTTGGTATTTTCTGCAAAGCCAACCAGTTTCGTATTCTACACTCAATTTATGAGATTTTGACACATAAATCATCGAATTTGGTTCAGTAGACAGAGAGATATGATCGATTGAAGTTTGTCCATTTTCCAGCTGCTTGTTGTCTTAGTAAGAATTTGACACCACCTTCTTGCCAAACTTAACTTCGAGCCTTCACCTCCTTTGGCCAGCTCCTACTTCAGTATTTACATCATAATCACCTTTTTAAAACAACAAAATAAGTGTGTAAATAAACCCTAAGCATTTAGCCAACTTATCCTAAGTTTGTGAGAAATATGATCTTCCATTCAATACTTGATGCACCTAAAACTTCTCCAATTTGCTAATGATTTGAACTTACTTCAATGCAACTTTTAATATGCTTATTTCAATGGTTTACCTATCCCCTTATGAAGTTTAGACACATTGTAGCTCCAAATTCAATAGATTCCCAAATTCGATCACGACATCGTTTAGTGCAACCTATACGTTTTTGCATATTTCAAAACATCATGAACGAGTGCTCAATGATAAAAGAGAATAGGGTTTAGGGCTTACAAGTTACCTAGGTCATTGTATGAATATTGTCAGTTAAGACTTTAAATGGAGTTATAAAGTCTAAGCGACTATTTTGCGGTCTAGTCTTATGCAAACTCGTTGCATAGGACACCCCCACTCGCATGTCTCCACATGAACGATTTAGGATCACACCGTTTTTACTCTACAAAGTGGGTTGCACCCATAGTGTCCACAGGATAAGGTACTCATCCCTATCCTTATACTATAGACCGTTCTCGCTATAACTTGAACTTGATCCACTTTTATGTCACAAATAAAGTTCAAGTATTCATCATATAGCTAATCGAATATACATTCGGTTTATAAAACCACGAGTTTTAGGACATAAAACCTAACAAACTCCCACTAGGACTAAAACGTCGGTGGGATAAAACATGTTCAGCAAAGAAAAATTGCCCTAATGTACAACTTTTTCTCCTAGACTCTCTAGGTGTCACTCAAACACTTTACTCGTGAGAGGCTTTGTAAACGGATCAACAATGTTGTGCTCTGAATCGATTTTGGTGACGATCACGTCTTCTCGTTGCACATTCTCCCTGATGAGACGATATTTGTGCTCTATGTTCTTTCTGCGCTTATGGCTTCTAGGTTCTTTGGAATTTGCCATTGCACCACTATTATCACCATAAAGGGTGATAGGAAAATACAAATTTGGTACAACTTCCAAATCACACCAGAACTTCCTAAGCCATACAGCATCCTTCACTGTTGCGCAAGAAGCGACGTACTCAGCCTCTATGGTGGAGTCCACAATACAAACTGGTTTTATACTCCACCATACTATAGCTCCTCCGTTAAGAGTGAACATTGATCCTGTTGTGGATTTCGTCCAATCTACATTAGTCTCAAAATCATAGTAAGTGTATCCTGCAAGGATCAAGTCCTTTGCACCATATACTAGCATATAGTCCCTCGTTCTCCTAAGATACTTAAGGATGTTCTTAACGGCAATCCAGTGATCATATCCTGGATTAGACGGTACCTGCTTACTATTCCTACCGCATAGCATATGCCGGGTCGAGTACGTAGCATGACATACATTAGACTACCGACAGCTGAAGCATAGGGAATGTGTCTCATATCCTCAACTTATTGAGGTGTCTTAGGACACTGTTCCTTAGACAAATGAATTCTATGCCTGAAAGGTAATTAACCCTTATTGGAATTATGCATCTTAAATCTAACCAACATCTTATCGATATAAGATGCCTGAGACAGTGATAGTGTTTTGTTATTGCGGTTCTTAATAATTTGGATTGGAAGAACAAATTGAGTCTCTCCCAAATCATTCATTTGGAATTTGGTTGCTAGTCATCGCTTAACGCCTGTCATGAACCCTGCATCATTCCCAATCTATATCCTTCATTGTTTGTTTATTGGTCAATGGACCCTCAGTGCCATCATCAAGTATGACGACTTGGGTTACGGTCAAACCCATGTAACGGTCGGGTTCTCTAACATCCCTCCCACTACGTCGAGGCATTCTCAACTCTTGAGAAGGACCAGCTTGATCAACGATTTTTGTTGATTTATCTGTAGCTTCCCTGAAAATTTTACTTAAGACAATCATGGTACGAGGTTCATGACCTCTCATGCGGTCTTCCTCTAAGAACGTAGCGTTTGTCGAAACAAGCACCTTGTCCCCTTGAGGATCATAAAACCTACCACCTTTCGTTTTCTTGGTGTATCCTTCGAATAGGCATAATTTTGAATGATGTTCTAATTTCTTTGGATTGAACACAAGCACATGTGTCGGACATTCCCAAACCCTTAAGTGACGTAAACTACCTTTATGCCATTTCCATAACTCATAGGTTGTTTCTGAAAAACTCTTACAGGGAACCATGTTGAAAATATATACAGAACTTCTACTGCAAATCCGCAAAACAAACTAGGCGACTGAGCGTAGCTCATTATAGATCGAACCATGTGTAAGAAGGTTTTATTTCTCCTCTATGATGCACAATTTTGTTGAGGTGTATCAGGCATTGAGAGTTTGGATACGATTCCATGTTCTATCATATAGTCTTGGAATCTCAAATCCATGTACTCTCCACCTCGATCTGATCGAAGTATTTTAATAGTTTTACCTAATGTGTTCTCAACCTCTGCCCTATACTCTTTGCACTTTTCAAGGGTTTCAGACTTATGATGCATTAGGTAAGGATAGCCATACCTAGAATAATCATCAATAAAAACTGATGAAGTATTCATACCTTCCTTGTGCCTTAACATTCATAGCACCACAAAGATCTGAATGCACGAGTTCCAAGGGCTCTTTGGCTCTACTACCTTTTTCCGAAAAAAGGTATTTTAGTCATTTTTACCTCAAGATAGGACTCACATGGTGTTAAAGAGTTATCCTCTAACTCACTTAAGAGGCCACTCTTGACTAATCTACCAATCATATTAAGATTAATGTGGCCCAATCTCAAGTGCCAAAGATAGGTACTAGGAGAAAGCTTCAACCTTTTATTTTGAGTATCAGCTGTTTTAAACATCTCGCTGTTCAAAATAATTTTACTTCTTTTGGTCTTAACACGTATAAGTTGTTTTCAAGTTTAGCAGAACATATTCGTACACCTCTTTTGCAAATGAACGCTTCAGTATGATCAAAAGATAATTTGTACATATGTTAAAGCAAACATGAGATAGATACAAGATTTCTTTTGA
This sequence comes from Trichosanthes cucumerina, assembly GCA_036507285.1. Classification (NCBI taxonomy): domain Eukaryota; kingdom Viridiplantae; phylum Streptophyta; class Magnoliopsida; order Cucurbitales; family Cucurbitaceae; genus Trichosanthes; species Trichosanthes cucumerina. The sequence continues at coordinate 10,321,843 of CM071837.1, read as the reverse complement.
TTCTAGGAACCAAAAGTACATTTTCTAATAAAATGAATCTATCTCTAAACAACAACTTCATCGCTCCCACTACTTTGGCTGAGACAACCTCTCTCGTTCCAACGCTAAGAGTTATCACCCCATCAGTAAGTTGCTGCCAAGAACTAGTTTCCTGAAAAAAAGAACAAACATGGTTTGTGATTCATGAATCTAATATCCAGGCGGAATCATCATGTTCAACTAAACATGTTTCAACAACAAGTAAATCATATTTACCTTGTCTTTCCATCTCAGCTTTCTTTTATGCAAGGTACTTCGGACAGTTTCTCTTTCAGTGCCCGTCACCACCACAATAGAAATATTTTCCTGTGGCCTTAGCCTTGCGTGTGGGAGCTTGTCCCTTCCCTTTGTCCTTCTTCTTCTTCTTCTGAATGCCCTTATTCTAGGCAAAAGAAGAGCCAGACTTGGCCCGTGAGGACGATCCTCTTAGGAACTTTTTCGAGCTGACACGTTTGCCTCCATCACTTTTCCCTTTGATTTCATTAGGGCCTAAAAAGTCTAAAGCTCGTTGAGTAAAGTGGTCAGGTTATATTCTATTTTATTCATAACCGCATTTGTGAGAAATTGCAAGAAACTCTTATGAAGAGATTCCATAATGAAGCTAACTTGACTTTTCTCATCTATGACAGCACCATTTACTTATCCACGTTTAAATGGATCATCATGTTAACGACATGTTCCCTAACAAAAGCTCCCTTATTCATACGGGAGCTGTAAACGAACATGAGAGCATGATGACACACTGATGTGGAAGGTTGTCCAAACATTGGCTGCAATGATCCAATGATCTCCTTCGCGCGGACCATGCTATCATGCTTCTTAGACAACACATCAGATGTAGACTCTGGCCTTTTCGATAGCCCTAATCATTCTGTCATAAGCATCTCGAACAATTCTGGTTGCAATTGAGCTTGGAGGGGGAGGACATTCATCCGTTAAGACGAACCTTAGATCATCAACAACAAGAATCTTATTCAAGTTTGATTTCCAGGTTCCGTAGTTATCGTTGTTAAGTTTGTCGAAGGCGAGTAACTAAATAAAAGAGCTTTACATGCTGAAAAAGAATGAATTCTATTAGTGAAATGTTTGTAACATATCCAAATGAAGAATCTAGAAAAATCAATAATGTACCCATAAACTCATTATTGTTTTTGTAATGATACTTCAGTGAGTTAGAGCAACTGCTACCGAGGGGCAGTCAATCAATCCTTCACTAAACCAAGCCATTATTGACTAAATGCTAGCACCAGAATAACTCTTATTCCTATAGCCTTCCAGTTATCGATACTTTGGTCAAGAATTTACTATTACTTTGGAAATCTTATAAGTTTGACCCGTCATTTTAACACCGTAGAGGTCGGCTCCATAATGCTACTAAATTTGAAGAGACAAAGCTGTGAATGGACCTAAGAGACCCTATCCATTTTTGGAGTTTGAGTTGTTCTGAATCCCATGTTACATCCCTCCAAATGGATGGTCCTACTTCGGGCAACCTGCAGGCGCAACATGGGAATCTCACGTTCCTAAAATGGAGGAGACCGTAGGATGTGTTGGCACACTTCCTTCTCCCATTTACTATAAATACTTTCTCCATTCACCTTGCTCTTGATTTATGCAAACAACATCTGAATGTTGATGCCCCATGACATCACGAGGTCGAGCATAAATTGTTGCAGATCTGATCCCCTTGAGCAGCGAAAACGAGTTTGGAATCATAATTGCAAGCTTATTTTGGTTGGAAAGCAAAAACCAGTGCATAGAAAATAACAGAGATAAACATGCATTTCTATTCTAATTAGGCGTGGAAATAAAACATGCAAACATGCTATAGGAATTAAATAAACTAAAAGAGGGACTCAAGATACCTTTATAGTTTCACAGCAACTCCTTGCTCCAAAAGAATCCAACAACTCAGGAAAACTCTCTGTTTTCCTCCAACAGGACAACCCCACTTGGAGAACCCTCTATTTTCTGAATACCACTTAAATCAATTCCTTTTTGCTGGGAAGGAATTCAAACAATTGGAAGAATTTTGGGGATTGAGAGAGAGAAAAAATATTTCTTCAGTGAGTTTCAATCAATCAGATAATGATCAATCGATTATCCTCTTCTCACCAAGAGAAGAAGAAGGTTGTAGAGGGAATCTCTCCACTCCCTGTTGATTTGGTAGTTGGGGAACATGGGGAACGTGTCCTCCTGACACGTTCCCTCTTTTTTTTTTTATTTAATTAAATAACCAAAATTATGAATTTAAATAATAATACATATAATTAATTAAATAATATTTAATTAATCATACATAAATATCATATATTTAATATTGATTAAATCACATTTAATCAATTACCTCTTTAACCTATAATTTCAATGCACATCTAATTCACATTAAATTTTAACCTATAGTTTTCAAATATGAATCACATTCACATTTGAATTTAATATTCAAACTCATTCAAATATTTAATTCTCTCATATAATTTAATATGAATCATATTCACATTCAATTTATAATATATAGTTCCAAAACTATATATTATATCGTATCTATATACATTAAATTTATTCCTTAATGAATTTAAACATTTCAAATTCAAGCGATCTAAGAACCCTCTACGAGCTATAAGGTGGACCTAATTGACCTACAGATCAGAAGATCCAACGATACGAGATTACTCGTTTAATCTCATTAACTTCCTTATCAACATTCGTTAACTTCGGGAACACTCTACTATAGTCCCGCAGATGCACTCTTCTCACTGCAAATATATTTTTGTGTCCACGTATATCGGTCAATAACAACAAGTCAATCATTCACAAATGTTCGTAACATCAACTGGGTCAAATTATCGTTTTACCCCTGGGATACATCTTGTACCTTAAGTATCAGTGTTCCCCTAATAACGATTTGTTTGTGCTCTTACCAACAAACAAAGTCTCTCTTGGACTAATAAGAGGGTCGGGCTCTTTGATCAAGTCCTTGAGACATAATTTAAGGTAACATTACTCTACTTACCCTAGTGGGTGGGAAGGAGTGAATTCCATCTTGCTAAGTTAAGTTCTCAGCCGCTCACTTTGTCTTGTCCCAAAGAAGGCAAGCATATTGAGTCGGCAAATCTGCCCACTCTCACCCATAATAGTAAGGGGACAATCACTCGCGAACAAGAGTTCGTAACTTGCTTAGGATTGAGATCAAGTTGCCTAGGTCATCCTAGTGAAATAGAAACCTAACAAGTCAACGGAGTTACATCTAATGGTTACTATTTCGCGCCCCGGTCTTATGTAATCTCATTACATAGGATATCCCCACTCACATGTCATCTACACGTACACTTTAGGATCAAAGTGTTTGTATCTTATAAAAATTTGGCGACATCCATAGTTTTACCATGGTAAGGTACCCAAATCTTATCTCCTTACTATAGAACCTTTTTGCTTTATCTCGAACTGAGATCATTTCTATGTATACTACATTCAGTTTAAGATACATTCTACAACCTTGGATGTTTAGTTTATTTGATTTAGGGTTAAAACAATGGCAACTTCGTACATAACGAACAATACCACGTTATTGAAGTAATAACAACTTATTACCTTAATTAGAACATAATTACGAACTACCAATTTCAGGGCACAAACCCAAACATAAATCTCACGGTGTGAGCTTCGCGGACAACATAACAGGAATTGATGTATCATGTATACCTTTTTCACTCCAACTAAGTATTTTGAATAGCTTGGGTATACTTTTACTTATGCATATTCCGGCTAAAACAATATGACCTAAGTCTACATATATAACAATAATACTGGAATTGCCTAAGTAAATTAACCATTTAATAAACCTAGGACTATGAGTTTAATTTATTAACTTTTAATAAATGCTACTCACGAAAGATAATTTATAAACCCCTTAATTAAATTCACTCACACGTTAGTTCCCAGGTACGGTGTTTCGTTTCCGTCAGCTTAAGTACTGAAACCTAGCCAAAACCTTCCTTAGTAAGAGTCCCACATTAATAAAAGTTTATAAATTTTTGGTTTCCTAATTCTAATCATATTAGAACTAGATAACCTTAGGTCTAATTAATTTCATTTCTAATACCCATTTTTATCAAATTAATTAAACTTGGGTTACATGCTATTTATAAAATGGTTGATCATTCATCACATGAATAAACATACAATTATAACAAATCGATCACATTAATAAATGCATAACAATTATAAGTTTAATTTTTAATTAATACAAAACTTACATTCATTATAATAAAAACATATAATATTTGTTTCATAAATTACTATAACTCTTATATTAATTCTTATGAAACCTAAAAACATTCATACTATATATTATAACACTTATATCATACTTTCAATCCATGGAGCATGCTTCCTATGGTGGGATTTTAAAATCTATATGGCATACTTTATGCACATACAATTAGGGATTTTAATTAAAACATACATTTACAATGCATAATTAATTAAACACAATAAAGTGGGTTGGTTTTGGCATCTAATGCAAGCAAACAACTGAATTTTACAATAATAATCTAGAATTAAAATCGAACAACTTCGAACCAGACCTTCAAAAGGTTGAACCAGGCTGTAAAAGGTTGTACTGAGCCTTCAAATGATAAAACAGACCTCGAAACGGGAAAACTTACCTTAAAATAGTCAGAACCGATCTAAAACTACCCGAACGGAACTAAAATTTAGTCGAACCGGTCAAAAAATGATTGAACCGATCAAAGTCAACTGGATCGATAAGTGTCAAAAGTCAAACAGACAACTCTTACTTCGTCATTTGGAAAACACTTGTTGTTGCTATAGTAATATGAAAAAAAAAAAAAACAGCTACTTTGTTCTGAATTCCAGTCACCTATGAGCCTTCTTTCACCAAATTGAAGGTTTTCCCGAACTCTAATCGACTCGAAACTTTTGCAGATTATTTTTCACATTTACGCTCAAGCACACTTGAGAAATTTGAAAACAAAGTACATATTGATGCTCAATTTAAATGCCAAAACAATATTGTCACTTTAGGCACCCAGAAAAAATTGATTTCAAACAACACCCACCACAGAACAAAATAGATCAAGTTTAGTGCTAAAAATTGGTATGATACCAATTGAAGGAGTCTAATTGAGAAAACAGAAGCAATTTTGGATCTTCAACACTCTAAGTTGATAAATTTTGTAAAATAAAATGCATGCTCAAAGCTCGAAAAGGTGGGAGTTAAGAAACTCACCTCTGAAGTTCAAATAATCGTGCACAACCGTTAGTATCGTCCCTACTATTCTCAGGTTTTTGAATGGATTGTGGGAAACTAGGTTGGGAGAATTTGTAAGAAAATACCTCAAAGGTCACAAAACGAAATATTTAGATTTTTCTACAAAATTCGATCAAAATACCACAAATAACCATTATATAAAGCTTCAACAAGCTCCATTATAATCACATCTTAACAATGATGAGGATGGATTGAAGTGGACGAGGCCAATTTTGTCCAATTTTGAAGATGAATAAGCTTGGGCAAATTGGTAAGCTGATTTTCATGAAAATCATTAAAATCCTTCATTTTTTCATTTAATTTTGATAAAAAAAACAATATTGAGTTTATTTTAAATTAAAACTAATTTAATTAATTAAATAATTCAATAACTAATTTAAATAATTAATTTTTAATATAATTTAAAATGAAATATTAAATTAAATAATTTACCCGATCACAATTGATTTTCGAACATGAATCATTATTCATGCTATAAACCGATCTAATATTTAAATCATATTTAAATACATCCATCTCCTTCTAATCATAGTTCAATTCATAACTATGCTACGACTTGTTAAATATATTTCATATAATTAACGATTTCTCCCCAAACCAATTTTGAACAATTCAAATTCTTTTATCTCAAAATGTTACAAGGCTTAGTCCAAACTAGTAAGGGGGACCTAATGTACCTACAGATCATGAGCTTCAATGATACGAGATTAACCGACCAAACTCTCTAGACTTGCTAATCAACATTCGTTAACCACCTGGGCACTTCACTAAAGCCCAATAGTTGCACTCTCTTCACTGTAGATATATTTCTGTCTACTCAATAAAACCATGATTAGTAAATCAATCCTTCACAGGTCGCTCGTAATTACTGTTGGGTCAAAAATACCGTTTTACCCATGTAATTACCTCTTGTCCTTAAGTCCGACTGTTTCTCTAATGAACAATTGGTTTGTGGTCCAACCAGCAAACCGAATCTCTCTCAATGCAATGAGAGGGGTGTTGGGGTTTGTGCACTAAAACTCGTAGTTAGTAATTATGTTCTAATTACATCAATAAAGAGTTATTGTTCGTTATTGAAAGGGCCCTAAGAACCAACCCAACTCCAACTAGAGACGTCACTAGATAACACCCTTCGCGCCAAAATTTCGGCAGCATAACGACGCTACCTGGACAAAACCAAAAATTGATTAAGCATGTTTTAAACGAGAAACACTTCAAAGAATCCTCCCTATGCCCGACCTCCTCCAAACTAAAACACAATAGGGGTGGGCTCCATAAGAACAACTCAACAAAAGCAACATATGCATCCCAGAATAGATATACGAGAATGCTAAACCTGAACCAAACTAAAAAAATAACATGCTTAGTCACTCAACGCGTTAAGTGATCAAACAAGCACGAACAAAGGTCATGAATCAACATAGAGTTACAAAGCAAAAGTCTAAGTTCAAAAACAGAACGATTCACTTAGACTAAAAGGGGTCTCATAGCCTTGTCGTGTCGCCACCGTCGCCTCCAGCTCACTTTTACCTTTACCTGCAACCAAAGACATTAAAGAAGACGAGTGAGTATATAAATACTCATTAAGTAGCCCAGCCACGTGCAAGCTACAAATTGAACAACTTCATACACAGAGATAAATCTAGCTCACAACCAAAGAATCGTCCGGACTCATGACTAGGTGTCACGTGCATACCTCACCCTCAGACTCACCAACGATCAAGAAACGTAGGCGACCATAAACGTGGACACCCCAACGTGAAAGAGTAATCACTGTAACGCCCGTAAAGAAACGCAATAGAGCCTCGACTCTAAAGCCGACGAAGATCGCATAAAGGTGGTCACCCAAGTGTCGACTAAACTTGCAAAAGGGTGGGCTCTGCCGACACAAGGATCACATAGGGCACTCGATCCTATTGTCCACACAACTCGCAATAAGGCACCCACGACCCTAATGCCCACACTGAGATGCCAGCCTAGTGGTTTTGCCTCGCTCGGGTTCACTTAAGGGGTTTGGTGATGCTAGCATAGAAAATCAGACTTCAATGCCTCTCCTAGTAAGTGTATGAACACGAGACATGTACATAGGCCAATCTAGGGCAAGTGATAGATATGTAATGTATATGGATGCCCTAGTTTATTGTATTTGTATCTATGTAACAACTATTTTAGATTCCTATGTGCCCCACTAGAGATTTAGTTGAAGTGGGGTTTGTTGGGGTTTATGCCCTAAAACTTGTAGCTTGTAATTATGTTATAATTACTCTAAAAAAGTGTTATTATTTAAATAAATAGTTTTTGTTCGTTATTTACGATATTGTCATTATTGTAATCCTAAATCCAATAATCTGAACATCCAAGGCAATAAAATGTATATTGAAGTGAATGTAGTGTACATATACACGATCTCGGTTCGAGATACAACCTAAAGGGTCTATAGCAAGAGGATAAAGTGTGGGTACCTTAGCTTGGTAACACTATGAATGTTTCTCACTTTGTATATGATACAAACAATGTCATCCTAACGTGTTCATGTAGATGTCATGTGAGTGGGGATATTCTATGTAATGAGATTACAAAAGATCGGACCGCGAATTAACCATGGACATAGAGAAATATGTGCAGTTGGGGATGACCTAGGCAACTTGATCTCAATCCTAAGCGGGGTTACGAATTCCTGTTTGCGAGCGATTGTCTATTGACTAGTATGGGTGAGAGTGGCCAGATTCGCGACTCAAATTGCCTACCTTCTTAGGGCAAGACCGAGTGAGCAGTTGGGGACTTAGCCTAGCAAGACGAAATTGACTCCTCCCCCCCTATTAGGGTAAGTAGATGAATGAATTCTTAAGTGGTGTCTTCGAGACTTGAACAAGGGGTCCGACCCTCTCATTGGCCCGAGAGGGACTTCTGTTTGTTCGTAGGACCACAAACAAATTGTTCATTAGAGGAGAATTGGAACTTAAGGTACAAGATGTAACCAAGGGGTAAAACGACAATTTGACACATATGGTGTTACGAACAATCGTGAAGGATTGACTTTTTGTTAATTGTCAATATCCATGGACATAGAGAAATATGTGCCGTGAGAAGAGTGCAGCTTCGTTATTTCAGTGGAGTGTTCCTGCAGTTAACGAATGGTGATTAAGAGGTTAATGAGATTAACCGAATAATTTTGTATCGTTGGAGTTTCTGATTTGTAGGTCCTTTAGGTCCACCTTCAAGCTCGTAAAGGGTTCTTAGATCGTTTGAATTTGAATGGTTCAGATTCATTAAGGAGTAAATTTAATGTATAGATACGTTATAATATAATGTTTTGGAACTTTATATTATAAATTTAATATGAATACGTTTCATATTAAATTATATGAGAGAATTAAATATTTGAACGAGTTCAAATATTAATTTACATGTCAATGTGATACATATTTAAAACTATAGGTTAAAATTTAATGTGCATAAGATGTATATTAAAAATATAGGTTAAAAGGGAGAATGATTAAATGTGATATTTGAATATAAGATATTTGAGTTAATTAATTAAATTAATTAGTTGTGTTGATTAAATTTGATAGCTTATATATAAAAAATAATTAATTAATTATACTATTCTTAATTAATTAAAATAGGGGAACCTGTTGATGACACGTCCCCCAGTTCCTTGTTTTGTCTCCACTCCCAATTATTAAGTGTGCGCAGTTGGGGGATGAAGTGAATCAATCATTCAGTGGAATTAACTAATTGGTGAAAAATTCTCTCATCTCTATCTTTCCCTCTCTTCTTTCAAATGTTAGAATACCTTCCCACCAAGGTTGGTCTTAGTGGAATTCGGAGGATAGGAAGTTTGCCATTTTTGTGGTGTCCTGTTGGAGAAGAAAGAACATAGTAGCATCTGTAATTGCTGTGTTGATGCACACTTGGAGCAAAGACTTGTTGCGAAACTATAAATATAGATTTCGAATTCCCTTTTAGTTTAGTTTAATTTATAGTATGTTTGCATGATTAGTTCCATGCCTAATTAGATTATAAATTGTATGCTAATTTTGTGATTTTCCCAATGTACCTATTTTTTTTTATTTTAAACAAAAAATAAACTTGCAATTACGATTCTAAAACACGTTTTCGCTGCTCAAGGGGATCTGATCTTCATTCGGAACAACCTGTCTAGCTACCCTAATCTGAGAACGAGTGAATTCCATCTCGCGTAGTCAAGTTCTCAGCTCCCCACGTGGTTCTTTTCCTAAGAAGATAGGAATATTGGATGAGTAACTTTTACCACCCTCACCCATACTAGTTAAAGGACACACCCCCGCAGACAGAAGTTCGTAACACACTCAGGATTAAGGTTGAGTCACTAATGGTCATTTACAAAGTTATTAGTCTTATACTAACAACAGTATTATATCACTAAGTCTAATAATTCACTGTCCGATCTTGTACAATCTCATTGAAGAGGATGCCCCCACTCGTATGTCCACCACATAAACGAGGTGGATCACCTCATTTTTTTATCAAATACAAAGCGAGTCGTATCTACAACGTATCCAAGATTAGGTTTCCAACGCTATCCGCATATTGTAGATCGTTCGCGTCATTAACTCGAACGTGATCCTCCTTGTGTGTCCACTACAAAGCGTTCAAGTTCTAGTTCTCTCATAATTCAATGACCCTGGAGCTTAGTTTATTCCGTTAAGTTTGTAAATATGCGAGACACAAAGTGATGAAAAATAACTCTTATTTATTTAAATAAGAAATATTACAAACTTACACGAGATTAGGACATACATCCATGTTTGGTTTTCTGCCTCGGCTTCTGGTCACATGACTCGCATCAGAGATTGGCATTTCTGCAGTACATTCAGTTAGGAGGTCAGTGTTTAGCTTATTTTGTTCATATCAGCATTGCTACGAAACTGCAGAAAACTCCTTGGAAGAGTCTCCATGATAAAGCTGACCTAGCTCGACTCGTCGATCGAAACCCCGTTCATCTCTGTCATGTTCAAGTGGGTCATCATGTCCAGAACACGTTCACGGACAGACGCCCCCTCCTTCATCCTTGCATTGAAGACGTGTTTCAGGGAATCGTGGCAAACCTGAAAGAATTCTTGTCCAAACGTATCTTGTAGTGATTTCATGATCTTGTTAGTGGTGATCATCACCTCATGCTTGTTTTCCAATACATCAGATAAGCAGGAAAGTATATAGACCTTGGCCTTTTGATTGTTCCTGATCCACTGATCATACGCATCACGACACTTTGCGATGCGGTCGATCATGGAACATGAGGACATTCCTCAGTGAGCACGATCTTAAGGTTGTCACGGTGTTTTTTATTGTTTTCCCACGTTTGAAGGTTGTCACCTACTAATTTGTAGGAAGCTAAAAGAGAAATAATTGAATAAGACATTTTTGCATAAATAAGAAAAACTTTATATTAGTCACACACAAAACATTGAAAATTCAATAATGTTTTTGCAAATTTTTATCCCATGATCCCTAGGTCATTAAAAAAGTTGCAATGATACTCCAAAGGTTTAGAATGACCGCCACCAAAGGGTAGACATAAACACTCCTCCTCTGAGACGGGACTTTCTCAACCAGACCCTAATACTAGAATAACTCTTATTCCATTAGGCATCTAGTTACGATTATTCGGTCTGAATCAATTAACTCTTAATGAATTTTCTGAGTGTCACCCTCTATCTTTAAATTTCCAAGTATCCGCCCAAACAATAGCCACCGAAGGGGGGACTACGAATGAAAACCAACAAGAAAATTGTATTCCTTTCGGGAACGGTGTTTTGACTCCTATCATCATGGCCCTCCGAAGGGATTGTGTTGTCCAGACAAAACTAGCAGGCAGATCATAGGCGTCTCACGATGTGAATTAATAAAAGAGACCATGGGTCCTGTTTTCACAGGTCCCGCTCCCAGTCACTATAAATACTCTCTCCATTCACGTTGATATTGACCCATACAAATACAATCCAAAGGGGTACGCTCCCATTCGCGCCACGAGACCGAGCATAGATCTCACAGTGTGAACTTAACGAAGATTTGTGGTTGAAAAAATAAATGTATCTCATACAAATTGTTTCCTCCCACTTAGCACTTTAAGTTAATCGGGATTGACCTAGATAAACTAGCTAGTATTTACCTAAGTCTACCAATATAACACTTATATTGGATTAGCCTAAGTATATAATCACATTATTAACTTAGGTCTATGTGAGTAATTTAATCAACTTTGAATTAAACGCGAGTCACGAGAATATAACCTATGAATCTCCGGACAAAATTCACTCTCAGCTCGGTTCAGGTATGTGTGTTCCGCAAATCGTCAACCTAAATACCACAACCTTAGACAAAACCTTCCTCACACAGAGTTACTAATTAGTAACTATTCATAAGTCATATTTGATTTCCTAATTCTAATCTTAGTAGAACTACAAATCATAAGTCTAATTATTCAAGTTTTAAACCATTTAAAACGAATAATTAACTTAGGTTACATGCATTGCTATATTATAATGCTTGATCATTCGTCACGTGAATAATAAACTATATAAAATACAAACATCACATGCATAAATGTATGTCAAAGCTTTTAATCTAATAAATGTAACACTAATATTAATTATATTAAAAACATGCATTACATTATAACCCTTATAATATAATTCTATCATACATACTATATATTATAACTCTTATAATATAAATATGATACATGAAATGTTTAACCCAAGGAGAGATTTTAATCTATATGACATACATTATGCACATAGAATAATAAATTTCATGCATCACATGCATAAAATTAAATAAATAGCAATATTGGACAGATTTTGGCACCCTAGGGACTTTATTTCAATTAATTAATACCAATACAACTATTATATGAATATTAATTAATTAAATTAAATGAAAATCTATTTTATAAATTAAAAATAATTAAATATAATAAAAAGATCGGGAAAACCCGTCTAAAAATCAAACTCCCATGATGCCACTAAGCGCAAACCGGTCGCTCGAAGTGCCCACTATGCGACAGTGTTGCAACGTCGTGACCAGCGTTGCAACGATGTGCTGCCCAATACTTTGGCAGCGTGCACAACGTTGCAACGTCGCACATGGCGTCACTGTGTTGTGCCTGCAGCGCGCCTGGTACCGAATGGACAACTTTGAGAAGCTGAAGAACAGCGTCTTAACGCCATCGACAAAACAACAAACTCCTTTGTTATTTTCGACCGTTTTTTCGTCCGTTTCCGCCCCGATTTCTTCACAACTTCCCCAAAACAACGGGGCCTTACATTGATCGCATCAACCAAAAATGTAAATCTAAATTAAGTGTCAAAATCAAAAACATCCAATAAGGAAACAAAAATTCATCTCATGAATTCAAACAAACACACCTAATTTTAAGAACAACAAATTGCCCAACGAAAAAGCCAACGATTGGCTCAGGTACAATTTGAAGGGAATGAAACTCCCGCAGCAGGAACGATATTAAATGTCGTGATGTTCGTTGTGAAAATCTTTTCTTAAAATTGAATTAATAGTAACATTTACTGATTAAAGTGCCCTTCTTCGATATTTTCTTCTCGGATCACGAACTCTTCGTGCCAACGTCTCTTCACGCGATCTCTCAAACCGATCAAATTTGACACCTCAAAACAAAATTCTCGACTATTCTCGGTCGACTGAGGAAGAGTTGTGGGACTCCTTTTGCTTTTTGGCAAAGAGAATTTGGTGAGAGTAAAGAGAATTTGATAGAAAGCTCTTTTATCATTGAAGAGCAAATCCAAAAAGATGAACTAATTATGTACAAAAGGCTTCACAACAAGGCTTTGTATAATGGTGAGTGATGGAGTAGAAATCTCCACCAAATCACCATTTTACCACGACCTTGTAATATGCAAATCATATTTGCATATTACAAATAATAAGATATCTCATACCTTATTATAAAAATCTCATTTGTATAATTGTGGAATCGTAAATTGAATCCTATTCAATATAATTTCTCTCAATCTAATTTCTCCAAATTAACACTAATTAATGATATAGGCTAAGCTGTAGTTTATTATGAACCTCATTCACATTAAACTATATGCTATGTCAGCTATATCACATATAAATGACGTAAACATCCAAATAGTGAATTTGAACACTTCAAATTCACCCCAAACTGTAAACCCTCAATATAACCAGTTTGAGCCAACCGATGGACCTAATGATCCTACAGATTACGAGCTCCAGTGATACAAGATTAACCGGGTCAAACTCTTTGGCCCGATTATTCAACCATCATTAGATAAAGTAACACTCAAATGAAGGCCGTAGCTGCACTCCTATCACTTTAGGACAAGTTGTGTGTCACACCCCCTCCCGAACCACCTGCTAACTTAGCCCGGAAAGAGGCATGAAGCCAACAGACATTGTTCACCTCTTAACAATACCTGATGGCCCTGTTCTACCTGATAAACATACTATGCTCGTATATGGTAAACTTTAACATAATACAACGGAAACTTGATAACTACTAAACATACATAAGGAGAAACATTTCTTAAGTCTTTCATTTGAAAACTTAAACGAGCAATAGCATCACAACTCAGAACATGCCAACCCACTGTTTATACAACCTCTTATGTACAAACAACTATAACTACATAACGATTTGCTATACAATGCCAGCCACGTACAAACTATCAACTTATGAAACTTCCAGCAGACTATGGCAGGATGTCAGGTACCAGGAGCTCGATCTCTACCTGAAAAGGTTTGAAAACATTGAAAGAATGAGCTAAAAAGCTCATTGAGTGTCTATCTTTAAAACATTATAAGCTCACAGGTGATTCATAATAATGGCAGATTATAAGTAGAAAATAACTTAACATCGTTTTGTAAACATAAACAAACCATGCTTCCAATTTACAGGTTTAAGTCACCACTTACGCATAGCACACAACTCGAAATGTACTATCATATCGAGGGTAGATAGATCAATAATATAGAAGCTCACAACAATAAAACACATGACATGATACCACATCAAACCATAGAGGTGGTAGAGTTACATTTATACCAATAAGGTTCATACCTCCCTCTCTCACGTGCACGTGGAATACCTTTGGTCGTTTGGTTTTCCCTAATACCTTCTCTATGTCCTTCAGTATTAAGGTAACACCATTTACTACCCGAATACCTTCTCATTGTCCTTCAGTATTAAGGTAAAACCATTTACTACCCAGATACCTTCTCATTGTCCTTCAGTATCAGGATATCGTGATTCATTCCCCCCTAAGTACCTTCTCTAATGTCCTTCAGTATTAGGGGTTAACCACAAACAAGAGCATAATTTGTTTACCATGGGAATCATGTCTTTATAACACATACAACAATTTCTTGACATTTTCACATTATCGTCTAAACATGTTCCCAAGTGGACTTACACAAAACATTCTCTAAAGGAAAGCATACTTTCATAATTTAGTTTTCATACTTGGATTTATAGTTACAACTAATTCAAAGCATGCTTAGGTTCCATCATGAACTTTATGTTAGAAACTCCATGAAGCTATACATAATTAGTTCAAACAAGATTCAATTATCAACAATTATGTTTCTTAAGAAAAATGTAGGTCAAGCATAATTCTAAAATAGAGTCACTCATAGTATTAGAATTAGAATCTTGACTTGTAAACTTGACATATTTGCTCTTGGCCTGTCAAACAAACCAACTCAACCATTAGAACCTCGAGCTCTTGATTTTTTACCTTAAAACTTGCAAGAAAACACACTTTCAAATTTCCATCATTTTCAGATTTTCTGCCCTATTTTCAGACAGCCATAACATCTTCATTACTTATCCAAAAATAATGTAATTGATACCAAACTCTTCCTTTTTGAAATTGAAATTCTAAACGGATTTGTTCAGAAATAACTCGAAAGCTACTTTTCTCAAAAGCAGGACTTGTTGTTTCTCGATTGATTTCTCTTTGCACAATAAATTTAACCTGATATTTAAAACATCTTCTAGACATTTACTACTCACAATTTCTTCACGCAAGTTGTAGTTAATTCAATAAGCTTTCGAACCATACCAATTAGAGCTTCTAACACCAAGTATACAGATCAGAACAACAAAAACTTCAGGGACTTCCCAAATTTGACAGTAAACTTCTGTCTGCTGCCTTCCTCTTAACAAAACAGTAACTTAACATAAGAATTTGCTCGAGCTTCCTTCATGAACTTTGCTTAAAAATGATTTAGCTTTAGGGAAAAGCAAACTTCAACACTTACCTCTCCTTGTAGAGCTCGAGAAGATCAAAACATCGGAGGCTGAGTGCGAGTTGATCACCTTCTTTGGAATAATAATTCCCTCGAGTTCTTCTCCTTTCTTCTGCAACTCCAGCTCCAAAATCAGAGCTTTTCTCCTTCTTCTTATCCCTTGAACTTTAACTCACGAAGCTTGCAGCTTCCTCTTGGTAAATGAAGAAGAAAATGGAGAAGATAAAGTCATTTTAAAAAAACAAACGGTGGAGGCAATCTTTGTCTTTTTCCCCTTTTGCTTTTTCTTTTCTTTTTCCTTTTCTTTTTCCTTTCCTTTATCCCTTTCTTTCTTTTCTTTTATTTTCTTTTATTTTCTAAACAAAACAAAACATGATATAATATCCATTCCTTTCATTTCATTTTCTTCATTATTTTTAAAGCAAACCAAACCAAAATGGTTTAAGCTTTTCCTTATTTGTTTTCCTTTTATCTTTCACTTCATTTCTTTTCTTTTGTTTTTTTTATAAGGAAGTTCGAAAGGAAGATCTTGGGTTTACAACTTACCTCCCCTTAAGAAATTTCGTCCTCGAAATTGAGTAGTCTTAAGTGAAAATCATCGGGTACTTCCTCCTCATTAGGTCCTCTAATTCACAGGTTGCCTCCTCCACTCCGTGATGTCTCCAACGAACGTTCACGAGGGAGATCGTCTTGTTTCTCAAAACATGTTCTTTCCTGTCGAGGATTTGAATTGCATCCTCTATGTAGTACGTGTCTTCTTTCAACTCAACTGGTTGTGCTTGCAACACATGTGTCGGATCTGGAAAATACTTCCTCAACATGGACACATGAAAAACACCATGTACTCGAGATAGTTCCGCTGGCAACTCCAGTCTGTAGGCTGCTGGCCCAACTCGTCCCGTTACTGGATAAGGACCAATATATCTAGGGTTTAGTTTACCTTTCTTGCCAAAACGAAGGACACCTCTCCACGGAGATAACTTCAAGAAAAATTATCTCAGACCTGGAATTCTAAGTCCTTTCGTCGCTTATCTGCATAACTCTTCTGACGGTCTTGTGCTACTTTTAGATTCTCGCTGATTACCTTAATATTGTCTATCGTAATTTGTACCAACTTAGGACCGATTAGCTTCTGCTCTCCTACTTCATTCCTACAAACGGCGTTCTACATGGTCTTCCATACAGATCCTCAAATGGTGCCATGTCAATACTTGACTAATAGCTTTTATTATTAGCGAAGTCCATAAGTGATAGATGTGTATCACAACTACCCTTAAATTGAAGAACACATGCCCTCAACATGTCCTCTAGGGTCTGGATGATCCTCTCTGACTGCCCATCTGTTTGAGGATGGAATGTTGTACTAAAATTCAGCTTTGTCCCCATAGCTTTATGTAAGCTGGGCCAAAACTTAGAAGTAAATCTTGGATTTCTATCTGAAACTACGGACACTGGCACTCCGTATTGACTCACAATTCTGTCGACGTATAGCTTAGCTAGTTGATCAAGCGTAGACGTCGCTTTAATCGGTATAAACCGTGATGTCTTAGTGAGTCTATCCATTATTACCCAAATACCATCATGTCCACTTGATGTACGTGGTAATCCAAACAGAAAATCCATAGTGATATGCTCCCATTTCCACTCCGGCACTGACAGTGGGTTAAGGAGTCCTCCTGGCTTCTGTCTAAATGGTTTAACCTTTTGGCAGATCAAACATCTATCAACATAATCAACTATCTCCCGCTTCATCCTAGGCCACCAATACGTTCCCTTTCGTTGTCTTATAAATCTTGGTGCTTCCTGGATGCATAGCGTAAGCTGAACTGTGAGCTTCTTCTAGACTAGCATCTTTAAGCTCACTAACACTCGGAACACATAGTCTTCCTTGCCTCTCTATGGCTCCATCTGATCTCATTTAAAATTCTACCTCTAGGCCCTGTTTGGACTTTCCAAACATTTTCTGCAAGTTACTATCATATGGTTGTCTTCTTACAACCTCTGCTACGGTGAAGACCTGACCTAGAATTGAGATAAAAGACTCCCTGAACTCTCTGCATTCACAACTGCCTTAGAATCCCATAGAGTACTTAAAAATGTCGCTCGAATACCACACAAGGCGTCCTTAAGAAGTCTTGACTTCCTACTCAATGCATCTGCTACCATATTCGCCTTACCTAGATGGTATTCTATGGTACAATCATAATCTTTAATCAGTTCTAAGCATCTTCTTTGTCTCATATTCAACTCCTTCTGATCAAAGATATATTTCAGACTCTTATGATCTGTGTAAATGTGACACCTTTCACCAAACAAGTAATGTCTCCAGATCTTCAGTGCTAAAACAACTGTTGCTAGCTCGAGATCATGGGTAGGGTAATTACATTCGTGCTTTTTCAATTGTCTTCACGCATAAGCTATTACTTTTCCTTCTTGCATGAGCACACACCCTAAACCTTGCCTCGAGGCGTCACAATAAATTACATACTCTATTCCCGTTACAGGAAGTGACATAATAGGTGTTGTAACTAACCTCTTTTTCAGCTCTTGAAAACTCTGTTTACACTTATCTAACCATTCAACCTTAGCATTCTTCCTTGTCAAAATTGTTAATGGTAATGCTAATCGTGAGAAAACCTCAACAAACCGTTTGTAGTATCCTGCCAAGCCTAGGAAACTACGTACCTCTGTCATACTGGTTGATCTCTCCCAGTTGACCACAACTTTCACTTTATGCGGATACACACTAACTCCATTTGCTGAAACAACATGCCCCAGAAACACTACCTGATTCAACCAAAACTCACATTTGGTGAATTTAGCATATAACTGTTTATCACATAGTGTTTGCAGTATAATCCTCAAATGTTCCTCATGAGCTTTCCTATCAATTGAGTAAACTAGTATATCATCAATAAATACTATCACAAACTGATCCAAATACTTGTGGAATATCCTGTTCATGAGGTCCATGAAAACTGCTGGTGCATTCGTCAAACCGAACGACATTATTAAAAACTCATAATGCCCGTACCTGGTTCTAAATGTTGTTTTAGGAATGTCTGATTCCCTTACCTTAGAAAACACTTAGAAAACACTGATGCTCCTCGTAACTGGTCAAACAAGTCATCTATACGGGGTAAAGGTTACTTGTTACGTATCGTGACTTGTTTAACTGTCTATAATCAATGCATCATCTAAGGGTGCCATCTTTCTTCTTTAAAAATAACACTGGAGCTCCCCAAGAAGGTACACTAGGTCTGATGTATCCCTTATAAACTAGTTATTGTAACTGCGTCTTCAGCTTTTTGAGCTCGCTTGGTGCCATTCCATACGACGCTTGCGAAATAGGTGTTGTTCCTGATAGCAATTCAATAGTGAACACAACTTCCCTATCAGGTGGCAACCCTGACAGATCTGCTTGAAAAACATCAAGAAATTCGTTCACAACAAGAACATCTTCTGGTTTTAGCTTTTCTTCCTGCACCTCCACTACGTGTGTAAGAAATGCCATGCAACATTTCCTCAACAACTTTTCAGCTTTTAATGCTGAAATCAAGCTCGTAGTGATAATCTTCCTTTCACCCCTGAAAACAACTTCAGCTAATCCTGGTTTCTTGAAAACAACTTCCTTTCTATTTAGCACCACTGGTGCCCTCTCTTGCAGCTACTGGAACTCTTGGCTGCTCAACTGTCTGGGACCCAACTCCATGATCCCTCTGTGTGGCTGCTCTCAGCTGTGGACAATCCCTCTTGAAATGCCATGCCTGTCCACACTGGTAACACACATCGACACCCACAAGACATTGGCCTCGATGACTCTTGCCACAATTTGTACATGGAGTTCTCCTTGTTGCACTTGCAACACACTCTTGTATTGTCGGTGGTCTTACTGTGGATCTGGCAGATTGACTAGGTGCTCTTTGGCTCTGCCTCTTATAGGCACCACTAACATGTGTTTGCTTCGATGTCTGGTCTCCAGCTCGACTCTTAAAGTCCGGATGACTCAAAACATTCACTCCAGGTGTGAATCGTCGTTGCTCACGACCATGGAAACTGCTCGTCGTTGAAGGACCTCGAGTAGGCTTCACCACTGTTTGTGCCTCTGTTATACTCTTCTCAACACGTAGAACACTCTCTACAAGCAGGGAAAAGTCAGCCCACTTTGCAATGCCTGTGACTGGGGTTCGTATCTTAGGACGTAACCCTCTTCCAAATCTCCGACACTTGTCACTCTCAGATGCCACAATCACATCAGCATACCGTGACAGCTCGGTATACCTTCTCTCATACTCAGCCACTGAAAGTGGCCCTTGCTTCAATTCTAAAAATTCATTCCTCGTCGCCTCGCCGTATGTGCCAGGGTAATACTTATCTCCAAATATGCCTCTGAAAGTTTGCAAATCTAAAGTGCGTGCATCACTATGCCTAGCTCGTATTGACTTCCACCATCCCTCTGCTTCTTTCTCTAGTAGGAATGTGGCTAGCTTGACTTTGCTCCTCAGGGCAACTCATTACATCAAAACATTTTGTAGCATATTCAGACAAACCTTGGCATCAGCCGGATCTATGGAACACTTAAATGCTGTGACTCCTAATTTCCTTAGACGTTCTATTCCATACGCCTTTTTTTTTATTAACTTGGCCCTACTCTCTCTGGCCTACCGGCCTCCTGTGAGAAACTAACATGTTGCTCATCTCTAGCCTCAGTTTGGACTCTCGGGGCACTAGATTGACCTTGGGTAGGATCCTGCGTCCTGCCCTGATCCTGCCTGCGTCGTCTGCTAGTATGTGGTGGCATGACTCCTATAACATATCAACACGTTAGACATGCTATGAATATCTAACTCTAATACGCAGGACTAAACTTCAATTCACATTTTAGCCTTAACTGGACTTACTCTTATCCTGTCTTGGACCATACTCTACTAGTTTGATCTGAACTAACTCAATAACTTGTTATGACTTTTTACTTTATTCTCAAAACTAACTTGCCCTGTCTCATTCCCATGGAGCCAACTTTGCTCTGATACCAAGTTTTCACACCCTTTCCCGAACCACCTGTTAACTTAGCCCGGAAAGAGGCATGAAGCCAACAAACTGTAAACCCGAGATCCTTCTTTGGAACCTCCTTAATATCAAACAACAAAAGAAAGGAAGAAATGAATGCTTAAAACTTGGTTATCCTTGTTTTAAAAAGAAAAGTAATGAAGTCAAAGGCAAAAGGAAAACAAGGAAAGAAAGTTTAAACCATTTTGGTTTGGTTTGCTTTTAAAGACAAAAGAAGAAAAGGAAAAGAAACAAATGTTTTATTTGTTAAGTTATTTTGGTTTTGCTAAGAAAAGAAAAGAAAAGAAAAGAAAAGAAAGAAAGAAGATAAAGGAAAGAAAAGGAAAGGAAAAAGAAATAGAAAATGAAAATATCAAAGGTGCAAAAAGACAAATGGATGCTTCTTCTACCGATTGACTTTTTGTTAAAAAGGGTTTCTCTCCATTTTCTTCTCTTTCATCACAAACCAAGCTGAAATTTCGTGGTTGAAGGAGAAAGGAAGAAGAAGGAGGCCATTTTTGGTGATTTTGGGCTGGAGTTGCAGAAGGAAAGAGGAAAACTCAAGGGAATTCATTTTTGCAGCAGGGAAATCAACACAGACAAGCTTTGATTTTCTGTTCATCTCGAGCTCCACAAGAAGAGGTAAGAGTTGAGCTTTTGTTTCATGAAAGTTAACTCATATTGGAACAAAATTCGTGAAGGAAGCTCGAGCCAATTCTGATGTTAAGTTGCTGTTTTGTTAAGAGGAAGGCAGAAGACAGAAATTTGCTGTCAAATCCGAGAGGTCTCTGATGTTTTGGTTGTTCTGATCTGTATACTTGGCGTTAGAAGCTCTAATTGGTATGGTTCGAAAGCTTATTCAATTTCCTACAAGTTTTGTGAAGGAATCGTGAGAAGAAAATGATTGGAAGATGTTGTAATCTTCCGGTTAGTTTCGGATTGCAGCAGGAAGTGAAATCTGGAACAGCAGCAGAATCATTTTAGGGGTTAAGCTACTGAGGTAATTTCTAACCAATACGTTAAGAATCTCATTTTCATGTCTTCATAAGAGTTTTAGAGGATTCAAAAAGGAAGAGTTTGGTATAAAGTACATTCTTTTTGGATAAGTAATGAAGAAGTTATGGCTGTCTGAAAACAGGGCAGAAAATCTGAAAATGCTGGAATTTTGAAAGTGTGTTTTCTTGCAAGTTTTAAGGTCAAAAATCATGAGCTCAAGGTTCTAATGATTGATTTGGCTTGTTTGACAGGCCAAGAGCAAATAGGTCAAGTTTACAAGCCAAGGTTCCAATTCTAATACTGTGAGTGACTCTATCTTAGAACTATGTTTGACCTATGTTTTTCTTCATGAACATAAGTGTTGATAATTACATCTTTTTTGAACTAGTTGTGAATGGCTTCATGGAGTTTCTAACATAAGGTTCATGATGGAACCTAAGCATGCTTTGAATTAGTTGTAACTATAAATCAAAGTATGGAAACTAAATTATGAAAGTATGCTTTCCTTTAGAGAATGTTTTGTGTAAATCCACTTGGGAACATATTTAGATGATAATATGAAATTGTCAAGAAATTGTTGTATGTGTTATAAAGACATGATTTCCATGGTAAACAAGTTATGCCTTGATCTTGATTAACCCCTAATCTTTGAAGGACATTCGAGAAGGTACTTAGGGGGAATGAATCATATATCCCGACATTGAAGGACAATGAGAAGGTATCCAGGAAGTAAATGGTTTTACCTAAATCTTTGAAGGACAATGAGAAGGTATTTGGGTAGTAAATGGTTTTACCTTATCTTGAAGGACATAGAGAAGGTATTAGGGAAAACCAAGCGACAAAGGTATTCCACGTGCACGTGAGAGAGAGAGAGAGAGGTATGAACCTTATTGGAATAAATGTAACTCTACCACCTCTATGGTTTGATGTGGAGTCAAGTCATGTGCTTTATTGTTATGAGCTTTTATATTATTGATTTATCTACCCTCGAAAAGTTAGTACATTTCGAGTTGTGTGCTATGCACAAGTGGTGACTTAAAACCTGTAAATTGGAAGCATGGTTTGTTAATGTTTACAAGCAGATGTTGAGCTATTTTGTACTTATAAAGCGCCATTATTATGATTCACTGTGAGCTTATAATGTTTTAAAGATTGACACTCATCTGAGCTTTTAGCTCATTCTTTCAATGTCTTCAACCATTTTGGTAGAGATCGAGCTCCTTGTACACGACATCCCCGCCATAGTCTTTGGAAGTTTCATAAGTTGTTAGTTTGCGCGTGGTAAATGGTATTGTATAGCAAGTCGTTAAATAGTTATAGAAGTTTTGTACATTAGTGGTTGTATAAGTAATGAGTTGTCTTGTGTTGTTTTGATGCACTTGACTTTTAGTTTCCAAGAGAGACTTATGAAGGGTTTCTCCTTGTGTATGTTTAATAGTTGTCCAGTTTCTGCTGTGTTATGTTAAAATGTTCCATATGCGAACATAGTATGTTTATCAGGAGAACAGGATCAGCAGATATTGTTAAGAGGTAAACAATGTCTGTTGGTTTCACGCCGCCTTTCGGGCTAAGTAGCAGGTAGTTCGGGAAGGGGTGTGACACAAACATTGTTCACCTCTTAACAATACCTGATGACCCTGTTCTACCTGATAAACATACTATGCTCGTATATGGTAAACTATAACATAACACAGCGGAAAGTTGATAACTCCTAAACATACATAGGGAGAAACATTTCTTAAGTTTCTCATTTGAAAACTTAAACGAGAAATACCATCACAACTCAGAACATGCCAACCCACTGTTTATACAACCGCTTATGTACAAACAACTATAACTACATAACGACTTGCTATACAATGCAAGCCACGTACAAACTATCAAGTTATGAAACTTCCAACATACTATAGCAGGATGTCAGGTACCAGGAGCTCGATCTCTACCTGAAAAGGTTTGAAAACATTGAAAGAATGAGCTAAAAAGCTGAGTGAGTGTCTATCTTTAAAACATTATAAGCTCACAGGTGATTCATAATAATGGCAGATTATAAGTAGAAAATAGCTTAACATCTTTTTGTAAACATAAACAAACCATGCTTCCAATTTACAGGTTTAAGTCACCACTTATGCATAGCACACAACTCGAAATGTACTATCATATCGAAGGTAGATAGATCAATAATATAGAAGCTCACAACAATAAAACACATGACATGATACCACATCAAACCATAGAGGTGGTAGAGTTACATTTATACAAATAAGGTTCATACCCCTCTCTCTCACGTGCACGTGGAATACCTTTGGTCGTTTGGTTTTCCCTAATACCTTCTCTATGTCCTTCAGTATTAAGGTAAAACCATTTACTACCCGAATACCTTCTCATTGTCCTTCAAGAGATAAGGTAAAACCATTTACTACCGGATACCTTCTCGTTGTCCTTGAAGATCGGATATCATGATTCATTCCCCCCTAAGTACCTTCTCTAATGTCCTTCAGTATTAGGAGTTAACCACAAACAAGAGCATAATTTGTTTACCATCGGAATCATGTCTTTATAACACATACAACAATTTCTTGACATTTTCTTATTATCATCTAAACATGTTCCCAAGTGGATTTACACAAAACATTCTCTAAAGGAAAGCATACTTTCATAATTTAGTTTCCATACTTGGATTTATAGTTACAACTAATTCAAAGCATGCTTAGGTTCCATCATGAACTTTATGTTAGAAACTCCATGAAGCTATACATAATTAGTTCAAACAAGATTCAATTATCAACAATTATGTTTCTTAAGAAAAATATAGGTCAAGCATAATTCTAAAATAGAGTCACTCGTAGTATTAGAATTAGAACCTTGGCTTGTAAACTTGACATATTTGCTCTTGGCCTGTCAAACAAACCAAATCAACCATTAGAACCTCGAGCTCATTATTTTTGACCTTAAAACTTGCAAGAAAACACACTTTCAGATTTCCAGCATTTTCAGATTTTCTGCCCTGTTTTCAGGCAGCCATAACTTTTTCATTACTTATCCAAAAATAATGTAATTTATACCAAACTCTTCCTTTCAGAACTCTCTAAAAATCATATGAAGACATGAAATTGAAATTCCAAACGGATTTGTTCAGAAATACCTCGAAAGCTACTTTTTTCAAAATAAACTTCTGTTGTTTCCAGATTCGGATTTCTTGCTGCACAATAAATTTAACCTGATATTTAAAACATCTTCTAGACATTTTCTACTCATGATTTCTTCAGGCAAGTTGTAGGAAATTTAATAAGCTTTCGAACCATACCAATTAGAGCTTCTAACTCAAAGTATACAGATCAGAACAACATAAACATGAGGGACTTCCCAGATTTGACAACAAACTTCTGTCTTCTGCCTTCCTCTTAACAAAACAGTAACTTAACATAAGAATTTGCTCGAGCTTCCTTCATGAACATTGCTTAAAAATGAGTTAGCTTTCAGGAAAAGCAAAGTTCAACACTTACCTCTTCGTGTACAGCTCGAGAAGATCAAAGCATCAGAACTGGTCTGAGTCGATCACCTTGCTGCAATAATAATTCCCTTGAGTTCTTCTCCTTTCTTCTGCAACTCCAGCTCCAAAATCAGAGTTTTTCTCCTTCTTCTTCTCCCTTGAACTTCAACTCACGAAGCTTACAGCTTCCTCTTGGTAAATGAAGAAGAAAATGGAGAAGATAAAGTCATTTTAAAAAAACAAACGGTGGAGGCAATCTTTGTCTTTTTCCCCCTTTTGCTTTTTCTTTTCTTTTTCCTTTTTTTTTTCCTTTCCTTTATCCCTTTATTTTTTTTCTTTTCTTTTCTTTTCTTTTCTAAACAAAACAAAACATGATATAATATCCATTCCTTTCATTTCATTTTCTTCATTATTTTTAAAGCAAACCAAACCAAAATGGTTTAAGCTTTTCCTTCTTTGTTTTCCTTTTATCTTTCACTTCATTACTTTTCTTTTGTTTTTTTTATAAGGAAGTTCGAAAGGAAGATCTTGGGTTTACATTGTGTTCATCAATATAACCAATGCGCAGAGTGGACTCTTCACAAGTTGTTCGTAGACATTGCTTAGTCAAATAATCGTTTTACCCCTATGTCTACCTATTGCTCTTTATGTCCCACTATTCCTGTAATGAAAAACTACGTTGTATGGTCCAACAATAAACAACATCCCTCTCGGAGCATTGAGAGGGTGGTCACCTGTTTTTTCATGCCTTGGAGACAACACTAAAGGGAACAACCCCTCTAGTTTCCCTAATTCTGGAACGAGTGAATTCCATCTCGCATAGTCAAGTTCACAACACCGCACCTATTACTGTCTTTGAGAAGATAGGCATATTGGATGAGTAACTGTGGCCAACCTCACCCGTACTAGTCAAATGACAGACCTCCGTAGACTGGAGTCTGTAACACACTTAGGATTAAGGTCGAGTCACTAATGGTAATCTACAAAGTTATTAGTCCTATACTATCAACGGTGTTACACCAGCAAGTATAATAATTCACGGTCCGGTCTTCTGAAATATCATTGAACAGGATGCCCCCACTCGCATGTCAACAACATGTACGAGCTGGATCACCTCGTTTGTATCTAGTACAAAGCGTGTCGCATCCACAGCGTATCCAGGATTAGGTCTCCAACCCTATCCGTATACAGTAGACGGTTCGGGTCATTAACTCGAACGTGATCTTCCTTATGTGACCACTACACACCGTTCAAGTTCTAGTTCTCTCATAATTCAATGACGGTGGAGCTTTGTTTATTGGATTAAGATTGTAAATATGCGAGACACAAAGTGATGAAAAAATAATTCTTATTTATTTTAATAAGAAATGTTACAAACTTACACGAGATAAGGACATACATCCATGTTTGGCTTTGTGCCCTAAAACTCGTTTTTTGTAATTTTTTTTCTAATTATTATAATCAAGAGTTATTATTTCAATAATGAGTTATTGTTCCTTATTTACGATATTGCTCTTTACCTTAAACCTAAATCTAATAAGCTAAACATCCAAGGTTGTAAAATGTCACTTGAACTTAATGTAGTGTACATATAAAGTATCTCGGTTCGAGATACAACTTAAATGGTCTATAGGAAGGGGATAAGGTTGGGAACCTTACCCTAGTAACACAATGGATGTGGCACACTTTGTATATGATACAAACACTGTGATCCTAACATGTTCGTGTAGATGATATGTGAGTTGGGATATCGTATGTAATGAGATAACATAAGACTGGACCGCGAAATAGTAACCAATAGATGTAACTTCATTGACTAGCTAGGTTTGTATTTCACTAGGTTGAACTAGGCAACTTCATCTTAATATTGAGCAGGTTACAAACTCATGTTTGTGAGGCATTGTCCTTTGACTAGTATGGGTGAGAGGTGCCAGTTTCGCCGACTCAATATGCCTACATTTCTGGGGACAAGACCGAGTGAGCAGTTGGAGACTTAGCTTAGCAAGATGAAATTCACTCCTTCCCGACTACTACGGTAACTAGATGAGTGTTCCCTTATGTTGTGTCTCTAGGATTTGAACAAAGGGTCCGATCCTCTTATTGGCTCGAGAGGGACTTGTGTTTTTTGGTAGGACCACAAACAAATTGCTCATTAGAGCACTACTTCATAAGGTACAAGATGTAACCCAAGGGTTGTTGGGATATGTTCCCCTAAACTTATGTAAATTTTATCAAATAAATAAAGAGTTATTTGTTTTGACAAAATTATATTCTCACTACATAAATCCAATAAACTAAGCTTCAATTTATAATATATGTTGGACATTAGTGTAGTAGACACTTTGGACTGTGTTCAAGAGAATAACATAAAAAGTCTATGGTATAAGAATAAGGTTGGAAATCTTATTCTGGTAACAGCATGGATGCGACCCACTTTGTAGTTAGTACAAATGAGGTAATCGAACTCATTGATGTGGATGACATGCGAGTGAGGGCATCCTTTAGGGAGAGTTCATACGAGAGCGAACTGCAAAATATTAGTCTAACAAGTATAACGTCGTTAACACGATAAGACTGATAATTTATAGATGGTCATTAGGGACTCGACCTGAATCTTGAGCAAGTTAAAAACTCATGCTTATACGGGTTTGTCCTTAGACTAGTACTGGTGAGAGTGGCCTGTAGCCGACTCAATAAGCTTACCTTCTCAGGGGCAGGACCTCGTAGGTAGCTGGGGACTTAAATATGCAAGATGGAATTCAGTCATTCCTACTCAATATGCCTATCTTCTTAGGGGCAGGACCTCGTAGGTTGTTCCCTTATGATCTGAGTCCAGGTCTTGAACAACATATCCCTTGTTGGGATGTATGTATGTCCTTATCTCGTCTAGTTTGTAATATTCCAAGTTGTAAATAAATAAGAGTTATTTATTTAAACTTTGTGTCATAAATAAGAGTTATTTATATGAACTTTGTGTCATAAATAAAAGTTATTTATTTGAACTTTGTGTCACAAATATTTCACAAACTTAATCCAATAAACTAAACTACAGTGTCATTGTACTATGAGAGAACTAGAACTTGAACAGTGTGTAGTGGACACAAAGGGAGGATCATATTCGAGTTAATGACTCAAACGATCTACAGTATACGGATAGGGTTGGAGGCCTAATCCTGAATATGTTGTGGATGCGACCCGCTTTGTATTAGATACAAACGGGGTGATCTGACTCGTTCATGTGGTTGACATGCGAGTGTGGGCATCATGGTGCAATGAGATTGTACAAGACTGGACTGTTAATTATTAGACTTACTGATGTAACACCGTTAATAGTATAGGGTTAATAATTTTGTAGATGATCAGTAGTGACTCGACCTTAATCCTTACCGTGTTAGAAACTAGTGTATGCGGTGGTATGTCCTTTGACTGGTACGGGTGAGGGTGGCCACTGTAGGTCGCCCAATATGTGTATCTTCTCAGGGACATGACCACGTGGGGAGCTAAGAACTTGACTACGCAAGAGGGAATTCACTCGTTCCTGACTTAGGGAAACTAGAGGGGTCGTTCCCTTAAGTGTTGTCTTCAGGGCTTGAACAACGGGGCCCCACATTGTCCTTGGCCTGAAAGGGTTGATGTTTATAGTTGGACCATGCTACGCAGTTTTACATTAGAGGAGCAGTGGGACATAAGGAGCAAGAGGTAGACATAGGGATAAAATGGTAATTTGACCAGCCAGTGTCTACTAACAACATGTGAAGGGTCGACTCATGGCTATTGGAGTGTTAAAATAGCTAGTGAATGTTGAATAATCGGTTCAAAGAGATTGACAGGTTAGTCGGGAATCATTGGTGTCACACCCCCTCTCAACCTACCAGTTAACTTAGCCCGGCAGACGGCGTGAAGCCAACAAACAACGTTCACCTCTCTAACGATACATGTTGATCTTGTTTTACCTGATAAGCATACTATACATGTATGAAAAACACTTTAAACATACCATAGCGGAATATTGACAATTACCTAACCTACGTAAGGAGTAACCCTACTTAAGACTCTCTTGGAAACTGAACGGGCAAAAGCATTAGAACCACAAACAGGTCAGACAGTTAATAACACAATCTCAACCTCTAAAGCACATACAACTATAACTACATAGTCCCCTCAAACATTACTACAACACATATGGACTTGCTATACAACACCACCCACGTACAGAATATCAAGCTCGTGGAGCTTCTAGTAGATTATGGTAGGATGTCAGGCAATGGGAACTCGATCTCTACCTGAAAAGTGGGAAAACACTGAAAGAATGAGCTATGAAGCTCAGTGAGTGACTTGAGTTTAAAAGGAAACTATTAACTCGTAAATCACATCACCTGACCATATATGAGCATATGAATCTGTAATCAAACTTTAAAAGTAATTGTGTAATCATAATAACTTTCCAGAAAAACCAGCAAGTATGTCGTTAAAATCTCCTAAGGCATATGAATGATTGAAATCCTTTTAAAACATGTCACAATCCACGTTGTGTAGGGCACGCCCAATACAACCAACATTTACTCTACGATGTAGTGGGGCCCGCCCAACACTCCCATCGTCTTTGTCGTAGTGGGGCCCACCCAGCACTCACGACAACATTGTTGTCACGGAGTACACTGAACGTCAACAACAGAAAATGACCTTTGTGCACACGGTACAATATAGCCTCGGGCTCAATGCCTCAGAAAAACACATCAAAACATTTAAACATGTATGCTTATCTTTTCTTTCGTAAAACTCAAGCTTACTCGGCTTGTTCATTAAAACTTGAAATCTTTGAATCATACGTGCTAGTACATACTTGCTTGAAATCATTACATTTCCATAAACTTCGACAATCAAGAACATATGCTCATATATAAATTTCATCAAGATATTTAGGGTCGCAACGAGCACGAGAAAATATGAATACTCATAAACATGTGTTTCAAGGAAAACAATAAGCATTAAAACCATTTCGTTTTAACAAAACCATGCATTTTCATAAGCATAATACAAGCCTATAAACCATTTTGGAGGACCGTTTTG
This sequence comes from Trichosanthes cucumerina, assembly GCA_036507285.1. NCBI lineage: Eukaryota > Viridiplantae > Streptophyta > Magnoliopsida > Cucurbitales > Cucurbitaceae > Trichosanthes > Trichosanthes cucumerina. The sequence goes on along the minus strand of CM071837.1, from coordinate 10,291,613 downwards.
TCACTCACAATGTTAGAACTAGAACATTGGCCCGTACACTCGACCTATCTCCTCATGGCCTTTCAAACAAACAAAATCCATGTATTAGAACCTCAAGCTCATGAATGTTAACCTTAAAATTACAAATACCACACCATCCAATTTTACAACACTTCACATATTTTATACCCTGTATTCAAACACTCATAACTTATTCATTACTTAGCCAAACATGATGTACTTTATACAAAATTCTTCCTATTTGAACCCTCTATTAATCATATGAAGACATGAAATAGAGATTCTCAACAGATTGGTTCGAAAATACCTCGAAAGCATTTTCCATAAAAACAACTTCCTGTTGTTCCAGATTTCATTTCCTGTTGCAACCCAAATCTTGACCTGATATTTACAACATCTTCCAATCATTTTCTATTCACAATTTCTTCACAAAGGATGTAGGAAATTCAATAAGCTTTACAACCATACCTATTAGTGCTTCAGATTCAAACTCTACAGATCAGGACATCCAAAACACAAGAGGCTTCTCGGATTTTACAGCAAAATCTGTCATGTTCCTTCCTCTTCACAAAACAGTAAGTTAACTTTAGAATTTTCTCAAGCTGCCTTTACGAACTTTTTTAAAATATGAATTAGCTTTCGAGAAAACCAAACCTCAACCCTTACCTCTTCTTGTTGAGCTCGAAATGAACAAAATAGCAGAACATGGTGGAATTGATCACAGAATTTCATAGAACTTGAGTAATTCTTCTCTCTTCTTCTTCAATCCCAAAACCAGAGCTTTTTCTCCTTCTTCTTCTCTCTTCAGTTCTCCCATTCGAAGGTAGGCTTTTGGTTTTTTGGAGAATGAGAAAGAAATGAGTTTAAAAGGAACTTAAAATGGTTTTAAAAAAAAAAATCCAAACGGCGAGGCAACCTTGTCTTTTTCCCTTTTTGCTTTTGCTTTTTGCTTTTGCTTTTTCTTTTCTTTAATCTCTCCTTTATCTCTATCTTTATTTTCTTTTCTTTTCTAAACAAAACGAAACATAATATAATAAATATTTCTTTCATTTTTTTCTTCATTCTTTTTAAAGCAAACCAAACCAAAATGGTTTAAGCTTTTCCTTCCTTGTTTTCCTTTTATCTTTCACTTCATTTCTTTTATTTTTAAAACAAGGAATACCAAGTTTTACACATTCGATTCTTCTTTCCTGTTTAAGGAAAATTCCAAAGAGAGATCTCGGGCTTACAATTGGAGCTCGTCACGTGTAGGTCCATTAGGTTTCTCGATTTACTCAAATTGGACAAATTGAGGGTTTCCAATTTGGTGTGAATTTGAAGTGTTCAAATTCATTGTTTGGGTATTTATGTCATTAATATGAGATATATATGACATAATATATAGTCTAATAATTCACGGTCCGGTCTTGTGAAATATCATTGAATAGGATGTCCCCACTCGCATGTCAACCACATGTACGAGCTGGATCACTTCATTTGTATCTAGTACAAAGCGTGTCGCATCCACAACGTATCTAGGATTAGGTCTCCTACCCTATCCGTATACACTAGACGGTTCGGGTCATTAACTCGAACGTAATCTTCCTTATGTGACTAATACACACCGTTCAAGTTCTAGTTCTCTCATAAGTCAATGACCGTGGAGCTTTGTTTATTCGATTAAGATTGTAAATATGCGAGACACAAAGTGATGAAAAAATAACTCTTATTTATTTTAATAAGAAATGTTACAAACTTACACGAGATAAGGACATACATCCATGTTTGGTTTTGTGCCCTAAAACTCGTTTTTTGTATTTATTTTTTCTAATTATTATAATCAAGAATTATTATTTCAATAATGAGTTATTGTTCGTTATTTACGATATTGCTCTTTATCTTAAACCTAAATACAATATACTAAACATCCAAGATTATAAAATGTCACTTGAACTGAATGTAGTGTACATATAAAGTATCTCGGTTCGAGATATAACCTAAATGGTCTATAGTAAGGGGATAAGGTTGGGAACCTTACCCTAGTAACACTATGGATGTGGCACACTTTGTATACGATACAGACACTGTGATCCTAACGTGTTCGTGCAGATGACATGTGAGTTGGGATATCATATGTAATGAGATTACATAAGACTGGACCGTGAAATAGTAACCAATAGATGTAACTTCATTGACTAGCTAGGTTTCAATTTCACTAGGTTGAACTAGGCAACTTGATCTTAATCTTGAGCAGGTTACAAACTCATGTCTCCTGACCCAAAAGCCAGAAGGGAGTACCACCTACTCTCCCTCAACCCCTGGACAAGAATCGAGAAGACCCTTTGGAGGTGTCTTGCTGTTCGGATCGAGGATGGAGTTCAAGGAGTTCGTCGGGTTCTTCAGCAACTAAGTAGCATAACCTTACTATTTTTCTTCTCTTTAATGTATGTTTATCCTAGGATTAATGACATTAATTCAATCTTAAGATATTAATTATCCAACGAACCAACGACGTTTCACAACGTCTTCCGCTGCGGGAGTTCCAAATCCCTTCAGCCCCAACTTTAAACTAGCTTAAGAGCGTATGAGTTTATGGTAGGACCATAAACTTTATGTTCATTAGAGGATTAGTGGTGCTTAAGGAACAAAGAGGTAATCATATGGGTAAAACCGTAATTTGACGCACTGTGATGACGAACAACATTCGAAGGTTTGACTCATGAGTAATGATTATATCAATGGACACAATATAATCTATAGTGAGGAGAGTGCATCTACAAGTGTCACACCCCCTCCCGAACTACCTGCTAACTTAGCCCGGTAGATGGCGTGAAGCCAACAGACATCGTTCACCTCTCTAACGATACCTGTTGACCCTATTTTACCATATAAGCATACTAAACTTGTATAAGAAACAACTAAAACACAACACAGCGGAATATTGACAATTACGTAACCTACGTAAGGGGTAACCCTACTTATGACTCTCTGGAAAACTGAAAGAGATATGAACATCACAACCAAAAACATACCCAACCATGGATCACACAACCACAACCTAAATTGTACACATAAACATAAGTTCATAGTCCTTCTTCTATACAATAGACCTTCAATACAACTCCACCCACGTACAACATATCAAACTTGAGAAGCTTCCAGCAGATTATATGGCGGAGTTTTGTGCCTTTGGGAGATCGATCTCTACCTGAAAAGTGGGAAAAACACTGAAAGAATGAGCTATGAAGCTCAGTGAGTGACATGAGTTTAAAAGAAAGCAATTAACTCGTAAATCATATCACCTGGCCATCTATGAGCATATGCATCTGTAATCAAATGTTAAAAGTAATCGTGTAATCATAATAGCTTTTCATGAAAACCAGCAAGTATATCGTTAAAATCTCGTAAGGCATGTAAATGATATTAACTCTTTTTAAAACATGTCACAATCTACGTTGTGTAGGGCACGCCCAGTACAACCAACGTTTGTTCTACGATGTAGTGGGGCCCGCCCAGCACTCCCATCGTCTTTGTCGTAGTGGGGCTTGCCCAGCAGTCACGACAGCGCTGTTGTCACGGAGTACACTCAACGTCAACAACAGAATAAGACCTGTGTGCACACGGTACTATATAGCCTCGGACTCAATGTCTCAGTCATTTACTCATTCAAGACTCAGAAAAACACATAAATACATTTAAACATGCCTGCTTATCTTCTCTTTCATAAAAATTAAGCTTACTTAGCTTGTTCATAAAATTGGAAATCTTTAAAAACATACTTGCTAAAACATACTTGCTCGAAATCATAACATTTCCATAAATTTCGACAATCAAGAACATATGCTCATATATAAATTTCATCAAGACATTTAGGCTCACAACCAGCACTTGAAATCATTTCTTAGAAAATATAAATACTCATAAACGTGTGTTCCAAGTAAAACATTAAGCATTGAAACCATTTTGTTTTAGCAAAACCTTGCATTTTCATAAGCATAATACAAGCCTATAAACCATTTCCAAGGTTCGTTTTGTCACTCACAGGGTTAAACTAGAACCTTGGCCCGTACACTCGACCTATTTGCTCTTGGCCTGTCAAACAAACCAAATTCAACAATTAGAACCTCGAGCTCATGCTTTTTAACCTTAAAATTACAAGTAAACACACTTTCAAATTTTCCAGCATTTTCAGATTTTCTGCCCTGTTTTCAGACAACCATAACTTCTTTATTACTTATCCAAAAAGAATGTAATTTATACCAAACTCTTTCTTTTTGAACCCTCTAAAACTCTTATGAAGACATACAAATAAGATTCCAAACAGTTTGGTTCGAATTTACCTCGAAAGCTACATTCTTCAAAACAACTTCCTGCTGTTCCAGTTTCGTTTTTCCTGCTGCACAACAAAAGTAACCTGAGATTTAAGACATCTTCTAGACATTTTCTGCTCATGATGTCTTCACAAAACTTGTAGGAAATTAAATAAGCTTTCGAACCATACCTATTAGAGCTTCTGATTCCAACGCTATAGATCAGTACAACCAAAACATCAGAGACTTCTCGGATTTGACAGCAAATTCTGTCTTCTGTCTTCCTCTTCACAAAACAGTAGCTTAAGATCCGAATTTGCTCGAGCTTCCTTCACGACGTTTGTTCCAATATGAGTTAGCTTTCATGAAACAAAACCTCAACCCTTAACTCTTCCTGTGGTGCTCTAGATGAATAGAAAACCAGAATAGGATACAATTGACTAAGTTGCTGTTATAAAGGCATACCTTTAGTTCTTCTCCTCTCTTCTGCAACTTCAGTTCCAAAAACCACCTTGTTCCTCTTCCTTTCTGCTTCTCCCACGAAACCCTCAGCTTCTCCTTGTTGAAAACGAGAAGAAAATCGATGGATCATGTGTTTTTAAAAAGATAACAATTGTGGGGGTCCCACCATCCACCTTTCCTTTCCTTTCTTTTCTTTTCTTTTCTTTTTTCCTTCCTTTATCTTTTTCATTTCTTATCTTTTCTTTGCAAAACAAAACAAACTTAATATATTAAACATTTGTTTCATTTCCTTTTCTTCTTTTGTCTTTAAAGCAATCCAAACAAAAATGGTTTAAACTTTCCTTCCTTGTTTTCCTTTTGCCTTTCACTTCATTTCTTTCCTTTTTAAAACATGGAAAACCAAGTTTTAAACATTCATTTCTTCTTTCTTTTTGTTGTTTGATAATAAGGAAGTTCCAAAGAAAGATCTCGGGTTTACAACTTACCTCCCCTTAAGAAATTTCGTCCTCGAAATTTAGTAGTCCTTAGGTGAATATCGTCGGGTACTTGTTTCTCATTAGGTCCTCTAACTCCCAGGTTGCCTCCTCCACTCCGTGATGTCTCCAACGAACCTTCACGAGTGAGATCGTCTTGTTTCTTAAAACTTGTTCTTTCCTGTCGAGGATTTGAACTGCATCCTCTACGTAACTCATGTCTTCTTTCAGCTCAACGGGTTGTACTTGCAGCACATGTGTCGGATCTGGAATATACTTCCTCAACATGGACACATGGAAAGCATCATGTACTCAAGATAGTTCTGCTGGTAACTTCAGTCTTTAGGCTGCTGGCCCAACTCGACCCGTTACTTGATAAGGACCAATATACCTAGGGTTTAGCTTACCCTTCTTGCCAAAACGAAGGACACCTCTCCACGGAAATAACTTCAAGAAAACTTGATCTCCGACTTGGAATTCTAAGTCCTTTCGTCGCTTATCTGCGTAACTTTTCTGACGGTCTTGAGCTACCTTCAAATTCTCCCTGATTACCTTAATATTGTCTGTAGTAATTTGTACCAACTCAGGGCCGATTAGTTTCCGCTCTCCTACTTCGTTCCAACATATGGGCGTTCTACATGGCCTTCCATACAGAGCCTCAAATGGTGCCATACCAATACTCGACTGGTAGTTGTTATTGTAAGCAAATTCCATAAGCGATAGGTGTGTATCCCAACTCCCTTTAAATTGAAGGACACATGCTCTCAACATGTCCTCTAAGGTCTGGATGGTCTCTCGATCGCCCATCTGCAATCGAGGATGGAACGCTGTACTAAAATTCAACTTTGTTCCCATATCCTTCTGTAAGCTAGGCCAAAACTTATAATTAAATATAGGATCTCTATCTGAAACTATGGACACTGGCACTCCGTATTGACTCACAATTTTATCGACGTATAGCTTAGCTAGCTGATCAAGTGTAGACGTCGCTTTAATCGGTATAAATCGTGCTGTCTTAGTGAGTCTATCCACTATTACCCAAATACAATCATGCCCACTCGAAGTACGTGGTAATCCAAACAGAAAATCCATAGTGATATGCTCCCATTTCTATTCCGACACTGGCAATGGATTAAGGAATCCTCCTGGTCTCTATCTAACTGGTTTAACCTGTTGGCAGCTCAAGCATCTATCAACATATTCAGCTATCTCCCGCTTCATCCAAGGCTACCAATACGTCTCCTTCGAAATTTTATACATCTTGGTGCTTCCTGGATGCATAGCGTAAGCTGAACTGTGAACTTCCTCTAGAATAGCATCTTTAAGCTCACAAACACTCGGAACACATAGTCTTCCTTGCCTCTCTATGGCTCCGTCTGATCTCATCTTAAACTCTGCTTCTGGGCCCTGTTTGGACTTTCCAAACATTTTCTTCATGAGTTACTATCCTCCGTCTGTCTTGTCACAATCTCTGCTACAAGTGAAGACGACTTGGAATTGAGCTAAGAGGCCTCTCGAATTCTCTGCAGATCACAAAGCTGCCTTAGAATCCCTTAGAGTACTTAAAAATGTTGCTCGAATACCACACAAGGCATCCCTAGGAAGTCTTGACTTCCTGCTCGATGCATCTGCTACCACATTCGCCTTACCAGGATGGTATTCTATGGTACAATCATAATCTTTAATCAGTTCTAGCCATCTTCTCTGTCTCATATTCAACTCCCTCCGATCAAAGATATACTTCAGACTCTTATGATCTGTAAAAATATGACACCTCTCACCAAACAAGTAATGTCTCCAGATCTTCAATGCTAGAACAACTGCTGCTAATTTAATATCATGGGTAGGGTAATTACATTCATGCTTTTTCAATTGCCTTGACGCATAAGCTATTACTTTTCCTTCTTGCATGAGCACACACCCTAAACCTTACCTCGAGGCATCACAGTAAATCACATACTCTTTTCCCGTAACAGGAAGTGCTAGTATAGATGCTGTAACTAATCTTTTTTTTTTTCAGCTACTGAAAAACTCTGTTCACATTTATCTGACCATTCAAACTTAGCATTCTTTCTTGTTTAAGCAATTAAGGGTAATGCTAATCGTGTGAAATCCTCAACAAATCCTCTGTAGTATCCTGCCAAGCCTAGGAAACGTCGTACCTCTGTCACACTGGCTGGTCTCTCCCAGTTGACCACAACTTTCACTTTATGCGGATCCACACTAACACCATTCGCTGAGACAACATGCCCCAAAAGCACTACCTGATCCAACCAAAACTCAATAGTGAACTCTACCTCCCTATCAGGTGGCAACCCTGACAGATCTGCTGGAAAAGCATCTACAAATTCGTTCACAATCAGAACATTTTCTGGTTTTAGCTTTTCCTCCTGCACCTCTACTACAAGTGCAAGAAACGCCGTGCAACCTTTTCCTCAATAACTTCTCCGCTTTTAATGCTGAAATCAAACTCGTAGGAATAATCTTCTTTTCACCCCTGAGAACCACATCAGCCAATCCTGGTTTCCTGAAAACAACTTCCTTTCTATGACAATCCATGGAAGCATAATGAGTGAATAAGAAATCCATCCCTAGGATTGCATCTAACACCTGCAACTCTAGTGGAAGAAGATCCACTAACATATTGAGACCTTCTACTAAGACCTCACAATTCCGCATCACTGAATTGACTAATAAAGCATCACCAACTGGAGTGTATATAACTAACCCCTCAAATAAAGGCTCTAGCTTCCTATTCAGCTTAGATAGGAACATACTAGAAACAAAGGAATGCGTAGCACCTGGATCTATTAAAACACGTGCAGGTACATTACAAATAGAGATTGTACCAGTAATCACGTATGATGCATCTTCTGCTTCTTACTGAGTCATAACGTAGACCTTTCTGTGTTGCCTAGTTCTATCTACAATTCTCTTTAGTCTGACATCGTTGGTGCCTTCTCTTGCAGCTACTGAAACTCTTGGTTGCTCAACTGTCTAGGACTCAACTCCCTAGTCCCTCTGTGCGGTTGTCCATAGCTATGGTCAATCCCTCTTGACATGTCCTGGTTGTCAGCACTGGTAGCACGTACCAACACTCACAAGACAATGACCTTGATGATTCTTGCAACAAATCACACATGGAGTTTTCCTTGCTATACTGGCAATAGACTCTTGCCCTCTCTGCAACTTGCTGTCAATCAAACAAACTGACTAGGTCCTTTTTAACTCTGCCTCTGATAGGCACTACCCACATTCATCTGCCTCGATGCCCGGCTACTAGTTCGAACCTTAAAGTCATATTGACTTGGAAACATTTACTCCAAGTGTGAACCTCCGCTGCTCACGACCTTGGAAACTGTTTGTTGTCGAAGCTCCCACAACTAGGCTTCACTACTGACTGCCTCTGCTATACTCTGCTCAACACGTAGAGCAGGCTCTACCAGCTGGGAGAAATCAATCCACTTAGTAATGGTTGTAACTGGGGTACATATCTCAGTTCGTAACCCTCTTTCAAATCTTCGACACCTGTCACTCTCAGATGCCACAATCACATCAACATACCGCGAAAACTCGGTATATCTTCTCTCATAGTCAACCACTGAAAGTGTCCCTTGTTTCAGTTCTAAAAATTCATCCCTCTTTGCCTCTCGCTACGTGCTAGGGTAATATTTATTTTCAAATATACTTCTGAAAGTTTGCCAGTGTGAAGTACGTGTATCACTACAACTGGCTAACATCGATTTCCATCATCCTTCTGCCTTCTTTAGCAGCAAGAATGTGGCCAACTTAACATTTCGCTCCTCAGAGCAACTCATCACATCAAAACATTTATCAAGCTTATTCAGCCAAACCTCAGCTTCAGCTGGATCTTTGGAACCCTCAAACACTGTGGCTCCTAATTCTTTTAGGTGATCAATTCTATATGTCTTATCTGGATTACTTAGCCCTGGTCCCTATGGCTTACCTACCTCCTGTGAGGAGTTATCATGCTACTTAATTTTGGCCCCTATCTGAACTTTCGGGGCACTAGATCTCCACTGGGATTGATCTTGGGTAGGATCCTGCGTCCCGTCCTGATCTTTCCTGCATCGTCTGCTAGTACGTGGTGGCATGACTTCTATAACATATCAACATACTAAACATGTAATGAGTACTCAACTCAAATGCACAATTCTAAACTTGTGTTCACATTCTAGTCCTGACTGGACTTACTCTTATCCTTACTTGGACAATGCTCTGCTAGTTTTATTGAACTAAGTCAATAACTTGCTATTTACTTTTCAGTTTCTTCTATAGCTAACTTGCTCTGTCTCATTCCCATGGAGCTAACTGCTCTTATACCAAGTTGTCACACCCCCTCCCGAACTACCTGCTAACTTAGCCCTGTAGATGGCGTGAAGCCAACAGACATCGTTTACCTCTCTAACGATACCTGTTGACCCTATTTTACCTTATAAGCATACTAAACTTGTATAAGAAACAACTAAAACACAACACAGCGGAATACTGACAATTACGTAACCTACGTATGGGGTAACCCTACTTATGACTCTCTGGAAAGCTGAAAGAGATATGAACATCACAACCAAAAACATACCCAACCATTGATCACACAACCACAACCTAAATTGTACACATAAACATAAGTTCATAGTCCTTCTTCTATACATATAGACCTTCAATACAACTCCACCCACGTACAACATATCAAACTTGAGAAGCTTCCAGCAGACTATGGCAGGTTTTCAGGCACCGGGAGCTCGATCTCTACCTGAAAAGTGGGAAAAAAAATGAAAGAATGAGCTATGGAGCTCAGTGAGTGACTTGAGTTTAAAAGAAAGCAATTAACTCGTAAATCATATCACCTGGCCATCTATGAGCATATGCATCTGTACTCAAATGTTAAAAGTAACTGTGTAATCATAATAGCTTTTCATGAAAACCAGCAAGTATATCGTTAAAATCTCGTAAGGCATGTAAATGGTATTAACTCTTTTTAAAACATGTCACAATCTACGTTGTGTAGGGCACGCCCAGTACAACCAACGTTTGTTCTACGATGTAGTAGGGCTGCGCCAAAGACTCCCATCGTCTTTGTCGTAGTGGGGCTCGCCCACACGACACCGCATTGTTGTCACGAGTACACTCAACGTCAACAACAGAATAAGACCTGTGTGCACACGGTACTATATAGCCTTGGACTCAATGTCTCAGTCATTTACTCATTCAAGACTCAGAAAAACACATAAATACATTTAAACATGCCTGCTTATCTTCTCTTTCATAAAACTCAACCTTACTTAGCTTGTTCATAAACTGAAAATCTTTAAAAACATACATGCTAAAACATACTTGCTCGAAATCATAACATTTCCATAAATTTCGACAATCAAGAACATATGCTCATATATAAATTTCATCAAGACATTTAGGCTCACAACGAGCACTTGAAATCATTTCTTAGAAAATATAAATACTCATAAACGTGTGTTCCAAGGAAAACATTAAGCATTGAAACCATTTCGTTTTAGCAAAACCTTGCATTTTCATAAGCATAATACAAGCCTATAAACCATTTTCAAGGTTCGTTTTGTCACTCACAGTGTTAAACTAGAACCTTGGCCCGTACACTCGACCTATTTGCTCTTGGCCTTTCAAACAAACCAAATTCAACCATTAGAACCTCGAGCTTATGCCTTTTAACCTTAAAATTACAAGTAAACACACTTTCAAATTTTCCAGCATTTTTCAGATTTTCTGCCCTGTTTTCAGACAATCATAACTTCTTCATTACTTATCCAAAAAGAATGTAATTTATACCAAACTCTTCCTTTTTGAACCCTCTAAAACTCTTACGAAGACATAAAAATAAGATTCCAAACAGTTTGGTTCCAATTTACCTCGAAAGCTACTTTCTTCAAAACAACTTCCTGCTGTTCCAGTTTCGTTTTTCCTGCTGCACAACAAAATTAACCTGAGATTTAAGACATCTTCTAGACATTTTCTGCTCATGATTTCTTCACGAAACTTGTAGGAAATTCAATAAGCTTTCGAACCATACCTATTAGATCTTCTAATTCCAACTCTATAGATCCGTACAACCAAAACATCCTAGACTTCTCGAATTTGACAGCAAATTCTGTCTTCTGTCTTCCTCTTTAAAAAACAGTAGCTTAAGATCCGAATTTGCTCGAGGTTCCTTCACGACTTTTGTTCCAATATGAGTTAGCTTTCATGAAACAAAACCTCAACCCTTAACTCTTCCTGTGGTGCGCGAGATGAACAGAAAACCAGAATAGGATACAATTGATTAAGTTGCTGTGGTTCTTCTCCTCTCTTCTGCAACTTCAGCTCCAAAAACCACCTTGTTCCTCTTCCTTTCTGCTTCTCCCACGAAACCCTCAGCTTCTCCTTGTTGAAAATGAGAAGAAAATCGATGGATCATGTGTTTTTAAAAAGATAACAATTGTGGGGGTCCCACCATCCACCTTTCCTTTCCTTTCTTTTCTTTTCTTTTCTTTTTTCCTTCCTTTATCTTTTTCATTTCTTATCTTTTCTTTGCAAAACAAAACAAACTTAATATATTAAACATTTGTTTCATTTCCTTTTCTTCTTTTGTCTTTAAAGCAATCCAAACCAAAATGGTTTAAACTTTCCTTCCTTGTTTTCCTTTTGCCTTTCACTTCATTTCTTTCTTTTTTAAAACATGGAAAACCAAGTTTTAAACATTCATTTCTTCTTTCTTTTTTTTGTTTGATAATAAGGAAGTTCCAAAGAAAGATCTCGGGTTTACAACAAGTCTATAATGGAGTGACTCGTAGTTAATGAATATTGATTAACTAGATCAAAGAGTTTGATCAGTTTATATCACATCATTGGAGCTCATGAACTGTAGGTTCATTAGGTCCTTCTGTTGGCTCAACATTGTAATATTGAGGGTATAAAGTTAGGAATGAGATTGAAGTGTTTAATTTCATATATGAGGCGTTATACACATTATATGTAATATAATTGATATAATATATAGTATTAATGTGTATTAGATTCACATATTAATTATATGCTAATGAGAGAATGAAGGAGGGTTAGGTTGGAAATTTTCATCCTATTTCCTCATAAATAGTTGCATAAGATGCAACTTTTAGACTAAGGCTTTTACATAAACCCTAGAATTCTCTTAAATTTTGTTGGGAAAGGGTTCCAAACACAATTCCAAAATAATTGCTCACCTCATCCTAAAGGAACCCACGATCCTCACTCACCTAGGGAACAGTGGAGAAGATCTTGTGGTGGCTCATCATAAGGTTCGGGTTTGTTGCTGAGATCGTTATCATTGGAAGAGGAATTTGTGAAGAAAGTATTATTCAAAGGTAATATCTTGTTGTCTTATACGTTGTAAAACATCCTTAAACTTAGATTTGGTTGTGTATTTAGATCTATGTAACAAAATCATGAACACACTATTCACTATCGCATCCGTTGCGGGATTTGATCCATTCAATTTATATCAGAGCTCAATTTTGTTCTTCATTTTGTTCTACATTTATCAAGAACAAAGGTGGAATTTACTGATTTCATGAGATGTATAATCGTTTTGAAAATTATTTGTTTTCATTGTTGGCACCATAGATTTACAATTTTATTTCGTTGAATCGTTCAAGGTATGGGCTTGGAAATTTTAATTATAAATCGAGTTTGTAAGCCTGGCTCGATTATGGCATAGTTGTTGCTGAGAAGAATGGAGCAACATTGTTCGTTAGCATTGCAACGTTGCAAAAACAGTGGAGACTTCTTGTTGTTCTGTGTGAAACGTTGCAACGCTGTTCGTTAGCGTTGCAACGCTGTTGAGGTGTTCTTCAAGCTGCAGGAGGTGCAGCGTTGCAAAGCGTCGCAACGCCTTGAAGTGAAGACGATAACGTTGCAACACCAACACAAGCGCCGCAACGCTGAAGTTGTTATGACGCGCAACATGAAGTAGTCAACGTTGCAACGTGATCCTCAGCGTTGCAACGCTACTGAAGTAACACTCCAACAGGTAGAAACGGGCAACGTGTATCGTTGCAACGCGATGGCGTTTCAGGAGATTTTTTAATGGGAGAAATATCTTTTTGTAAAATATAATTAATATAAAAACATTTTATATTATTTTTATTTAATATAAATAATTTTAACTAATATAATTAGATTATATTGATTAAAATTAATTTTAGGGGTGCCAAAAATGAACTACTTTGCTACTTATTTATTCAAATGTTGTATAATTATTGCAATGCATGATGTATGCTTTTCTTTAGATATCCCACCTTAAGTTAAGCATTTACATGCATCATTTATAATATAAATTGTTATATTATATAATTTGCATGTATAAGTAATATAAAGAGTTATATTCATTTTTGGACAGTATTGACATATATATTTTTTCATGAGATGAATGTAGTATGTATGTTTTATTATTCATGTGATGAATGATCAAGCACAATAACATAGAAATGCATTTCACCTAAGGTTAAATTCATTAGTTTTAGAATGTTTAGAACATGAAATTAATAGATCTTAGGTTATCTAGTTCTAATTGATGGAACACGAGATATACGCAGCGGAAAAATGATGTAATGACACTCTAATTGCATCTAACTTAATAGAGATTAACATGCAAACATACAAAAAATAATAAACTAAAAAGAGGAAGAAAGTACAACCTTTGTAGCTCAATTTCTTATTGATCTCCTTGCCAAAGCACAAACTTACCCCAAATCAGACCACCACTAGAGCTTCCCTACTATCCTCTAGACATAGAACCGGGTTGTAGGACCCGGTGAATGAAGAATTGAAAAGTAAGAATGGGAGGTTCAAAGTATTAAGTGAGGAGAAAGGAAAATAAGTAAGTTTTGGTGAGACTTCTTTTCTATAAACTAAAATTTCAGCAAAAGTAACCCTTTGGTTTTAAAACAAACCTATTTGTAATTGAATTACATGCATCAAATGCATGTTAAAACTCACCAAAATGCAACACCTGACAAAACACTAACTAAAGTGGGTTGTGACATTCTATAATGTTTACACATAGTCCACTTAAGTTAGTGGATTGTCCAACAAAAATTTTGATAAATCCACTAACTCTAAGTAAGGGTAAAATAATATTTTCCATTTGGTCAAAGTCAAACTTTTACTTTTCACGAACCAAAAAGTCAACCCTTTTACATTTTACGATTGTGACCCTCTTGACTAATTTTGACCTCCCGAACATGAATTCGCATTCATATTTTTGAAATTTAAATCACATTTCAATATATTGTTTCATAAAAAATCGATAGTTATATCACATATATTTGTCCGTTTTAAACTACCTTTATTAATTCGAACAATTCGAATTAATCCATCATATTGTTCTATGTTTAATCCAAATAAGGCAGCAGAGGGACCTAATGGACCTACAGATCATGGACTCCAACAATCAGAGATTAACCGGTCAAACTCTTTAACTTAATTAATCAACTTTTGTTAACTAACGGGGCATTCCATTAAGGTCTCGTAGTTGCACTCCCCTCACTATAGATATATTTTTGTCCACCTAATATAACTGTAACAAGTAAGTGAATCCTTCACATGTTGTTTGTTGTCTCGGCTGGGTCAAAATTCTAATTTACCCCGAGAACACTTCTTGTTCCTTAACTCCCACTAAACCACTATAAAACAATTGATTTGTGGTCCAACCAAGAAATCTAGTCCCTCTCAGCGTAGTGAGAGGGTGGGCCCCTTGTTCTTGTTCCAAAGTCAACACTTAAGGGAACAACCTATCTACTATCCCTAGAGTCAGGTAGGAGTGAACTTCGTCTTGCACCCTATGCCCCCAACTATCTATCCGGTCTTGTCCACGAGATTGGAGCCTTATTGAGCTAGCACTGTTGAGTTACTCCCACCGATGAAGATCTAAGCATAAACATTAATAAACATGAGTTCATAGTTAGCTCTGGATTTAGATCGAGTTACCTACGTCCTCAAAATTGAATTATTAAGTTTTTTACAGTAAACGATGTTATAAAGCAAAAGTGAGTAAGTCGTGGTCCAGTCGTATACAAACTCATTGCATAAGATGCTCCCACTTACATATCTCTGTATGAACGATCCATAATTACATCGTTTGTACTAACTGTTAGGATGTATGTCCTAATCTCGTCTTTATTTGTAATATTACCTATTGAAATAAATAAGAGTTATTTCTATCATCACTTTATGTGTCACATTTTTACGAACATTGTCCAATAAACAAAACTCCAAGGTCATTGAATTATGAGAGTACTAGAACTTGAATGGTGTGTAGTGGACGCACAGGGAGGATCACGTTTGAGTAAATGACCCAAATGGTGTACAGTATACGAATAGGGTTGAAGACCTAATCCTAGATATGTTGTGGATGCGACTTGCTTTGTAATAGATACAAACGAGGTGATCCAAATCGTTTATGTGGTTGACATGCGAGTTGGGGCATCCAGTGCAATGAGACTGTACATACCGGACCGTCAATTATTAGACCTACTGATGTAACACCGACAATGTCACACCCCCTCTCTTACTACATACTAACTTTGTTCGGAAGACAACGTGAAGTCAACAAACATTGTTTACCTCTTAACAATACGTGTTGAACTTGTTTTACCTTATAAACATACTATACTTGCATATGGAACACGTTAAACATAACACAACGAAAACTTGACAACTACTAAACATCCGTAAGGAGAAACTCTTCTAAAGTCTCTCTTGAAAACTAAAACGGGCAAGAGCATCACAACCAAAAACAGACCAAACCATAGTTTACACAATTACAATTTCTAATCCACACACAACTATAACTACATTGTCCCCTCAAAATTAACAACAACACATATGGACTTGCTATACAACCCCACCAACGTACAAAATATCAAACTCGTGGAGCTTTCAGCAGACTATAGCAGGATGCTAGGCACCAGGAGCTCAATCTCTACCTGAAAGTGTAGAACACTAAAAGTATGAGCTATGAAGCTTAGTGAGTGTCTGAGGTTAAATTCTAATAAATCGTAAATAATATCACCTGACCATCTATGAGCATATGGATCTGTAATCAAGCATTCAATATAAACATGTAATCATAATAGCTTTAACAAAAACAAACATGTATGTCGTTAAATTCTCGTAAGACATATAAATAATATTAACCATTATAAAAACATATAACAATCCACATTGTGTAGGGCATGCCAAGTACAACCATTGTTTACTGTACGATGTAGTGGGGCCCGCCCAGCACTCCCATTGTCTTTGTCGTAGTCTGGCTTGCCCAGTGTCACGATCACACTTTTTGAAGGGTCTTGAGTGATCGTGCGGCACTTGTTCCCGCACTCGAACAAGTAAGCCAACTCAGGGAAAAGGGATCGCCGGTGGCACAACGGCCGTATCTCGCAACCTCCACCACCGTTTCAAGAGAAAACGGTTTTCGAAAACGGGGTCAGAGAAAGTTTAGAAAGCGTTTGGAAAAGCATTTTGAGAAAAGATTGTTATAGGCTAGCAAGCAATCAAGGGACAACCACGCTCACGATAGCATATAACTCCGGGTAGGAAGATTTGACGACTAGTCGCATCCCCTTAGAGTATATTATATGAAATTTTAGCTATTACAGGCATAAACATGCAAAGTGGCGAGGAGTCATACACTCGCGAAAATACAAGGAAAAGTAAACAACCTACACTAGGAAAGTAAGCACGTGAAAGCATTGTAAAGGGGTTTGACGGGCATGCGGCCATGGGCAACACGCCCTGGACGAGCATGACCGTGACATCCTCCCCCACTTAATTGGTTTACGTCCCTGTCAACCGACTTTCTTCAAACTCGGCAATCTTGACGGCGGCTGACTTCAGGTCTTGAGCGCGCTCCCAACTGATCTCAGCTTCAGGGAGACCTTTCCATTTCACTTGGAATTCCTGTACGTCTTTCCTTGGTCTGCCGATTCGTCGCATTCTGTCAGCCAATATCTCTTCTACCTCCTTCTCGGAAGTGTTCTTGATCGTCACAGGGGGTCTGGATACCTCGTTACGAGATTCATCCTAAGGATCCGGATGATAGGGTTTCAAGTTACTTACGTGAATGACAGGGTGGACTTTCATCCACGAAGGAAGTTGAACCCTATATGATGCTTTGCCGACTTTCTGGATCACTTCCACGTGGCCTTCAGACTTTCGCACTAGACGCTGGTCTTTGTTTCACCGAAATCGAGTCGTTTCGTCGTCGCAACTTGATCAACACTTTCTCCCCCGCTTGGAATTCTAAAGGGCGACGTTTTTTGTCGGCCCACTTCTTCATCCTCTTTGCCGCTTTCTCAAGATAAGCACGAGCCACTTCCGACGTTTGCCTCCACTCCTTAGTGAAGTTATAAGCTTGAGGGCTTTTCCCCACATAAGGGTGATCTATGACATGAGGCATGTTCGGTTGTCTTCCGCTCACAATTTCAAATGGGGTTTTTCCCGTTGCGGAACTCTGTTGGCAGTTGAAGCTAAACTGAGCCACGTCAAGCATATCAACCCAGTTCTTCTGTCTTGCATCGATGAAGTGTCGGAGGTATTCCTCCAACATGCTGTTGAAGCGTTCAGTTTGTCCATCGGTCTGTGGGTGATAACTGGAAGAGATGTTAAGGTTGGAGCCTAACAACCTGAACAATTCTGTCCAAAAGGATCCTGTGAATCACCCATCTTGGTCGCTGACGATGCTCTTTGGAACGCCCCATAGTTTTACGAGGTTCTTAAAGAACAAGTGGGTCGTCATCTCTGCTGAACACATTCTCAGAGTCGGAATAAAGGTCGCATACTTCGAGAATCTATCGACAACCACTAGGACTGCTTCTAATTCGCCGACTTTGGGAAGGTGGGTGATAAAATCTAGCGAGACACTTCCCAAGGCCTCGTCGAGACTGGCAGGGGTTCCAGCAACCCTGCTACCTTGGTTCTCTCGACTATGTCTTGTTGACAAATTAGACAAGTCTTGGTGAACTGCATCACGACGTCACGTAGATTGGGCCGATGAGTACTTTCTTTTAGTAGGGCATAAGTTCTCTGCAATCCAGGCGTGGCTCGCCCATAACGTGTTGTGGCATTCTTCTAACAACAACTTCCTCAAGTTTCCCGAATGGTACCGTACAATCGATTTCCTCTAGTGAACAAGAGGTCATCTTCCACCCAAAACTGTCGGGTTTTTCCTTCTCGAGCTAGTTGCATGATCGTCTGAGCGCGGGTCGTTACTCGTGTGGTTCTTTATGTTCTCATGAATCGTTCCATCTAACTCGCTTTTCAAGTGGGCTAGCATGCACAGGGGCGCATGCTCGCTCTTGCGACTAAGGGCATCTCGTGACTTGATTAGCTCGTCCGGGCTTATGTTCAAATTGAAAATCGAATTCGGCTAGATACTTTTTTGCGGCGTGCTTGCTTAGATGAGAGCCTTGGTTGGTTGAAAAAGTGACATGATCGAACTATTGTCCATCTTCACTACTTAACTTGGCTCCCAGTAGGTATTGTCTCCAGGCTCTAAGACAATGGACAACTGCTAGCATTTCTTTCTCGGAAGCGACATACTTTCTTTCTGCTTCGTTCAACTTTCAACTCTCGTACGTGATGGGGTGGTCGTCTTGCAAGAGGACGCCCCCCAATGCGAAGTCAGAAGCGTCGGTCTCAATCTCAAAGGGTTTGGTTACATCGGCAATTCCGAGTACCTGTCCCTCCATCATTACCTTTTTCAGGTCTTCAAAGGCAACATTACATTCTGTTGTCCACTTCCAACTGAGTTTCTTCTTCAGCAAATCGGTCAGGGGACCTGTTCGTTTTGAGAATCCTTCCACGAATCGCCTGTAGTAATTGGCTAACCCGAGGAAGGATCGCAACTCAGTGACTGAGGTCGGCACCTTCCAGTCTCGTATGGTTTCGACCTTTCCATCTTCCATTCCGATCTTTCCACACTCGATGACGTGCCCCAAGAAGCTTATACGTTCTTGGGCAAAAGAGCATTTCTCCTTCTTCACGTAAAACTGATTCTGTCTTAGTTTATCGAAGACAAGTCGAAGGTGGACCTGATGTTCTTCCAATGTCGTGTTGTAAACCACGATGTCATCCAGGTACACCACCACGAATTTGCCGAGGTATTCATGGAACACTTGGTTCATTAGAGTGCAGAAGGTAGCTGGAGCATTGGTGAGACCGAAGGGCATTACAAGGAATTCAAAAGCCCCATATCTGGTGACGCAGGTTGTCTTAGGCTCGTCCCCTTCTGCAATTCAAACTTGGTAGTACCCCGATCTCAGGTCTAGTTTAGAGAAGTACTTTGCCCCATGGAGACGATCGAACGTGTCATTTATAATGGGCAGCGGATACTTGTTTTCGACGGTGAGCTTGTTCGTGAGCTCTATAGTCGATGCACGCATTTAAGATCGCCATCTTTCTTCTTCTCTCGAGCAGACTGGGGCTCCATAGGGGCCTTCGCTGGTCTAATGAATTCAGCATCTAGAAGTTCGTCGAGCTGTTTGCGGAGTTCAGCCAACTCGGGAGGTGCCATCCAGTAGGCATTTTTGGCGGGCAGTTTGACACCTGGTATCAACTCAATCTCGTGATCGATTCCCCACCTCGGGGGTAAGAACTTCGGCAAGCTATCAGGCATGACATCGACATACTTGTCTAAGACGCCCTGAATTTCTCTTGGGACTGTCTGTTCTCCACTTTTCTCCTTCAACAAGGGAATGGCCATAAATGTTGGTTCGTCATGGGCGAGGCCCCCCTCTTGGTGAAGGGTCGATATCATTCTCGTCTTGAGTGTGGTGGTTTGATGATGGTTTGGACAACCATGGGGTTGGTCCCCTGTAATCACCAAGCAATGGGCAGGGCATAGGTATGACCTTGTGTTCGAGGAGGAATTCCATCCCCAACACGACGTCGAAGTCATCCATTTTAACTATCACGAAGTCCGCTTGCCCTTTCCAATCACCCAATTTTATTGTCGCTCTCTTCGCAATCCCCAAAATGGGTAGAGCTGTCGAGTTGACGGCATTCATTTTTCCTGAGTCTCGGTGCCATAGCAAATTCAGTCGTCGGGCTTCGGTCTCTGTCATTAAGTTGTGGGTAGCCCCAGAGTCGACCATAGTGTTCTTGGCCGCCCTGTGGTTGACCCACGCCTCCACATACATCAAACCCCTCTCTACCGGTTCCTTTGCCTGATCGGTTTTCCTTTGGAGGGCGGATAGGAATTTCAAGGTGCCCCCATGCGGGGTTGTCTTTCGCCTCGTTATGGCTGTCTGCGCTCCTTCGTGTTCCAAGTGTCTCGATTCTTGATTTGGAGCAAGGGTAGCTGTGAAGGCTTGAAGGGCTGCTCGCTGAGGGCAATCCCTTACTCAGTGGTTTCCCTTGCAAATGAGACAAGAGAAGGGACCTTGATAG
Organism: Trichosanthes cucumerina; assembly: GCA_036507285.1. Classification (NCBI taxonomy): domain Eukaryota; kingdom Viridiplantae; phylum Streptophyta; class Magnoliopsida; order Cucurbitales; family Cucurbitaceae; genus Trichosanthes; species Trichosanthes cucumerina. Next base: position 10,270,933 of record CM071837.1, on the reverse strand, counting down.
GGGGCCCTCGGTGTATAGTTCTGGTTAGGCCCTCTCCGATTATCGTCATTTTGCATACCGGGAGGGTCTCCGATCTCCCCCCCTTGCCTGTCTCCTCCCCCACTTCTAGGGGGACCTTGCTGGGTGTTCCTTTGTCCTCCACTGGAGGACGCTTGATTACGTCTCGTGTCTTTGTTCGGTTCATGACTTAGGTCAAACAATCGTTCAATGGCGGCATAAGCAGACACTAGGTCTTGCACTCTTTGTTCATATAACTTCGTCTTTGCCCAAGGCTTGAGCCCCTCGACAAAACAGAAAACATTGTCTTTCTCGGACATGTTACGGATGTCCAACATCAGCCCATCGAATTGTTTGACGTAGTCTGGATGCTGCTTGTGTGTTTTAGTTCCCGCAGCTTCCTACGAGCCAGGATTTCAACATTCTCGGGGAAGAATTGAGAACGTAGTTCTTTCTTCAGTTTCTCCCACGTGTCTATCGAGCAACGACCATCCTGGATGTCCACGTATCTGGACCTCCACCATAACTTGGCATCTTCAGATAGATGCATTGTGGCAATCATAATATTTGCCCTCTCTGTCACTGTCTCAGTTGCCTCAAAGTATTGTTCGAGGTCGAAGAGGAAGTTCTCTATGGCTTTGGCGTCACGAACCGCTCTCATGGTAACGTTCAGCTTGTCAGTTATTTCAGTCATCTCGGCCCTACAAACTTCTAGGGCTGCCTTTACGTCTTTAGAGAGGTCAGCCATCATCTAACCTAGTACTTTTTGGGAACTGTCTATGCCATCGACGCGTTCCTCCATTTGGGCAGCAGAGCCCGATGAGCTATCCCCTCGTTCAAAGCTACCACGTTGGTTAACTTTCTCCTCCAGGGTCTCAACTCTTATCATTAGTTCTTTGATGGGCATCCCATCAAGGCGACCAGCTACCGCATCGATCCTATCGGCTTTGGATGCAATCTCTTCCAGACGAGACTCCAAAAACCGAATACTGTCAGGGACTTCGACTAGATAGAGTTGTTGCTCTTCGATCTCAGTCAATCGTTCTTTGTCCGATTTGTTCAATTGTTTTGAGGCAGCCATGATCGTCGGGTCGAGTATGAGGAGCCAACTCGGCTCTGATACCATCTGTGTAAACCCAAGATCTTTCTTTGGAACCTCCTTAATATCAAACAACAAAAGAATGGGAGAAATGAGTGCTTAAAACTTGGGTTTCCTTGTTTTAAAAAGAAAAGTAATGAAGTGAAAGGCAAAAGGAAAACAAGGAAGGAAAGTTTAAACCATTTCGGTTTGGATTGCTTTTAAGACAAAAGAAGAAAAGGAAATGAAACAAATGTTTAATATACTATGTTTGCTTTGTTTTGCAAAGAAAAGATAAGAAATGAAAAGATAAAGGAAGGAAAAAGAAAAGAAAAGAAAAGAAAGGAAAGGAAAGGTGGATGGTGGATGGTGGGACCCCACCATGTTTCTTCATGTGTCCATGTTGAGAAGTATATTCCAGATCTGACACATGTGCTACAAGCACAACCCGTTGAGCTGAAAAAGACATGAGTAACGCAGAGGATGCAGTTCAAATCCTCGACAGAAAAGAACAAGTTTTAAGAAACAAGACGATCCCACTCGTGAAGGTTCGTTGGAGACATCACGGAGTGGAGGAGGGAACCTGAGAGTTAGAAGACTAAATGAGGAGGAAGTATCCGACGATTTTCACCTAAGAACTACTAAATTTCGAGGACGAAATTTCTTAAGGGGAGGTAGGTTGTAAACCCAAGATCTTTCTTTGGAACCTCCTTAATATCAAACAACAAAAGAAGGGGAGAAATGAGTGCTTAAAACTTGGGTTTCCTTGTTTTAAAAAGAAAAGTAATGAAGTGAAAGGCAAAAGGAAAACAAGGAAGGAAAGTTTAAACCATTTCGGTTTGGATTGCTTTTAAGACAAAAGAAGAAAAGGAAATGAAACAAATGTTTAATATACTATGTTTGCTTTGTTTTGCAAAGAAAAGATAAGAAATGAAAAGATAAAGGAAGGAAAAAGAAAAGAAAAGAAAAGAAAGGAAAGGAAAGGTGGATGGTGGATGGTGGGACCCCACCTTGTTTCTTTCTTTTTAAAAAGGCTTTCCCCCATCGTTTTCTTCTCATTTTATGAAGTAAAGGCAAGGGTGTTCGTGGGAGAAGCTTAAAGGAAGAAGAAGAAGAGGGTTTCAGCTGGAAATTGAAGAAGAGAGGGAGAGAACTCAAGCAAATTAGTATGACAGCAAGGTAATCACTCTGCCATGTTCTGCTATTTTGTTCATCACGAGCTCCACAGAAAGAGGTAAGAGTTGAAATTTTGTTTCGTGCAAGTTAACTCATATTGGAACAAAATTCGTGAAGGATGCTCGAGCAAATTCGGATCTTAAGCTACTGATTTGTGAAGAGGAAGTCAGAACACAGAATTTACTGTCAAATCCGAGAAGTCTCTGATGTTTTGGTTGTACTGACCTGTAGAATTGGAATCCGAAGCTCTATTAGGTATGGTTGGAAAGCTTATTGAATTTCCTACAACTTTCATGATGGAATCGTGAATAGAAAATTATTAGAAGATGTTGTAAATAGCAGGTAAAGTTTCGGGTTGCAGCAGAAATTCGAATCTGGAATAGCAGAAGTTGGTTCCGGGGAAAGAAGCTTTCGAGGTATTTCTGAACCAATCTTTTGGGAATTTCAATTTCATGTCTTCATATGAATTTTAGAGGATTCAAATAGGAAGAGTTTGGTATAAATTTCACCCTGTTTGGATAAGTAATGAAGAAGTTATGGCTGTCTGAATACAGGGCATAAAATCTGTTAAATGCTGGAATTTTTGTTGGAGTGTTTTCTTGTAGTTTTAAAGTTAAAACCATGAGCTCGAGGTTCTAAAACATGGTTTTGGTTTGTTTGACAGGCCAAGAACAAAAGGTCGAGTGTACGGGTCAAGACTTTAGTTCTAACACTGTGAGTGACAAAACGAACCTTGAAAATGGTTTATAGGCTTGTATTATGCTTATGAAATGCAAGGTTTTGCTAAAACGAAATGGTTTAGATGTTTATTGTTTTCTTGAACACTTGTTTATGAGCATTCATGATTTCTTAGAAATGTTTTAAAGTGTTCATGATGAGCCTAAAAGTCTTTATAAAGTTTATACATGAGCATATGTCCAATGGTTGCCAAAACTTATGAAAATGTGATGATTTCAAGCAAGCATGTACTAGCAAGTATGTTTTAAAGATTTCGTTTTATGAACAAGCTAAGTAAGCTTGAGTTTTATGAAAAGAAAAGATAAGTGGCATGTTCAAATGTTTTCATGTGATCTTCTCGAGATATTGAGCCCGAGGCTATGTGTAGTACGTGTGTGCACACAGGTCTTATTCTCGTTGTCGACGTTGAGTGTACTTCGTGACAACAGCCATTGCGTGAAAGTTTGGCGGGCCCCACTCGACAAAGACGATGGGAGTGTGGCGGGCCCCACTACATCGTAGAATAAACGTTGGTGTCTGGGCATGCCCTACACAAGCGTAGATTGTGACATGTTTTAAAAAGAGTTTATATCATTTACATGCCTTACGAGATTTTAACGGTGTCTTGCTTGTTTTCATGAAAAGTTATAATGATTACACGATTACTTTTAACGCTTGATTACGGATGCATATGCTCATAGATGGCCAGGTGATATGATTTACGAGTTAATAGCTTTCTTTTAAACTCAAGTCACTCACCGAGCTTTATAGCTCATTCTTCAAGATGTTTTTCCCACTTTTGGTAGAGATCGAGCTCCCCGGTGCACGATAACTCGCCATAGTCTGCTGGAAGCTTCTCATGTTTGATATGTTGTACGTGGTTGGTGTGGTTTAGCAAGTCCATATGTCTGTAAATTATTTTAAGAGAACTATGTAGTTATAGTCGTATGTGCTTTAGAGGTTGTGGTTGTCTAAAAAGTGGTTTGGACTGCTTGTGGTTCTGATGTTCTTGCTCGTTTTAATTTCCAGGAGAGACTTAAGAAGAGTTCCTCCTCATGTACGTCTTATAGATGTCCAGATTCCGCTGTGCTAAGTTTAAAGTGTTCCATATGCGAACATAGTTTCTTTTCAGGTAAAGTAGTGTCAGCAGGTATTGTTAAGAGGTAACAATGTCTGTTGGCTTCATGCCGTCTCCCGGGCTAAGTTAGCAAGTGGTTCGGGAGGGGGTGTGTCAATCTGTCACGATCACACTTTTTGAAGGGTCTTGAGTGATCGTGCGGCACTTGTTCCCGCACTCGAACAAGTAAGCCAACTCAGAGAAAAGGGATCGCCGGTGGCACAACGGCCGTATCTCGCAACCTCCACCCCCGTTTCAAGACAAAACGGTTTTCGAAAACGGGGTCAGAGAAAGTTTAGAAAGCGTTTGGAAAAGCATTTTGAGAAAAGATTGTTATAGGCTAGCAAGCAATCAAGGGACAACCACGCTCACGATAGCATATGACTCCGGGTAGGAAGATTTGACGACTAGTCGCATCCCCCTATAGTATATTATATGAAATTTTAGCTATTACAGGCATAAACATGCAAAGTGGCGAGGAGTCATACACTCGCGAAAATACAAGGAAAAGTAAACAACCTACACTAGGGAAAGTAAGTACATGAAAGCATTGTAAAAGGGGTTGGACGGGCATGCGGCCATGGGCAACACGCCCTGGACGAGCATGACCGTGACACCCAGCACTCGCGACAGCATTGTTGTCACAGAGTATACTCAACATCGACAACAGAAAATGACCTGTGTGCACACGGTACTATATAGCCTCAGGCTCAATATCTTAGTCATTTTCTCATTAAAGTCTCATAAAAACAAAATAAAATATTTAAACATGCATGCTTATCATTCCTTTCGTAAAACTCAAGCTTACTCAGCTTGTTCATAAAACTGAAAATCCTTAAATAATACTTGTTAGTACATGCTTCCTTGAAATCATAACAGTTTCACTAAATTTTGGAAATAAATAAGCATATGCTCACATATAAATTCCATCAGGAAATCTAGGCTCACTATGAATACTTGAAACCATTTCTAGGAAAACATGAATACTCATAAACATGTGTTCAAAGGAAAACAATAAGCATTGAAACCATTTCGTTCTAGCAAAACCTTGCATTTTCATAAGCATAATACAAGCCTATAAACGTTTTTCGAGGTTCGTTTTGTCACTCACAGTTTTAGATCTAGAACCTTTGCCCGTCAAACAAACTAAATCCAAGTATTAGAAACACGAGCTCATGAATTTCACACAATCATAACTTCTTCATTATTGAACCTAAAAGAGAGTACTTTATACCAAGCTCTTCCGTTTTTAACCCTCTAATACTCATCTGAAGAAATGAAATTAAAATTGCTAACCAATTAGTTCAAAAATACCTCGAAAGTTTCTTCCCTAAAACAAACTTCTGATATTTCCAGATTCGTTTCCCTGCTACACCCTAAACTTGATGAAAGTTGTACGAAATTGAATAAGCTTTCCAAACATACCTACTCACGAATCTTACTGATCAGCACGACCCAAAAACCACAGGTTTCTCAGATTTGACAGCAAATGCTCTCCAACGCATTTCTTTCCACAAATCAGTAACTTAGATTAAGAATTTGTTCAAGCTTCCTTCTCAAATTTTGTTAAAAAATTAATTAACTATCAAGAAAATCAAACCTCAACTCTTAACTCTTCTTCTTGAGCTCGAAATGACTTAATTATCAGAAGTGGGCAGAATTGATGATAAAATTTCTATTGATATTGAATCACCTTTCTCCTTTCTTCTTCAACCTCAAAACCCAAAACTTTCTTTCCTTCTTCTTCCTTCTGTGCTCTCCCACGAAGCAGTATGTTCTAACTTGATAAAATTCTAAGGAAATGGAGAAAAATGGTGGGTTAAATAATTAAAAACTTGGCGGTGAAGTTGTTTATCTTTTACCATTTAATATTTTCTTTTTTGTTATTCATTTCGTAATCTCTTTCTTCCTTTTTCTTTTCTTTTTTATTTTAAACAAAGCAAACCATGTATAATAAGCATTTCTTTTCTTCTTTTCTTTTCTTTTCTTTTTCTAAGAAAATTTCAAAGAGAGATCTCGGGTTTACAACTTACATCCCCCTTAAAAAATTTCGTCCTCGAAATTTAGTTGTCTCTAAGTGAAAATCGTCGGATTGTTTTTCCTCATTTGGCCACCGAACTCCGCAAGTTGCCTCCTCCACTCCGTGATGCCTCCATCGAACCTTCACAGTGTGATCGTCTTATTTCTTAAAACTTGTTCTTTCCTGTCGAGGATTTGAACTGCATCCTATATGTAACTCATGTCTTCTTTTAACATAACTAGTCCTCCTTGCAACACATGAGTTTTATCTTGAATATACTTTCTGAACATGGACACATGAAAAACATCATGCACTCGAGATAGTTCTGCTGCCAACTTTAGTCTGTAGGTTGCTGGGCCAACACGTTCCACTATCTTATAAGGACCAATATACCTAGGACTCAGCTTACCTTTCTTGCCAAAGCGAAGGACACCTCTCCACGACGATTACTTGAAGAAAACTTGATATCCGTCCTGGAATTCTATGTTGTTTCGTCGCTTATCTGCGTAACTCTTCTGACGATCTTGTGCTACCTTCAAATTCTCCCTTATTTTCTTAATATTGTCCGCAATAACTTGTACCAACTCAGGACGGATTAGCTTCTGCTCTACTACTTCGTTCCAACATTTGGGCGTTCTACACGGTCTTCCATACATAACTTCAAATGGTGCCATGACAATACTCGACTGATAACTGTTATTGTTAGCAAATTCCATAAGTGATAGGTGTGTATCCCATCTTCCCTTAAATTGAAGGACACATGCTCTCAACATGTCCTCTAAGGTTTAAATGGTCCTCTCTGATTGACCATCTATCTGAGGATGAATGATGTACTAAAATTTAGCTTTGTCCCCATAGCTCTCTGTAAGCTTAGAAGCTGATCAATTGGCAATGGCCAAAACATTCTAAGATGGCCAAAACTTAGAAGTAAATCTCGGGTCCCTATTTGAAATTATGGACACTCGAACACCGTATTGACTCACAATTCTGTCGACATATAGCATAGCAAGTTAATCAAGTGTAAATGTCGTTTTAATCTGTATAAATCGTGTTGTCTTAGTAACTCTATCCACTATTACCCAAATACCATCATGTCCACTTGAAGTACGTGGTAATTTAAACAGAAAATCCATAGTGATATCCTCTCATTTCCATTCTAGCACTAACAGTAGGGTAAGGAGTCATCGTGGTCTCTATCTAATTGGTTTAACCTGTTGGCAGACCAAACATCAATCAACATAGTTAGCTCTCTCATGCTTCATCCCAGGCCACCAATAAGTCCCCTTCAATGTTTTGTACATCTAGTGCTTTCTGGATGCATAACGTAAGCTGAACTTTGAGCTCACTAAAACTTTGAGCTCACTAATGTTTTGTACATCTAGTCCTCTAAAATAGCATCTTTAAGCTCACTAAAACTTGGAACGCATAGTCTTCCCAACCTCTCTATAGCTCCGTAAGATCTCATTTTAATTTCTACTTCTGGGCCCTGTTTGGACTTTCCAAACATTTTTCGCAAGTCACTATCCTGTGTGGTTGTCTTCTCGCAATCTCTGATACGAGCGAAGACTTTATCTGGAATTGAGGTAAAAGGCTCCCTGAATTATCTACAGTCACAACTGCCTTAGAATTCCTTATAGAACTTGAAAAGGTTGATCGAATACCACACAAGGTGTCCTTAGGAAGTCTTGACTTCCTGCTTAATGCGTCTACAACAGCGTTCACATTACCTGGATGGTATTCTATGGTACAATCATAATGTTTAATGAGTTCTAACCATCTTCTCTGTCTCATATTCAACTCCCTCTGATCAAAGATATATTTCAGACTCTTATGATATGTGTAAACGTGACACCTCTCACCAAACAAGTAATGTCTCAAGATATTCAATGCTAAAATAGCTGTTGCTAGGTCAAGATCATGGGTAGGGTAATTACACTCGTGATTTTTCAATTGCCTTGACGCATAAGCTATTACTTTTCCTTCTTGCATTAGCACGCACCCTAATCCTTGCCTAGAAGCATCACAGTAAATCACATACTCTTTTCCCGTTACAGGAAGTGTTAGAATAGGTGTTGTCACCAATCCTTCTTTAAGCTCCTAAAACCTCTTTTCACACTTATCTGACCATTCGAACTTAACATTCTTCCTTGTCAAAGCTTTTAAGGGTAATGCTAATTGTAAGAAATCCTCAACACAACGTTTGTAGTATCCTGCCAAGCCTAGAAAACTACGTACCTCTGTCACACTAGCTGGTCTCTCCTAGTCGACCACAACTTAAACTTTATGCGGATCCACACTAACTCCATTTGTTGAGACATAATGCCCAAAAAACACTACCTTATTCAACCGAAACTCACATTTGATGAATTTAGCGTACTACTGTTTATCACGTAGTGTTTGTAGAATAATCCTCCGATGTTCTTCATGAGCTTTCTTGTCAATTGAATAAACTAGTATGAGCCTCTTGAAAAGTTCAAAGAGTATAAGGCCGAAGTAGATAATGCATTAGTGAAACCCATCAAGACAGTTCGATCTAATCGAGGTGAAGAGTATATGTATCTATGATTTCAGGACTATTTGATAGAACATTGAATCCAATCTCAACTCTCAGTGCCTAAAACACCACAACAGAATGGTGTATCTGAAAGGAGAAATAGAACCTTTTCAGACATGGTTCGTTCTATGATGAGCTATGCTCAATTGCATGCCTCGTTTTGGGGTTACACAGTACAGATTGCGTTCAAATCTTGAACACTATTTAATCAAAGAGTTTTTCAGAAACAACTTTTGAGTTGTGGAAGGGGCGTAAACCTAGTTTCTAACACTTCAAGATTTGGGTTTGTTCGACACATCCAAAGAAATGTGACAAACCCAAAGACACTGGAACCTCGTTTAAGATTATGCCAATTTGTTGGTTGTCCCAAAGAAATGTGAGGATGTACTTTGTACGACCCACAAGAAAACAAGGTCATGGTATCAACAAACGGAACTTTCTTGGACAAAGATCACACGAGGAACCATAAACCGCGTAGTAAGTGAGTATTAAATGAAGCTATAGATGAGTCAACAAGAGTTGTTGAACAAGTTGGACCTTCGTTGAGAGTTGATGAAGAAGCCGACACATCGAGTTAGTCTCGTCCTTCTAAATCGTTGGGGAATGCCTAGACGCAGTCGGAGGGTTGTTTCCCAAACTGAGTGCTATACTGGTTTAGCTGAAGCACAAGTTGTCATACCTGGTGACGATGTTGCAGATCTATTGTCCTATAAACAGGCAACGAATGGCATGGATAAGGACCAATTGATCAAAGTCATGAACCTTGAAATGGAGTCAATGTACTTCAATTCAGTTTGGAAACTTGTAAACTAGCCTTATGGGGTAAGACCCATAGGGTGAAAATAAATATATAAGAGAAAGATGGAGCCAGAAAGGTACAAACCTTTTAAGCAACACTTGTAGCAAAGGGTTTTACCCAAAGGGAAGGAGTTGACTATGAGAAAACTTTTTTCCCTGTTGCTATGCTTAAATCTATAAGGTAACTCTTGTCTATGACTGCATTTTATGATCATGAGATTTTGAAAATGGACGTCAAGATTGCCTTTTTAAATGGTACCAATGACGAGAGCATCTATATGTCTCAGCCCGAAGGGTTCATAATGAAAGTGCAGGAGAAAAAAGTTTGCAAGCTCAATCGCTCCATTTATAGGTTGAAACAAACATCTAGATCTTGGAATATAAGATTCGATACATCGATCAAGTCTTATGGCTTTGACCAAAACATTGGTGAGCCTTGTGTTTACAAGAGGATCATCAAGGACAAAGTAGCTTTCTTAGTACTATATGTGGAAGAAATCATTCTCATTGGGAATGATGTAGGATACCTATCTAATAGCACACAAAACATGTTATCCTTAGGCATAATTATTGCTAATTTTGTGATGATTTCAGGGCTTTTACTTCTTTAAATCACTTAATTTCAGGATAGGAGCTTAAACAGGACATTTGGAGACATTTTGGATCACTCGGGATCGAAACGAGGGTATTAGGGGCTAAAAAATAACAACAATTGGAAGTAGAAGGATCAATCCAAGCATGATGACTCGAAGTAATGGCGTTGCAACGCGACGCATTGGGGATTCGAACTTGCTAGATTTTTCCCTATTTTTGAAATACACTTTGTAAGAAGAGAGAAAAGAGCACTTTTGGGAGCTAAAGCATTCGTGGAGGTTCGAGATCAAAGACGAGACCTCAGAGTCGAAGAATCGGCATCGACACATAATTTTAATTTTCTTTTCTTTCAGATTGTAATAGCGTTCTAAGACGTTTTCTACATGTTTAGCTCGATTTTCATGTGATTTCGAGTATCTAAATTTTGTAGTTAGGATTTGATTTTCTTGTTTTGACTTTCTTGTTAAGTATTAAAGCATGTTTTATTCCTATTTTTCGCAATTCGTTCTTAACTCTTAATTTGTTGGTTTAAGTGGACTCGAGAGATAAAACTTTAATTAGAGCAAAGTTGTCAAAACCCTTAGAAATCTTGCATGAGAATGACCTAAAAATCTAATAGAAACACGTAAAAAAGGTTCTTAATGTCGTACATGTCATAGGTTCGTATGGAGACTATAGAGTTTATTGCATTTGCGAGTCTCACTAAGAATCGAGAGATTTTCTTGAGAGTCTTACTTGTTTATAAATTCATCTCATTGGTTCATTGCATGTGTGAGTTGAGTCGTTAACTTGTAAAATCCTTTACTCAAATCTATCAATTCGTGTCTCCACATGTTTGTTTGTTTGCTTGTCTTTATTTTCACTCACCTATCCATGTTATGTTTATTTAGCTAAGAATTGAGAATTAGTATCATTGTAATTAATTAATCTACAAACCCATTCCCGAGGACGATACTTAGACTCATAAATCACAATACTAAAACTTCACCCGTACACTGCGGTAGTGCATTACCATAAATTTTGCACGCAAAAAGTTTTTGGCGTCATTACCGGAGAATGACGATTATTTATATTAATTAATATTAAGAGAAAATTTGTAATTTTAGACTAAAGTTTGTTTGTTTGTCTTTCTTACTTGTTTTTGTGTGTTTGTTTGTTTTCTTATTTGTTTTATTTTAGTTTTGTGTGTTTTGAGTCTTTGTCCCCTGTTTTTGGTTGTGTTACTATTGTGTAGAAGTCTGGATCTGAATTAATAATTTTTCAAGCATGACTTTGCATGATTTTGATTCTCCATCTTTCTATTGTCCCTCCCCGGACCCTAGGTATGTGCATCATAATTGTTCTGATTACCATATGTCTAATTTTTCCAATTTTGTACCTGAAATTGATAAAAATTCTTATGATGGCAGTTATTTAGACACTTGAGATCATAATTTGTTGTACCCTGACCAACCCATTGAGAAATCTTCTCTTATGGAGCAATTGGCGGAATATACCTTAGAATTTAAATTTAAAAATTTGGTTAATAGTGAATTAGGGATGTTTGATAAGTTAGAAACTCAGGGGGTAGGACTTTGAGAAATAGTACCGGATAGAGCTGAATATCTTAACCAACTAGTAATTTCTCTTAAGACTTTACAGGAACAATTTCTTATCCTTACCACTTAGGAGGTGCCACCTATGAGGATTTTTTCATATGTTAGTGAGGATAGTTTGGGGCAGACTCGAGCACACCATGATAAGGTTAGTGAGGAAGACATTTGTAATACAATTAGTCCCATAGAGAAGATCCAAGTGATAGAGTCAGAGGCTAAGAAATCTTCTTTTCTTTTATTCCATCCAATTTCCGTTTTTTTTTATAACCATTTGCCCTATACTCACGAGTCTTTTTTTTTTTTTTTTTTTTTATTTACTTCATTCATTTCATTAAACAAAAATACAAAAAATAACTCTCTCTTTGGTGCCCATGAAAAGCAGGATAGTCTTTTAGACTTAGAAGGCTATATCGATTGGAGCAAGAAGGGCCCGAAGAAATATGAGCAATTTTATGTGCCTCGATAAGTCACTGTCTAGCTAAAGACTTTAAAGAAAGCGCATCTTGGGAGGCAACCCAAGTTTTATGTATTATGTCTTTATTTGTATTTATCTTCCTTTATGCTTTATTTTATTTTTCAATTGTTTTTGTCCAATTTCTTTCTTTTTGTACACCTAGGTGTATGCCCAAGGGGAAAGCTGCAGACTTGCATCCTTTTGATCCTTAGATTGAGAGGACCTATAGGAGACTCCTAAGGGAAGGAAAAGCAGAAGCTCATACTATGCTTTATAAGAGCTCATCAATAATCCTAAACCTATCAGGGAGTATTTCCAACTTGTGTTTAATTCTGAGCAGGCTGGAATTGTCCATGCCCAAATAATTTTGAACATACGATTGAGTTTAAACAAATGGTTAGAGAATGTGCTTTTAGAAGCATAACCATAGAAGATCCTAACTCACACCTTCAAAATTTCGTAGAAATCTATGGTACATTTAAAATGAATGGTATCTCTACTGATAATGTTCGCTTACGTCTCAATCTTTTTTCTTTGCAGGGTAGAGCTAAGGAATGGCTAGGGTCCCTTCCCTCAGTTAGTATCACTTCCTTGGAGGAGTTGGCCCAAGCCTTCATGACAAAATTCTTTCCACCTGTGAAAGCTGCAAAGTTAAAAACTGAGATAGGAACATTCAAGCAGTAGGAGGGAGAGCAGTTATTTGAGGCATGGGAAAGGTACAAAAGCATGCTCATGAGGTGCCCACACATGACTACCCAGATTGGCTCCATGTACAATTGTTTTACAATGGACTGGAAAGTAAGACCAAGACCATTCTAGATGCCACTTCTGGAAGGGCTTTCATGGCGAAGACTGTGTTAGAAGCATGTGTCCTCCTAGAGGATGTGTCAACTGCCAACACCAGTGGCCTGCGGACGATGACATATCTAAGCTAGTAGTTGGATTGTATCAACTGGATGAGGTAACCTCTCTTAGATCTCATATGGCATCTCTCACTCATGCGCTGAATAATTTTGCAGGATCATCACATATCGGGATGTCCTCTCAATGCTCTCAGCCCAATGGATAATCCACTATGGAGCAATTGCACTACCTGGACATTAGAATCAACAACTATGGAAGAAATCAGACTCATAATAACCTTCCAACACATTACAATCAAGGTTTGAGATATCATGATAATTTCTCTTATGCTAACAACCAAAATGTGTTGAATCCTCCTACAGGGCATGCTTTTACATCAGAGAGGAAACCATCGATGGGAGAGACAATGCACTCCTTCATAGCAAAATCCACAAGTCGGTCCAAAAAGCTGGAGATTGCAGTCACAAGTCTATCTAGTATTGTGACTAGTCATGGAGCTACAATATAGAATATAGAGACCCAGATTGGCCAAATGAACACATCACTCCAGGCACTACAAGCAAGAAAAGAAACACCTTGAGGGAGTATAGTCTAGCTAAAGACGTTAAACAAAACGTTTTTTTGTCTTTAGCTTGCTTTAGTTTGTTGTTAGTTGTTTTTCAATTCTTAGTTTATTTACTAGTTGTTGTTTTGCTTTGTATGTTGTGTTGATGCCTTTCTTCGTTGAAATCCATGCTCCTATTATGAGAAACTCCAACAAACATGCTTTGGCTATCCAAAGAACTCAGAAAGATCTCCATCACCCCGGACAATATTGTTCACTCTTACCCTTATACTTAATTTGTGTTTCTTTCTTCAAACATTGGGGACAATGTTTAGTTTAAGTTTGGGTGTGGGATGTTATTTAATTGTTGTGAGTGTCTTGAGTATGTGCTGAATTGTTGATTGATCTTTTACATAAGTATGATCATGATAGCCTACGATGAGATTTAATTGGAAATCTTTGTGATTCTGCTGAAACATGAGAGCATGAAATGAAATCGAGTTAAAAAATTTCATGAGTTTTTCCTACACTATTATACACATAGTCTGTGTTCCTGTAGTTTTGAAATGCTTATAACAAAGTTATTAGGTTTAGAAGTTTGATGTCACCTCGATAGGTCTAAGAACTGATTTGAGAGTTTAACTGCAGGATAGGGTGAATAACAATATGAAGTGCATGACTTGTATAGTATGTGAATTATTTGGTGTTTGTTGTTTGTTTGCTAAAGAAAAAAAATTCGTGAGGGAAAAAGAGCTACCTTTATTGTGATTAGATAGGCCACTCATTGAGCGAGTGCTCTGGGTAAGGGTCCCTGCAGTGGATGTGTGAAAGCAAGTGTCCTTGCACAAAAATCAAAATATAAAAATTGATAAAAAAGTGAGTAAGCGCTGAGTAGAGTTATTTAATTCTTGAATGAGGGGAGGCTCAAAGATTAGTAATTGGGACCAGTGTAGGGGGAACTTGAATGGAGAGCCTAATAAAGTTTATCCGAGCCTAGTAAAAATAAAGGGAACATAGGATAATCACACACACACGTAGGAACACTTACGAAAAGTTTTAAATTGCTTGCGATGTTTATGTTTGAGTGTTTCCTGTGGTTACTAGATTTTCCCTTAAATTTTGGAGGCCTGAATCAAATGTATGTTTAAAAAAAATCTCATCTTTAACTTTGTTTTTGCTCGGGACTAGCAAATGTTTATGTTTGGGGGAGTTTGATAGCACATAAAATGTGTTATCCTTAGGCTTAATTATTGATAGTTTTATGACTATTTTAGGGCCTTTACTTGTTGAAGTCACTCAATTTCAGAACAAGAGCTTAAACAGGACATTTAGAGATATTTTGGATCACTCGGGAAAAAAATAACATCAACTGGAAGTAGAAGGATCAATCCAAGCATGATGAACCGAAGTGATGGCGTTGCAACGCTGAGCGTGCTGTTTAAAGGCGTTGAAGACCACTGCCGATACAGTTGCAATGTTGCATTAAAACGTCGCAACACTATCTCGATAAGGAAGCATATATGAAGGACCACATAGAGGGGGTTGCAACGCTGCCTTGCAGCGTCGCAACGCCACATGTATAGAAAGGCATGTGCGTTATTGTAAGCCCTAAACTCTATTTTCTTTTATCATTTTACACTCATTCATGATGTTTTGAAATAAGCAAAATCGGATAGGTTCCACTAAATGATGTCGTGATCGAATTTCGAAATCTATTGAATTTGGAGCTACAATGTGTCCAAACTTCATAAGGGAATAGGTAAACCATTGAAATAAGCATATTAAAAGTTGCATTGAAGTAAGTTCAAATCATTAGCAAATTGGAGAAGTTTTAGGTGCATCATGTATTGAATGGAAGATCATATGTTTCACAGACTTGGGATAAGTTGGCTAAATGCTTAGGGTTTCTTTACACACTTATTTTGGTGTTTTAAAAAGAAAAGGAAATGAAACAATGTTTAATATATTAAGTTTTGTTTTGTTAAGAAAAGAAAAGAAAAGAAAAGAAAGAAAGGGATAAAGGAAAGAAAAAAGAAAAGGAAAAAGAAAAGAAAAGCAAAAAGCAAAAAGGGAAGAAGACAAATACCACCTCCACCGTTTGTATTTTTTTAAAATAACTTTATCTTCTCCATTTTCTTCTTCATTTTATCAAAACCAAAGCTGAAGCTTCGTGGGAGAAGGAGAAAGGAAGAGAATGGAAGACATTTTCGTGATTTTGGAGCTGGAATTGCAGAAGAAAGGAGGAGAACTCAAAGCTTAGTTGTATAGCAGCAAGGTGATCAACTCAGACCAGTTCTGATGTTTTGGTCTTCTCGAGCTCTACAAGAAGGGGTAAGAGTTGGGTTTTTGATACATGAAAGTTAACTCAATTTGGAACAAAGTTTGTGAAGGAAGCTCGAGCTAATACTGAAGTTAACTTACTGTTTTGTTAAGAGGAAGACAGAAGACAGAATTTGCTGTCAAATCTAGAAAGTCTCTGATGTTTTGGTTGTTCTGATCTGAATACTTGGAGTTAGAAGCTCTAATTGGTATGGTTCGAAAGCCTATTGAATTTCCTACAACTTTCATGAAGAAATCGTGAGTAGCAAATGTCTAGAAGATGTTCTAAATATCAGGTTAAATTTGTTGTACAGCAGGAAATCCGAATCTGGAAACAGCAGAAGTCTGTTTTGAGGAAAGAAGCTTTCGAGGTAATTTCGAACAAATCGGTTTGGCATTTCAATTTCATATCTTCATATGATTTTTAGAGGGTTCAAAAAGGAAGAGTTTGGTATAAATTACATTATTTTTGGATAAGTAATTAAGATGTTATGGCTGTCTGAATACAGGGCAGAAAAATCGAAAATGCTGGAAATTTGAATGTGTTTTCTTGCAAGTTTTAAGGTCAAAAATCATGAGCTCGAGGTTCTAATGATTGATTTGGCTTGTTTGACAGGCCAAGAGCAAATAGGTCAAGTTTACAAGTCAAGGTTCCAATTCTAATACTGTGAGTGACTCTATCTTAGAACTATGTTTGACCTATGTTTTTCTTCGTGAACATAAGTGTTGATAATTACATCTTGTTTGAACTAGTTGTGAATGGCTTCATAGTGTTTTCTAACATAAGGTTCATGATGGAACCTAAGCATGCTTTGAATTAGTTGTAACTATAAATTAAAGTATGGAAACTAAATTATGAAAGTATGCTTTCCTTTAGAGAATGTTTTATGTAAATCCACTTAGAAACATGTTTAGATGATAATATGAAATTGTCAAGAAATTGTTGTATGTGTTATAAAGACATGATTTCCATGGTACACAAATTATGCCCTTGTTTGGGGTTAACCCCTAATCTTTGAAGGACATTCGAGAAGGTACTTAGGGGAATGAATCATGATATCCCGATCTTGAAGGACAATGAGAAGGTATCAGGGAAGTAAATGGTTTACCTAAATCTTGAAGGACAATGAGAAGGTATTCGGGTAGTAAATGGTTTTACCTTAATCTTTGAAGGACATAGAGAAGGTATTAGGGAAAACCAAAGCGACTAAAGGTATTCCACGTGCACGTGAGAGAGAGAGAGGTATGCACCTTATTTGTATAAATGTAACTCGCCACTTCTATGGTTTGATGTGGTATCATGTCATGTGTTTTATTGTTATGAGCTATTATATTATTGATCTATCTACCCTCGATAAGTTAGTACATTTCGAGTTGTGTGCTATGCACAAGTGGTGACTTAAAACACTGTAAATTGGAAGCATGGTTTGTTTATGTTTACAAACAGATGTTAAGCTATTTTCTACTTATAATCTTCCATTATTATGATTCACTGTGAGCTTATAATGTTTTAAAGGTAGACACTCACTTTGAGCTTTTAGCTCATTCTTTCAATGTTTTCAAACCTTTTGGTAGAGATCGAGCTCACAGGTACGACATCCCGCCATAGTCTCTTTGGAAGTTTCATAAGTTGTTAGTTTGTACGTGGTGGTGTTGTATAGCAAGTCGCTATGTAGTTATAGAAGTTTTGTACATTAGTGGTTGTATAAACATTGAGTTGTCTTGTGTTGTTTTGATGCACTTGACTTTTAGTTTCCAAGAGAGACTTGTGAAGGGTTTCTCCTTGTGTATGGTTAATAGTTGTCCATTTCTCTTTGTGTTATGTTAAAATGTTCCATATGCGAACATAATATGTTTATCAGAGTAGTGGGGTGAGCAGGTATTGTTAAGAGTTAAACAATGTCTGTTGGTTTCACGCCGCCTTTCGGGCTAAGTAGCAGGTAGTTCGGGAAGGGGTGTGACAGTTATGGTAGAGGCGTTGCAACGGTGCCCTCAGCATTGCAACAGTATCGACAGTTTCCATATTTGATACGCGTCTAGGGTACAACGTTGCAACGCTGCAACAAATTCATCTATTAATACAACCTATGTTTCCTTGCAAGGGGAGCCGAATTTGGTATAATTTTGCCTTATTTTTGAAATACACTTTGTAAGAAGGGAGAAAATAGCGTTTTTGTGAGCTAAACCATTGGTGGAGGTTCGATATCGAAGACGGGAGATCAGAGACCAAGGACTGACATCGACACATAACTTTAATTTCCTTTTCTTTCAGATTGTAATAGCGTTCTAAGACGTTTTCTACATGTTTAGCTTGATTTTCATGTGATTTAGAGTAACTAAATGTTGTAGTTAGGATTTTATTTGTTTGTTAAGACTTTCTTCTTAAGTATTAAAGCATGTTTTACTCTTATTTTTTGCCATTCGTTCTTAACCCTTAATTTGTTGGTTTAAGTGGACTCGAGAGATACAACTTTAATCAGAGCAAAGTCGTCAAAACCCTTAGAAATCTAGCATGAGAATGACCTAGAAATCGCAGGGAAACACGTAAAAAGGTTGCTTAATGTCTTACATGTCGTAGGTTCATATGGAGACTATGGAGTTTATTGCATGTGCGAGTCTCACTAAGAATCGAGAGATTTTCTTGAGAATTTTACTTTTTTATAAATTCATCTCATTGGTTTATTGCATGTGTGAGTTAAGTCATTAACTTCTAAAATCACTTTACTCAAATCTATAAATTCGTGTCTCCACATGTTTGTTTGTTTGCTTGTATTTATTTTCAGTCACCTATCCATGTTATGTTTATTTAGCTAAGAATTGAGAATTAGTATCTTAGTAATTAATTAATCTAGGAAATCATTCTCGAGGACGACACTTGGACTCATAAATCACTATGCTAAAACATGACCCGTACACTACGGTATTGCATTACCATAATTTTTGCACGCAACACTAACTTAAATAAAGAAGTAGTTGACGACACAATTCCAAATGAAAGATTTGGGAAAGGCAACGTATGTTTTTGGGATTTAAATTTTCTGGAATCGCAATAATAGAACGCTAGCTCAGTCTCAAGCTTCTGATGTAGACAAAATGTTGGCTCGATATTCGATGTAGAATTCCAAGAGGGGCTTATTACCCTTCAGGCATAGAGTTCATCTGTCTAAAGAACAGTGTCCTAAGACACCTCAAGAGGTCTAGGAAATGAGACTTATTCCCTATGCCTATACAGCAGGTAGCTTAATGTATACTATGCTATGCACGAGGTCAGACATTTGTTATGAAGTGGGAATAGTCAGGAACTATCAATCCAATCAAGGGTGAGACCACTAGACCACAGTTAAAGATATCCTCAAGTAATCTTAGGATTTGATCCTAACCTGATACACTGATTTTTACTTTCAGACCGATAAGGATTCTGTGAAATCCACATCGGGATAAGTTTTCTCCCTTAACGGGGGAGCTATAGTGTGGCGAAGCATCAAGCAAGGATGCATCTAAAGATGCTGTTTGGTTAAGAAAATTCATTATTTATTTTTAAGTTGTTCCAAATATGGAATTTACCATCACCTTATACTTGACAATAGTGTTGCAGTAGCCAATTCGAAGAAACCTCGCAATCACAAGCGAGGTAAGCACATCGAGATGAAGTATCATCTGATACGAGAGATGGTGCAACGAGGAGATCTATCGATCACGATGATTGCTTTGGAGCACAACATAGCTGATCCGTTTACAAATACTCTCACGGCTAAAGTGTTTGAGGGTTTTCTGGAAAGTCTTTGTCACACACTCTTCCAAACTACTCATTACTTAGCCTAGAAGACGTGTGAAGCAAACTGACGTCGTTCACCTCTCTAACGATACCTGTTGACCCTGCTTTGCCATATAAACATACATAAGGAAAAACACTTTTTAAGTCTCTCTTGAAAACTAAACGGGCAAAAGCATCAAAACCACAAACACGCCAAACCATTAATAACACAACCACAACCCCTAAAGCACATAAAACTATAAGTACATAGACCCCTCAAAACTTTTACTACAACACATATGGACTTGCTATAGAACACCACCCACGTACAAAATATCAAGCTCGTTGAGCTTCTAGTAGACTATGGTAGGATGTTAGGCACTAGGAGCTCGATCTCTACCTAAAATGCGGGAAAACACTGAAAGAACGAGCTATGAAGCTCAGTGAGTGACTTGAGTTTAAATGAAAACTATTAACTCGTAAATCAAATCACCTGATCATCTATGAACATATGCATCTGTAATCAAACATTAATAGTAACTGTGTAATCATAATAGCTTTTAAGGAAAACCAGCAAGTATGTCGTTAAATCTCGTGAAGCATATGAATGATATCCTTTTTAAAATATGTCACAATCCACGTAGTGGGGTCCGCCCAACACTCACGACAACATTGTTGTCATGGAGTACATTCAACTTCGACAACAGAAAATGACCTGTGTGCACACGGTACCACAAAGCCTCAGGCTCAATATCTCAGTCATCTACTCAATCGAGTCTTAGAAAACATCATAAAAATGTTTGAACATGCCTGCTTATCTTTTCTTTCATAAAACTCAAGCTTACTCGGCTTGTTCATAAAACTAAAAATCTTTAAATCATACTTGCTAGTACATACTTGCTCGCAATCATAACATTTTCATAAATTTCGACAATCAAGGACATAGCTCACGTATAAATTTCATCAAGACATTTTGGCTCACAACGAGCACTTGAAATCATTTCTTAGAAAATATGAATACTCATAAACATGTGTTTGAAGGAAAACAGTAAGGATTGAAACTATTTCGTTTTAGCAAAACCTTGCATTTTCATAAGCATAATATAAGCATATAGTTCATTTTCGAAGTTCGTTTTGTCACTCACAGTGTTAGAACAAGAACTTTGGCCCGTACACTCGACCCATCTCCTCTTGGCCTGTAAACAAACGAAATCCATTTATTATAACCTCGAGCTCATGATTTTTAACCTTAAAATTACAAAAACCACACCATCAAGTTTTCCAGAATTTCATAGATTTTATACCCTGTATTCAATTAGTCATAACTTCTTCATTACTTATCCAAAAAAGAATGTACTGTATACCAAACTCTTCTTTTTCGAATCCTCTCAAAATCATATGAAGAAATGAAACTGAGATTCCAAACGGATTGGTTCGAAAATACCTCGATAGTTTTTTCCCTAAAAACAACCTGTTGTTGTTTCTTGAATCAATTTCCTGCTGCACAAAAAAATTGTCCTGCAATTTAAGACATATTCCAATCGTTTTCTACTCGTTATTTCTTCACAAACGTTGTTGGAAATCCAATAAGCTTTCGAACCATACCTATTAGAGCTTCTGATTCCAACTCTACAGATCAGAACCATTAAAACATCAGAGGCTTCTCGGATTTGACAGTAAATTTTTGTCTTCTGTCTTCCTCTTCACAAAATTGTAACTTAAGTTCGGAATTGGCTTAAGCCTCCTTCACGAAATTTGTTAAAAAATGAATTATCTTTCGAGAAAACCAAACTTCACTTCTTAACTCTTATTGTTCAGTTCGAAATGATCAAAACATCAGAAGATGGCAGAATGATTACCTTCTTGCTATACTAATTTGCTTGAGTTCTCTCCCTCTTTTCTGCAGTTCCAGCTCCAAAATAACCTTCGTCCTCTTCCTTTATGCTTCTCCCACGAAACCATTAGCTTCCATTTGGTAAATGAAGAAGAAGATTGATGGAAATGAGTTTTTTAAAAAAGAAAACAAAGGTGGGGTCCCTGAAGGGAATGAGAATCCCCGCGCAGCGGAAGACGATCGAATCGTCGTGGTATCATCATACAACATGTGTTTATTAAAATGATCTAACTATTGGATCTAGGCTAAACATGATAAATAGTACAACAATAAGAACATACTTACTTGTTGTAGACCAATTCAACAAACTCTCCTTGTTGATCACGAAATCTTCGTGCTTCTCGATCTCTAAGAACTCTTCTCACGATCAGATCCCAAACACTACCAAATGATCTTCTTGGTCGTTCTCTTTTGGAGAAGGGAAGTTGGTGGGAACTTTTGTGTTTTGGTTGGTGAAGAATTGAGAGAGAAGAGAGAATTTCACTTTTGGATTCTTAGGCCAAAATCCAAAAATGACAACTTAGCTTACCATACCCACCTTACAAAGGGTTTAAATAGTGGAATGATGAAGTTCACAACTTCACATTATTACCACTTTACCACAACCATATGTTATGTAAATCTCAATTACATAATATAAGATATCTCATATCTTATGTTGCAAATCTCATTTGAATTAATTGTGGATTTAATTAAATTGAACCACATTCAATTTACTTTTTCTCTATCAATTTCTCCAATTACCCTTTAATTCATCAATTAGGCTAATATATAGTTTATTATGAATCTCATTCATATTAAACTTTATATTATATCATCTATATGATATAAATACCCTTAAAGTGAAATTGAACACTTCAATTTCATGTCAAAACATTAATCATTCTTTTATCCCAGATTGAACCAACAAAGGGACCTAATGGACCTACAGTGACGAGATCCAATGATTTGAGGTTTACAAGTCAAACTCTTTCACCGGGTCAACCAATGTTCATTAGCTACAGTAACACTCCACTATAGCCTGTAGCTGTACTCACATCAGTGTAAAATATTACGTGTCCACTGATATAACCAATGCATATGAGTCGACCCTTCACAGGTGGTTCGTAGACACAGTTGGGTCAAATTACCGTTTGACCCCTCTGTCTACATCATGTTCCTCAAGTCCCCACTGCTCCTCTAATGAACAACATATTGTGATGGTCCTACCATACACAACACCTTTCTCGGGCAAGTGAGAAGGTGGGCGCCTGTTGTCCAAGTCCTGGAGTCAGCACTTAAGGGAACAACCCCTCTAGATTCCATATAGGCCGGAACGAGTGAATTCCATCTCGTGTAGTTAGGTTCCCAACTCTCTACTTGGTTCTGTCCCTGAGAAGATAGGCATATTCGACAAGTAACTATGACTACCCTCACCCGTACTAGTCAAAGGACAGACCCCCGAACACAGGAGTCTGTAATACGCTCAGGATTCAGGTCGCGTCACTAATGGTCATCTATGAATTTATTAGTCGCGACACTGATTGGCAAGTTCATATTTGGAACAACTTCCAAATCCGTCATGAACTTCCTTAGCCAAATAGCTTCCTTTGCAGCTTCACAAGCCGCAACATACTCTACTTTCATAGTGGAATCATCAATGAATCCCTGCTTGATGCTTCACCATACTACAGCTCCTCCATTCAAAACGAAGGTTGACCCCGAAGTGGATTTCCTAGAATCCTTATCGGTCTGAAAATAAGAATCCGTGTATCCTGTTAGGATCAAATCCCCACGACCATACACTAAATTGTAGTTCCTCGTTCTCCTCAGATACTTAAGGATTGTCTTTACGGCTGTCCACTGATCTAATCCTTGATTGGACGGATATCTACTGACAATTCCTACTACATAACAGATGTCGGGCCTAGTACACAGCATTGCATACATCTGGCTCCACATAGCTGAAGCATATGGAATACGTCTCATATCCTCAACATCTTGAGGAGTCTTAGGACCCTGATCCTTAGACAAGTGAACCCCATGCCTAAAAGGCAGCAAGCCCTTCTTGGAGTTCTGCATATTATATCTAGACAACATCTTGTCAATATAAGACGCTTGAGACAAGGCTAGCATTTTGTTCTTCCGGTTCCGGACTATCTGGATACCTAGAACATACGGAGCTTCTCCCTAGCCATTTCTTAACGTCAATAAGAAATTCTACCTCATTCCCAAAGAGAAGAATATCGTCCACATACAACACCAAAAATGCGACAGTTTTGTCAACAACTTTGTTGTACACGCATGGCTCGTCGGCATAAGATTTGATTGCTTTATCAAACCATTTATTCCAAGACCTCGAAGCTTGTTTTAGTCCATAAATGGACCTATGAAGCTGGCAAACCTTTTGCTCTTGGCCTTTGGCAATGAACCCTTTGGGTTGGTCCATGTAGATGGTCTCATCATGTTTGTCATTCAGAAAGGTTGTCTTGACATCCATCTGCCATACCTCGTAGTCATAATACGCGACAATGGCAAGAAGGATCCTGATTGACTTTACCATGGCAACAGGTGAAAAGGTCTCCTCGTAGTCAACCCCCTCAACATGGGTATAATCCTTTGCCACTAGTCGGGCTTTGAAGGTTTGCACCTTCCAATCAACGCCACGTTTACGCTTGTAGATCCATTTACAACCAATAGGTTTTACCCGATCCGGTTGATCAACAAGCTCCAAGAAAGAATTGAAGTGCATAGACTCAATTTCTTGGTCCATAGCTTTAATCCACTCGTCTTTATCAACATCTGCCATTGCCTGATCATAGGTCAATGGATCCTCACAGTCATCGTCAGGAGCGACAATTGAGGTTTCAGCTAAACCCATGTAGCGATCGGGTTGTCTTACAGTCCTCCCACTACGTCGAGGCATTCCCAACTCTTGAGAACGAATTTGACTAGACGTGCTAGGGTCAACAACGCTTGCTGACGTACTAGCCCCATCAGCAACTCTTGTTGATGTACTGTCCATTTCATTCAATACAATTTTACTTTTTGGTAAATGATCCCTGATGTGGTCTTCCTCTAAAAAAATAGCGTTTGTCGCCACAAGTACCCTATTTTCCTTTGGATCGTAAAACAGACCACCCTAGTCTCTTTAGGGTAACCTACGAATAGGCACAATTTCGAACGGGGTTCCAACTTTTTCGGGTTTGACACCAACACATGGGTCGGACATCGCCAAATTCTGAAGGGATGTAAATTGCCTTTACGTCCACTCCAGAGCTCAAAGGGTGTTTCACAAACACTCTTTGATGGAACATTGTTCAAAATGTAAATCACAGTCTCTACTACGTAGCTCAAGAAAGAATCAGGGAGACGAGCATAGCTCATCATCGATCGAACCATGTCCAACAAGGTTCTGTTTCTCCTCTCCGATACACCATTCTCACGTGGCATACCGGTCTTTGAGAGTTGGGACGTAATTCCGTCTTCTATCATATAGTCCTGGAATTCAGTGTCCATGTACTCTCCACCTCGATCCGATCGAAGTGGTTTAAGCGATGTACCTAAAAGGTTCTCAACCTCAGTCTTATACTCCTTGAACTTTTCAAGAGTTTCAGACTTCTTATGCATTAGGTAAATATACCCATATCTGGAGTAAACGTCTACGAAAGACACGAAGTACTCATAACCGCCTCGAGCTTTAACATTCATCGGACCACAGAGGTCAGAATGTACCAACTCAAGAGGCTCTTTGGCTCTATATCATTTTTCACTAAAAGGTCGTTTGGTCATTTTGCCTTCAAGGCATGACTCACATACTGACAAATAGTTTTCTTCCAACTCATTTAGAAGTCCACTCTTCACTAGTTTCTCAATCCTATTGAGATTAATGTGGCCTAACCGTAGATGCCAAAGATGGACATTTTCTTTTGGAGAAATTTTTGCTTTCTTAGTTCGTGTTTCCGCAGTTTTATATAATTCAGTGTTCAAAACACTTTTAACCGAATTGGGTTTTAAAACATAGGGATTATTTTCAAGTGAAGTTGAACAAATAACAGTCTCTTTGAAAGAAATAAACGCTTTATTTAATTCAAAAGAAACTGAAATACAATGTTCGATTAAGCAGGAAATAGAAACAAGGTTTCTAGTAAACCTTGGAACTATGTACAAATTGTCTAAATAAGTACTTCCCCCCCAAAATGCAGCTTCACCGAGCCGATAGTTGTAGCAGAGACAAAGTCCCCGGATCCAACCCGTAGAGTCACCTCGCCCTCTCGAAGCAGCTGCCAGGAATCAATCCCCTGAAAAGAAGAACAAACGTGGTTAGTGGCGCCTGAATCTAATATCCAAGAAGAGTCATTACACACTAAACATGTTTCTACCACAAGTAAATCACATTTACCTTGGTTCTTCCTCTCGGCCAGGAATTTGGGACAATTTCTCTTCTAGTGTCCGCTTCCATTGTAGTGGAAACACTTTCCTTTCTCTGCAACCACCTTGACCTTCTTGCCCTTCTGGGCGGCAGCTCGGCCAGTTTTACTCCTCTTCATCCTTTTCTTCCTTTTCGAGCGTAAAAGAGCAACATGTTTTGTCCCAGAGGTCGAACCCCTATGATAAAACCAGTAGGCAACATTTGCCTAAGATTCCTTGACCGTGTTTAGGGACTGGAAGTTTTGTAGCTCATTGAGGAGGGTAGTCAGATTGTAGCTAATTTTGTTCATAACAACATTGCTAAGAAACTGAAGGAAACTCTTCGGAAGAGTCTCCATGATAAAACAGACCTGGCTCGACTCGTCGATCGAAGCCTCATTCATCTCGGCCAGATTAAAGCGGGTCATCATGTCTAGAACATGTTCACGGACAGACGACCCCTCTTTCACCCGAGCGTTGAAAATGTATTTGAGCGAGTCATGCCGGACCTGAAAGAACTGTTGTCCAAACATTTCCTGCAAGTACTCCATGATTTCCTTAGCGGAAACCATCAGCTCATGCTTCTTTGCCAAAACATCAGACATGCTGACAATTATATAGACCTTGGCCTTTTCATTAGCCCTGATCCATCGATCGTACGTATCGCGAACGACTCGCGACGCGGTCAAGCCCGACATCTGAGGACACTCCTCAGACAACACGAACTTTATGTCGTCAGTCACCAAAATTGTATTGATGTTGTTTTTTAAGCTCTGGTAATTATCTCCCACTAACTTATCGGAAGCAAGTAAAGCTATAATAGCGCTAGACATTTTTAGCTCAAAATTTAAGAATATTAAGCTCGCAAAAAACTTTTTGAAAAACCAATCTAGTTTTAGCAAAAAAGTTTCATGATCCCTAGGTCATTCAAAATTTTGCAATGATAACTTAAAGGTTTAGAATGACTGCCACCGAAGGGTGAACAGAACACTCCTCCTCTAGGACGGGACTTTCTCGATCAGACCATAATTCCATAATAACTCTTATTCCATTAGGCATCCAATTACCATTGTTCGGTCAAATTCATTAACACTTAACGAATTATGTGAGTGCCACCTTGAATCTTTAAGTTTACAAGTATTCGTCCTAACAATATCCACCGAAGGGTGAACTAAGAAGGAAAACCAACCAGGAAACTGTATCCCTTTCCAGAATTCACTGTGTTCCGACTCCCGTGATCAAGCCCTCCGAAGGGATTGTCTGATCCAAGCCAAACTAGCAGGCAGATCATAGGTGTCTCACGGTTTGAATCGAAAGAAGAGACCGTGGGTCTAATTTTCACAAGTCCCGCTCCTACTCACTATAAGTACTCTCTCCATCCACGATGATATTGACCTATACAAATGCCACCCGAAGGGGGATGCTCCCATTTGCCCCACGAGGCCGAGTATAGATCTCACGGTGCGGACTTAAAAGAGATTTGTGGTTGGAAATTTAAATGTATCTCATACACAATATTTCCTCCCACTCAGTACTTTAATTTTAATAGGGATTGACCTAGATAATCGGCTAAAAATTACCTAAGTCTACCAATATAACTCTTATATGGTAATTAGCCTAAGTCTATAATCTCATTATTAACTTAGATCTATGTGAGAAAATTAATTAACACTTAATTAACGGCGCTCACGTAAATATAATCTAAGAATTCCGGACCGAATTCACTCCAGGTCGATTTCCAGGTAGGTGTGTTCCGCAAGCGTCAACTTAAATACAGAGTTACTAATCAGTCACCATTCAAAGATTATATTTGATTTCCTAAAATTCTAATCTTATTATAAAATTAGAAAACCTAAGTCTAAATACTCAAGTTCTAAACACTTTAAAACTAATAATTAACTTAGGTTGAATGCATTTCCATGTTATAGTGCTTGATCATTCATCACATGAATAACTATATACTATAACATAATAATCGCTCATCACATGAATATAAATGCATGAGCATACTTTAATCTAAAAAATATAACACTTATATTAATTAAATTAAATATGCATTTAATTACATTATAACTCTTATAATATAACCTATCATGCAAACTATATTATAACTCTTATAATATACATGATGCATGAATATGTTTAACCTAAGGTGGGATTTTAAATCTATATGACATATATTATGCACATAGAAATTAATTAAAATTATACATCTCATGCATAAAATAATTAAATAGCAAAATTGGACCGGTTTTTGGCACCTACGGGCAATTATTTAATCAAATAAAATTAATATAACAATTATATTAATAATATTTAATAAAATAATTAAATAATTAAATTAAAAAACATTTTTTGTAAAAGAAAACTGAAAAATGAATTTCAAAACGGAATTAAAACGTTGTTGTTGAGTCTTGAACCCACGTGCTCGCGCATTAAATTCTGCACGTATACAGCGTTGCAACGATGTTGCCCACAACGTTGAGGCGCGTCTCAACTCCAACGGCGTTGCAACGCTACACTCAGCAGTGCAACGTCACTCTGCAGCAGAGCCTCCGACCGCAAGCATGGCGTTGAGACGCCGATGGGCAGCGTTTCAACGCCATCGACATAACAACAATCGAACTTGCTGTTCTTCCATCGATTTTCGCCTGTTTCCGCTCCGATTTCTTCACAGCAACTCTTGCTACGAACGACCCGGACTTACAGACTCGATTTACAACAAAATTTCCCAAAACAACGGGCCGTTACATTGATCTCATAAACATAATTGTAAATCTAATCTAGTGCACAAACCGAAAACATCCATTTTGCAAACCAAACATTCATCTCATGAAAACATGGTAAAATACCCACCTAAATCTTGATAAAACAATGCATAGATGAAGAATCGCCAAGATAGCTCTGATACAAATTGAAGGGAATGAGAATCCCCGCGCAGCGGAAGACGATCGAATCGTCGTGGTATCATCATACAACATGTGTTTATTAAAATGATTTAGCTATTAGATCTAGGCTAATCATGCTAAATTGTATCTGAAGATGAACATACTTACTTGTTGCAGACCGATTCAGCAAACTCTCCTTGTTGATCACGAACTCATCGTGCTTCTCGATCTCAACGAACTCTTCTCACGATAGTTTATTATGAATCTCATTCATATTAAACTTCATATTATATCATCTATATGATATAAATACCCTTAAAGTGAAATTAAACACTTCAATTTCATGCCAAAACATTAACCCTTCTTTTATCCCAGATTGAACCAACCAAGGGATCAAATGGGCCTACAGTGACGAGCTCCAATGATTTGAGGTTTACCAGTCAAACTCTTTCACCCGGTCAACCAATGTTCATTAGCTACAGTAACACTCCACTATAGCCTTTGTATTTGTACTACTCCCATCGGTGTAGAATATTACGTGTCCACCGATATAACAAATGCCTATGAGTCGACCCTTCACAGGTTGTTCGTAGACGCGGCTGGGTCAAATTACCGTTTTACCCCTTTGTCTACATCTTGTTCCTCAAGTCCCCACTGCTCCTCTAATGAACAACATATTGTGATGGTCCTACCATACAAAACACCCTTCTCGGGCCAGGAAAAGGTTGGCGCCAGTTGTCTAAGCCCTGTAGTCAGTACTTAAGGGAACAACCCCTCTAGATTCCCTATAGGCGGGAACGAGTGAATTCCATCTCGCGTAGTTAGGTTCCCGACTCTCTACACAGTTACGTCACGAGAAGATAGGCATATTGGGCAAGTAACTAAGACTACCCTCACCCGTACTAGTCAAAGGACAGACCCCCACATAGTGGAGTCCGTAATACGCTCAGGATTTAGGTCGAGTCACTAATGGTCATCTATGAATTTATTAGTCCTTACTGTCAACGGTGTTATATCAATAAGTCTAATAATTCACGGTCCGATCTTGTACAATCTCATTGTACAGGATGCCCCCACTCGCATGTCAACCACATGAACGAGTCATATCACCTCATTTGTATCTAATACAAAGTGGGTTGCATCCATAGTGTATCCAGGATTAGGTCTCCAATCCTATCCTTATATGTAGACCGTTCGGGTCATTAACTCGAACGTGATCCTCCTTGTGTGTCAACTACACACTGTTCAAGTTCTAGTTCTCTCATACATTCAATGGCCTTGGAGCTTAGTTTATTGGAAAGGTTTAAAATATTTGTGAGACACAAAGTGAAGAAATGAATAACTCTTATTAATTTCAAAACAATATTTTACAAACACGAGATTAGGACAGAAATCCCAACAGTCCCAACTTCCACCTTCCCTTTTTCATTCTTTTCCTTCTCCTTTCTTTTCTTTTCTTTTCTTTTCTTTTCAAAACAAATCCAACCACAATACATTAACCTTTTGTTTTTTGTTTTGTTTTCTTTTTTTTTTCATTTCTTTCTTCAATTCCAAAGAATGATCTCGAGTTTACAACTTACCTCACCCTTAATAAATTTCGTCCACAAAATTTAGCAGTCTTTAAGTGAAAATCGTCAGGTACTTTCTCCTCAATTGGTCCTCTAACTCCCAGGTTGCCTCCTCCACTTCATGATGTCTCCAATGAACCTTCACAAGTTGGATCGTCTTGTTTCTTAAAACTTGTTATTTCCGGTCGAGGATTTGAACTGCACCCTCTACGTAACTCATGTCTTCTTTCAGCTCAATGGCTTGTGCTTGCAGCACATGTGTCGGATCTGGAAGATACTTCCTACAACATAGACACATGAAAAACATCTTGTACTCGAGATATTTCTACTGGCAACTCCAGTATGTAGGTTGTTGGCCCAACTCGTCCCGTTACTTGATAAGGACCAATATATCTAGGGCTTAACTTACCTTGCTTGCCAAAACGAAGGACACCTCTCCACGGAGATAACTTCAAGAAAACTTGATATCCGACTTGGAATTCTAAGTCCTTTCGTCGCTTATATGTGTAACTCTTCTGACGGTCTTGAGCTACCTTTAGATTCTCCCTAATTACCTTAATATTATCTGTCGTAACTTGCACCAACTCAGAACCGACAAGTTTCTGCTCTCCTACTTCGTTTCAACATATGGGCGTTCTACATGGTCTTCCATACAGAGCCTCAAATGGTGCCATGTCAATACTTGACTGATAGTTGTTATTGTAAGGGAATTCCATATGTGATAGATGTGTATCCCAACTCCCTTTAACTTGAATGACACATGCTCTCAGCATGTCCTCCTCCAGGGTCTGGATGGTTCTCTTTGATTGACCATCTGTCTAAGGATGGAACGTTGTACTAAAATTTAACTTTCTTCCCATAGACTTCTGCAAGGTAGGTCAAAACTTAGAAGTGACTGATGGATCTCTATCTGAAACTATGGACACTGGCACTCCGTATTGACTCACAATTTTGTCGACGTATAGCTTAGCAAGCTGATCAAGCGTAGACATCGCTTTAATCGGTATAAACCGTGTTGTTTTAGTGAGTCTATCCACTATTACCCAAATACCATCATGTCCACTTGAAGTACGTGGTAATCCAAACAGAAAATCCATAGTGATATGCTCCCATTTCCATTCCGGCACTAGCAATGGATTAAGGAGTCCTCCTGGTCTCTATCTAACTGGTTTAACCTGCTGGCAGATCAAACATCTATCAACATAATCAGCTATATCTCGCTTCATCCCAGGCCACCAATACGTCCCCTTGAAAGTATATACACCTCGGTGTTTCCTTGATGCATAGCGTAAGCTGAGCTGTGAGCTTCCTCTAGAATAGCATCTTTAAGCTCACTAATACTCGGAACGCATAGTCTTCATTTCCTCTCTATGGCCCTTTCTGATCTCATCTTAAACTCTGCTTCTGGGCCCTGTTTGGACTTTCCAAACATTTTCTGTAAGTTACTATTCTCTGGCTGCCTTCTCACAATCTCTTTTATGATTGAAGACCTGACTTGGGATTGAGCTAATAGACCCCCTGAACTCTCTGCAGTCACAGCGGCCTTAGAATTCCTTAGAGTACTTAAAAATGTTTCTCGAATACCACACAAGGCATCCCTAGGAAGTCTTGATTTCCTGCTCAAAGCATCTGCTACCACATTCGCCTTACCAGGATGGTATTCTATGGTACAATCATAATCTTTTATCAGTTCTAACCATCTTCTCTGTCTCATATTCAACTCCCTCTTATCAAAGATATACTCTAGACTCTTATGATCTGTAAAAATATGACACCTCTCACCAAACAAGTAATGTCTCCAGATCTTCAATACTAGAACAACTGCTGCTAACTCAAGATCGTGGGTAGGGCAATTACACTCGTGCTTTTTCAATTGTCTTGATGCATATGTTATTACTTTTCCTTCTTGCATGAGCACACACCCTAAACCTTGCCTCGAAGCATCACAGTAAATTACATACTCTTTCCCTGTTACAGGAAGTGCAGAATAGGTGTTGTAACTAATCTGTTTTTCAGCTCCTGAAAACTCGGATCACACTTATCTGACCATTCAAACTTAGCATTCTTCCTTGTTAAAGCTGTGAAGGGTAATATAAATCGTGAGAAATCCTCAACAAACCGTCTCTAGTATCCTGCCAAGCCTAGGAAACTACGTACCTCTGTCGCACTAGTTGGTATCTCCAAGTTAACTACTGCTTTCACTTTATTCGCATCCACACTAATTCCATTTGATGAGACAAAATGCCCTATAAACACTACCTGATTCAACCAAAACCCACATTTGCTAAATTTAGCATACAACTGTTTATCACGTAGTGTTGGTAGAATAATCCTCAGATGTTCCTCATGGGTTTTTCTGTCAACCTAATAAACTAGTATATCATCAATGATTACTATCACAAACTGATCCAAATACTGATAGAAAATTTTGCTCATGAGGTCCATGAAAACTGCTGGTGCATTAGTCAAACCGAATGGCATTACTAAAAACTCATAATGTCCATATCTCGTTCAGAATGTTGTCTTAGGAATATCTGATTCCCTTACCTTTAACTGATGGTATCAAGATCTTAAATCAGTATTAGAAAACATTAATTCTCCTCGTAACTGGTCAAACAAGTCATCTATTCGAGGGAAAGGATACTTGTTACGTATCGTGACCTTGTTTAACTTTCGATAATCAATACATAATATAAGGGTACCATCTTTCTTCTTCCCAAATAAAACTGGAGTTGCCCAAGGTGATACACTAGGTCTGATGTATCCCTTATCATCCAGTTCTTGTAGCTGCATCTTTAGCTCCTTCAGTTCACTTGGAGCCATTTTATACGGCGCTTGCGAAATAGGTGTTGTTCCTTGTAGCACTTCAATAGTGAACTCAACTTCCCTATCAGGTGGCAACCCTGACATGTCTGGTGAGAAAACATCTAGAAATTCGTTCACAATAAGAACATTTTCTGGTTTTAGCTTTTCCTCCTGCACCTCTACTAAATGAGCAAGAAACGTCGTGCCACCTTTCCTCAATAACTTCTTAGCTTTTAATGCTGAAATAAAACTCGTAGGAATAATCTTCCTTTCACCCCTGAAAACCACTTCAACCAATCCTGGTTTCCTGAAAACAACTTCCTTTCTATGGCAAACCATGGAATCATAATGAGTAAATAAGAAATTCATCCCTATGGTTGCATATAACACCTGCAACTCTAGTGGAAGAAGATCCACCAACATATTGAGACCTTCTTCTAAGACCTCACAATCTTGCAACACTGCCTCGACTAGTAAAGCATCACCAATTGGCGTCTATATAAATAAGCTCTCAAATAAAGGCTCTAACTTTCTATTCAGTTTAGTTAGGAATATACTCGAAACAAAGGAATGCGTAACACCTGGATCTATCAAAACACGTGCAGGTACATTACAAATAGAAATCGTACCAGTAATCACATCTGGTGCATCCTCCGTTTCTTGCTGAGTCATAGCGTAGACCATTCTCTGTTGCCTAGGTCTCCATACAACTCCCTTCTATCTGAAACCACTGGTGCGCTCTCCTGCAGCTACTTGAACTCTTGGCTGCTCAATTGTCTTGGAACCAACTCCCTGGTCCCTCTGTGCAGTTGCTCTAAGATGTGGACCATCCCTCTTGAAATGCCCCGACTGTCCACACTGGTAACACACACCGACACCAACAAGACATTGGCCTCGATGATTCTTGCAACAATTTGCACATGGAGTTCTCCTTGCTACACTTACATCAGACTCCTGCATTGTCTGTGGTCTTGTTGTGGATCTTGCAGACTGACTAGGTGCTCTTTGACTATGCCTCTGGTAGGCACCACTCACATTCATCTGTCTCGATGTCTTGCCGCCAGCTCGATTCTTAAAGTCTTGACGACTTCAAACATTCACTCTGGGTGAGAATCTTCGTTGTTCGCGACCCCGAAAACTACTCGTTGTTGAAGGCCCACGTGTAGGCTTCACTACTGGTTGCGCCTCTGGTATACTCTATTCAACACGTAAAGTAGTCTCTACCAGCTGGGAGAAGTCAGTCCACTTAGCAATGCCTGTGACCGCGGTACTTATCTCAACACGTAATCCCCTTTCAAATCGTCGACACTTGTCACTCTCAGATGCCACAATAACATCAGTATACCGTGATAGCTAGTTATACCTCCTCTCGTACTCAGCCACTGATAGTGACCCTTGCTTCAATTCTAAAAAATCATCCCGCTTTGTCTCACGATACGTGCTAGGGTAATACTTGTCTTCGAATATGTTTCTGAAAGTTTGCCAGCCTAGAGTGCGTGCATCACTACAATTGGGTAACATCGATTTCCACCATCATTCTTCCTTCTTCAGCATCAAGAATGTGGCCAACTTAACTTTTCGCTCCTCCGAGCAACTCATCACATCAAAACATTTATCAAGCTTCTTCAGCCTCGGCGTCAGCTGGATCTATGGAACCCTGAAACACAGTGGCTCCCAGAAGACGGCGCGAAGCCAACAAGCATTGTTCACCTCTCTAACGATGGTTGTTGACCCTGCTTTACCTGATAAACATACATAAGGAGAAACACTTTTTAAGTCTCTCTTGAAAACTAAACGGGCAAAAACATCAAAACCACAAACAGGCCAAACCATTAATAACACAACCACAACTCCTAAAGCACATACAACTATAACTACATTGACCCCTCAAAACTTTTACTACAACACATATGGACTTCCTATACAACACCACCCACGTACAAAATATCAAGCTCGTTGAGCTTCTAGTAAATATGGAAGGATGTGAGGCACTGGGAGCTCGATCTCTACCTAAAAAGTGGGAAAACACTGAAAGAATGAGTTATGAAGCTCAGTGAGTTACTTGAGTTTAAAAGAAAACTATTAACTCGTAAATCATATCACCTGATCATCTATGAACATATGCATCTGTAATCAAACGTTAAAAGTAACTGTGTAATCATAATAGCTTTTCACGAAAAGCAGCAAGTATGTCGTTAAATCTCGTAAAGCATATGAATGATATAAATCCTTTTTAAAATATGTCACAATCCACGTTGTGTAGGGCAAAGCCAGTACAACCAACGTTTACTCTACGATGTAGTGGGGCCCGCCCATCACTCCCATCGTCTTTATCGTAATGGGGTCCGCCCAACACTCACGACAACATTATTGTCACGGAGTAAACTCAACGTCGACAACAGAAAGTGACCTGTTTGCACACGGTACCCTAAAGCCTCGGGGTCAATATCTCATCCATTTACACAATGGAGTCTTAGAAAACATCATAAAAATGTTTGAACATGCCTGTTTATCTTTTCTTTCATAAAACTCAGGCTTACTCAGCTTGTTCATAAAAATGAAAATCTTTAAATCATACTTGCTAGTACATACTTGCTCGCAATCATAACATTTTCATAAATTTCAACAATCAAGGACATATGCTCACGTATAAATTTCATTAAGACATTTAGGCTCACAAAGAGCACTTGAAATAATTTCTTATAAAATAGGAATACTCATAAACATGTGTTTCAAGGAAAACAGTAAACATTGAAACCATTTCGTTTTAACAAAACCTTGCATTTTCATAAGCATAATACAAGCATATACTTCATTTCCGAAGTTCGTTTTTCACTCATAATAGAACTAGACCTATATCTTCTCGACCTATCTCTTCTTGGCCTGTAAAACCAACCAAATCCATATATTAGAACCTCGAGCTAATGATTTTTAACCTTAAAATTACAAAGACCACCCCATCCACTTTTCCAGCATTTCACAGATTTTATACCCTGTATTCAAACAGTCATAACTTATTCATTACTTATCCAAAAAAGATGTACTGTATATCAAACTCTTCCTTTTTGATCCCTCTAAAAATCATATGAAGAAATTAAGTTGAGATTCCCAACAAATTTGTTCGAAAATACCTCGATAACTTTTTCCATATAAACAACATGTTGCTGCTTCCATAATCAGTTTCCTGCTGCACAACAAATTTTCCTACGATTTAAGACATATTTCAATACGTTTTCGAACCATACCTATTAGAGCTTGTGATTCCAACTCTACAGATCAGAACACAAAAACATCAGAGGCTTCTCGGATTTGACAGCAAATTTATGTCTTCTGTCTTCCTGTTCACAAAACTGTAACTTAAGATCCGAACTGGCTCGAGCTTCCTTCACAAAATTTATTCACAAATGAATTAGACTTCGAGAAAACCAAACCTCAATTCTTAACTCTTTTTGTTGAGCTCGAAATGATCAAAATATCAGAAAATGTCAGAATGATTACCTTGCTGCTACACTAATTTGCTTGAGTTCCTCCCTCTCTTATGCAATTCCAGCTCCAAAATAACCTTCTTCCTCTTCCTTTATGCTTCTCCTGCGAAACCCTTAGCTTCCGTTTGGTAAATGAAGAAGAAGATCGATGGAAATGAGTTGTTTAAAAAGATAACAAAGGTGGGGGTCCCACCTTCCACTTTCCGTTTTTCATTCCTTTCCTTTTCCTTTCTTTTCTTTTCTTTTATTTTCTTTTCAAAACAAATCCAACCATAATACATTAACCTTTCCTTTCTTGTTTTTTTTTTCTTTTCTTTCTTGAATTCCAAAGAATTATCTCGAGTTTACAATCTTGGTCTACGATATATTGACATAATGCTAATCTATGGAAAGTTGGAGATATGTGACGGGTACATGGATGCCCTAATTGGTTGTATTTTGTATCTCTATAACCATTGTTTTATATAGTAATGTAACGCTGTAAACTCACTCCTTTGGCCTGATTTGGCATCACGTCTCCTCATCGACTTGGGGGTTAGGGTTAGCCTCCTTAAGGTGCTCAGACAGTTCATCTACTAATAGCTATAAGAACCAGTGCCTACGATGTACACTCGTATACAGGATCTAAAACTTTGCTCGGATACCAACTGCGAGTTCCTCGTCTAATCATTTGGTTTGATAAAAAAAAACACCCCAAACCCCACTAACTAAAACCACTTAAGTCGATGCATACTCAAATCCCCTGAACGACAAGTGTTTTTGACCCCAAAGGCTTGGGATTCTGAGCATTCTCCTTAAACCGGCAGCGCCTGAGATCTCTAAAGCAAGACCATAATAACTAGCACTACCTTTGAAGTTTCTATCTTTTGTTTGGTTCACCGTCCAACCCTTCCGACCTAACTCTTGACCACCAAACTTATCACCACTAACAATGCTCGACTTCCAACTCTACCATTAATTAACCTTAATACTTCCTTGGTTCTAGGACCTTGCATCACCACCATCGCTCCAATGTCCATTATGCGAGCCTCGACTAGGACTTCTTCCTTGAGACCATCACATCTAGGTCACACAACTGCCCTTTAAACAACAAACCCCCAACCGACGACACTTCGAGCTCACTCTCTTGGCCCGACTTGGCCTGACGACTCCTCATCGACTAGGGGACCAAGGTTGGCCTCCTCCAGGTGCTCAGACTGTTCATCTACCAATGGCTCCAACACAGCCTCTCGGTTACGGGCTTTTCGATCTCTACCTCCACGACCTAGTGGTGTGGTTGCTCCCCTACCTCTCCTACCACGCGAACGATCAAGAGCCATAATCTAAGTCATAATACCAAATAACTTTAATACACAGACAACAATAATGAAACAAGGCAACTAGAATAACAATCAACAAGCAGTTCTTTTAACCTAACTACTTTACAAATATACAAGCAAACCTGGCGATGGCGAGGCAACTAACGAAGAGGCTATAAGAACCAGTGCATACGATGTAGGCTACTATACAAGATCTAATACATGGCTCTGATACCAACTGTAACGACCAAATAACATCGACAACATAAGCATCGTAACACTCCAAAAAAATATTTCAAAACACCCAATCTCTATCAAACTACATTCACAACGGGTTAGGTTAAAAAAGAGATCACAAGCAAGAAGTTAAGGTAGGATATCCCAGATGATCGTAACTTTAAAACTTCACTAACGTTGATATGCCATTGATAAGTTTTATAGGGAATGGACAAGCAAATCTCATAGAAAAAATAATAGACTAACTCCACGTATAGGAAGAACAACATCCTAAAATATCCTACCAATCACTCAACCATAAAACTAAACACAAATAAAATATCTATACCAATAGGAATGTGCAACGAAAATATAAACTATAAGACATATTAGCTATCTAAGAGTTAGTGACACCACGAAACTTCCTTATCGCCTCGCCAGGTTGCCTCTGTCGCCATCCACCTCAGTTCAATTCTTGCCTGCAAACAAAACATAGAAAGATGACGAGTGAGTATAAAAATACGTTGTAAGCAACCCACTAACGTCTAAACCTATCCCAAAAAAACAACTAGACCCATCTCTTAAACTCGCTCGACCCCAAACCAGTCTCTCACTCGACACGCTTGACTCTAAGCCCCCTGTGTTGATTTACTCGATCTCTACCTTCAGTCCTAGAAGTATAGTTGACGATGCAATGAGAGAAAGTAACCCACACTCCCCTACACACCGACATAGAGCACAGCAGGTACGTATCCTACACACCTCATAGGAAATTGCCCCTAAGCCAGCACGGGATCATGAAAAGCAACCACTCCTTGTCGGGGACGTACCTCAGGCTCTAGTAACATAACACGCTAGCATGGTGCTGTGAAGTACGTAACCAACACACCCATTGAGGAATAACCCCTAAGCTAGTACGGGATTATGGGAAGCAACAAACTCCCGACTCAGTGGGGGCGCACCTCTGTCTCGCGGGCCTATCATATATCGTAAACCTAGAGGTTTTAACCCGCTCAAGTGCAACCCATGGTTCGGCAAGTGTCAGTTCACGGGCTCCATTCATATGGTGACTAGGGGTTCCATCTTGGCATTATTAACGTTCTCGACAAACTCCAAGCGTCAAAACTCCCAACTAGGTTCTGAAATTAACCAGGCTCAACTCAAACCATGGACTCATTAGGAAAGCTAGACAAAACTGTAAACATGACCCCTGCCTCACATAGTTTCACATACCAAATATACAAACATTGTAAACATGGTAAAACAGGTTCAAAACATGCTTCGCAAATGTGATGTAACATTCATGCAATTGTATCAAGTTTAAAACTCATAAACGTGCTATAAGTTCCAAAATCTTTAGCTACCTATCCTATGGTCCGACTGTAAACTCAAGAACACACATCAAGTAGCGCATACACCTTACTACTTCGCTTAGGAGCTCGGCGTTACTCCA
Organism: Trichosanthes cucumerina; assembly: GCA_036507285.1. Classification (NCBI taxonomy): domain Eukaryota; kingdom Viridiplantae; phylum Streptophyta; class Magnoliopsida; order Cucurbitales; family Cucurbitaceae; genus Trichosanthes; species Trichosanthes cucumerina. The sequence continues at coordinate 10,231,356 of CM071837.1, read as the reverse complement.
ACTTACTACTTACTTCAGAAAATGAGTATCGCGGGATAGTTCTAGCACTCGCTAGCAGCTTAGCGCACCTAAAACACCACAAATGATTACATGTCGCATGAACGTAGCTTACAAGAATATGCACATTTCTCAAATTCTCACACATGCACCACATTCAAATAGGAACTATAAAAGAGGCTTAAATCCAAATGACCACTTACATGATGTACGAAGATTGGAGAGCTCAATCCTGTGTCCTAGTCAACTTTCTCGACGCGATCAACGCCCGACTGTACAGAGACAACAAGTGGGAGTTTATTGTGGTTTGTGACCTAAAACTCGTATTTTGTAATTGTTGTTATAATTAATGTAATAAAGAGTTATTATTTTCAATAAAGATTTATTGTTTATTATTTACGATATTGACCTTGTATTAACCCTAAATCCAATAAACTAACATCAAAGGTTGTAAATTGTCTTTTCAACTGAGTGTAGTGTCATATAAAGGATCTCAGTTCAAGATAAAACCTAAAAGGTCCATAGTAAGGAAATAAAGTTTGGTTACCTGACCCTGGTAATGCTATGGATATGACGGACTTTGTATATGATACAAACACAACAATCCTAGCGTGTTCGTGTATACGATGTGTGAGTGGGGATATCTTATGTGATGAGATCGCATAAGACCGAACCGCGAAATAGTAACCGCAAGACGTCACTCCTTTGACTAGTTTGATTTCTTTTCCACTAGGATTACTTGGGCAACTTCATTTCAATCCTGAGCAGGTTATGAACTCTTGTCTGCGAGGGATTGTCCTTTGACTAGTATGGGTGAGAGTGGCCAGATTCGCCGACTCGATATTGTTGTGATGTGTTTCCTAATCTCGTTTTGTTTGTAATATTATCATTTGAAATAAATAAGAGTTATTTCTTTCATCAATTTGTGTCTCACAATTACAAACTTTGTCCAAGAAACAAAGCTCTAGAGTCATTGAATTTATGAGAGAACTAGAACTTGAACGGCGTGTAGTGAACACACAAGGAGGATCACGTTCGAGTTAATGACCCGAACAGCCTATAGTATATGGTTAGGGTTGTAGACCTAATCCTGTATACGTTGTGGATGCGACCCACTTTGTATCTGATACAAACGAGGTGATCTGACTCGTTCATGTGGTTGATATGCAAGTGGTGTCATCTTGTGCAATGAGATTGTATAAGGCTGGAGAGTGAATTATTAGACCTACTGATGTAACATCGTTAACAGTATGGGACTAATAACTTCATATATGACCATCGGTGACTCGACCTTAATCTTGAGCGTGTTACGAACTCCTGTCTGCGGGGGTCTGTCCTTTGACTAGTACGAGTTAGGGTGGTCACAGTTACTCGCCTAATATGCCTATCTTCTCAGGGACAGGACCACGTGGGGAGATGGGAACTTAACAACGCGAGATGAAATTCACTCGTTTCCGACATTAGGGAAACTAAAGGGGTTGTTCCCTTAAATGTTGTCTCCAGGGCTTGGACCATTACAACGTTGTTGATCATTAGAGAAGTTGTGGGGACTTAAGGAGCAAGAAGTACACACAGAGGTCAAATGTTAATTTGACCCAACAGTGTCTACGAACAACTTCTGAAGGGTCGACCAAAGGGCATTGGTCCTATCAGTGGACACAACTTGTATTAAAATGACGGGAGTGCAGCTACGGGCTTTAGTGGTGTGTTGCCATAGCTAATGAATGTTGATTAATAGAGACAAAGAGTTTGGCAGGTTAATGTCGGATCATTGGAGCTCGTCACATGTAGGCCCATTAGGTCCGTCAGTTGAGTCAAACTGGATTATTAGAGGGTTTATAGTTTTGGTGTGAATTTTAAGTGTTCAAGTTCATTAAAGGGTAATTATGTCATTTATATGAGACATGAATGACATATTAAATAGTTTTATGTCAATGAGATTCATAATAAACTATAGGTTAGCCTAATTGTCTAATTATGGCTAATTTGGAGAAATTGGATTGACAGAAATTAAATTGAATGTGATTCAATTTAAAAATCCACAATTATACAAATGGGATTTGTATAATGAGATACGAGATATCATATTATATATGGTTATGGAAATATCATTTGCATAACCTATGGCTGGGGTAAAATGGTAAATAGGTTGAAATTTCAACTCCACCTATAACCATTGTTTAAAACCGTTCCGAAGAGGCTTTGGTATGCATTTGTCTCATTCTTGGATTTTTCACCAAAAAACATTGTAAATTCTGTTAACTAACCTCTCTCAATCTCCCCTCTGTTTCACCAAAAAGGAGTCCCACAACTCTCATTCTACCAAAGGAACAACAACCGAGAAACCTTTTCGAACCTTCCCATTTCGTTGGTTCGTTCGAGGAGATCGAGATCGTTGAGAACGTGAAAACGAAGGGTTCGTGACCGAAGGAGGAATACGTAAAGAAATGTTCGTTAAAAAGTAAGTGTTCTTACTATTTTTCTCTTCTATTGCATGTTTAACCTGGATGCAATTACATGGCTTCAATTTTAAGAAAACATATTTCACAACGATGCCACGATGATTGGATCATCATTCCACTGGGTGGAATTATCATTCCCTTCAAATATGCCTACCTTGTTGGGGACAAAATCGAGTGAGCGGTCGAGGACTTAACTTGCATTGGTCCATGTAGATGGTCTCGTCAAGATTGCCATTGAGAAAGGTTGTCTTGACATTCATCTGCCATACTTTATAGTCATAATATGTGGCAATGGGAAGAAGGATCCTTATAGACTTTACCATGACAAGAGGAGAAAAGGTTTACTGATTGACAACCCCTTTTATATGTGTAGAACCCTTTGCCACTCGTCTGGATTTGAAAGTCTGTACCTTCCCATCTACGCCACGTTTACACTTGTAGATCCACTTAGAACCAATAGGTTTCACCCCATCCGTTTGGTCAACAAGCTCTGAGACGGAATTAAAGTACATATACTCCATTTCTTGGTCCATGGCATTAATCCATTTGTCTTTGTCAATATCATTCATTTCCTGATCATAGGTCAATGGATCCTTGAAGTCATCATAAGGCATGGAAACTTGGGTTTGAAGCATAACCCATGTAACGTTCAGGCTGTTTGACAACCCTCCAACTACGTCGAGGCATTCTCAACACTTGAGAATGGACTTCACTAGACGAACTAGGACAAACAACACTCGTTGATGTACTAGCTTCATGAACTTTGTTTTACGATGAATTGCCCATCTCGTTCAACTCACTCTTACTATTTGGTTTATAGTCCCTAATGTGATTATCCTCAGGAAATATGGCATTTGTCGATACGACCACCCTTTTATCCTTAGGATCATAAAAGAAACCACTCGTTGTTTCTTTGGGTAACCTATGAATAGACATAATTTTGAACGAGGTTCCAATCTCTTAAGGTTTGACACCAACACATAGGTCGGGCATCCCAAAATCCTAAAGTCCCGTAAACTTGTTTTACGACTCAACCATGGTTCAAATGGTGTTTCGGAAACACTCTTCGACGGAACAGTGTTCAAAATCTATTCAACACTGTCCACTACATAACCCCGAAACGAATTAAGGAGAAGTGCATCAACCGAACCATGTCCAACATGGTTCTATTTCTTATTTCTGACACACCATTCTATTGTTGCATGCCAGGTGTTGAGAGCTAGGGCGTAATTCCATGCTTTATCATATAGTCTTGGAATTTAAGGTCCATGTACTCTCCACCTCGATCCGATTGAAGCGTTTTAATATTTTTACCCAATTGGTTCTCAACCTTGGTGTTATACTCCTTGGTCTTTTCAAGAGTTTAAGAGTTTGGATGCATTAGGTAAATGTACCCATATCTCGAATAGAGGTCAGAATGTACAAGCTGAAGAGGCTTCTTTGCTCTATAACCTTTTCCACTAAAAGATCTTTTGGTCATTTTGCCTTTAAGGCATGACTCATAGACGGGTAATGAGTTTTCTTCTAACTCGTTTAGAAGTCCACTCGTCACAAGTGTCTCAATCCTATTGAGATTTATGTGGCCCAATGTCAGATGCCAAAGATGGGTGTTTTCTTTTGGAGAAACTTTTAATTTCTTAGTTTGTATTTCGGCGGTCTTAAACAATTTAATATTCAAAACACTTTTGACTGAGTTTGGTTTTAATTTATGATTCGAGGAATAAACACTTTATTGCTCATAAAATAAACAAAAATTAATTATTATGACAGACAGAAAATTGAAACAAGGTTTCTAGTAAACCCTGGTACTATGTACATGTTATCTAATAAAATGTACTTCCCGCGGAAGTAAAGCTTCACTATGCCTACAACTGCAGCCGAGACAACCTCTCTAATTCCAACTCTTAGCGTTATCTCACCTTTTCTGCAGTCGCCGTATGGATCTAATTCCCTGAATAGAAGAACAAACATGGTTTGTGGTGCCTGAATCAAGTATCTAGGCAGAGTCACTACCCTTCACTGAACAAGTTTCTACAACAAGTGAATCATATTTACAAACAATATTGTTCTCGACAAGGTACTTGGGACAATTTCTCTTAAAGTGACCATCTTCGTTGCAATGGAAACACTTTCCTTTTTCCGCAACAACCTCAACCTTTTGGGCTTTGAGGGCCACAATGCTATCAGTTTTACCCACCTTTTTCTTCTTTTTCCGTTTCAGTAAAGAACAAGCTGCAGACTTTGTCCCAGAGGTCGAACCCCTTTGATAGGACCTGAAGACAACGTTTACCTCAGCTTCCTATGTCATGACTTTCATCTAGGACTTAAAGGTCTGTAACTCGTTCAGAAGGGTGGTTAGAGTGTAGCTTATCTTCTTCATAACAATGTTGCTACAAAACTGAAGAAACTCTTCCAAAGAATCTCCATTATAAAACTGACGTCTCTCGACTCATCGAGCAAAGCTACATTCATCAATGCTAAGTTGAAGTCGGTCATCATGTCGAGAACATGTTCCTTAAAAGATGTGCCCTCCTTCATCCTACCGTTGAATATATGTTTGAGTGAATCATGCATAACTTGGAAAAACTGTTTTCCAAACATGTTTTGCAACGATTCCATGATCTCCTTGGCAATGACCATGACCTCATGCCTCTTAGCAAAAACTTCAGATAAGCTGGCTATAATATAGACTTTTGCCTTTTCATTGGCCTGGGTCCACCTATTTTACACATCACGACTTCGTGATGCAGTCGAGCTCGGCACCTTAGGAGACTCCTCTTTTGTCTGTTACTATGATTGTGTTTATATTGTTTTTTCACGATTGGTAATTGTCACCAACGAGTTTATCTGAAGCTAAAGGGGCCATGATGATTGGGATCTGATCCCCGTGAGTAGTGGACACGTGATTAAAGGAACGATTTTGCTTGTTTGTTTTTTGGTTAAACACAAATACTAATACATTGGAAAAATACAGAGACAAGCAACGTTTAATCTAATTAAAGCATGGATATAAAGTATACAAGCATGTTGTGAAGTTGTTGAACTAAAAGTAAGAAATTATTACCTTTGTAGTTCCATAATCCAGCAACTCCTTGCTCCAATCGAACAACAACGCAGCAGGAAGATATCTTTTCTGTTTTTACTAAACACCACAGCTTGGATAACCTTCCATATCTCTGGATTCCACTTAGATCTCCTTTTGTGGGAAGGCTTCCAACTTTTTGAAGAAAAGGGAAATTGAGAGAGATCTTTTTTAGAGCAATTCACCAATTGCACAAAAAATAAAAATAAAAATTGATCGACCATCTAACTGTCTCTCTTGTCCCTGTTAATCTATCTATAGGGAGAAGGAAAGGGATAGTGGGAACTTGTCTTGATGACACGTTCCTTCAACATAATTAAAAAGTAATATAATTATTATTTAATTAAATTAATTAAATATAATATAATTAAATCGTATTTAATTATGTAATTGTCAATTTAAATCACATTTAATTAAATCAAACTAAATATCTATATCTAATTTGGATTAAATCACATTTAATCAATTTTTCTCTCTATCGTATAGTTTTAATGCACATGTAATAGCCATTAAATTTTAACCTATAGTTTTTAAATATGAATCACATTAACATTTATATTAATATTTGAACTCTCTCAAATATTTAATTCTCTAATATATTTAATATGAATTATGTTAACATTAAATTTAGAATATAAAGTTCGAAAACTATATATTATAATGTATTTATATACACAAACATTTATTCCCTAATGAATTTGAACATTAACCCTTTACGAGATAGAAGATGGACCTAATGGACCTACAAATCATAAGCTTCAACGATACGTGATAATTCGGTTAATCTCATTAACCTTCTAATCACCATTCGTTAACTGCGGGAACAATCCACTAATGTCCCACAGTTGCACACTTCTCACTATAGAAATATTTTTGTGTCCATGGATATTGATCAATAACAGCATGTCAATCCTTCACGAATGTTCGCAACAATAATTGGGTAAAATTACAATTTTACCCCTTGGTTACATCTTGTGCCTTAAGTACTAGTGCTCCTCTAATGAACAGTTTGTTTGGGTACCCAACAAACAGAAGTACCTCTCTTGCAAATAAGAGGGTCGGACCCTTAGTTGAAGTCCCAGAGATACCAATTAAGGGAACATTCATCTACTTACCCTAGTAGTCGGGAATGGGTGTATTCCATCTTGCTAGGCTAAGTCCCCAGCTGCTCACTCGGTCTTTTCCCAAATAAGGTAGGCATATTAAGTCGGCATATCTAGCCAATCTGACTCATACTAGTCAAAGGACAATCCCTCGCAAACAGGAGCTCGTAACCCGCTCCGGTTTAAGATCAAATTGCCTAGGTCATCCTAGTCAAATAGAAAGCTAGCTAGTCAACAGAGTTACATCTTGTTGTTACTATTTCGTGGTCTACTCTTATGTAATCTCATTACATAGGATATCCCCACTCACATGTCATCTACACGAACACGTTAGGATTAAAAGGAATGAAACTCTCTCGCAGCAGAAGACGATGGAATCGTCATGGTGAAGTTGTGTAATTGAATTTCATTAAAATGATTAAACTCTTAAATATAGGATAAACTGTTGGGATTTATGCCCTAAACTTGTGTAATTTTGATCAATTAAATTACGTGTTATTTATTTTGATAGAATTACAGTCTTGCTTCATAAATCCAATAAACTAAACTCCAAGGTTATAACTTTTATCTTGAACATCAGTGTAGTGGACACTATTTGGGTTGAGTTCAAGAATATAACCTAAATAGTCTATGGTATAAGAATAGGGTTTGAAACCTCATTGTAGCCACATATTTTTGTCCGGTTTGCTTATCGGTTTTTAATTATTAAATTTAAATTAGAGCTTTCACTTTATAATCTTTGTTTGTGGCATTTTGCTAGTTGTTGCTAAGTGTGAAAATTAGGGTTTTTGAAAAAAAATGAGAAAAAGTGGAGGGTTTTAAAAATCAAATTTTTGTGCCTTCCTTTCTAAGTAATGGCCCATTTTCACAACAATTTTACTTGTTTTGTTTTTTTCCCTAAAAGAAGAAGAAGTTTTGCTTTATAAGCCATCTTTCACAACCCTAAAGAGAGGCTACAACAAGAACAAAAAAAAACCTACAAAAATAATATCAATCCATTTCTCATCCTTCAACTCAATCACAACCACATTACAAAAAAAGTTGGTTACAAAGTAAGGTTTTCTCCTCTGTTTAGAGCTACCCTTTTTTTTCTTACAAAAAAAAAAGGAACAAGAAGTTTTAGAACAACCTTAACTCGAGATGCATTTGGTAGGGTCTTTGACCCAAGGACCCGCATCTCAAGCTACGAGTCAATGGTGTTCTACGCTTCCCCCGTTGCTAGATTTTCATATTCATCTGAGAGCACCCCTGAAAAACAGTAGTTGAGTAAGGGTTTGTTGCAAGTTTTTTTTTTTTTCTTTCACTTTATTGCTTAATGCGTTTTTATTTATGGTTGTTTCCTTTGTCCCCTACATTTTTTTTATGATACTTTCTTTTATTGTTGTTACTACTTTTTTTTTTTATCTTTTAATCCGTTCATTTTTTCATTTTTTTTTTCTTCTTTCTTTTTTTTCTGTTCTTAGATCTTAAGAAGAACAAAAAGTGAGGGTTGGGGGTTTTGTTCCATAAAAATAACAGTCACAAATCAAAAAATAAATAAATAAATAAAAACGAAACAGAAAAAAGATATATATATTGTGAAACTAAAAGAGTAAATAGCATACCTTTGTGGGAGAGCCATTGTGTAGCATCTTTAGATAAAAAGAAGAACTAAGGAAGAGAAAAAAGAAGATTAAGGAGAAGAGAAGAGTATGGTAAAAAAAAAAAGAGAGAGAGAAAGAAGAGAAAGGGAAAAGAGAGAGTTGGGTTTGAGAAAGGAAAAGAGTAGAAGAAGAAGGGTTTAACTTGTTTTGTTTTAAAGTAAAAGAAAAAGTTTATTATAATAATCATTATTATTATTATTATTATTATTTTAAATAAAAAAGAAAAGGAGAGCCCCGCCAGAACCTTTTTTTGTTTTGTATACATATATATATATATATTATTTTATTATTATTATTATTACTTATTTTAAAACAATTATTATATATATATCTTATTATTATTATTATTATACTTATGATAAGAAAGGAAACCAGCATTATTTGTATTTGTAGTCAGTCATTCGCGTCGTGGCGATTACACTGCCACGCACGCCTTTCAAATTTTTTTTTTTTTTTTTATATAAGTATTTATATTATATAGAATGTATTTTTACTCCATTTTTTTTCTTTGTTTTTTTTCTTTGTTTCTTTTATGTATTTACTCTAGTTCAAAGTTCTTTTTTTTTTACCATCATTATTATTTTGTCATTATCATTTGTATTTTTTTTGTGTTATGCTTGTATAGTTAAAATGTAAATATATCTTTTATTTATTATAATTGAAATTTTGATAAACATTCTAAATGATATGTGGTTTATAGCTTTGTAATTTATATATATATATATATATATATATATATATATATATATATATTTAAAAAAAAAAAAAATGGGCCGACGACGGAATCTAGAAATATTTGGGAGTCCGATTTTCTAATTTTCCCGAGGTGAGAGATCGATTCTTTGGAAGTCCAAGATCGATTTCAATATGCTTATTTTGTTCGTAAAATTCGATTTGCATATTTGTAAATGACGTTTATTTGCTTATGTGTATGATCAATTTGTTATGTTAAGCATGATGTATTTTTAAATTGCATTTTGTATTTTATTATTTCAAAAAAATAATTTTATTTTAATTATCATTCATGTTTCAAAACTTTTTTTTGTAAACTTATTTTCACTTTTTTTTCTTAAAACTTAGTTTATAAAGTTCTTTTTTACCACTTTTGTGCGATTTTTTTAAAGACTTTTTTTTATTTCCAAAAAAGTTCCTACGACGGAATCTAGAAATATTTGGGAGTCCGATTTTCTAGAATTCTTGAGGTGAGGGATCATTATCTTTCGGAGTCCGAGATTTTGATCCCAAGAAAAAAATGAATTTAATTAATTTTTTTTTAAAAAAAACTTTCTTTTATGAAGGCTATCCTATGATAGATTTGAGAAATTGTAAAATTTTCTCATATTCTTGAGATGATATTATTTCTAAAATCTTGGAAATAATTTCAATGTAGCCACATTGATGGATTTTCATCCACTTATTTTATGGGATCATGACTCCAAATATTGGAGTAATGAGGGGTAAAATAAGACATTGTTTTAAAAATCTCATTTTCCTAAATAAGTTTTTTTGTCCTTCTAAAATTTGTGCAATTCAAGATTAAATTTGGCCACCGTTTTAAACGGGTGTTGTGGGGTGCTAACACCTTCCCCATGCACAAACAACTCCCGAATCCAAATCTGGTTTTCGCATACCTTTTTTTTTTTTTTTTCTTTTCTTTTTTTTTAAAAAAAATAGAAAGGTTGTTTTATTGTATTTTGGTGCCCAATCACACCGTAAAAAGATTGGTGGCGACTCCTTTTAAATATCCCTATTTTGAGGACGTCGGTCGCTCCGCGTCGCAGGTACGTGGCGACACTCATTATGGTAACACCATGGATGCGACTAGCCTTGTAATTAGTACAAATGAGGTAATCCAACTCATTCATGCAGTTGACATGTGAGTGCGGGCATCCTGTATGGAGAGTTCATACAAGACTGGATCACAAATTATTAGTCTAACCATTGTAACAACGTTAATACGATAAGACTAGTAATTTATAGATGGTCATCAGTGACTCGACCTTAATCCCGAGTAAGTTAAGAACTCCTGCTTATAACGGTTTATCTTTAGATTAATATGGGTGAGAGTGACCGGTAGCCGACTCAAAATAAGCCTACCTCCTCAGGGACAGAACCTCGTAGGTAGCTGGGAACTTAACTATGTAAGATGGAATTCACTCATTCATACACAAAGGAATTAGATAGGTTGTTCCCTTGAGAACTGACTCCAGGCCTTGAACAACGGGGCCCCGCCCTCGATGAGGGTATGAGTCTAAGGTAGAACCTTAGACTTGTTGTTCATTAGAGAATCAATGGTGCTTAAGGAGCAAAGAGATAATCACAGGGGTAAAAAGGTAATTTGACTCAGCCGTGATTACGAACAACCTGTGAAGGGTCGACTCATGGGTAATGAATATATCAGTGGACACAATATTATCTACAGTTAGGAGAGTGCAGCTACAAGTCTATAGTGAAGTGACTTGTAGTTAATGAATATTGATTAACTGGATCAAAGAGTTTGATCAGTTAATCGCACATCATTGGAGCACACGAACTGTAGGTCCATTAAGTCCCTTCGTTGGCTCAATATGGTAATATTGAGGGTAGAAAGTTATGAATGAAATTGAAGTTTTCAATTTCATACATGAGGTGTTATATAAATTATATATTATATAATTGATATAATATATAGTTTTAATGTGAATTAGATTCATATATAAACTATATACTAAATAGAGAAAAAATTAGGAGTAGGATGGTCATTTCCATCCTATTCCTTTATATACATCGTTGCATGAGATGCAACTAGGTCAAGTCATTCTAAGTGATTTATAGCATTTGTTGTTGTTGGAAAGGTTCCAAGACAAAAAACATCTCTCTCACAAAGCACCTCACCTTTCCTAAAGGGAACTCACCTTCCTCCCTCACCTAGAGAACTACGGAGAAGATTCGTTGGTAGTGTCGGTGTTCGTACGAGTTTGTGTTGCTGAGATCTTGATCGTGAGAGAGGAGGACCACTTGAAGAAAGGTTCTTCAAAGGTAATTTTCTTGTTGTCCATTATGTTCATTAGCTTAATCTAGTTATATATGTTCTTGAGTTATATCGTTGTAACTAAATGAAGAGCGCGCGATTCAGAATCGCTTCTGCTGCGGGACTACGATTCCCTTCATAAACATGCTTTATAGGAAAGAAAACTGTAAGTTCAAGATACTTACTTGTTAAAGACCTTGTTCAAGGATTCCTTTCCAACGAATCACAAACTCTCCGTTTGCTTCTGGATCTTTACGAACCCGAACAATTCTCATGATCAAGAACACCACCAAAGGCTTCTTGGTTGTTCTTCTTTTTGGAAAAAGGAAGTTTCTGGAACTTGATGTTTTTGAGAAGAGAGGATAAATGTTGAGAGAATTAAGAGAGAATTGTTCTCTTCCTTATTGTAAGAAGGGTTCAAATAATGGAGATAGGTGGAGTTGAAATCTCCACCTATTTACCATTTTGCCACACTTATAGGTTATGCAAATCATATTTTCATAACCATATATTATAAGATATCCCATATCTCATACTACAAATCACGTTTGAAATATTGTGGACTTATTAAACTGAATCACATCCAATTTAATACCTCTCAACCTAATGTCTACAATTAGCCTTAATTCAACAATTAGGCTAACCTATAATTTATTAAGAATCTCATTCACATTAAACTATATATTATATTTTCATATTTCAAGTAAATGACATAAATGCCCTTTAAGTTAAATTTAACACTTCAAATCACACCAAAACATTAGCCCTTCTTTTAACCAAAATTGAGCATACTTAGGGACCTAATGGACCTGCAGTGACGAGCTTCAATGATTCTAGATTAACCTTTCAAACTCTTTGACTCGGTTAATCAACATTCATTAGCTACGGTAACACTTCACTAAAGCCCGTAGCTGCACTTCTTTTAGTGCACAATATTACGTATCCACTGATATAACAAATGCTCATGAGCCGACCCTTCACAGCTTGTTCGTAGAAACTACTGGCTCAAATTACCGTTTTACCCCTGTGTCTACTTCTCGATCCTTAAGTCCCTACTGCTTATCTAATGAACAACAACGTTGTAATGGTCCAACAATTCACAACAACTTTCTCATGCAAATGAGAGAGTGGGCGCCCGTTGTCCAAGCCCTGGAGACAACACTTAAGGGAACAACCCCTCAAGTTTTCCTATAGACGGGAACGAGTGAATTCAATCTCGCGTAGTTAAGTTCCCAACTCCGCACTTGGTCCTGTCCCTCAGAAGAGAGGCATATTGGGCGAGTTATCGTGACCACCCTTACCCGTAGTAATCAAAGGGCATACCCTACTCTCATGTCTACAAAGTTATTAGTCCTTATTGTCAACGATGTAGATCAGTAGGTCTAATAATTCCAGGTACGGTCTTGTACAATCTAATTGTACATGATGCCCCCACTCGCATGTCAACCACATGAACGAGTCAGATCACAACGTTTGTATTTTAATACAAAGCGGACCACATGCACAACGTATCCAGGATTAGGTCTCCAACCCTATCCTTATACTGTAGACCGTTTGGGTCATTTACTAGAACGTGATCCTCCTTGTGTGTCCACTACACACCATTAAAGTTCTATTTCTCTCATATATTCAATGACCATGGAGTCTCGTTTATTTGTCCAAGTTGTATAAAATGCGAGACACAAAATAATAAAATGAATAACTTTTTATTAATTTCTAATAGTAATTTACAAACACGAGATTACGACAAAACATCCCAACACACTCCCACTTGGACTAAGCTATTGGAGCAAATACATTTCTGAAATGTACATAAATTACAATGAAGTAATACAATAAACTAGGGCATTGAATACCCGTTTACATATCTCCCATTTGCCCTACTCAGGAAGAACTCGAAGACCTATACTCTCTACATGACCCTCAAACACCTTAGCCGTGACGAACTTTGTAAATGGGTCAGCTACGTTGTGTTCCGATGCTATCTTCGTGACTGTCACGTCGCCACGGTTCACAATCTCCCGCATCGAGTGATACTTCCGCTCAATGTGTTTGGCTCTATTATTGCTCCGAGGCTCCCTCGAATTGGCTATTGCACCAGTGTTGTCAGAGAACAGTGTGATCGACAAGCTCATATTTGGAAAAACTTCCAAATCTTTCATGAATATTCTAAGCCAAACATATTATTTTGCAGCTTCGCAAGCTGCAACGTACTCCGCTTCCATATTGGAATAAACGATGCATCCCTTCTTGATCTTCGCCATACTACAAATCCTCCATTCAAAATAAAGTCTAACCCCGAAGTGGATTTCCTAGAATCCTTATCGGTCTGAAACACAGAAATGTGGTCTTGAAATCCATCTGGGTTAGTCCATGAAGATGGTTTCGTCATGGTCTCCATTAGGAAATGTGGTCTTGACATCCATCTTCCATACCTCGTAATCATAATGCGCGACAATAGCTTGAAGGATCCTGATCGACTTTACCATGGCAACAGGTGAAAAGGTTTCCTTATTGTCAACCCCATCAACCTGGGTAAAACCGTTTGCCACTAGTCGTGCTTTGAAGGTCTGCACCATCCCATCTACGCCACATTTACGCTTGTAGATCCATTTGCAACCTATTGGTTTTACCCCATCCGGTTAATGCACAAGCTCTCATAAAAAATTGAAGTACATCCACTACATTTTCTTGTCCATAGCTTTAATCCATTCGTCCTTGTCAACAACTGCCATAGTCTGATCATAAGTCAATGGATCCTTGCAGTTATCATCAGGATTGACGACTTAAGTTTCAGCTAAACCCAAGTAACGTTCAGACTGTCTCACCACCCTCCCACTACGTCGAGGCATTCCCAACTCTTGGGAACGAACTTGACTTGAAGTGCTAGGAACAACTACACTTGTTGACGTACTAGCCCCATCAGCAACTCTTGCAGATTTACTATCCATTTCATTTAACACGATTTTGCTTTTAGGAAAATGATCCTTGTGTTGGGATTTGTGCCCTAAAACTCGTAGTTTGTAATTATCTTCTATTTAATTTAATAAAGTGTTATTATTTCAATAAAGTGTTATTGTTCGTAATCTACAAGTTTTCCTTTATTTAAACCCTAAATCCAATAAACTAAACATCCAAGGTTGTTAAATGAATCTTTAATTGAATGTAATGTACATAAAAAGGATATCGGTTCGAGATACAACCGAGTGAGCGGCTGATACAAACACTATGATCCGAACGTGTTGGTGTAGATGACATGTGAGTGGGGATATCCTATGTAATGAGATTACACAAGACCGGACCACAAAATAGTAACCTCTAGCTTTAACTCCGTTGACTAGTTAGTTTTCTATTTCACTAGGATGACCTAGGCAACTTGATCTCAATCTTGAGCAGGTTACGAACTCCTGTCCGCGAGGGATTGTCCTTTGACTAGTATGAGTGAGAGTGGCCAGATTCGCTGACTCATTATGCCTACCTGCTTGGGGACAAGACCGAGTGAGCGGCTGGGATATTAACTTAGCAAGATGGAATTCACTCTTTCCCGCCTACTGGGTAAGTAGAGGAATGTTCCCTTAAGTGGTGTCTCTGGGAGTTGAACAAAGGGCCCGACTCTCTCATTGGCCCGAGAGGGACTCTGTTTGTTTCTAGGACCACAGAAAAATTGTTCATTAGAGGAGCACTGGTACTTAAGGCACAAGATGTAGCCTAGGGGTAAAATGGTAATTTGGCCCAGCTGGTGTTACGAACATTCATGAACGATTGACTTGCTGCTATTGATCAATATCCATGGACACAGAAATATATCTGCAGTGAGAAGAGTGCAGATGTGGGACTTTAGTGGAGTGTTCCCGCAGTTAACGAATGTTGATTGGGAGGTCCATTAGTTCCACCGTCTAGCTCGTAAAGGGTTCTTAGATCATTTCAATTTGAAATGTTCAAATTCATTAGGGAATAAACTTAATGTATATTTGTAAACCCGAGATCATTCTTTGGAACTTTCTTTTTATCAAACAACAAAAGAAAGGAAGAAATGAATGTTTAAAACTTGGTTTCTCATGTTTTAAAAAGAAAAGTAATGAAGTGAAAGACAAAAGGAAAACAAGGAAGAAAAAGTTTAAACCATTTTGGCTTGGTTTGCTTTTAAACACAAAAGAAGAAAAGGAAATGAAACAAATGTTTTATATTAAGTTATTTTGGTTTTGTAAAGAAAAGAAAAGAAAGAAAGAAGATAAAGGAAAGAAAAGAAAATGAAAAAGAAATGAAAAAGCAAAAGTGCAAAAAGACAAATCTTTCCACCGATTGACTTTCTTTTAAAAGAGTTTCTCTCCATTTTCTCCTCTTTCATCACAAACCTAGCTGAAATTTCGTGGTTGAAGGAGAAAGGAAGAAGAAGGAGGCCATTTTTGGTGATTTTGGGCTGGAATTGCAGAAGGAAAGAGGAAAACTCAAGGGATTTCATTATTGCAGCAGGGAAATCAACTCAGACAAGCTCTGATTTTCTATTCATCTCGAGCTCCACAAGAAGAGGTAAGAGTTGAGCTTTTGTTTCATGAAAGTTAACTCATATTGGAACAAAATTCGTGAAGGAAGCTCGAGCCAATTCTGATGTTAAGTTGTTGTTTTGTTAAGAGGAAGGCAGAAGACAGAAATTTGCTGTCAAATCCGAGAGGTCTCTGATGTTTTGGTTGTTCTGATCTCTATACTTGGAGTTAGAAGCTCTAATTGGTATGGTTCGAAAGCTTATTCAATTTCCTACAAGTTTTATGAAGGAATCGTGATAAGAAAATGATTGGAAGATGTTGTAATCTTCAGGTTAAGTTTCAGGTTGCAGCAGGAAGTGAAATCTGGAACAGCAGCAGAATCAATTTAGGGGTTAAGCTTCTGAGGTAATTTCTAACCAGTACGTTAGGAATCTCATTTTCATGTCTTCATAAGAGTTTTAGAGGGTTCAAAAAGGAAGAGTTTGGTATAAAGTACATTCTTTTTGGATAAGTAATGAAGAAGTTATGGCTGTCTGAAAACAGGGCAGAAAATCTGAAAATGCTGGAATTTTTGAAAGTGTGTTTTCTTGTAGTTTTAGGGTTAAAAATCATGAGCTCGAGGTTCTAATACATGAATTTGGTTTGTTTGACAGGCCAAGAGCAAATAGGTCAAGTGTACGGGCTAAGATTCTAGTTCAAGCAATCGTGAGTGATAAAAGGAACTTCAAAAGTGTATATATGTTTGAATTATGTTCAAGAAATGCAAGTTTTGCTAGAATAAAGTTTCAATGCATTTATGCTTTCTTTTGAACACATGTTTATGAGTATTCATGTTTTCCTAGAAATGTTTTCAAGTGTTCATTGTGACCCTAAAAGTCTTTATAAAGTTTATACATGAGCATATGTTCAATGGTTGCCAAAATTTATGGAAATGTTATGATTTCAAGCAAGCATGTACTAGCAAGTATGTTTTAAAGTTTTCCAATTTTATGAACAAGCTGAGTAAGCTTGAGTTTATGAAAGAAAAGATAGGCAGGCATGTTCAAATGTTTTCATGTGAATTTTCTCAAATATTGAGCCCGAGGTTTTATGGTACCGTGTGCACATTGGTCTTATTCTGTTGTCGACGTTGAGTGTACTCGTGACAATACTGTATCGTGAGTCTTTGGGGCGCCCCACTACGACAAAAGACGATGGGAGAGTCTTTGGGGCGGGCCCCACTACATCAGAGAGTAAACGTTGGTTGTCTTTGGCGTGCCTACACAACGTGGATTGTGAAATGTTTTTAAAAGAGTTTATCTCATTTACATGCCTTACGAGATTTGATGATATACTTGTTGGTTTTTTCAAAGTCTATTATGATTCCACATTTACTTTCAATGCTTGAACACAAATGCATATGCTAATAGTTTTCGTGTCACATGTTTTACAAGTTCTGATTTTTTCTGATCACTCTTTGAGCTTCATAGCTCATTCCTTCTATGTTTTCAAACCTTTGGTAGAGATCGAGCTCCCTGCACCTTTGAGTTATCGCCATAGTCTGCTAAAGCTTCATAAGTTAAATACTTTGTACGTGGCTGGTTTTGTTTAGCAAGTCTCTATGTTTGTAAATTATTTTGAGAGGACTTTGGGGTTATAGTTGTTGTACATTAGAGGTTGTATAAACACTGGTTGTCTTGTGTTGTTTCTGATGCACTAGACTTTTAGTTTCCTAGAGAGACTTGTGAATGGTTTCTCCTTGTATATGATTAATAGTTGTCCAGTTTCCGCTATGTCATGTTTAAGTGTTCCATTTTCGAACATAGTATGTTTATCAGGTGAATCAGGGTCAACAGGTATTGTTAAGAGCTAAACAATGTCTGTTGGCTTCACGCCGCCTTTCGAGCTGAGTCAGCAGGTAGTTCGGGAGGGGGTGTGACAATATTGATACGATATAATATCTAGTTTTGGAACTATACATTATAAATTTAATGTGAATATTATTCACATTAAATTATGTGAGAGAATTAAATATTTGAAAGAGTTCAAATATTAAATTGAAATGTGAATGTGATTCATATTTGAAAAACTATAGGTGAAAACTTAATGTGCATGAGATGTACATTAAACTATAGTATAAAGGGTAAAATTATTAAATATGATTTAATCATTAAATTAATACCATATTTGAATTAAATATGATTTAATTTGATTAAATTAATTAATTAATTAACTAATTTATATATATTATTAATTGGGAACGTGTCAGGAGGACACGTTTCCAGCACTCCCCAACTACCCTCGATAGGGAGTGGGGAGTTTCCCACTGAAGGTTCTTCTTCACCTAGTGAGAAGAAGAAATTGATGGATCGATCATTTTTTTATTACACAGAATGAATTCTCACTCACACTCTCATATTCCCAATTTTCCAATTGTTGGATCCTTCCCACCAAGGAAGTTCTAAGAAATCAGAGATATAGAAGGTGCTCACTGTTGGTGATATTCCTGTGTTGCTGATTTCTTTTGGAGGAAGGAGTTGTTGTGCTGGAGAATTAGAAACTACAAATGTAATTTCTTCTTCCCTTTAGTTTAATTGTTAAGCTTTAATCATGTTTGCATGCAATTAAACCATGTCTATATTTGTGGTCAATGTACTTGTTTTTGTTTTAAGCAAAACAATCAATCACATTAACAATCCCAAATACGTTTTTGCTGCTCAAGGAGATCAGCTCTCCATCAATTGGTATCAAGGCAATGCTTGATTTGTTTTGTTTTGAAACAAAATTGCATTGATTTGGTGGGAAATGAATTTTCTTTGCTGTAAAACTTGTTTATGAATGTTTTGGCCTAAGTTTACATTGATTTTGATCAAATTGTACGTAAAGGCCCCTGCTTTTTGGGCAAAAAGTGAATAATTGTGTTTTTAATTCAGTTACGAGTCGTTCGGGACCAGTTTTATTCATTTTGGTTGAGAATCGAAGGTGATATTGATGAACGAAGCTGTTGTGTTCGTGAGTTTCAATTTATTCGGTTAGAGAAAGCGACGTAACGCCGTTCATCGCCTTGCAATTTGAAGAAAACGGCGTCGCAATGCCAACGCTCCCTATCTACGTGGGCGCTCAAGGGGTCAGCGGCGTTGCAACGCTGCCCCTCACCGTTGCAACACCATCCGGATAGTAGGCGCGCATACGACAAACCGGGCGTCGCAACGCTCATGCCAGTGTTGCAACGCCGTGGGGCATTCCAGCAGCTTTAGACCGGTTCGACTTGTTCTTTGGTTTTGGTCCGGTTCGAGCGGTTCAAGGTCTGTCACGGTTTTTTTTGGACCGGTTTCATGAAATAAATTAATGTAATTTATTTTTTTTTAACTTTAGGGGCCAAATTATTCACATTTTACAGTTTTATGTCATTATGAATGTTATTTAGATTATTCCCACCTTAGGATAAGCATGTTCATGCATTTTATGTATATAAATGTTATATGAATATGATTAAATGCATGATTAATTTATTTTTCATGAGTAATTAATTATAATTGTTATGATTAGATTATATGTCAAATAAATTGCATGTAGCATGAAATTATTTACTTTAAAATAAATGTTATTTTGTTTAAGTAATTTTAGAATTAAAATAGTTGAATTCCTTTTATAATTCCAATTTGAATAATGATTGTTGGATTTATAATATAGTTTCTTTATCATAGGTTAATTATTAAAATTTATAAAAGTTATAAATTAAAGCGGTTTTTAGAAACAATTACATATAATAAGGAAATGCATGCAAACATAGGAACTTGGGTTAAAATTTAAATTAGTTGTAAATTCTTTAAAATTAATTAAGACTTAAGTTTTAATTTCTAATGGGATTAGAAAATGGTCTTACGTAGTATTTTAAATAGTTTAAAATCTGGTAGGACTTTAGGACTTTGTGAAGTTCTGTCTAAGGCTGGGGGTACTTAAGCTGACGGTTAACGGAACACCTCCTACCTGAGAACTGAACCGGAACGGTTTTGTGAAGAGGAAGACAGAGAAAGCGAGAATTTCTTTGTCAATCACAGGAAGTCTCTGATGTTTTGGTTGTTCTGATCTGAATACTTGGAGTTAGAAGCTCTAAATGGTATGGTTCGAAATCTTATTGCATTCCCTACAACTTTCGTGAAGAAATCATGAGTCGAAAATGTCTAGAAGATGTACTAAATATCAGGTTAAATTTGTTGTGCAGGAGGAAATCTGAATGCAAAAAAGCATGAAGTCATTTTGAGAAAAGTAGCTTTCGAGGTATTTCTGAACAAATTCGTTTGGAATTTCAATTTCATATCTTCAAATGATATTTAGAGGGTTCAAAAAGGAAGAGTTTGGTATAAATTACATTATTTTTGGATAAGTAATGAAGAAGTTATGGCTGTATAAAAACAAGGCAGAAAATCTAAAAATGCTGAAAATTTGAAAGTGTGTTTTCTTGCAAGTTTTAAGGTCAAAAATCATGAGCTTGAGGTTCTAATTATTGATTTGACTTGTTCGACAGGCCAAGAGCAGGTAGGTCAAGTTTACAAGCCAAGGTTCCAATTCTAATACTGTGAGTGACTCTATCTTAGAACTATGCTTGACCTATGTTTTTCTTCATGAACATAAGTGTTGATAATTACATCCTATTTGAACTAGTTGTGAATGACTTCATAGAATTTTCTAACATAAAGTTCATGATGGAACCTAAGCATGCTTTGAATTAGTTGTAACTATAAATCCAAGTATGGAAACTAAATTATGAAAGTATGCTTTCCTTTAGAAAATGTTTTGTGTAGATCCACTTGGGAACATGTTTAGATGATAATGTGAAAATGTCAAGAAATTTTTGTATGTGTTATTAAGACATGATTTCCATGGTACACAAATTATGCCCTTGTTTGGGGTTAACCCCTAATACTGATGGACATTCGAGAAGGTACTTAGGGGGGGAATGAATCACGATATCCCGATACTGAAGGACAATGAGAAGGTATCCGGGAAGTAAATGGTTTTACCTAAATACTGAAGGACAATGAGAAGGTATTCGGGTAGTAAATGGTTTTACCTAAATACTGAAGGACAATGAGAAGGTATTCGGGTAGTAAATGGTTTTACCTTAATACTGAAGGACATAAAGAAGGTATTAGGGAAAACCAAACGACCAAAGGTATTCCACGTGCACGTGAGAGAGAAAGAGAGGTATGAACCTTACTGATATAAATGTAACTCTACCACCTCTATGGTTTGATGTGGTATCATGTCATGTGTTTTATTGTTATGAGCTTCTATATTATTGATCTATCTACCCTCGATAAGTTAGTACATTTCGAGTTGTGTGCTATGCACAAGTGGTGACTTAAAACCTGTAAATTGGAAGCATGGTTTGTTTATGTTTACAAACAGATGTTAAGCTATTTTCTACTTATAATCTGCCATTATTATGATTCACCTATGAGCTTAAAATGTTTTAAAGATAGACACTCACTGAGCTTTTTTGCTCATTCTTTCATTGTTTTCAAACCTTTTCAGGTAGAGATCGAGCTCCTGGTACCTAACATCCTGCCATAGTCTGCTGGAAGTTTCATAAGTTGTTAGTTTGTACGTGGCTGGTGTTGTATAGCAAGTCGTTATGTAGTTATAGAAGTTTTGTACATTAGCGGTTATATAAACAATGAGTTGTCTTGTGTTGTTTTGATGCACTACACTTTTAGTTTCCAAGAGAGACTTATGAATGGTTTCTCCTTGTGTATGTTTAATAGTTGTCCAGTTTCTGCTGTGTTATGTTAAAATGTTCCATATGTGAACATAGTATGTTTATCAGAAGAACAGGGTCAACAGGTATTGTTAAGAGGTAAACAATGTCTGTTTGTTTCACGCCGCCTTTCGGGCTAAGTAGAAGGTAGTTCGGGAGGGGGTGTGACACATCACGGAGTGGAGGAGGCAACCTGGGAGTTAGAGGACCTAATGAGAAGCAAGTACCCGACGATATTCACCTAAGGACTACTAAATTTCGAGGACGAAATTTCTTAATGGGAGGTAAGTTGTAAACCCGAGATCTTTCTTTGGAACTTCCTTATTATCAAACAACAAAAAGAAAGAAGAAATGAATGTTTAAAACTTGATTTTCCATGTTTTAAAAAGGAAAGAAATGAAGTGAAAGACAAAAGGAAAACAAGGAAGAAAAAGTTTAAACCATTTTTGGTTTGGTTTGCTTTAAAAGATAAAAGGAGAAAAGAAAATCAAACAAATGTAAATCATGTTAAGTTTTGTTTTTTGAAGAAAGGAAAAGAAAGAAGAAGTTAAAGGAAAAGAAAGAGAAGGAAAAAGAAATGAAAAAGGAAAAAGCAAAAAGGGCAAAAGGACAAAACACCTTTATGGTTTTGTCCTCCACCGCCAAGACATTTTAAAAAAGGGTTTTCTCTCCATTTTCTTCTCTATCTTTACAAACCAAGCTGAAGCTTCGTGGGAGAAGGAGAAAGGAAGAAGAAGGAAGCAATTTTTACGTGATTTTGGAGCTGGAGTTGCAGAAGAAAGGAGGAGAACTCAAGGAAGTTAATATTGCAGCAAGGAGATCAACTAAGACCAGTTCTGATATTTTGTTCATCTCGAGCTCCACATGAATTGGTAAGAATTGAGGTTTAGTTTTCTTGAAAGCTAACTCATTTTTTAACTAAGTTCATGAATGAAGCTTGAGCAATTTTTTATGTTAAGTTACTGTTTTGTTAAGAGGAAAACAGAAGACAGAAATTTGCTGTCAAATCCGAGAAGTCTCTGATGTTTTGGTTATTCTGATATGTACACTTGGAGTTAGAAGCTCTAATTGGTATGGTTCGAAAGCTTATTGAATTTTCTACAACTGTCGTAGTAAAATCGTGAGTAGAAAATGTCTAGAAGATGTTTTAAATATCAGGTTAAATTTGTTGTGCAGCAGGAAATCTGAATCAGGAAACAACAGAAGTTTGTTTTATGAAGGTAGCTTTCGAGTTATTTCTGAACCAAACTGTTGGGAATCTCATTTTCATGTCTTCATAACAGTTTTAGTGGGTTCAAAAAGGAAGAGTTTGGTATACATTACATTGTTTTTTGATAAGTAATGAAGAAGTTATGGCTGCCTGAAAACAGGGCAGATAATCTGTGAAATGCTGGAAAATTGGTTGGAGTGTTTTCCTATAGTTTTAAAGTTAAAAACCATGAGCTCGAGGTTCTAATACATGAATTTGGTTTGTTTGACAGGCCAAGAGGAGATAGGTCGAGTGTGCGAGCCAAGGTTATAGTTTAACACTGTGAGTGACAAAACTAACTTCGAAAATGAACCAAATGCTTGAAATATGCTTATATGCTTTAAGAAATGCAAGTTTTGCTAGAATGAATTGTTTCAAAGCTTTATGTTTTTTTTTTTAACACATGTCTATGAGTATTCTTGTTTTCCTAGAAATGCTTCAAGTGTTCATTGTGACCCTAAAAGTCTTTATAAAATTTATACATGAGCATATGTCCAATGGTTGCCAAAATTAAGGGAAATGTTATGATTTCAAGCAAGCATGTACTAGCAAGTATGATTTAAAGATTTCCAGTTTTATAAACAAGCTGAGTAAGCTTGAGTTTTATGAAAGAAAAGATAAGCAAGCATGTTCAAATGTTTTCATGTGATTTTCTGAGATATTGAGCCCGAGGCTTTATGGTGCAGTGTGTGCACAGTGTCTTATTCTCGTTGTCGACCTTGAGTGTACTCCGTGACAACAACGCTGTCGTGAGTGCTGGGCGGGCACCACTACGACAAAGACGATGGGAGTGTTGGGCGGGCCCCACTAAATCGTAGAGTAAACGTTGGTTGTACTAGGCGTGCCCTACACAACGTGGATTGTGACATGTTTTTAAAAGAGTTTATATCATTTACATGCCTTACGAGATTTTGATGATATACTTGTTGGTTTTCTGAAAGTCTATTATGATTCTGCGCTTACTTTTAATGCTTGAATACAAATGCATATGCTCATAATTTTCAGGTCACATGCTTTACAAGTTATAGATATTAAACACAGTCACTCACTGAGCTTCATAGCTCATTCTTTCAATGTTTTCAAACTTTTCAGGTAGAGATCGAGCTCCTGGTACCTGAGTTACTGCCATAGTTTGCTAAAGCTCCATAAGCTTTAATACCTTGTACGTGGCTGGTTTTGTATAGCAAGTCTCTATGTTTTGTAGATTATTTTGAGAGGGCTATGTTGTTATAGAAGTTTTGTACATTAGAGGTTGTATAAACAATGGTTTGTCTTGTGTTGTTTCTGATGCACTTGACTTTTAGTTTCCAAGAGAGACTTATGAAGGGTTTCTCCTTGTATATGTTTAATAGTTGTCCAGTTTTCGCTATGTTATGTTAAAGTGTTCCATATGCGAACATAGTGCTTATCAGGTGAAATAAGGTCAACAGGTATTGTTAAGAGTTAAACAATGTCTGTTGGCTTCACGCCGCCTTTCGGGCTAAGTAGCAGGTAGTTCTGGAGGGGGTGTGATATGAAAAAACTTAAATCAACGCAACACTCGTGAGTATAAGACAAATGGTTATACAAAATCAAGGAAATTTTTGGGGATAAAAGGAAAGAAGACTTCTCAACCTCTAACTCTATCACTTGGATATCCTTTGTGGAGCTAAGTGTATCACCAATGTCTTCCTCACTAGCCTGATCATGGTGTGCCTCGGTCTCCCTTAAACTATCCTCACTAACAAATGAACAAATCGTCCTAGGTGGCAACTCCTGAGTGGTAAGGATAAGAAATTGCTCCTGTAAGGCGTTAAGGGAAATTACTAGCTGGTTATGATACTGAGCTCTATCCTGTACTATTCCCCAAAGTCCTACAACCTAAGTTTCTAACTTATCCAACCTCACTAATTCACTATGAACTAAATTTTTAAATTTCAATTCTAAGGTATATTCTGCTAATTGGTCCATAAGAGAAGATTTTTCTAGGCGTTGGTTAAGGTATAAAAAACTATGGTTCCAACTGCCTCGATAACTACCATTACATGAGTGTTTATCAATTTCAGGTACAGAATTGTAAAAATTGGACAGATAAAATTCAGAGAAATCATGATGCACATACCTAGGGTCCAGAGAGGGACAATAGAATGGTGGAGAATCAAAATCATGTAAAGTCATGCTTGCAAAAATTAACAGTTCAGATCAAGACTTTTACACAATAGCAAAACAACCAAAACAGGGGACGAAGACTAAAAAACACACAAAACTGAAATAAAACAAATAAGGAAACAAACAAACACACAAAAAGAACAAATAAGGAAAAACAAACAAACAAACTTTAGTCTAAGATTTCATTTTTTATCCTAATATTCATTAATCTAAATAATCGTCATTCCCCGAAAACAGTGCCAAAAACTTGTTGCGCATACTTATGGATATGCAGTACCGCAGTGCGGGTCAAGTTTTAGTACAGTGATTGATGAGTCCAAGTATAATCCTCATAAATGGGTTTCTATATTAGTTAATTACTAAGATACTAATTCTCGATTTTAGCTAAAGAAACATAACATGGATAGTTGGTTGAAAGTAAAAACAAGCAAACAAACAAACATGTGGAGACACGAATTGATAGATTTGAAGGAAGTGATTTTACAAGTTAATGACTCAATTAACACATGCAATGAAACAATGAGATGAATTTATAAACAAGAAGTAAAATACTCAAGAAAACCTCTTGATTCTTAGTGAGCCTCACACATGCAATAAACTCCATCTGAACCTACGACATCCATGGCATAAAGCAACATCTTTAAGTGTTTTCCTAAGTTTTCTAAGTCATTCTCATGCCAGATTTCTTAGGGTTTTGACGATTTTTCTCTAATTCAAGCTTTATCTCTCGAGCCTACTTGAACTAACAAATTAAAAAGTAAAGAACGAAATGCCAAAAATAAAGACAAAACATGCTTCATTACATAACAAGAAAGTCATAACAAGTAAATCAAATCCTAGCTACAATGATTATCTACTCTAAATCTCATGAAAATCAAGCTAAACAAGTAGAAAACATCTTAGAACGCTATTACAAATTCAAAGAAAAGGAAATTAAACTTAGGTGTCGATGTCGGTCCTTCGTCTCCGACCTCCCGTCTTCGATCTCGAACCTCCACGAATCCTTTGGCTCCAAAAACGATTTTTTTCTCTCTCCTTACAAGGAGTATTTCGAAAATAGGGCAAAACTCTACCAAATTTTGTTCTCTTGTAATGAAAACATAAGGTTGTATTTATAGGTGAAATTGGTGCAGCGTTGCTACGTTGTACCCTAAGCGGCTGGTAAATAAAGAAATAGTCGACGACGTTGCAACGCAGCTACCCTAAAGCGCGGGCCTTCGTATCGATGTGGTGTTGTGACGCTCCAAGGCACCGTCGCAACGCCTGCTGTGCAGTCTTTCATACTTGCTTTCTTATCGAGATACCGTTGCAACGCTATCGGCTGATGTCTTCAACGTCTTTAATCTGCACGCTCGGCGTTAAAACGTTATGGACACCGTTGCAACTCCACCACTTCGGTCATCATGCTTGGATTGATCCTTTCTCTTCCAATTGTTATCTCCAAATAGCCTCGTTTTGATCCCGAGTGATCCAATTTGTCTCCAATAGTTCCTTTTAACCTCTTAACCTAAAATTGAAGGAATTAAACGCGTAAAAGCCTTGAAATCATCATAAAACTAGCAATAATTAAGCCTAAGGATAACACATTTTGTGTGCTATCACTTTACCAAATCTTTCATTTGGAATTGGGTCCCAAGCTTATTCTTTAGGTCAAGTTAGGTACCCTACATCATTCCTAATGTGTAGGATATCATCAACATAAAATACTAAAAAAGCAACTTTGTCGTTTATGATCCTCTTCTAAACAAAAGACTCATCAACGTTTTTGTCAAAGCCATAAGACTTGATCAGAGTATCAAATCTTATGTTCCAAGATCTGGATGCTTGTTTCAACCCATAAATGGATCGAATGAGTTTGCAAACGTTTTTCTCCTGACATTGGGTTATGAACCCTACGGATTGAGACATATTGATGCTCTCGTCAAAATTACCATTCAAAAAAGCATCCTTCATGTCCATTTTCCAATTCTCATGATCATAAAATGTGACAGCAACAGGGAAAAAAGTTTCTTCATAGTCAACTCCTTCATTGTGGGTAAAACCCATTGCTACAAGTCTAGCCTTCAAGGTATGTACCTTTCCGACTGCATCTCTCTTTCTCTTATACATCCATTTACACCCTATGGGTCTTACACTTTCAGGTTAGTGTACAGGTTCCCATACTGAATTGAAGTACATTGACTCCATTTCAAGGTCCATGGCTTTCATCCATTGTTCATTATCTACGTCATTCATTGTCTGTTTATAGGACAATGGATCCACTTCACCGTTATCAGGTATGACAACTTGAGTTTCAACTAAACCCAAGTAATGGTCAGGATGGGAAATAACCCTCCCACTGCGTCGAGGCATTCCCAACGATTGAGAAGGACAAGATTGACCTGATGTGTTGGCTTCTTCATCAAATCTTGATGAACGTCCAACTTGATCAACAACTCTTCTTGGCTTTTCTGTATCTTCATTTAGTACTATTTTACTACGTTGTTTAAGGTTCCTCATGTTATCTTCCTCCAAGAAAGTGGCGTTTGTCGATACAATCACCTTATTTTCTTGTGGGTCGTATAAAAGACCACCTCTCATTTATTTGGTATAACCAACAAATTGACATAATCTTGAACGAAGTTCCAATTTGTTTGGGTTTGTCACCCGCACGTGTGTCGGACAACCCCAAATCCTAAAGTATTGTAAACTAGGTTTACGCCCCTTCCATAATTCAAAAGTTGTTTCGGAAACACTCTTTGATGGAACAATGTTCAAGATTTGAACTGCAGTCTCTACTATGTAACCCCAAAACGAGTCAGGCAATTGAGCATAGCGCATCGTAGACCGAAACATGTCTAACAATATTATGTTTCTCCTTTCTGACACACACTTAAGTTGTGGTGTATAAGGTGCTAAGAGTTGTGATTTATTTCTATGTTATATAAAATAGTTATAGAATCTAAAATCCATATAGTCTCCATCTCGATCGGATCGAAGTGTTTTAATGGTTTTTCCTAATGCATTCTCTACTTCAACCTTATACTATTTGAACTTTAACAGAGCCTCGGACTTGTGATGCATTAGGGACTTTTACGAGCCTCTAAAATATCTTTTATACCATGACCAATGCCCAGTTGGTCCTATACATGTGACCAACTATCAGGAAAAGAACTGCAATAGCGCACGAGATTTAGAGTCTCGCGTGTCTACCATGAATATGATATCTATCTAGTGTGATGTAGATAACCATACCTCGAATAATCGTCTATGAACTATATGACATATTTGTACCCTCCACGAGCTTTAACATTCACCAAACCACAAAAGTTCGAATGTATAAGTTATAAGGGCTCTATGGCTCTTTAACCTTTTCATGTAAAAAGTTCCTTAGTCATTTTGCGTTCAAAGCATGATTCATAAGGAGGCAAAGAATCATCTTCTAATTTGTTTGGAAGTCAATTCTTGGATAGTCTCTCAATCCGATTGAGATTTATATGACCAAGTCTAAGATGCCAAAGATAGGTATTATTATGAGAAATTCTTTGCCTTTTACTCTGAGTATTAACAGTTTTAAACATCTCATGATTTAAAGTTGCCTTAGTTTTATTCGGGTTGAGTACATACAAGCGGTCTTCTAATCTAGCCGAACTTAATGTCGTCAGTTACAAAAATTGTGTTTATGTTATTTTTCCAAGTTTGGTAATTATCTCCCACTAGTTTAGGACGCGAGTAGAGCTATAATTGAGCTAGACATGTTTTAAGCTGAAAATTTAAGAAAACTTTGTGTTAGTCTCGCAGAAACTTTTGAAATCCAATCAAATTTTATGAAAAAATGTTTCATGATCTCTAGATGATTAAAAAATTTGCAATGATATCCTAAAGGTTTAGAATGATCGCCACCGAAGGGTGAACAAAACACTCCTTTTCTTGGACGAGACTTTCCCGATCTGACCCTAATCCGAGAATAACTCTTATTCCATTAGGCGTCTAATTACCATTATTCGGTCGAATTCATTAAGTCTTAACGAATTCTTTGAGTGTCACCATACATTTTTAAGTTTCCAAGCATCCGTCCAAACAATAGCCACCAAAGGGTGATCCAAGAAGGAAAACCGACTAGGAAAATGTATCCATTTCGTGAATTCCCGTTGTTCCGACTCCATGATCAGGCCCACCGAACGGATTGTCTGGTCGAGTCAAAACTAGCAGGCGGATCATAGACGTCTCACGATGTGAATCGAAAGAAGAGATCGTGGGTCTCGTTTTCACATGTCCCGCGACCACTCACTATACAAATGCGATCCGAAGTGGGACACTCCCATTTCTGCCACAAGGCCGAGTATGGATCTCATGGTGCAGACTTAACGGAGATTTGTGGTCGGAAATTAAATGTATCTCATACACTATATTTTCTCCCATTCAACACTTCAATTTTATTAGGGATTGACCTAGATAAACCGGCTAGAATTTACCTAAGTCTACCAATATAACTGTTATATGTTATTAACCTAAGTTTTTAATCATATTATTACTTAGGTCTATGTGAGTAAGTTAAAATACTGTTAATTGACGACACTCACGACAAGTATGATGAAAAATCTCGAGACCGAATTCACTCCCAGGTCGGTTTCCATGTAGGGTGTTCCGCAACCGTGAACTTAAGTACCCCAGCCTTAGACAAAACCTTCCTTAGACAGAGTTACTAATCAATCTCCATTCATAGCCTAAATTTTGATTTACTAATTTCTAGTCTTATTAGAAAATAGGAAACCTAAGTTTAATTATTCAAGTTCTAAACTCTTTAAAACTAATAATTAACTTAGTTATAAATGCATGAGCATACTTTAATCTAAAAAATATAGTGCTTGATCATTCATCACATGAATAACTATATACTATAACATAATATAATTCATGACATGAATATAAATGCATGAGCATACTTTAATCCAAAATATATAACACATATATTAATTAAATTAAACATGCATTTAATTATGTTGTAACTCTTATAATATAACCTATCATGCAAACTATATATTATAACTCATATAATATAAATGATGCATCAATATGTTTAACTTAAGGTGAGATTTTAGATGTATATGACATACATTATGCACATAGAAATTTAATTAAATCATACATCACATGCATAAATAATTAAATAGCAAAAGCTGACCGGTTTTGGAACCTAGAGGAAGTTATTTAATAAAATAACATTAATATAACATTTATATTAATATTATTTAATAAAATAATAAAATACAAAAATAATATACAAAATTTACAATTAAAAAAAATAATAAAAATGTGCAAACTGCCACATGTTTAGCAACCTCCCATTTCTCGCAAAATAGAAGTTGGAACTGCCCACTACGCGTGTGCGTTACAACGTCGTGGGCAGCGTTGCAACGCTGCCGCGTCCAACGTTGAGATCAGTGTGCACCACGTCGTGACGTTGCAACGTTGCTCTACATCCAAGCCAGCGCCCACAAGGATAGCGTTGAGACGACTATGAACAACGTCTCAACGCCATCGACAGAACAACAAACTCTTTTGTTGTTCTTTGCGTTTTTCGTCTGTTTCTGCTCCGATTTCTTCACAACAACTCTTGCCACGAACAACTCAGACTTATAGACTCGATTTACAACAAAATGCCCAACAACAACGGGCCCTTACATTTATCTCATCAACATCATTTGTAAATCTAATCTATTGCCAAAAACCAAAAAATTCCATTGTGCAAACCAAACATTCATCTCATGAAATAAGGTTACTTACCCACCTATTTTAACAAAAATAAGTGCATAACAAAGAACCATCGACTTGGCCCTAATACCAATTGAAGGGAATGAAAATCCCCGCATAGTGGAAGACGATCAAATCGTCAAGGTATCGTTACGCTACTAGAATTTTTTTAAAACGACCTAACACTTAGATCTAAGTTAAACATACAAAAGAAGGAAGAAATTACATTGAGAATAACGTACTTACTTGTTGGAGACAGTTCTTCAAAGTTCCTTCCTTGATCACAAACACTTCGTGCTTCTCGATCTCAACGAACGCTTTTGTCGAACAAAAACTGAACACAACCAACGACCTTGTCAGTTGTCCTACCTTTGGAAGAAGGAATGTGGTGGGACTTTCTTTTTGTTTTGGAGAGGGAGGAGAATTGAGAGAATTTGAGACTCTTCTCTTTGGTGAAATCAAAAAAATGAGAGTGTGAGAGTATTTTCATTCTTGCAAGAAAGGATTGAATAGTGGAGTTAAGATCTCCACATTATCATCATTTTACCACAATCATAGGTTATGCAAATCATATTTGCATAACCATATAATATAAGATATCTCATATCTCATATTACAAATAACATTTGCAATAATTGTGGATTCATTAAATTGAATCACATGCAATATAATTTCTCCAATTAGTCGTAATTAAACAATTAGGCTAACCTATAGTTTATTATGAATCTCATTCACATTAAACCATATATTGTATCACTCATATCAAATATAAATGACATAAATGCCTCTAAGTGAAATTGAACACTTCAATTTCATACCAAAACTCTAATCTCTCTTTTAACCCATATGAAGCCAACCGAGGGACATAATGGTCCTATAGTGACGAGCTCAATGATCCGAGATTAACCTATCAAACTCTTTGACCCGGTTAATCAACATTCATTAGCTAAGGTAACACTCCACTATAGCCCGTAGCTGCTCCCGTCAGTGCAGAATATTACGTGTCCACTGATAAAACCAATACCCATGAGTCGACCCTTCACAGGTTGTTTGTAGGCTAGGTTGGGTCTAATTACCGTTTTTACCCCTGTGTCTACCTCTTGTTCCTTAAGTCATCACTGCTTCTCTAATGAACAACATATTGTGATGGTCAAACCATTCACAATACCATTCTCGGGCCAGTGAGAAGGTGGGCGCCTGTTGTCCAAGCCCTGGAGACAGCACTTAATGGAACATCCACCCTAGTTTCCCTACAGGCGGGAACGAGTGAATTTCATCTCGCGTAGTTAAGTTCCCAGCTCCATGGTTGGTCCTGCCCCTGAGAAGATAGGCATATTGGGTGAGTAACTATGACCACGCTCACCGGTACTAGTCAAAGGCCAGACCCCAGCAAACAAAAGTCCGTAACACGCTCAGGATTCAGGTCGAGTCACTAATTGTCATCTGCGAATTTATTAGTCCTTATTGTCAACGGTGTTACATCAGTAGGTCTAATAATTCACAGTCCGGTCTTGTACAATCTCATTGCACATGATGCCCTAACTCGCATGTCAACCACATGAACGAGTCAGATTACCTCGTTTGTATCTAATACAAAGCGGGCCGCATCCACATTGTATCAAGGAGTAGGTCTCCAACCATATCCATATACTGTACACTGTCCGGGTCATTAACTCGAACGTGATCCTCCCTTTGTGTCAACTACACACCGTTCATGTTCTAGTTCTCTCATAAATTTAATGACCCTGGAGCTTAGTTTATTGGAAAAGTTTGTAAATATTTCGAGACACAAGGTAATGAAATAAATAAGTTTTATTAATTTCAAAGAGTGAATTACAAACATGAGATTAGGACAAAAATCCCAGCAGTCCTCAGGTGAAGATCGTCAGATACTTGTTCCTTATTTGGTTCTCTAACTCCCAGGTTGACTCCTCTACTCGATTATGTCCCCAACGAACCTTCACGAGTGGGATCGTCTTGTTTCTTTAAACTTGTTCTTTCTTGTCGAGGATTTGAACTACATTCTCTATGTAACTCATGTCTACTTTCAACTCAACTAGTTGTGCTTGCAACACATGAGTCGGATATGGAATATACTTCCTCAACATGTACACATCAAAAACATCATGTACTCGACATAGTTCTGCTGGAAATTCCAGTCTATAGGCTGCTGGCCCCACTCATCCCGTTACTTGATAAGGACAAATAAATCTAAGACTTAGTTTATCTTTCTTATCGAAGCGAAGGACACCTCTCTACAGAGATAACTTGAAGAAAACTTGATCTACGACTTGGAGTTTTATGTTCTTCCGTCGCTTATCTGCAAAACTCTTCTGACGGTCTTGAGCTATCTTCAAATTCTCCCTGATTACCTCATTATTGTCTGTCGTAAGCTGCACCAACTCAGGACCGATAAGCTTTCGCTCTCCTACTTCAATTCAACATATGGGCGTTCTACATGGTCTTCCATACAGAGCCTCAAGTTGGGCCATGCCAATACTCGATTGATAACTGTTATTGTAAATGTGATTTACTTGTGGTAGAAACATGTTTAGTGGAGAGTAATGACTCTTCCGGAATATTAGATTCAGGCGCAACTAACCACGTATCTTCTTCTTTTCAGGGGATTGATTCCTAGCAGCCGCTGCGAGAGGGTGAGGTGACTCTACAGGTTTGATCCAGGGAGCTTGTCTCTGCTGCAGTAATCGGCACCGTGAAGCTGAATTTTGGCGGGAAGTACTTATTGTTAGACAATTTGTACATAGTTCAAGGGTTTACTAGAAACCTTGTTTCTATTTCATGCTTAATTGAATATTGTATTTCTATTTCTTTTGAATTAAATAAAGCGTTTATTTCTTTCCAAGGGAATGTTAGTTGTTCAACTTCACTTGAAAATAATCTGTATGTTTTAAAACACAATTCGGTTAAAAGTGTTTTAAATACTGAATTGTTTAAAACTTCGAAAACACGAACTAAGAAAACAAAAAATTCTCCAAAAGAAAATGCCCGTCTTTGGCATCTATGGTTAGGCCACATTAATCTCAATAGGATTGAGAAACTAGTGAAGAGTGGACTTCTAAACGAGTTGGAAGAAAACTCTTTACCAGTTTGTGAGTCATGCCTTGAAGGCAAAATGACCAAACGTCCTTTTAGTGGAAAAGGATATAGAGCCAAAGAGCCTCTTGAGTTAGTACATTCTGACCTTTGTGGTCCGATGAATTTTAAAGCTCGAGGCGGTTATGAGTACTTCATGACTTTCATAGACGATTACTCCAGATATGGGTATATTTACCTAATGCATAAGAACTCTGAAACTCTTGAAAAGTTCAAGGAGTATAAGACTTAGGTTGAGAACCACTCAGGTAAATCGCTTAAAACACTTCGATCGGATCGAGGTTGAGAGTACATGGACACTTAATTCCATAACTATATGATAGAACACGCAATTACGTCCCAACTCTCAGCACTAGGTATGCCACAGCAAAATGGTGTATCGGAGAGGAGTATGGTTCGGTCGATTATGAGCTATGCTCGTCTCCCTGATTTTTTCTGGCGGTACGCAGTAGAGACTGTGGTTTACATTTTGAACAATGTTTCGTCAAAGAGTGTTTGTGAAATACCCTTTGAGCTCTAGAGTGGACGTAAAGGCAGTTTACATCACATCAGAATTTGGGGATGCCCGACCCATGTGTTGGTGTCAAACCCGAAGAAGTTGGAACCCCATTCGAAATTGTGTCTATTCGTAGGTTACCCTAAAGAGTCTAGGGATGGTCTGTTTTACGATCCCAAGGAAAATAGGGTGGTTGTATCGACAAACGCCATTTTCTTAGAGGAAGACCACATCAGGGATAATTTACCAAGAAGTAAAATTGTATTGAATGAAATGGGAAGTACATCAGCAAAAGTTGCTGATGGGGCTAGTACGTCAGCATGCGTTGTTGACTCTAGCACGTCTAGTCAAATCCATTCCCAAGTGTTGGGAGTGGCTCGACGTAGGGGAGGACTGTGAGACAGCCCGATCGCTATATGGGTTTAGCTGAAACCTCAGTTGTCGCTCCTGACGATAACTGTGAGGATCCATTGACCTATGATCAGGCAATGGCTGATGTTGATAAAGACGAGTGGATTAAAGCTATGGACCAAGAAATGGAGTCTATATACTTCAATTCTGTCTGGGAGCTTGTTGATCATCCGGATAGGATAAGACCTATTGGTTGCAAATGGATATACAAGCGTAAATGTGGCGTAGATGGGAAGGTGCAAACCTTCAAAGCCCGACAAGTGGAAAAGGGTTTTACCTAGGTTTAAGGGGTTGACTATGAGGAGTCCTTTTCACCTGTTGCCATGGTAAAGTCAATCAGGATCCTTCTGGCCATCGTCGCGTATAATGACTACGAGGTATGGCAGTGTCAAGACAGCCCTTCTGAATGACAAACTTGATGAGACCATCTACATGGACCAGCCCAAAGGGTTCATTGCCCAAGGCCAAGAGCAAAAGGTTTGCCTGCTTCATAGGTCCATTTATGGACTGAAACAAACTTCGAGATCTTGGAATATATGGTTTGATGAGGCAATCAAATCTTATGGCTTTGATCAAAATGCCGACGAGCCTTGTGTCTACAAGAAAATCGTTGACAAAACTGTCGCATTTTTTGTGTTTTATGTGGATGATATTCTTCTCATTGGGAATGAGGTAGAATTTCTTACTGACGTTAATAAGTGGCTAGCTTCACAATTCCAAATGAAAGATTTGGGAGAAACTCAGTATGTTCTAGGTATCCAGATAGTCCGGAACCGGAAGAACAGAATGCTAGCTGTTGCTGTAAAATTTATAATATTGCAATACCGCAGTGCAGGGGTCAAGTTTTAGTATAGTGATTTATGAGTCCAAGAATCATCCTCGGGAATGGGTTTCTAGATTAATTAAGTACTAAGATACTAGTTCTCAAATTTAGCTAAAGCAACAAAACATGGATACGTGTTTGACGAATAAGACAACCAAACAAACAAACATGTGGAGACACGAACTGATAGAATTAAAGGAAGTGATTTTACAAGTGAATAACCTAACTACACATGCATTGACTTCATGAGATGAATTTATAAACAAGAAGTAAATTACTCAAGAAAATCTCTTGGTTCTTAGTGAGCCTCATACATGCAATAGAATTCATAGTCTCCATACGAACCTACAACATGCATGGCATTAAGCAACTTCTTTATATGTTTCCCTAAGATTTCTAGGTCACTCTCGTGCCAGACTTCTAAGTGGTTTGACAATTTTGCTCTAATTCAAGCTTTATGTAAACCGGAGATCTTTCTTTGGAACCTCCTTATTATCAAACAACAAAAAGAAAGAAGAAATGAATGTTTAAAACTTGGTTTTCCATGTTTTAAAAAGGAAAGAAATGAAGTGAAAGGCAAAAGGAAAACAAGGAAGGAAAGTTTAAACCATTTTGGTTTGGATTGCTTTAAAGACAAAAGAAGAAAAGGAAATGAAACAAATGTTTAATATACTAAGTTTGCTTTGTTTTGCAAAGAAAAGATAAGAAATGAAAAGATAAAGGAAGGAAAAAGAAAAGAAAAGAAAAGAAAGGAAAGGAAAGGTGGATGGTGGATGGTGGGACCCCACCTTGTTTCTTTCTTTTTAAAAAGGCTTTCCCCATCGATTTCTCCTCATTTTATGAAGTAAAGGCAAGGGTTTTCGTGGGAGAAGCTTAAAGGAAGAAGAAGAAGGTGGTTTTGGTGCTGGATTTGCAGAAGAGAGGGAGAGAACTCAAGCAATTGGTATAACAACAAGGTAATCAATCTGCCATGTTCTGCTATTTTGTTCATCTCGAGCTCCACAGAAAGAGGTAAGAGCTGAGATTTTGTTTCGTGCAAGTTAACTCATATTGGAACAAACTTCGTGAAGGATGCTCGAGCAAATTCGGATTTTAAGCCACTGATTTGTGAAGAGGAAGTCAGAACACAGAATTTACTGTCAAATCCGAGAAGTCTCTGATGTTTTGGTTGTACTGACCTGTAGAATTGGAATCAGAAGCTCTATTAGGTATGGTTGGAAATCTTATTGAATTTCCTACAACTTTCATGAAGGAATCGTTATTAGAAAATGATTATAAGATGTTGTAAATAGCAGGTCAAGTTTCGGGTTGCAGCAGAAATTCGAATCTGGAATAGCAGAAGTTGGTTCCGGGGAAAGAAGCTTTCGAGGTATTTCTGAAGCAATCTATTGGGAATTTCAATTTCATGTCTTCATATGAATTTTAGAGGATTCAAAAAGGAAGAGTTTGGTATAAATGTCACCCTCTTTGGCTAAGTAATGAAGAAGTTATGGCTGTCTGAATACAGGGCATAAAATCTGTTAAATGCTGGAATTGTTTTTGGAGTGTTTTCTTGTAGTTTTAAAGTAAAAACCATGAGCTCGAGGTTCTAAAACATAGTTTTGGTTTGTTTGACAGGCCAAGAACGAATAGGTCGAGAGTGTCGGGTCAAGACTCTAGTTCTAACACTGTGAGTGACAAAACGAACTTCGATAATGAGCTATATGCTTGAAAAATGCTTTAAGAAATGCAAGTTTTTTTGAATGAATTGTTTCAAAGCTTTGTGTTTTATTTTTGAACACATGTCTATGAGTATTCTTGTTTTCCTAGAAATGTTTCAAGTGTTCATTGTGACCCTAAAAGTCTTTATAAAGTTTATACATGAGCATATGTCCAATGGTTGCCAAAACTTATGAAAATGTGATGATTTCAAGCAAGCATGTACTAGCAAGTATGTTTTAAAGATTTCCAGTTTTATGAACAAGCTGAGTAAGCTTGAGTTTTATGAAAGAGAAGATAAGCAGGCATGTTCAATGTTTTCATGTGATTTTCTGAGATATTGAGCCCGAGGCTTTATGGTACCGTGTGCACACAGGTCTTATTCTGTTGTCGACGTTGAGTGTACTCCGTGACAACAGCGCTGTCGTGAGTGCTGGGCGGGCCCCACTACGACAAAGACGATGGGAGTGCTGGGCGGGCCCCACTACATCGTAGAATAAACGTTGGTGTACTGGGCGTGCCCTACACAACGTAGATTGTGACATGTTTTAAAAAGAGTTTATATCATTTACATGCCTTACGAGATTTTAACGGTGTCTTGCTTGTTTTCATGAAAAGCTATAATGATTACACGATTACTTTTAACGCTTGATTACAGATGCATATGCTCATAGATGGCCAGGTGATATGATTTACGAGTTAATAGCTTTCTTTTAAACTCAAGTCACTCACTGAGCTTCATAGCTCATTCTTCCGATATTTTTCCCACTTTTCGTGTAGAGATCGAGCTCGGTGCACGAGAACACGCCATAGTCTGCTGAAGCTTCACATGTTTGATATTTTGTATGCGTGGTGGTGGTGTGGTTTAGCAAGTCCATATGTCTGTAAATTATTTTAAGAGAACTATGTAGTTATAGTCGTATGTGCTTTAGAGGTTGTGGTTGCTTAATTAGTGGTTTGGACTGTTTGTGGTTCTGATGTTCTTGCTCATCTTAGTTTCCAAGAGAGACTTAAGAAGAGTTTCTCTCATCATACGTCTCTTACGGATGTCCAGTTTCACTGAGTTAAGTTTAAAGTGTTCCATATGCGAACATAGTTTGTTTTCGAGTAAAGTAGTGTGTGCAGGTATTGTTAAGAGGTAACAATGTCTGTTGGCTTCATGCCGTCTCCCGGGCTAAGTTAGCAAGTGGTTCGGGAGGGGGTGTGACACTTTATCTCTCGAGTCAACTTAAATAAACAAATTAAGAAGTCAAGAATAAATTGCCAAAAATAAAGACAAAACATGTTTCATTACATAGCAAGAAAGTCATAACAAGTAAATCAAATCATAACTACAATGTTTAGCTACTCTAAATAACATGAAAATCAAACTAAACAAGTAGAAAACGTCTTAGAACGCTATTACAAATTGAAAGAAAGAGAAATAAACTTAGGTGTCGATGCCGGTTCTTCGTCTCCGAGCTCCCGTCTTCGATCTCGATCTTTCACGAATGCTTTGGCTCCCAAAATCACTCTTTTCTCTCTTCTTACAAGATGTATTTCGAAATTAGGGCAAAACTCTACCAAATACGGCTCCCTTTTGCAAGAATCATAAGGTTATATTTATAGGCATCAATGGGGCAGCGTTGCAACGCTAGGGACAGTGTTGCAACGCTGTACACTAAACGTGTGGTAAATATGGAAACTATCGGCAGCGTTGCAATGCCAAGGACAACATTGCAACGCTGCTACCTTAACGCGTGTGCCCCTATCGATATGGCGTTGCAACGCTGCAAGGCAACATTGCAACGCCCATTGTGCGGCTTCTCAAGCGTGCGCCCTTATCGATATAGCGTTGCAACGCCCTAAGGTAGCGTTGCAACGCTATCGCCTGTAGTCTTCAATACAACTTCACAGCACGCTCGACGTTGCAACGCTATGGACAGTGTTGCAACGCCATCACTTCGGTCCATTAGCTTGGTTTGATCCTTTCTCTTCCAATGGATGTTATTTTTAGCTCCAAATAGCCTCGTTTTTATCCCGAGTGATCCAATTTGTCTCCAACAGTTTCGTTTAAGCTCTTAACCTGAAATTAAATGAATTAAACATGTAATAGCCCTGAAATTATCATAAAACTATCAATAATTAAGCCTCAAGATATCACATTTTGTGTGCTATCACTAGCCTTGTCTCAGGCGTCTTATATTGACAAGATATTTTCTAGATTTAAGATGCATAACTCGAAGAAGGGCTTGCTGCCTTTTAGGCATGGGGTTCACTTGTCTAAGGATCAATGTCCTAAGACTCCTCAAGATGTTGAGGATATGAGACGCATTCCATATGATTCAGCCATAGGGAGCCTGATGTATGCAATGCTGTGTACTAGGCCCGACAATTGTTATGCAGTAGGAATTGTCAGTAGATATCAGTCCAATCTAGGATTAGATCACTAGACAACCGTAAAGACAACCCTTAAATATCTTAGGAGAACGAGGATCTACAGCTTAGTGTATGGTCGTGGGGATTTGATCCTTAAAGGATACACGGATTCTGATTTTCAGACCGATAAGGAGTCTAGGAAATCCACTTCGAGGTCAGCCTTCGTCTTGAATGGAGGAGCTGTAGTATAGTGAAGCATCAAGAAGGGATGCATTGTTGATTCCACTATGGAAGCAGAGTATGTTGCGGCTTGTGATGCTGCAAAGGAAGCTTTTTGGCTAAGGAAGTTCATGACGGATTTGGAAGTTGTTCCAAATATGAACTTGCCAATCACGCTGTTCTGTGATAACAGTGGTGCAGTAGCCAACTCACGTGAGCTTCGAAGCCATAAAAGTGAAGTATCATCTGATATGGGAAATTGTGCACCGCGAAGACGTGACAGTCACGCAGATAGCATCAGAGCACAATGTAGCTGATCCATTTCAAAGCCCCTCACGGCTAAAGTGTTTGAGGGTCACCTAGAGAGTCTAGGTATTCGAGAGCTTCCTGACTAGGGCAAGTGGGAGATGTGTAAACGGGTATTCAATGCCCTAGTTTATTGTAATTTTATATTGTAACTCAAATACGTTTTGGAAATGTACCTTCTCCACTAGCTTAGTCGAAGTGGGAGTTTGTTGGGATTTCTGTCCTAATCTTGTGTTTGAAAAATATTGTTTTGAAATTAATAAGAGTTATTCTTTTCTTCACTTTGTGTCTCGCAAATATTTTAAACCCTTCCAATAAACTAAGCTCAACGGTCATTGAATATATGAGAGAACTAGAACTTGAACGGTGTGTAGTTCACACACAAGGAGGATCACGTTCGAGTTGATGACCCGAACGGTCTACAGTATAAGGATGGGGTTGGAGACCTAATCCTGGATACACGGTGGATGCGGCCCGCTTTGTATTAGATACAAACGAGGTGATCTTACTCTTTCATGTTGTTGACATGCGAGTGGGGGCAACCTGTACAATGAGATTGTACAAGACCGGACCCTGAATTATTAGACATACTGATATAACACCGTTGAAAGTAAAGACTAATAAATTCGTAGATGACCATTAGTTACTCGACCTAAATCCTGAGCGTATTACGGACTCCTGTCTGCGGGCGTCTGTCCTTTGACTAGTACGAGTGAGGGTGGTCTTGGTTACTTGCCCAATATGTCTATCTACTCAAGGACAGACCCAAGTAGAGAGCTGGGAACCTAATTAGGCGAGATGGAATTTACTCGTTCCCGCCTATAGGGAATCTAGAGGGGTTGTTCCCTTAAGTGTTGTCTTCAGGGCTTGGACAACGGGGGCCCACCTTCTCACTGGCCCGAGAAGGCTGTTGTGTATGGTTGGACCATCACAATATGTTGTTCATTAGAGGAGCAGTGGGAACTTAAGGAACAAGATGTAGACACAGGGGTAAAACTGTAATTTGACCCAGTCGTGTCTGCACTCCCGTCGGTAAAAGATATTATTTGTCCATGTGTATAAACAATGCCCATTAGTCGATCTACAGGTTGTTCGTAGACGTTGCTTGGTCAAATTACCATTTTACCCCTGTGTGTACTTCTTAATCCTTAAGTCCCCACTGCTCCTCTAGTTAACAACAACGTTATCATGGTCGAACCATACATAACAACCCTCTTGGCCCAGTGAGAGGGTGGGTGCCCGTTGTCCAAGCCCTGGAGACAACACTTGAGGCAACAACCCCGCTAGTTTGCTTAAAAGCGGGAACGAGTGAATTCCATCTCACGTAATTAAGTTCCCAACTCCCTACTTGGTCCTGTCCCTAAGAAGATAGGCATATTGGGCGAGTAAATCGTGACCACCCTCACCCGCACTAGTCAAAAGGCGGCACCATGCATGTAAGTCCGTAACACGCTTAGGATTCAGGTCGACTCACTAATGGTAATCTACGAAGTTATTAGTACTTACTGTCAAAGGTATTACATCTGTATGTCTAATAATTTACGGTCCGGTCTTTTTCAATCTCATTGTAAAAGATGCCCCCACTCGCATGTCAACCACATGAACGAGTCATATCACCTCGTTTGTATCTTAATACAAAGGGGGTCGCATCCATAGTTTATCCAAGATTAGGTCTCCAACCCCATCCATATACTGTAGACCGTTCGAGTCATTAACTCGAACGTGATCCTCCCCACGTGTCCACTACACACCGTTCAAGTTCTAGTTCTCTCTGTATTAAATGACCCTAGAGCTTAGTTTATTGGGCAATGTGTGTAATAAATGAGAGACACACAAGAAGAAATAAATAAATCTTTATTAGTTTCAAATAGTATATTTACAAACTAAACGAGATTGGCACAAACATCCCAACAAACATAATCCATAACAACGATGATCATTTGTTTCTGCACAGGATTTGATCCCATGAGGCTCATGGCCATTTGTTATATGGATGAACAGAACTTGTCCTATAATGAGGAGAGTGCCACTACGGGTTTATAGTAGAGTGACGTCGTAGTTAATGAATGTTGATTAACTAGATGAAAGAGTTTGATAAGT
This sequence comes from Trichosanthes cucumerina, assembly GCA_036507285.1. Lineage (NCBI taxonomy): Eukaryota > Viridiplantae > Streptophyta > Magnoliopsida > Cucurbitales > Cucurbitaceae > Trichosanthes > Trichosanthes cucumerina. The sequence continues at coordinate 10,189,180 of CM071837.1, read as the reverse complement.
TAATCTCTGATCACTGGACCTCGTGATATGTAGGTCCATTAGGCCCCTCAGTTGGCTTAATTATGGATTTAATGATGGTATAATGTTTGGAGTGAACTTTAAGAGTTCAAATTCACATAAAAGCGGTTTTATGTAATTTAAATAAGATATAATTGATGTAATATATAGTTTGATGGGAATAAGATTCATATTAAACTATATTATAACCTAATTATGTAATTAAGGTATTGTTGGAGAAATTAATTTGAGAGATGTGAAAAATTGAATTTGATTCAATTTAATCCCACATTATGCAAATATTATTTACCTAATAAGGTATATGATACCATATACTGTATGATTGTGCAAATATGATTTGCATATTATAAACCATGGGATTAATTAGGAAAATGGGTCTCTCCACCCCGTACTATTATACAGGGATGCTTGGAGAAGCATTCCATATCTTACTTTCCCATTTTTACCATTTCAACTCAAAAAAGCTCTGTCATTTTCTCTCTACTTTCTTCAAAACCAAAAACCAAAAGGTAACCAACATTCCTCCCACATCCAACTGAGAACAACCAAGTAGCCTCGTGGAGGTGTTCAATTCGTTGAGCGGTTCGATGTTTTGATTGACATTGTGGGATGGAGAGATCAGTGGCATCGTTCTGCATAAGGGAGAAGGAAAACGAGAAGAAAGGTTCTTCTAGAGTTTAGTTGTTGTCAATTTCCACTTCTCCCAATGCTTAATCTATAATACAAGAGTTACATTTTTAATTTTAAGTAGAATTTGAGTAAAAAAAATGGAGCATCACGGTTCACGTTGCTGTCGTTGTGGGAATCAATCCCATCAATTGGTATTAGTGTCAAATCTTTGCTTTCGTTGTGGTCTGTAATTTACTTAAATTTAAGTTTGTACCTTAGTGTTCATGTGATGAATGTTCGGTTTGCAAAATTTAATGTTTACATTTTTGGCACTTAGATTTGATTTACAATTTCGTTGGAACGTTCAATGTATTGCTCATTGTTTTGGTCAATTTTATTGTAAATCGAGACTTTATGGTCCACGTCGTTCGTGGCAAGCAGTGAAGAACTCAACAAAAAAAAAACAATCATAAAATAAAAGGTGTCCTGTTCTATATAGAGCACGACGTTGGTGTTGCAGTCGTTGGCTTGCTTCAGGTGCAATGTTGAGATGCTAGTCGCATCGTCTCAATGCTACATGCATCGCATCGCAAAGTGGCGTGTACTTGACACGCCTCACATTCTCTCACCGTCGTGTGTAGTGCGGTTGAAGATGCACGAGCTTTTGGCTAAAATGTGGGTTCTTGATCGTGGTTTCGTGTTTTAATTTTGAAAATGTAATTCATTTTTTATCTTAAATTAATTTTAAATTTTTTTTTAATATAATATGTTTATATTAAATATCATTAATTTAGTTAATGGTTTTATTGGTTCAAAAAATTGTTCAATTTTTCAATTTAATTATACAATTGTTGTATGATTATTGTATGATTATTATATGCATAGTGTATGTCATATAGATTGAAAATCCCATCTTATGTTAAGAATTTTAATATAATATTTGAAATTATAAGAGTTATAATATATATAGTTATGCACATTGAATTAATATAAGAGTTATATGACTTAGACTAAAGACATTGACATGCATTTGTTCATGTGATGAATATGTTATATAGTTTAGTATTCAAGTGATGAATGATAAAGCACAATAATAGTTAATTAATTAGATGGGGGTCAAAACACTGTCAATACCCGAAATGGATAGGGTTGCAATAGTTTATCGTTCAACTTAGTCCTCCCAAGACCGAATTTTGTTGGATAGGATCTAAAGATAGAGGGTTACACTCACGAGAATTATTAAGAGTTTATAAGTCCGAATACAAAAATAGTAACTACGTGGTTATATGAATAAGAGTTATTCTGGAATTATGGTGTCGTCGAGATAGTCTCGTCTTAAGTGAGGAGTAATTTTGTCCACCCTTTGGGGGTTGTCATTCTGAACCTTTTGGGTATCATTGAAATTTTAAATGACCTAAGGATTTGTTCGGATTTATGCCCTAAAACTTGTAGTTTGTAATTATGTTCTAATTAATGTAATAAAGTGTTATTGTTCGTTATCTACGAGTTTTCCTTCATTTAAACCCTAAATGTAATAAACTAAACATCCAAGGTTGTTCAATGAATCTTTAACTGAATGTAATGTACATAAAAAGAATCTCGGTTCGAGATACAACCTAAAGGGTCTATAGTTAGGGGATAAGGTTTGGGTACCTTACCTTGGTAAAACCATGGATGCAATGCTTATTCCTGCTCAAGACACACCTCAATCAGTTAAGGTTGCATTTCACCGCTGAAAAAGCCGAGGCATATATCCTGGTTGGGATATCTGATGTTTTAGCAAGGAGATTGCAGGGTATGGTCTCAACTCGTGAGATCATGGACTAACTGCAAAGTTTGTCATGACAACCATCTGAACAAATACGACACGAATCCAGCAAATACGTTTATAACGCGTGCATGAAGGAGGAAACATCAGTGAGAGAACATGTTCTCGTTCTTACAGTTAACTTCAACGTGGTCGAAATGAATGGAGCGGTCATAGATGAGCAAATTCAGGTATTTTTCATTATGGAATCGCTTCGAAGAGTTTCCTGCAATTCCGTAGAAATGCGGAGTTGAACAAAAAGGAGGATAACCTGACTTCCCTCCTAAATGAACTACAAACTTTCGAGTCTCTTATTAAGAATAAGGGACAGTCTGATGGAGAGGAAAATCCATTTGCCCATTCCAAAAGGTTCCAGAAGGGTTCATCCTCTTGGACTAAGCCCTGTCGTTCGACTCAGAAGAAGAGGAAAGGAGGAAAAGGGAATGCTTCTGCCACTGCATATATTGAGCTCAAAGAGAAGAAAGGTAAATTAGATTTACTTGTTCTTGAAACTTGTTTAGTGGAAAATGATGATTTTACCTGGATACTTGATTCAGGAGCAAATAATCATGTTTGCTCTTCATTTCAGGAAACTAGTTCCTTCAAGGAGCTCGAAGAGGGTGAGATGACGCTGAGGGTCGGAACGGGAGACGTCGTCTCAGCTCGTGCAGTGGGAGATGCCAAGTTATATTCTGAGATAGATTTCTTTCTTTAAAAAATATGTATATAGTTCATAAGCTTAAAAGGAACTTAATTTCTATCTCTTGTTTAATAGAACTTTGATATTGTATTCCTTTTTCAATTAATGAAGCGTTCATTTTGAAAGAAGGTGTCAATATTCGTTCTGCTAAATTGAAAAATTTCTTGTATGTACTGAAACCGAACAAAACGAAAGCAATTTTAAATTATGAGATGTTTAAAAATGTTAACACTCATAATAAAAGGCAAAGAATTTCTCCAAATAATAATACCTATGAATGGCATCTTAGGCTTGGTCATATCAATCTCAACCGGATTGAGAGACTCTCTAAGAATGGACTTCTAAACAAGTTAGAAGATGATTCTTTACCGCCTTGTGAATCCTTCTTGGAAGGTAAAATGACCAAGCGACATTTTACTGGAAAAGGTTACAGAGCCGTAGAGCCCCTAGAACTTGTGCATTCTTATCTTTGTGGTCTAGTGAATGTCAAAGCTCGGGGAGGGTACGAATATTCCATCTCATTCATAGATGATTATTCGAGGTATGGTTATCTATACTTAATGCCTCACAAGTCTAAAGCTCTTGAAAAGTTCAAAGAGTATAACACAGAAGTAGACAATGCATTAGGAAAAACCATTAAAACACTTTGATCCCATCGAGGTGGAGAGTATATGGATTTGAGATTTAAGGACTATATGATAGAACATGAAATCAAATCTCAACTCTCAGCACCAAATACACCACAACAAAATGGTGTGTCAGAAAGGAGAAATAGAACCTTGTTAGACATGGTTCGTTCTATGATGAGCTATGCTCAATTGCCTGCCTCGTTTTTGGGATACGCAGTAGACACTACAGTTCAAATCTTGAACAGTTTTCCATCAAAAAGTGTTTCAGAAACACCTTTTGAACTTTGAAAGGGGCGTAAACCTAGTTTACAAAACGTGCTCGTGACAAACCCAAAGAAACTGGAACCTCGTTCAAGATTGTGCCAATTTGTTGGCTATCCCAAAGAAAGGATAGGCGGTTTTTTCTATGACCCACAAGAAAACAAGGTGATTGTATCGACAAACGCCACATTCTTGGAGGAAGATCACATGAGGAACCACAAACCGCGTAGTAAATTAGTACTAAATGAAGCTACACATGAACCGACAAGAGTTGTTGATCATGTTGGACCTTCATCTAGAGTTTATGGAAGAGCCAACACCTCAAGTAAGTATCGTCCTTCTCAATCGTTGGTAATGCCTCGACGTAGTGGGAGGGTTGTTTCCCAACGTGAACCCTTCTTGGGTGTAGCAGAAACTCAGGTTGTCATACTTGGTGACGGCGTAGGAGATTCATTATTTTATAAACAGAAAATGAATGACGTAGACAAGGACCAGATGATCAAACCCATGGACCTTGAAATAGAGTCAATGGACTTCAATTCAGTATGGGAACTTGTAGACCAACATGAAGGGGTTAGACCCATAGGGTGTAAATGGATCTATAAGAGAAAGAGAGATGTCGCCGGAAAAGTATAGACCTTTAAGGCTAGACTTGTAGTAAAGGGTTTTACCCAAAGGGAAGGAGTTGAGTATGAAGAAACTTTTTCCTCGGTTGCTATGCTAAAATCTATAAGGATACTCTTGTCCATAGTCGCGTTTTATGATGATGAAATTTGACAAATGGACATCAAAACTGCCTTTTTGAATGGTAATCTTAACGAGACCATCTATATGTCTCAGCCCGAAGGGTTCATAGCCCAAGGTCTGGAGCAAAAAGTTTGCAAGCTTAATAGATCCATTTATGGATTGAAAGAAGCGTCAAGATATTGGAATATAAGATTTGATACTGGAATCAAGTCTTACGGCTTTGACCAAAACATTGATGAGTCTTGTGCTTACAAGAGGATCGTCAACGACAAAGTAGCTTTGTTAGTACTTTATGTGGATGATATCCTACTCATTGGGAAAGATATAGGATACCTAACTGACATAAAGAATTGGTTGGCGACCAGATTCCAAAATAAAGATTTGGGAGAGGTGGAGTATGTTCTTGGGATTCAGATATTTAGGAATCACAATAACAGAATGCTAGTACTGTGTCAAGCGTCTTATATCGATAAAATGTTTTCCAGATATTCGATGATGAATTCCAAGAGGGGCTTATTTCCCTTCTTGCACGGAATTCATCTGTCTAGGGAACAGTGTCCCAAGACACCTCAAGAAGTTGAGGATATGTGACATATTCCCTATGCCTCTGCAGTAGGTAGCTTAATGTATGATATGCTATGCACGAGGCCAGACATTTGTTATGCAGTGGGAATATTAAGTAGGTACGAGTCCAATCTAGGGTTAGACCACTGGACATCAGTTAAAAATATCCTCAAGTATCTAAGGAGAACGATGGATTATATGCTTGTGTATGGGTCTAAGAATCTGATCCTTACTGGATACACTGATTCTGATTTTTAGACCAATAAGGATTCTCAAAAATCCACATAGTATGACGAATCATCGGTCAAGGATGCTAAGCTGACTCCACAACGGAGGCAGAGTATATCGCTGCTTGTGAAGCAGCTAAGAAGGTTGTTTGGCTAAGGAAATTCCATATTGATTTCGAAGTTGTTCCAAATATGGAATCTCCCATCACCTTATTCCGTGACAACAGTGGTGCAGAAGATGGATTATATGCTTGTGTATCGGTCTAAGAATCTGATCCTTACTGGATACATTGATTATGATTTTTAGACCAATAAGGATTCTCGAAAATCCACATAGTATGACGAATCATCAAGCAAGGATGCATCGCTGACCCCACGATGGAGGCAGAGTATATGCTGCTTATGAAGCAACTAAGAAGGTTGTTTTGCTAAGGAAATTCCTTATTGATTTCGAAGTTGTTCCAAATATGGAATCTCCCATCGCCTTATTCTATGACGACAGTTGTGCAGAAGCCAATTCGAAGGAACTTCGCAGCCATAAGACAAAAGTGTTCGAGGGTCATCTGGAAAGTCTTGTTCTACGAGATATGTACATAAGCTAATCTAGGGCAAGTGGGAGATATATAATGGGGTATATGGATGCCCTAGTTTATTGTATTTCTTTCTCTTGTAACCAGTGTTTGTTAATGTAATTAATGTAATTGTGTTCTAATTAATGTAATAAAGTGTTATTGTTCGTTATCTACGAGTTTGCCGTCATTTAAACCCTAAATCCAATAAACTAAACATCCAAGGTTGTTAAATGAATATTTAACTGAATGTAATGTACATAAAAAGGATCTCAGTTCGAGATACAACCTAAAGGGTCTATAGTTAGGGGATAAGGTTTGGGTACCTTACCCTGGTAAAACCATGGATGTGGCCCACTTTGTTTTTGATACAAAAACTATGATCCTAACGTGTTCGTGTAGATGACATGTAAGTGGGGATATCCTATGTAATGAGATTACATAAGGCCAGACCACGAAAGAGTAACCTCTAGTTGTAACTCTGTTGTCTAGTTAGGTTTCTATTTCAATACGATGAACTATGCAATTTGATCTGAATCCTGAGCAGGTTATGAACTCCTTGTTCGCGAGGGATTGTCCTTTGACTTGTATGGGTGAGAGTGGTCAGATTCGCCGACTCAATATGCCTGCCTTCTTGGGTACAAGACCGAGTGAGCGGCTGGGAACTTAACTTAGCAAGATGGAATTTACTCCTTCCCGCCTACTAGGGTAAGTAGAGGATTGTTCCCTTAAGTGGTGTCTCCGGGACTTGAACAAAGGGTCCGACCATCTCATTGGCCCGAGAGGGACAAAGTTTGATGGTAGGACCACCAACAAATTGTTCATTAGAGGAGCACTAGTACTTAGGGCACCAGATGTGACCCAGGGGTAAAACGGTAATTTCACCCAACTGGTGTTACGAACATTCGTGAAGGATTAACTTTTTGTTATTGGTCAATATCCATGGACACAGAAATATATATGCAGTGAGAAGAGTGCAGCTGTTGGAGTTTAGTGGAGTGTTCCCGCGGTTAACGAATGTTTTTTAGGAGGTTAATGAGATTAACCGAGCAATCTTGTATCGTTGGAGCTTCTGATCTGTAGGTCCATTAGGTCCACCTTCTAGCTCATAAAGGGTTCTTAGATCATTTGCATTTGAAATGTTTAACTTCATTAGGGAATAAACTAAATGTGTATTGATACAATATAATATATAGTTTTGGAACTATATATTTTAAATTTAACGTGAATATGATTCATATTAATTTATATGAGATAATTGAATATTTGAAAGAGTTCAACTATTGTATTAAATGTGAATGTAATTCACATTTGCAAACTATAGGATAAAATTTAATGTGCAGTGGTTGTACATTAAAACTATAGGTTAAAGGGGTAATATGATAAAATGAGATTTAATCCAAATTAAATATATGATATTTAATTTGTATTATTTAAATATGATTTAAATAAATAATAAATTTTGATTTAATTATATTATTATTATTATTTTTATTATTATAATAATAAATGAGGGAACGTGTCATCCAGACACGTTCCCCACTACCCTTTCCCTTCTCCCTATCGACCGTTTAATAGGGAGAAGGGGGTTGCTCAATTGGATTGATCGATCAATCACATTGAACTTACAGAAGGAAAGATCTCTCTCTTTCTCTCTCAATCCCTATAATTCCCAACACTTTTTTTTCCTAGAGTTGGAATTCTTCCCACAAAAGATTAGGTCTAAGAATTCAGAGGATAGAGGGTTTACACTATTGGTGGTGTTCTGTAAAAACAGAGAAACTAAAGCTTCTTGTTTTGTTGTACTGATTGCAGAGTTGCTGAACACTGGAGCAAGGAGTTGCTGCTGAGGAAAACTACAAAGGTAATAATTCCTTCTCTTTTATTAGTTTAATCGTTAAACTTGTAGCATGTTTATATGCAAGTAATCCATGCCTAATATGATTAGCATTTCATGCTCGTTTTGTTCTTTTTGTCAATGTACTGGTTTTTGTTTTAAGCAAAGCAATCAAGTAATTAAGATCCAAAACTCGTTTCTGCTGCTCAAGGAGATCAGATCTCCATCAATTGGTATAAGAGTAATGCTCGATTTGTTTTGTTTTGAAACAAAATTGCATTGATTTGGTGGGAAATGCATTTGCTTTGTTGTAAAACTTGTTTATGAATGTTTTCGCCTTAGTTTACTTTGATTTTGATTAATTAGTATGTAAAGGCCCTTGTGTTTTTTGGCAAAAAGTGCGAAATTGAGTCTGTAATTGAGTCACGAGTCGTTCGGGACAAATTTCAAGCATTTCGGTTGAGAATCGAAGGAGAAATTGCAAGTTGAAGTTTCTGTGTTCATAGAAGATAGCTACTGCCGAAGCAGTGATGCAAAAATATCGAGTGCCCTAAACTAATAAAAATTAGAATAAAACTCCGACACTTTTACGACGTGAAAGTATACACGGTCAAGAGCAGGAAGTGATAAGTTAAAGTATCGATCCCACGAGGACTAGTTAGACCAAAATGGATGAGTGTCCTAACAAAACTTTCTTATTTTAATGCAATGTATGGGTGTGCAATTTACTGTAGTAGTGATAAGTAAGACAAGATAAGACTAGACTAAAAAAAAAATAACTAAATTTAAATGCGAGGAGAGGAGAATGCAAACAATAGGGCATATTGAAGAGATGAGATTTGTAATGAAAAATAGGCTCGAGTTAGGTTAGAGTTCTAATGTTCAATTCGAATAAATTTTGAGTGATGCCTCGAATTTACCTACCCATGTATTCAAATGATTCATTCTAAAATCACTAAATTTTAAAACCTACAGTTTTCCAATTGTGATCTAAATTATGCTCATGATTTTTGGTTCTAGGTGGATTAATTATCCCTAATCAACTCAATAATCCTATAATGAAATTTTAGTTTACTAATTCATTAGCTTCCCCAAGTTTATGAATTATAGAGAAGTTAAAAAGGCCAATTTTAATTATCATGCAACGTTAAATTTAATAAAATTTCATAAATTCAATCAATGACATCAACCATAAATTTAATCCAAAATTACATTAAAACAACCTAACTCTTGCCTAAGACAAATTAGTTCATGTAAATGAACTCACAAATCTCTAATTTATGCATGCTTGTGTTGTTTAATGAATTCAAATATGTGTTGTAACAGTATCACAAAACAACCCAAATTAATCACAAATTCAACCCAAAATCAGTCATGAATTTAGTCCAAAACAATGAGTAAAAAGAGCACAATAAATGCCAAAAATTGGAGTAACAACAAGCCAAAATAATTAGGGAATACGAGAAATTTACACGAGGCAATTGACATGTGTTTTGCTTCAGCAAAACGCCAAGATCTCACTGAACGCAGCATGCAAAAGCAGCAAGTTTCAAAGTTCTTTAGGTTATGTCCGATAGCAATATCTGATTAACATCAGATCTGAAAAATTATCCAACCGTTGAAAACTACACTCTATGACTCTTCACCTTGTTGACAAAATTTTAGAACAATCCAACGGTTCAAACTCAAACAAACGAAAACTTTGTGACTGTCGTCTGTGAAAAAACCGAACTGCAGTGGACGTTCAATGTGACAGCGATATCTAACACCAAAAAGCTCCAAACGACGATCAAACCATTGACAACAGAGCTCTTTGAGTCCTTCATAGGCGGACAAAATTGTAGCAAAATCCAACGGTTGGATAGCCGGTACTCGCAAACTTCGTGAACGATGTATGTGAAAACCGAACTGCACTAACTCTCAATTTTGCTTCTGCAAAGATGGGCAAATCACAGCAGGTGGACAAACCCCTATTCTCGGTTTTGCTTCAGCAAAGGTAGGTTGATTCCAGCAGATGGCCAACCCTCTACTCCACGATTTGCTTCAGCAATGCCTCCTTCTCGTGATTTCTTCTTCTCTCTCTCAATTGGTTTAGCAAACAGTAACCTACCGCCAAGCACAGCTACACTTTGCTTCAGCAAAAGAGCTTCTTCTTAGATGTATGCAGCAACATTTGCTTCAGCAAAGGGTTGTAGATTTTATCCTTCCAATGCAGGCCTTTTGCTTCAGAAGTCTCACGAGTTGTTTTTCTCCCTCTCGATCTCTTTCTCTTGTAACAACTCCATCTCCACATTCACTCTTGTAAACCTAGCCTCCTTATACAAGATGATGTTGCCCTAACTCCACAAATTACCAAAATATCCTTGAGAGTAAAAAGACCATATAACCCTTCGGGTAAAATGTCTAAAATGCCCTTAAGGACTCTTGTAACTTTTAAACATCTCCTGCACACAGAAAAATCCAAAATAAATTTATGAAGTCAATTATAAATCAAACTAAATACACGGGGTTTTTGTAGGTAAGAAAAATCTAAAATTTCGATTTTTAATTAATCGTTAACTTATTTTTCTAAATTTCTTGAATTAAAGCACAAAAACATCAAAATTAATTCTTTTTGCACCTAATGCTTAAATTCAAGATTTTAAAGCTAACACACATAATTTAGGGATAAAATAACACGATGATCACTAAAGTAAATGCGATTCAAGTGGATTAAATACTAAAATCTAGTAAAATAACTCACTTATGGTGAGTTATCAAGCAGCAGCTTTGCACCGCTAAAGAACAGCGTCGCAACGTCAGCATTCCCTATCGACGCGGGCGATCAAGGGGTCAGCAGCGTTGCAACCCTGCCCCTCAACGTTGCAATGCTACCCCGATACCAGGCGCTCAAGACGACGAAGCGGGCGTTGCAATGCTAGCCTCAGCGTTGCAACGTCGTGGGACATTCCAACAGCTGCAGATCGGTTCGGTCGGTTCAATTATTTTTGGTCCGGTTCGAGCGGTTCAAGGTCGGTTTAGGGTGTTTTGGGACCGGTTTTATGAAATAAACTACATTAATGTATTTTTTTTTCACTTTAGGGGCCAAATTATTTCGATTTTACATCTATTTATCTTTATTAATGTCATTTAGATTATTTCCACTTTAGGATAAGCATGTTCATGCATTTTATTTGTATAAATGTTATATGAATATGGTTGAATGCATGACTAATTTATTTTTTCATGTGTAATCAATTATATGTGTTATAATTAGATTATATGGAAAATAAATTGCATGGAGCATGAAATTACTTAGTTTAAAATAAAAGTTATTTTGTTTAAGTAATTTTATAATTCAATTAGGTGAATTCCTTTTATAATTCCAATTTGAATATTGATTGTTGGATTTACAATATAGTTTCCTTATCATAGGTTAATTATTAAAATTTGTAAAAGTTATAAATTAAAGGGGTTTTAGAAACCATAACCTATAATAAAGAAATGCATGCAAACATAGGAACTTGGGTTAAAATTTAATTAGTTTTAAATCGTTTAAAGTTAATTTAGACCTAAGTTACAATTTCTAATAGGATTAGAAATTAGTCTTACGTAGTATTTTAAATAGTTTAAAATATAGTAGGACTTTAAGACTTTGGTTATAAGTGAACTCTACCGGTGAAGTTCTGTCTAAGGTTGAGAGTACTTAAGCTGATGGTTAACGGAACACCTCCTACCTGGGAACTGATCCGGAACCTGAGTTGAATTAACCTTAGTTCTATCTTTATCTCTAGGTAATTAAAATGTTTTTTCACCTAGACATAAGGTTTTAAGACCTAGTTATTGTAAACCCGAGATCTTTCTCTAGAACTTCCTTTTTATCAAACAACAAAAAGAAAGAAGAAATGAATGTTTAAAACTTGGTTTCCCATGTTTTAAAAAGAAAAGAAATGAAGTGAAAGACAAAAGGAAAACAAGGAAGAAAAACTTTAAACCATGTTTGGTTCGGTTTGCTTTAAAAGATAAAAGAAGAAGAGAAAATGAAACAAATGTAAATCATGTTAAGTTTGTTTTGTAAAGAAAAGAAAAGAAGGAAGGAGATAAAGGAAAGGAAAGAAAAGGAAAAAAGGAATGAAAAAGGGAAAAGCAAAGTGGGTGGTAGACCCCACCATAGTTTTTTTTTTAAATAACCCTTTCCATCGATTTCTATCTCATTTTCAACAAGGAGCAGCAAGGGTTTCGTGGGAGAAGGTGAAAGGAAGAAGAAGAAAGGAGATCAACTCAGACAAGCTCTGATTTTCTGTTCATCTCGAGCTCCACAAGAAGAGGTAAGAGTTGAGCTTTTGTTTCATGAAAGTTAACTCATATTGGAACAAAAGTCGTGAAGGAAGCTCGAGCCAATTCTGATGTTAAGTTACTGTTTTGTGAAGAGGAAGACAGAAGACAGAATTTGCTGTCAAATCCGAGAGGTCTCTGATGTTTTGGTTGTTCTGATCTGTATACTTGGAGTTAGAAGCTCTATTAGGTGTGGTTGGAAGGCTTATTGAATTTCCTGCAACTTTTGTGAAGAAACCGTGAACATAAAATGATTGGAAGATGTTGTAAATAGCAGGTCAAGTTTCGGGTTGCAGCAGAAAATCGATTCTGGAATAGCAGCAGTTGTTTCCTGGGAAAGAAGACTTTGAGGTATTTCTGAACCAATCTATTGGGAATCTCATTTTCATGTCTTAATAAGATTTTAGAGGGTTCAAAAAGGAAGAGTTTGGTATAAAGTACATTCTTTTTGGATAAGTAATGAAGCGATTATGGTCATGCAATACAGGCGAGAAAATCTGAAAATCTTTGGAATTTTTGAAAGTGTGTTTTCTTGTAGTTTTAAGGTTAAAAACCATGAGCTCGAGGTTCTAATACATGAATTTGGTTTGTTTGACAGGCCAAGAGCAAATAGGTCGAGTGTACGGGCTAAGATTCTAGTTCAAAAACTGTGAGTGATAAAACGAACTTCAAAAGTGTATATATGCTTGAATTATGGTCAAGAAATGCAAGTTTTACTAGAATAAAAGTTTTCAATGCATTATGCTATCTTTGAATACATGTTTATGAGTATTCATGTTTTCCAAGAAATGTTTCAAGTGTTCATTGTGACCCTAAAAGTCTTTATAAAGTTTATACATGAGCACATGTCCAATGGTTGCAAAATTTATAGTAATGTTATGATTTCAAGCAAGCATGTACTAGCAAGTATGTTTTAAAGATTTCCAGTTTTATGAACAAGCTGAGTAACCTTGAGTTTTATGAAAGAAAACATAAGCAGGCATGTTCAAATGTTTTCATGTGATTTTCTGAGATATTGAGCCCGAGGCTTTATGGTACCGTATGCACACAGGTCTTATTCTCGTTGTCGACGTTGAGTGTACTCGTGACAATGGTACTTGTCGTGAGTCTTTGGCGGGCCCCACTACGACAAAGACGATGAGAGTGCTGGGCGGGCCCCATTACATCGTAGAGTAAACGTTGGTTGTACTGGGCGTGCCCTACACAACGTGGATTGTGAAATGTTTTTAAAAGAGTTTATCTCATTTACATGCCTTACGAGATTTTGATAATATACTTGTTGATTTTCTGAAAGTCTATTATGATTCTACGTTTACTTTCAATGCTTGAATACAAATGCATATGCTCATAGTTTTCAGGTCACATGTTTTACAAGTTACATATATTAAACGCAGTCACTCACTGAGCTTTATAGCTCATTCTTTCTATGTTTTCAAACTTTTGGTAGAGATCGAGCTCCACGGCACCGAGAGTTTCTTGCCATAGTCTGTTGAAGCTTCATAAGTTAAATACTTTGTACGTGGCTGGTTTTGTCTAGCAAGTCTCTATGTTTGTAAATTATTTTGAGAGGACTTTGGGGTTATAGTTGTTTGTACATTAGATGTTGTATAAACACTGGTTTGTCTTGTGTTGTTTCTGATGCACTAGACTTTTAGTTTCCAAGAGAGACTTGTGAATGGTTTCTCCTTGTATATGTTTAATAGTTGTCCAGTTTCCGCTATGTCATGTTTAAGTGTCTATTTTCGAACATAGTATGTTTATCAGGTGTAACAGGGTCAACAGGTATTGTTAAGAGATAAACAATGTCTGTTGGCTTCACGCCGCCTTTCGAGCTGAGTTAGCAGGTAGTTCGGAAGGGGGTGTGACAGTTATAATACTTATAATAGGCATAGACTTAGATAGATTCTTTTATCCAGAATCCGACTAAGTTAAAACTATACCCTAATCTTAGGAACTTCAGTGGGAGAAAACCAGATGTTCGCATCGAGTTCAGCCATAGCAGTCGACAATGTGGAACTACTGTTTGACAGGAAACGACTGTTATTTAATAACATGTGTATAGTTCAAAGGTTTAGTATAAACTTTGTTTCTATATCCTGTCATATCGAACAATGTATTTCAGTATCTTTTAAATTGAATAAAGCGTTTGCTCCAGTCAAAGGTGTTGATATCTGTTCATGTTCGCTTGAGAATAATTTCTATGTTTTAAGAACCAATTTGGTAAAAATTGTTTTGAATACTAAATTGTTTAAAAGACCAAAAACACAAACTAAAAGATTAAAGGTTTCTGTTGAAGAAAATGCTCATCATTGGCATCTAAGGTTATGTCGTTGGGATTTGTGCCCTAAACATATGTAATTTTGATCAAACAAATGAAGAGTTATTTATTTTGGTAAATGATATTTTTGGAATAAACTAAGCTCAAAGGTTATAATGTATCTTGAACATCAGTGTAGTAGACACTATTTGGATTGTGTTCAGAAGTATAACCTAAATGGTCTATCGTAAACGAATAAGGTTGGAAACCGTATTCTGGTAACACCATGGATGCGACCCATTTTGAAATTAGTACAAATGTGGCAATCCAACTCATTCATGTGGTTGACATGCGAGTGGGGGCATTTTGTATGAAGAGTTCATACAAGGCCAAACTTCAAATTATTAGTCTAACTTGTATAACGTCGTTAACAGGATAAGACTGATAATTTATAGATGTTCATTAATGACTCGACCTGAATCTTCACCAAGTTAAGAACTCCTACTTATAGGGGTTGGTCCTTACACTAATATGGGTGAGAGTGGCTTGTAGCCGACTCAATAAGCCTACCTGCTCAGAGACAGAACCTCGTAGGTACCTGGGAACTTAACTATGCAAGATGGAATTCACTCATTCCTACATTGAGGAATTAGATGGGTTGTTCCCTTTAGAACTGAGTCCAGGCCTTGAACAACGTGGCCCCACCCTCTAAAGTAGCTTAAGAAGGTAAGAGTTTATGGTAGAACCATAAACTTATTGTTCATTAGGGGATCAGTGGTTTTTAAGTAACAAAGAGGTAATCACTGGGGTAAAACGTAACCCACCTTCCTCCCTTACCTAGAGAACAACAGAGAAGATCTGGTGGTGGAACTTCACAAGGTTCGAGTTGTTGCTATGATCGTGATTGAAGGGAATGAAAATCCTTGGGCAGTGGAAGACGATTGAATCGTCATGGTATCATTTTGTAACTCAGTTTTGTTAAAATGATCTACTATAGATCTAGGCTAAACATGCTGGTAAAAGGAAGAAAAACAACAAGTTTAGAGATAGTTACTTGTTGAAGACTCTCTTCGAGGTTTCTTCCTTAGATCACGATCGCTTCGTGCTTCATAATCTCAACGAACTCTTCCCATGAACGGAACCTGAACACCACCACTTGGAGTCTCGGTTGTTCTCTTTCGGAGAAGGGAAGTTTGTGGGAACTATTTTTTGTTTCGGAGAGGGTGGAGAATTGAGAGAGAATAGAGTGATTTTTTTTTCTCTTCTTTGATGAAAATAAAAAAAAGAGGGAATGAGATGCGAATTCCTTCTTGCAAAGGGTTTAAATAGTGGAATTGATGGAGTTAAAATCTCAACATTATTACTACTTTACCACAACTATAGGTTATGCAAATCTCATTTGCATAACCACATAATATAAGAAATCTCATATCTCATATTGCAAATCTCATTTGCAATAATTGTGGATTAATTAAATTGAATCACATCCAATTTTATTTCTCTCAAGTAAATTCTCCAATTAACCCTAATTCAATAATTAGGCTAAGCTATAGTTTATTATGAATCTCATTCACATTCTAACTATATATTATATCATTCATGTCTCATATAAATGACATAAATGCCCTTAAAGTGAAATTGAACACTTCAATTTCATACCAAACACATTAACCCTTCTTTTAACCAAGATTGAGCAAACCGAGGGACCTAATGGACCTACAGTGACAAGCTCCAATGATCCGAGATTAACCTATCAAACTCTTTAACATGGTTAACAACCATTCATTAGCTACGGTAACACTCCACTATAGCCTGTAGTTGCACTCCCGTCAGTGTAGAATATTACGTGTCCCCTGATATAACCAATGCCCATGAGTCGACCCTTCACAGGTTGTTCGTAGACATGGCTGGGTCAAATTACCGTTTTACCCCTGTTTCTACCTCTTGCTCCTTAAGTCCCCACTTCTCCTCTAATGAACAACATATTGTGATGGTCCAACCATACACAATACCCTTTTCATGTCAGTGAGAAGGTGGGCGCCTGTTGTCCAAGCCCTGGAGACCGGACTTAAGGGTTCAACCCCTCTAGTTTCTCTAAAGGCGGGAACGAGTGAATTCCATCTCGCGTAGTTAAGTTCTCAACTCCCTACTTGGTCCTGTCTTTGAGAAGATAGGCATATTGAGCGAGTAACTTTTACCACCCTCACCCGTACTAGTCAAAGGATAGAGCCCCGTAGACAGGAGTCCGTAACACGCTCAGGATTCAAGTCGAGTCACTCACGGTCATCTACGAAATTATTAGTCCTTACCGTCAACGGTGTTACATCAGTAGGTATAATAATTTACGGTCCGCTCTTGTATAATCTCATTGCACAGGATGCCCCCACTCGCATGTCAACAACATGAACGAGTCAGATCACCTCGTTTAGATCTAATACAAAGCGGGTCGCATCCACAATGTATCCAGGATTAGGTCTTAAACACTATCCACATACTGTACACTTTTTGGGTCATTAACTCGGACATGATCCTCCCTGTATGTCCACTACACACCGTTCAAGTTCTAGTTCTCTAAAAAATTCAATGACCCTGGAGCTTAGTTTATTGAAAAAGTTTATAATTATTGTGAGACACAAAGTGATGAAATGAATAACTCTTATTAATTTGAAATAATATATTACAAACGCGAGATTTGGACAAAAATCCCAACAAACTCCCACTTCGACTAAGTTACTGGAGAAAATACATTTCTAAAATGTACATAAATAACAATGAAGTAATATAATAAACTAGGGCATTGAATACCCATTTACACATCTCCAACTTGCCCTAGTCAGGAAGCTCTCGAAGACCTAGACTCTCTAGGTTACCCTCAAACACCTTAGTCATGAGGGGCTTTGTAAATGGATCGGCTAGGTTGTGCTCTGACGCTAACTGCGTGACCGTCACGTCTCCGCGATGCACAATCTCCCGTATGAGATGATACTTGCGCTCAATGTGTTTTCCTATGTGTTTTCCTCTCTTATGGCTCCGAGGCTCACGTTAGTTGGCTACTGCACCACTGTTATCACAAAACAGTGTGATTGGCACGTTCATATTTGGAACAACTTCCAAATTCGTCATGAACTTCCTAAGCCAAACAACTTCCTTTGCAGCTTCACAAGCCGCAACATACTCCGCTTCCATAATGGAATCAGCGATGCATCCCTTCTTGATGCTTCACCATACTACATCTCCTCCAATCAAAATAAAGGTTGACCCCGAAGTGGATTTCCTTGAATCCTTATCGGTCTGAAAATCAGAAACCCTGCATCCCGTAGGGATCAAATCCCCACTACTATACACTACGTTGTAGTTCCTCGTTCTCCTAAGATACTTGAGGGTTGCCTTTATGGCTGTCCGGTGATCTTATCCTGGATTGGACTGATATCTACTGAAAATTCCTACTGCATAACTGATGTCGGGCCTAGTACACAGCATGACATACATCAAGCTCCCTACAGCTGAAGCATATGGAATCTGTCTCATATCCTCAACATCTTGAGGAGTCTTAGGACACTGATCCTTAGACAAGTGAACCCCATGTCTTATAGGTAGCAAGCCGTTCTTGGAGTTCCGCATCTTATATCTAGACAACATCTTGTCAACATAAGACGCCTGAGACAATGCTAGCGTTCTGTTCCGGTTCCGGACCATCTGGATACCTAGAATATACTGAGTTTCTCCCAAATCTATCATTTGGAATTGCGAAGCTAGCCAATTCGTAACGTTAGTAAGAATATCTACCTCATTCCCAATGAGAAGAATATCATCCACATACAACCCAAAAAATGCGACAGTTTTGTCAACGATTTTCTTGTAGACACAAGGCTCGTCGACATTTTAATCAAAACCATAAGATTTGACCGCCTCATCAAACCTTATATCCCAAGACCTCGAACCTTGTTGCAGCCCGTAAATTGCCCTATGAAGCCGACAAACCTTTTGCTCTTGGCCTTGGGCAATGAACCCTTTTGGTTGATCCATGTAGATGGTCTCATCAAGTTTTGCATTAAAAAACGTTGTCTTGACGTCCATCTGCCATACCTCGTAGTCATAATA
Organism: Trichosanthes cucumerina; assembly: GCA_036507285.1. Taxonomy (NCBI): domain Eukaryota; kingdom Viridiplantae; phylum Streptophyta; class Magnoliopsida; order Cucurbitales; family Cucurbitaceae; genus Trichosanthes; species Trichosanthes cucumerina. The sequence continues at coordinate 10,170,540 of CM071837.1, read as the reverse complement.
CGCGACAATTTCCATAAGGATCCTGATCGACTTTACCATGACAACAGGTGAAAATGTCTCCTCATAGTCAACCCCTTTAACCTGGGTAAAACACTTTGTCACTAGTCGGGCTTTGAAGGTCTGCACCTTCCCATCTACACGACGTTTACGCTTGTAGATCCATTTGTAACCTATTGAAGTGCATAGACTCCATTTCCTAGTCCATAGTTTTAATCCACTCGTCTTTGTCAACATCAACCATTGCCTGATCATAGGTCAATGGATCCTCATAGTCATCATCAGGAGCGACAACTGAGGTTTCAACTAAACCCATGTAGCGATCGGGTTGTCTCACAACCCTCCCACTACGTCGAGGCATTCGCAACTCTTGGGAGCAAATTTGACTAGACGTGCTAGGATCAACAGCACTTGGTGACGTACTAGCCCCATCAGCAACTCTTGCTGATGTACTGTCCATTTCATTGAACACAATTTTACTTCTTGGTAAATGATCCCTTACGTGGTCTTCCTCTAGGAAAGTGGCGTTTGTCAACACAAGCACCCTATTTTCCTTAGGATCGTAAAACAGACCACCCCTAGTCTCTTTAGGGTAACTTACGAATAGGCACAATTTCGAACGGGGTTCCAACTTTTTCGGGTTTGACACCAACACGTGGGTCGGGCATCCCCAAATCCTGAAGTGATGTAAACTACCTTTACGTCTACTCCAGAGCTCGAAAGATGTTTCACAAAAACTCTTCGAAGGAACATTGTTCAAAATATAAATCGCAGTCTCCATTGCATACCCCCAAAAAGAATCAGGGAGACGAGCATAGCTCATCATCGACCGAACCATGTCCAACAAGGTTTTGTTTCTCCTCTCCGATACACCATTTTGTTGTGGCATTCCAGGCGTTGAGAGTTGGGACGTAATTCCATGTTCTATCATATAGTCCTAGAATTCAGTGTCCATGTACTCTCATCGTCGATCCGATTGATGTGTTTTAAGCGATTTACCTAAGAGGCTCTCAACCTCAGTCTTGTACTCCTTGAACTTTTCAAGAGTTTCTGACTTCTTGTGCATTAGGTAAATATACCCATATCTGGAGTAATCGTCTATGAAAGACACGAAATACTCATAACCGCCCCGAGCTTTAACATTCATCGGACCATAGAGGTCAGAATGTACTAACTCAAGAGGCTCTTTGGCTCTATATACTTTTCCACTAAAAGGACGTTTGGGCATCTTTCCCCCAAGGCATGACTCACACCGGCAAAGAGTTTTCTTCCAACTCGTTTAGAAGTCCACTCTTCACTAGTTTCTCAATCCTATTGAGATTAATGTGGCCTACCCGCAGATGCCAAAGATGGGCATTTTCTTTTGGAGAAACTTTTGCTTTCTTAGTTTGTGTTTCTGCAGTTTTAAACAATTTAGTATTCAAAACACTTTTGACCGAATTAGGTTTCAAAACATACAGATTATGCTTGAGTGAGGTTGAACAAATAATATTCCCTTTAAAGAGATAAACGCTTTATTTAATTCAAAAGAAACAGATATACAATGTTCAATTAAGTAGGAAATGGAAACAAGGTTTCTAGTAAACCCTGGAACTATGTACAAATTGTCCATCAATAAGTACTTCCCGCGAAAGTGTAGCTTCACCGTGCCGATCGCAGCAACTAAGATAGGCTCCCCAGATCCAACCCGTAGAGTGACCTCACCCTCTCGCAGCGGCTGCCGGGAATCAATCCCCTGAAAATAAGAACAAACGTGGTTAGTGGCGCCCGAATCCAATATCATGGCAGAGTCACTACTCTCCACTAAAATTGTTTCTGTCACAAATAAATCACATTTACCTGGATTCTTCCTCTCGGCCAGGAATTTGGGACAGTACCTCTTTCAGTGTCCGCCCCCATTGTAGTGGAAAAACTTTCCTTTCTCTGTAACGTCCTTGACCTTCTTGCCCTTCGGGGCGGCAACTCAGTCAGTTTTACCCTTCTTCATCCTCTTCTTCCCTTTCGGGCGTGAAGGAGCAACACGTTTCGTCCCAGGGGTCGAACCCCTGTGATAAGACCTGTAGGCAACATTTGCCTCAGATTCCTTGACCATGTTCAAGGATTGGAAATTCTGTAGCTCGTTGAGGAGGGTAGTCTGAGTGTAGCTAATTTTGTTCACAACATCATTGCAATGAAACTGAAGGAAACCCTAACTCACATGTCAACCACATGAACGAGTTAGATCACCTCGTTTATATCTAATACAAAGTGGGTCACATCCACAGTGTATCAAGGATTAGGTCTCCAACCCTATCCATATACTGTAGCGTTGGGATTTCTATCCTATTCTCGTGTTTGTAAAATATTATTTTGAAATTAATAAGAGTTATTCATTTCTTCAATTTGTGTCTCGCAAATATTTTAAACCTTTCCAATAAACTAAGCTCCAGGTCATTGAATGTATGAGAGAACTAGAACTTGAACGGTGTGTAGTTGACACACAAGGAGGATCACGTTCGAGTTAATGACCCGAACGGTAGACAGTATAAGGATAGGGTTGGAGACTTAATCCTGGATACACTATGGATGCGACCCAATTTGTATTAGATACAAATGAGGTGATCTGACTCGTTCATGTGGTTGACATGCGAGTGGGGGTATCCTGTACAATGAGATTGTACAAGACCAAACTTTAAATTATTAGACTTATTGATATAACACCGTTGACTGTAAAGACTAATAAATTCATAGATGACCATTAGTGACTCGACCTAAATCCTGAGCGTATTACGGATTCCTGTCTGCGGGGGTCTGACCTTTGACAAGTACGGGTGAGGGTAGTCTTAGTTACTTGCCCAATATGTCTATCTTCTCAGGGACAGAAGCATGTAGAGAGCTGGGAACCTAACTACGCGAGATGGAATTCACTCGTTCCTGCCTATAGGGAATCTAGAGTGCTTGTTCCCTTGAGTGCTACCTCCAGAGCTTGGACAACGGGAACACACCTTATCACTGGCCCGAGAAGGGTATTGTGTATGGTAGGACCATCACAATATGTTGTTCATTAGAGGAGCAGTGGGGACTTAAGGAACAAAAAGTAGACACAGGGGTAAAACGGTAATTTGACCCATCCGTGTCTACGAACAACCAGTGAAGGGTCGACTCATAGGCATTGGTTATATCAGTGGACACGTAATATTCTACACTGATGGGAGTACAACTACAGGCTATAGAGGAGTGTTACTGTAGCAAATGAATATTGGTTGACGTGGTCAAAGAGTTTTACTGGTTAACCTCATATCATTGGAGCCCGTCAGTGTAGGTCCATTAGGTCCCTTGGTTGGCTCAATATGGGATAAAAGAAGGATTAATGTTTTGGTATGAAATTGAAGTGTTCAATTTCACTTTAAGAGTATTTATATCATTTATATGAGACATAGATGATATATATTTTAATATGAATGAGATTCATAATAAACTATATGTTAGCCTAATTGTTGAATTAAGAGCTAATTGGAGAAATTAATAAAGAGAAAATAAATTGGATGTGATTCAATTTAATGAATTGCAAATGAGATTTGCAACATGAGAAATGGGATATCTTATATTATATAATTATGTAAATGAGATTTACATAACCTATGGTAGTGGTAAATTAGTAATAATGTGAAGTTATGAACTTCATTATTCCACTATTTAAACCCTTTGTAAGAAGGGTTTGACATGCTACGTGGTCATTTTTGGATTTTGCCCTAAGAATCCAAAAGTGAAATTCTCTCTTCTCTCTCAATTCTCTTCACCAACCAAAACACAAAAGTTCCCACCAATTTCCCTTCTCCAAAAGAGAACAACCAAGAAGATCATTTGGTAATGTTTGGAATTTGATCGTGGGAAGAGTTCGTAGAGATCGAGAAGCACGAAGAGTTCGTGATAAACAAGGAAAGTTTGCTGAATTGTTCTACAACAAGTAAGTATGTTCTTCTTACTGTACAATTTAGCAAGTTTAGCCTAGATCTAATAGTTAGATCATTTTAATAAACACATGTTGTATGATGATACCAAGACGATTCGATCGTCTTCCGCTGCGCGGGAATTCTTATTCCCTTCAATTGGTATCAGAGCCATCTTGATGGTTCTTCATCTATGCACTGTTTTATTAAGATTTAGGTGGGTATTCTACCATGTTTTCAAGAGATGAATGATTGGTTTGCAAAATGGATGTTTTCGGTTTTTGGCACTAGATTAGATTTACAATTATGTTGATGAGATTAATGTAAGGGCCCGTTGTTTAGGGCAATTTTGTTGTAAATCAAGTCTGTAAGTCTGGGTCGTTCGTGGCAAGAGTTGCTGTGAAAAAATCAGAGCGGAAACAGGCGAAAAACCGAGGAAAAATAACAAGGTGCTTGTTGTTCTATCGATGGGGTTGAGACGCTACCCAACGACGTCTCAACGTCGTCCTTCCGGTCGAGGGGCATGCAGCACGATGGCGTTGCAACGCTGGCGTTAAGGACGCGTTGCAAAATTTAATGCGCGAGGACGTGGGTTCAAGAGACTTAACAACAGCGTTTTAATTCCGTTTTGTAATTCATTTTTCAGTTTTCTTTTACAAAAAAAAAATTTTTAATTTAATTATTTTATTATTTTATTAAATATTATTAATATAATTGTTATATTAATTTTATTTAATTAAATAATTGCCCCTAGGTGCCAAAAACCGGTCCAATTTTTCTATTTAATTATTTTATGCATGAGATGTATAATTTTAATTAATTTCTATGTGCATAATGTATGTCATATAGGTTTAAAATCCCACCTTAGGTTAAACATATTCATGCATCATGTATATTATAAGAGTTATAATATAGTTTGCATGATAGGTTATATTATAAGAGTTATAATGTAATTAAATGCATATTTAATTTAATTAATATAAGTGTTATATTTTTTAGATTAAAGTATGCTCATGCATTTATATTAATGTGATGTGTGATTATTATGTTATAGTATATAGTTATTCATTTGATGAATGATCAAGCATTATAACATAGAAATGCATTCAACCTAAGTGAATTATTAGTTTTAAAGTGTTTAGAACTTGAATTATTAGACTTAGGTTTTCTAATTTCGTAATAAGATTAGAATTTTAGGAAATCAAATATAATCTTTGAATCGTGACTGATTAGTAACTCTGTCTAAGGAAGGTTTTGTCTAATGCTGGGGTATTTAAGTTGACGCTTGCGGAACACCCCTACCTCGAAACCGACCTGGGAGTGAATTCGATTCGGAGATTCTTAGATTATACTGACGTGAGCGTCGTTAATTAAGTGTTAATTAATTTTCTCACACAGACCTAAGTTAATAATGTGATTATAGACTTCGGAAAAATACCATATAAGAGTTATATTGGTAGACTTAGGTAATTTTTAGCCGATTATCTAGGTCAATCCTTATTAAAATTAAAGTACTGAGTGGGAGAAAATATAGTGTATGAGATACATTTAAATTTCCAACCACAAATCTCTTTCAAGTCCGCACCGTGAGATCTATACTCGGCCTCGTGGCGGAAATGGGAGCGTCCCCTTTCGGGTGGCATTTGTATAGGTCAATATCATCATGGATGGGGAGAATACTTATAGTGAGTGGGAGCGGGACTTGTGAAAACGAGACCCATGGTCTCTTCTTTCGATTGACACCGTGAGACACCTTTGATCTGCCTGCTAGTTTGGCCTGGACCAGACAATCCCTTCGGAGGGTTTGATCATGGGAGTCGGAACACACTGAATTCCCAAAAGGGATACAGTTTCCTTGTTGGTTTTCCTTCTTAGTTCACCCTTCGGTGGCTAGTGTTAGGACGAATACTTGGAAACTTAAAGATTGAGGGTGACACTTACAGAATTCGTTAAGTGTTAATGAATTCGACCGAACAATGGTAATTGGATGCCTAATGGAATAAGAGTTATTCTGGGATTAGGGTCTTATCAAAAAAGTCTCGTCCTAGAGGAGGAGTATTTTGTTCACCCTTCGGTGGCAGTCATTCTAAACCTTTAGGGTATCATTGCAAAAATTTCAATGACCTAGGGATCATGAAACATTTTTGTTAAAACTATATTGGTTTTTCAAAAGGTTTTTGCGAGACTAATACAAAGTTTTTCTTAAATTATCAGCTAAAAATGTATAGTGCTATTATAGCTTTACTTGCTTCCGATAAGTTATGGGAGATAATTACCAGAGCTAGAAAAATAACATCAATACAATTTTTGTGACTAACGACATAATGTTCGTGTTGTCTGAGGAGTGGCCTCAGATGCAAGGCTCGAGTGCATCACGAGTCGTTCGCGATACGTACGATCGATGGATCAGGGCCAATGAAAAGGCCAAGGTGAATATAATTTCCAGCATGTCTGATGTTTTGGCAAAGAAGCATGAGCTGATTGTTTCCGCTTAGGAAATCATGGAGTCCTTGCAGGAAATGTTTGGACAACAGTCGTTTCAGGTCCGACATGACTCTCTCAAATACATTTTCAACGCTCGGATGAAAAGGGGGTCGTATGTCCGTGAACATGTTCTAGACATGATGACCCGCTTTAATCTGGCCGAGATGAATGAGGCTTCGATCGACGAGTGGAGCCAGGTCAGTTTTATCATGAAGACACTTGCGAAGAGTTTCTTTAAGTTTCGTAGCAATGTTGTTATGAACAGAATTAGCTACAATCTGACTACCCTCCTCAATGAGCTACAAAACTTCCAGTCCCTAAACAGGGTCAAGGAATCTGAGGCAAATGTTGCCCTCTGTGTCTTATCACGGGGTTCGACCTGCAGGACAAAACCTGTTGCTCCTTTAGGCCCGAAAGGAAGAAGAGGATGAAGAGGTAAAAGCGACCGAGCCGCGCCTGGAAGGGCAAGAAGGTCAAGGAGGTTGCAGAGAAAGGAAAGTGTTTTCACTCCAATGGAAGCGGACACCGGAAGAGAAACTGTCTCAAATTCCTGGCCGAGAGGAAGAACGAAGGTAAATGTGATTTACTTGTGGTAGAAACATTTTTAGTGGAGAGTAATGACTCTTCCTGGATATTAGATTCAGGCGCCACTAACCACGTTTGTTCCTCTTTTTAGGGGATTGATTCCTGGCAGCTGCTGCGAGAGGGTGAGGTGACTCTACGGGTTGGATCCGGGGAGCTTGTCTCTGCTGCAGCAATCGGCTCGGTGAAGCTGCATTTTGGCAGGAAGTACTTATTGTTAGACAATCTGTACATAGTTACAGGGTTTACAAGAAACCTTGTTTCTGTTCCCTGCTTAATTGAACACTGTATTTCAGTTTCTTTTGAATTAAGCGTTTATTTCTTTCAAAGGCAATGTTATTTGTTCGACATCACTTGAAAATAATATGTATGTTTTAAAACTCAGTTCGGTTAAAAGTGTTTTGAACACTGAATTGTTTAAAACTACGGAAACACTAACTAAGAAAGCAAAGTCTCCAAAAGAAAATGCCCATCTTTGGCATCTACGATTAGGCCACATTAATCTCAATAGGATTGAGAAACTAGTGAAGAGTGGACTTCTAAACGAGTTGGAAGAAAACACTTTGCCAGTATGTGAGTCATGCCTTGAAGGCAAAATGACCAAACAACCTTTTAGTGGAAAAGGATATAGAGCCAAAGAGCCTCATGAGTTAGTACATTATGACCTCTGTGGTCCGATGAATGTTAAAGCTCGGGGCGGTTATGAGTACTTCGTGTCTTTCATAGACGATTACTCAAGATATGGGTATATTTACCTAATGCATAAGAAGTCTGAAACTCTTGAAAAGTTCAAGGAGTATAAGACTGAGGTTTATAACCTTTTAGGTAAATCTCTTAAAACACTTCGATCAGATCGAGGTGGAGAGTACATGGACACTGAATTCCAGGACTATATGATAGAACACGAAATTACGTCCCAACTCTCAGCACCTGGTATGCCACTGCAGAATGGTGTATCGGAGAGGAGAAAGAGAACCTTGTTGGACATGGTTCGGTCGATGATGAGCTATGCTCGTCTCCCTGATTCTTTCTGGGGGTACGCAGTAGAGACTGTGGTTTACCTTTTAACAATGTTCCATCAAAGAGTATTTGTGAAACACCCTTTGAGCTCTAGAGAGGATGTAAAGGCAGTTTACATCACTTCGGAATTTGGGGATGTCCGACCCATGTATTGGTGGCAAACCCGAAAAACTTGGAACCCTGTTCGAAATTGTGCCTATTCGTAGGTTACCCTAAAGAGACTAGGAGTGGTCTATTTTACGATCCCAAGGAAAATAGGGGGCTTGTGTCGACAAACGCTATTTTCTTAGAGGAAGGCCACATCAGGGATCATTTACCAAAAATTAAAATTGTATTTAATGAAATGGACAGTACATCAGCAAGAGTTGCTGAATGGGCTAGTACGTCAGCAAGCGTTGTTGACCCTAGCTCGTTTAGTCAAATCTCTTCCCAAGAGTAGGGAATGCCTCGACGTAGTGGGAGGACTGTAAGACAACCCAATCGCTACATGGGTTTGGCTGAAACCTCAGTTGTCGCTCCTGACGATGACTGTGAGGATCCATTAACCTATGATCAGGCAATGGCTGATGTTGATAAAGACGAGTGGATTAAAGCTATGCACCAAGAAATGGAGTCTATGTACTTCAATTCTGTCTGGGAGCTTATGGATCATTCGGATGGGGTAAAACCTATTGGTTATAAATGGATCTACAAGCGTAAACGTGGCGTAGATGGGAAAGTGCAAACTTTCGAAGCCCGACTAGTGGCAAAGGGTTTTACCCAGGTTGAGGGGGTTGACTATGAGGAGACCTTTTCACCTGTTGCCATGGTAAAGTCAATCAGGATCCTTCTTACCACTGCCGCGTATTATGACTACGAGGTATGGCAGATGGATGTCAAGACAGCCTTTCTGAATGGCAAACTTTATGAGACCATCTACATGGACCAGCCCAAAGGGTTCATTGCCAAAGGCCAAGAGCAAAAGGTTTGCCAGCTTCATAGGTCCATTTATGGACTAGCTTCGTGATCTTGGAATATAAGGTTTGATGAAGCAATCAAATCTTATGGCTTTGATCAAAATGTCGACGAGCCTTGTGTCTACAAGAAAGTCGTTGACAAAATTGTCGCATTTTTGGTGTTGTATGTGTACGATAATCTTCTAATTGAGAATGAGGTAGAATTTCTTACTGACGTTAAGAAATGACTAGCTTCAAAATTCCAAATGAAAGATTTGACAGAAGCTCAGTATGTTCTAGGGATCAAGATAGTCTGAAACCGGAAGAACATAATGCTAGCCTTGTCTCAGGCGGCTTATATTGACAAGATGTTGTCTAGATATAAGATGCAGAACTCCAAGAAGGGTTTGCTGCCTTTTATGCATGGGGTTCACTTGTTTAAGGATCAGTGCCCTAAGACTCCTCAAGATGTTGAGGATATGAGAGGTATTCCATATGCTTCAGTTGTGGGGAGCGTGATGTATGCAATGTTGTGTACTAGGCCCGACATCTGTTATACAGTAGGAATTGTCAGTAGATATCAGTCCAATCCAGGATTAGATCACTTGACATCCGTAAAGACAGTCCTCAAGTATATTAGGGGAACGAGGAACTACAACTTAGTGTATGGCCGTGGGGATTTGATCCTTACAGGATACATAGATTATGATTTTCAGACCGATAAGGATTCTAGGAAATCCACTTCGGGGACGACCTTCATTTTGAATGGAGGAGTCGTAGTATGGCGAAGCATCAAGCAGGGATGCATTGCTGATTCCACTATGGAAGCAGAGTATGTTGCGGCTTGTGAAGCTGCAAAGGAAGCTGTTTGGCTAAGGAAGTTCATGACGGATTTGGAAGTTGTTTCAAATATCAACATGCCAAGCACGCTGTTCTGTGATAACAGTGGTGCAGTAGCCAACTCACGCGAGCCTCGAAGCCATAAAGAGGTAAACACATTAAGCGCAAGTATCATCTGATACGGGAAATTGTGCACCATGAGACGTGGCGATCACGCAGAGATAGCATCAGAGCACAATGTAGCTGATCCATTTACAAAGCCCCTCATGGCTAAAGTGTTTGAGGGTCACCTAAAGAGTCTAGGTATTCGAGAGCTTTCTGACTAGAGCAAGTGGGAGATGTGTAAACGGGTATTCAATGCCCTAGTTTATTGTAATTTTGATTCTCCACTAACTTAGTCAAAGTGAGAGTTTGTTGGGATTTATGTCCTAATCTCGTGTTTGTAAAATATTGTTTTGAAATTAATAAGAGTTATTCATTTCTTCACTTTGTGTCTCGCAAATATTTTAAACCTTTCCAATAAACTAAGCTCCAAGGTCATTGAATGTATGAGAGAACTAGAACTTAAACGGTGTGTAGTTGACACACAAGGAAGATCACGTTCGAGTTAATGACCCGAACGGTCTAAGTATAAGGATAGGGTTGGAGACCTAATCCTGGATACACTTTGGATGCGGCTCGCTTTGTATTAGATAGAAACGAGATGATCTGACTCGTTCATGTGGTTGACATGCGAGTGGGGGCATCCTGTGCAATGAGATTTGTACAACACAGGACCTTGAATTATTAGACCTCACGATGTAACACCGTTGTGACAAGAAGGGACTAATAACTTCGTAATGACCATTGGTGACTCGACCGAAATCACGAGCGTGTTACGAACTCCCCTGTCGAGGGGTGTTCTTTGACTAATGCGGGTGAGGGTGGTCACGATTACTCGCCCAATATGCCTATCTTCTCGGGACGGTACCAAGTAGGGAGCTGGGAACTTAACTATGCGAGATGGAATTCACTCGTTCCCCCCTTTAGGGAAATTAGAGGGGTTGTTCCCTTAAGTGTTGTCTCCAGGGATTGGACAACGAGCGCCCACCTTCTCACTTGCCCGAGAAGGGTGTTGTGTATGGTTGGACCATAATAATATGTTGTTCATTAGAGGGGCAGTGGGGACTTAAGGAACAAGAGGTAGACACAGGGGTAAAACGACAATTTGACCCAGCCGTGTCTAGAACAACCTGTGAAGGGTCGACTCATGGGTATTGGTTATATCAGTGGACACGTAATATTCTGCACTGACGGGAGTGCAGCTACGGGGTATTGTGGAGTGTTACCGTAGCTAATGAATGTTGGTTAACCGGGTCAAAGAGTTTGGCAGGTTAATCTCGGATCATTGGAGCCCGTCACTGTAGGTCCATTGTGTCCCTCGGTTGGCTCCATCTGGGTTATAAGAAGGGTTAATGTTTTGGTATGAAATTGAAGTGTTCAATTTCACATTAAGGGAATTTATGTCATTTATATGAGATATGAATGATATGATATATAGTTTAATGTGAATGAGATTCATAATAAACTATAGGTTAGCCTAATTGTTGAATTTGGGCTAATTGGAGAAATTGATTGAGAAAAATTAAATTGGATGTGATTCAATTTAATTAATCCACGATTATTGCAAATGAGATTTGCAATATGAGATATGAGATATCTCATATTATGTGGTTATGCAAATGAGATTTGCATAACATATAGTTGTGGTAAAATGGTAATTATGTGGAGATTTTAACTCCATCAATTCCACTATATAAACCCTTCTTGCAAGAAGGATTAAAACACAATCTCTCATTTTTTTATTTTTCATCAAAGAAGAAAAGAGGAATTTTCTCAATTCTCTCTCAATTCTCCTCCATCTCCAAAACTCTTACAAAATCCCACCATCTTCCCTTCCCCAAAAGAGAACAACCGAGAAGGCCATTTGGTTGTGTTCGGATTCCTTTAGTTGGAGGTGTCCGTTGAGTTCGAGGAGCACGAAGAGTTCGTGATTTGAAGAAGAAATTTTAAAGAAAGTTTTCAACAAGTAAGTAAACTCTATTTGCTGTAATTTTCTTCTTCTTTTAAGCATGTTTAGCCTAGATCTAGTATTAGATCAATTTTAACAAAACTATGTTGCAGATTGATACCTCGACAATTCCATCGTCTTCCGCTGCACGAGATTATCATTCCCTTCATGTACAAGACCGGACAATGAATTATTAGACTTATTGATATAACACCGTTAACTGTAAAGACTAATAAATTCATAGATAACCATTAGTGGCTCGACCTGAATCCTGAGAATATTACGGACTCTTGTCTGCGGGGTTCTGTCCTTTGACTAGTACAGGCGAGGGTAGTCTTAGTTACTTGCCCAATATGCCTATCTTCTTAGGGACAGAAGAAAGTAGAGAGCTGGGAACCTAACTACGCGAGATGGAATTCAATCGTTCCCGCCTATAGGGAATCTAGAGGGGTTGTTCCCTTAAGTGCTCACTCCAGGGCTTGAACAACGGGCGCCCACCTTCTCTCTGGCCCAAAAAGGGTATTGTGTATGGTAGGACCATCAGAATATGTTGTTCATTAGAGGAGCAGTGGGAACTTAAGGAACAAGAAGTAGACACTGGGGGTAAAGCGGTAATTTGACCAGTAGTGTCTCACTGAACAACCGGTGAAGGGTCGACTCATAGGCATTGGTTATATCAGTGGACACGTAATAGTCTACACTGATGGGAGTACAGCTACAGGATATAGTCGAGTGTTACTGTAGCTAATGAATATTGGTTGAATGGGTCAAAGAGTTTGACTGGTTAACCTCATATCATTGGTGCCCATCACTGTAGGTCCATTAGGTCCCTTGGTTGGCTCAATATGGAATAAAAGAAGGATTAATGTTTTGGTATGAAATTGAAGTGTTCAATTTCACTTTAAGAGTATTTATATCATTTATATGAGATATAGATGATATAATATATAGTTTAATATGAATGAGATTCATAATAAACTATATGTTAGCCTAACTGTGGAATTAAGAGCTAATTGGAGAAATTAATAGAGAGAAAATAAATTGGATGTGATTCAATTTAATGAATTGCAAGTGAGATTTGCAACATGAGATATGAGATATGTTATATTATATAATTATGTAAATGAGATTTACATAACTTATGGTAGTGGTAAAGTAGTAATAATGTGAAGTTATGAACTTCATTATTCCACTATTTAAACCCTTTGTAAGAAGGGTTTGACATGCTAAGTTGTTATTTTTTTATTTTGCCCTAAGAATCCAAAAGTGAAATTCTCTCTTCTCTCTCAATTCTCTTCAACAACCAAAACACAAAAGTTCCCACCAACTTCCCTTCTCCAAAAGAGTACAACCAAGAAGATCATTTGGTAGTGCTTGGGATCTGATCGTGGGAAGAGTTCGTAGAGATCGAGAAGCACAAAGAGTTTGTGATCAACAAGGAGAGTTTGTTGAATTTGTCTACAACAAGTAAGTATGTTCTCCTTGCTATACAATTTAGCATGTTTAGCCTAGATCTAATAGTTAGATAATTTTAATAAACACATGTTGTATGATGATACCACGACGATTCGATCATCTTCCGCTGCGCGAGGATTCTTATTCCCTTCATGTAGACCGTTCGAGTCATTAACTCGAACGTGATTCTCGCTGTGTGTCCACTACACGCCGTTTAAGTTCTAGTTCTGTCATAAATTCAATGACCCTGGAGCTTAGTCTATTGGAAAGGTTTATAAATATTGCGAGACACAAAGTGATGAAATGAATAACTCTTATTAATTTCATACAAAATATTACAAACACGAGATTAGGACAAAAATCCCCAAAGTTATCTATTAAGGAGTGATTAGTGAAGAAAGTAATCTTCAAAGGTAACATCTTCTTGTCCTACTTTGTATTACATGCTTAATCTTATACATATTGTTCTTCAATGACATTTATGCAACAAAATAAAGAACACGCGATTCATAATCGCTTCCGCTTTGGGATTCGATCCCTTCAATTGGTATCAGATCCCAATGGTGTTCTTCATTTTTTTCTTGATTTATCATGTACAAAGGTGGGATTTATTGCTTTCATGTGATGAATGAACAGTTTACAAATTAGATGTTTTCATTTTTTGGCACCATAGATTTACAATATTATTTAATTGAATCGTTCAATATAAGAGTCTGGTATTTTGTTCAATTTTAATTGTAAATCGAGTCTGTAAGTCCAGGTCGATCGAGGAAAAGTAGTTGTTGAGATGAACGGAGCAAAAACGAGAAAAAACAGTTGAGACTGATTAATGTTCTGTGTACAACGTTGCATCGCCGTTCATCAGCGTGGCAATGTCGTTGAGGAGGTCTTCAAGCTGTTGGAGGTGTAGCGTTGCAGCGCTCAACTTAGCGTCGCAACGCCATGACGAGGATACGATAGTGTTGCAACGCCATCACCGGCGTCAGAACGTTGAAGCTGCTGAGGCGCGCGACATGAAGAAGTCAGTGTTGCAACGCGATCCTCCGCGTTGCAACGCTGTTGGAGTAACACTTCAACGGACAAGAACATACAAAGTGCAGCGTTGCAACGCCTAAGGCGTTTCAGGAGTTTCACAACGAGCGAACAACATTTTATTTAGATATATAATAAATATAAAAATGTTTTATATTTAATTATATTATTTTAATTTATTTTAATTAATATAATTAGTTTATATTAATTAAAATTAATTTTAGGGTGCCAAAAAATGGTCTAACATTGCTAGATTTAAATTATGCAATTGTTGTATAATTATTATCATGCATAATGTATGATTTTATTCTAGATATCCCACCTTAGGTTAAGCATTTCCATGCATCATTTATAATATAAAGTGTTATATTGTATAGTTTGCATGTATAATTAATATAAGGTGTTATATTAATTTATGGATAGCATTGACATGCATTATAATTCATGAGATGAATATGCTATGTATGTTTCTTATTCATGTGATGGATGATCAAGAAAATATACATAGTATGTATGTCAGCTAAGGTTGATTATTAGTTTTAAAATATATGGAATAAATAGACTTTTGGTTATCTAGTTCAATTTCATATATAAGGTGTTAAATAAATTATATGTGATATAATTGATAAAATATATGGTTTCAATGTTAATTAGATTCAAATATTAACTGTATACTAACGAGAGAATGAAAGAGGGATAAGATGGTAATTTCAATCCTATTTCCCTATAAATAGTGGCATGTGATGCAATTTTTGGTTAAGGCTTTTTGACAAAAACCTTAGAATTCTCTCAAATTGTGTTCGAAAGAGTTCCAAACAAAATTCCATAAGATCACCCGACCTCATCCTAAAGGAACCCACCTTGCTCCCTCACCTAGAGAACAACGGAGAAGATCTAGTGCTTGAACATTAAAGGGTTCGAGTTGTTACTGAGATCGTGATCTATTGAGGAGGGATTCCTTAAGAAAGTAAACTTCAAAGGTAACATCTTGTTGTCCTACCTTGTATTGCATGGTTAATCTTATAAAATATTGTTCTTGAATGAAATCTATGCAACAAAATAAAAAACACGCGATTCACAATCACTTCCGCTGTGGGATTCGATCCTTCATATGCCACATTAATCTCAATATGATTCATAGACTAGTGAAGAATGAACTTCTAAGCGACATAGAAGAAAAATCTTTACTGGTGTGCAAATCATGCATTGAAGGCAAAATGACCAAAAGGCCTTTTAGTTGAAAATGTTTGAGAGCCAAAGAGCTTTTAGAGCTCATACACTATGATCTTTGTGGTTTGATTAGTGTTAAAGCTAGGTAAAACCCTTTTCCACTAGTATGGCTTTAAAGGTTTGCACCTTCCCATCTACACCACGTTTACGCTTGTATAGATCCACTCCAACCAATAGGTTTCACCCCATCGGGTTGGTCCACAAGTTCCGAGACGAAATTGTAGTACATCGACTCCATTCCATGGTTCATGGTTCATTGATCATGTTGGGTTTTATGTCCTAAAACTCGTGGTTTTGTAAACTGAATGTATATTCTATATCACAATAAAGTTGTTATTGAAATTTATTCAGTAAAGGTGTTATTGACTATTGTGTATTGTGTAACCTTAATCTAATAAAGAACCCTTGGCTATAGGATGAATTCTTGAACTTTATGTGTGACATAAAAGTGGATCAAGTTCAAGTTATAGCCAAAACAGTCTATAGTATAAGGATAGGGTTGGGGACCTTATCCTGGGGACACTATGGACGCGGCCCACTTTGTAGAGAACAAACGATGTGATCCTAAATCGTTCATGTGGAGACATGTGAGTGGGGGCGCCCTATGCAATGAGTTTGCATAAGACTGGACCGCGTAATAGTCACTTAGACTTTATAACTCCGTTTACTGTCTTAACTGACTATTTTCATCCGATGACCTAGGTAACTCGATCTTAATCCACGAGCGTTCTATGGACTCTGTTTATTCGAATTATCCTTAGATTTGCATGGGTGAGAGTGGCTCGAGACTGCCGACTCAATAAGCCTACCATTTCAGGGATAAAATCGGGTAGATAGTTGGGAACATAGTTCTGCAAGATGGAATTCACTCCTACCCGCTTTACGGATTAGTAGAGAGATTGTTCCCTTAAGTACTGACTCCGGGTCTTGAACAATGGGCCCACCCCTCTCATTGGCCCGAGAGGGATTCGGTTTGCTGGTTGGACCACAAACCAATTGTTCATTAAAGGATCAGTGGGACTTAAGGAACAAGAGGTAATTACAGGGGGTAAACCGGTAATCTTGACCCAGTTGTAATTACGAACGACCTGTGAAGGATCGACTTATTAATCATGGTTATATCAAGTGGACAGAAATATATCTACAGTGAGGAGAATGCAGCCACTGGGCTTTAGTGGAGTGTCCCGATGGTTAACGAATGTTGATTAGCTAGGCTAAAGAGTTTGGTCGGTTATTCTCGTATCGTTGAAGCTCATGATCTGTAGGTCCATTAGGTCCTTCTTACTAGCTTGGACTAAGCCTTGTAACATTTTGAGAGAAAAGAATTTGAATTGTTCAAATTCAAGTTTGGAAGAAAGCGTTAATTATATGTGATATATTTAACGAATCATAGCTTAATTATGAATTAAACTATGATTAAAAAGAGGTGGATATATTTAAATATGATTTAAATATTGGATCGGTTTATTGCATGAATAAAGATTCATGTTCGGAAAAACGATCGGGATTGGACAATTTATTTAATTTAATATTTAATATTAAATTAAATAAAAATTAATTAATTAAATTAATTTTTGAATTATTTAATTAATTAAATTAATTTTAATTTAAAATCAATTTAATATTGATTTTTGAATTAAAATTAAATGAAAATTAGAGATTTTTCTTGGATTTTCATAAAATCCAATTTACAACTTGCCCAAATCCCTCTCATCATCAAATTCACCAAAATTGGCCACCTCCATCTCAAACCATCCTCATCACACTTGAGTTGTCACTCAAATGAAGCTTAATGAAGCTTTATTTAATGGTGATTTGAGGTGTTTTGTGTGAATTTAGCAGAAATTAAAAATTCACGTTTTGTGACCTTTAAGGACTTTTCTTCCAAATTCTCTCAACCTAGGATCCCACAATCCGTTCTAAGACCGAGGATAGTAGGAAAGACTCTACTTGGTTGTCCACGAAGTGTTCGTGTTAAAATCCATCCACCAGGGTGAAGAGAATTTGATCTTCAAAGTTGAGTTTTCTATTCCTCTGTTTTTCCAGCTTTGAGCATGCATTTTATTTTACAAAATTGATCAACTTAGAGTGTTCAAGATCCAAAATTGCTTCCGCTTTCTTAATCTAGACTCTTTCAATTGGTATCAGAGCAATTTTGAGCACTCAATTTGATCAATTGTGTTGTGGTGGGTGTTTTATGAAATACAATTTTTACGGGCATCTAAAGTGTTCTTCCGACTTTGGCATTTAAATTGAGCATCAATTTGTGCTTTATTTTAAATTGCTCAAGTTTGTTTGAGCATTAATGTGTGTAGAATAAGTGTAAAAATTTCGGGTCGATTGGAGTTCGGGAAGGCCTTCAATTTGAAGAAAGAAGCTGAAGAGGTCAAAGAAAAATGAAAACAGAGTTTCTGCAATTTTTTTTTTCTGCTATTTTTAAGCCTTCAGCCCGTGCATTTTGTTGAGGAAGAAGAAGTTGACTTGTTGACCGTTGACTTTGACTCCGGTTCGGTTGACTTTGACCTGGTTCAACTATTTTGGGCGGTTCGGCTCGATTTTGGTCCGGTTCGGGTGATTTTAGACCGGTTCGACTATTTCGAGGCCGGTTTTTCCATTTTGAAGTCCGTTTCACCAATTGGAGGCCCTTGTTCAGCCTTTACTGCCCGATTTAACCTTTTGAAGGTCCGGTTCACACATTTGCAAGCCGGTTCGACCCAAATTCGAAGAGTTCGAAGTGGCTCGATGTTAATTCTAGATTATTATTGTAATAATTTAGTAGTTTGCTTGCATTAGATGCCAAAACCAGTCCACTTTAGTGTGTTTAATTAATTATGCATTGTGAATGTATGTTTTAATTAAAATCACGATTATATGTGCATAAAGTATGCCATATAGATTTTAAAAATCCCACCATAGGAAGCATGCTCCATGCATTGAAAGTATGTTATAAGTGTTATAATATATTGTATGCATGTTTATTGGGTTTCATAAGAATTAATATAAGAGTTATATTAATTTATGAAACAAATATTATATGTTTTAATTATAATTAATATAAGGGTTATATTAATTAAAAATTAAACATATAATTGCTATGCATTTTCATGTGATGGATTTGTTATAAATGTATATTTATTCATGTGATGAATGTTTAATCTGATTATAACATAGAAATGCATGTAACCTAAGGTTAATTAATTAGTTTTAAAATGGTTTTAGAATCGAAATTAATTAGACCTTAGGTTATCTAGTTCTAATAAGATTAGAATTAGGAAACCAATAATTTATAAACTTTGATTAAAGAGGACTCGACTAAGGAAGGTTACAGCTAGGTTGGGGTACTTAAGTCGATTTGAAAGCGGAACACCCCTACACAGGAACCGACACAGGAGTGAATTTAATCCATAGGTTTATAAATTATCTTTCGTGAGTGGCGTTTATTAAAAGTTAATAAATTAAACTCATAGACCTAGGTTTATTAAAAGGTTAATAGACTTAGGTAATTCCAGTATAATTGTTATATTGGTAGACTTAGGTGATATTGTTTTAGCCGGAATATGCCTAAGTAAAAGTTTACCCAAACTGTTTAAAATACTTAGTGGGAGTGAAAAGGTATATATGATATATCAATTTCCTCTTACGCTCTCCACGATGTTCACACCGTGAGATTTATGCTCGGCCTCGTGATGTCAATAGGGCATCCCCATTCGGATGGTGTTTGCATAAATCAAGAGCAAGGTGAATGGAGAAAGTATTTATAGTAAGTGAGCGAAGGAGGTGTGTCAACACATCCTACGGTCTCTCCATTAGGTTGGACCGTGAGATTCCCATGTTGCGCTGCGCAGTTGCCCGAAGTAGCACCGTCCATTCGGAGGGATGTAACATGGGATTTGGAACAACTCAAACTCCAGAAATGGATAGGGTCTCTTAGGTCCATTCCCAGCTTTGTTTCTCCAGTTCGGTAGCATTGTTGGGGCCGACCTCTGAGGTCTGAAAATGGCGGGTCACACTTACAAGAATTGCTAAGTGTTAGTAAGTTCTTGACCAAAGTAGCGATAACTAGAATGTTATAGGAATAAGAGTTATTCGGTATTAACATTTAGTCAAGAATGTCTTGGTTCGGTGAAGGAGTGATTGATCGCGCCTCGGTAGCGGTTGCTCGACTCATGAAGTATCGTTACAAAAACAATGATGAGTTTATGGGTACATTATTACTTTTGCTAAATTCTTAAATTGGATAGGTTACAAACAATTCACTAATAGAATTCATTCTTTTTCAAACATGTCGAACTCTTTTATCCAATTACTCGCCTTCAATAAACTTAGCGGCGATAACTATGGAACACGGAAGTCAAACTTGAATACGATTCTTGTTCTTGATGATCGAGGTTCGTCTTAACGGAGGAATGTCCTCCCCTCCCACTCGAATGCAAACCAAGAATGGTTCGGGATGCTTATGAAAGATGGATTAGGGCTAATGAGAAGGCAGAGTCTATATCTTAGCCAAGCATATCCGATGTGTTGTCTAAGAAACATGAGACCATGGTCACCGCAAAGGAGATCATGGGATCATTACTGACGATGTTTGGACAACCGTCCTCATCGGTCCATTATGATCTTTGTCAAATACGTTTACAACTCCCGTATGAAGGAGGAGCCTCTGTTAGGGAACATGTCCTTGACATGATGACCCACTTCAAACGCATTTGAAGTAAATGGGGCGATCATAGATGAGAGAAGTCGGGTAACTTTTATTATGGAATCTCTTAGAAAAGTTTCTGCCATTCACGCACAAATGCGGTAATGAATAAAATAGAGTATAACACGACTACTCTCCTCAACGAGCTACAGACTTTTGAGTCCCTCATGAAATCAAAAGGAAAGAGAAGGAGGCAAATGTTGTCACTTGAAGAAGTTCCTAAGAGGATCGTCCTCTGGGACCAAAGTGCAGTCCTTCTTTTCTAAGAATAAGGGTATTGAGAAAAAGAAGAAGAAGGACAAAAGGAAGGGACAGCTCCCGCATGCAAGGCCAAGGCCACGGGAAAATGTTTCCACTGTAGTGCAGTGCAGGCCTTTGGAAGAGGCGCGCCCAAAATACCTTGCGAGAAAAGAAAGGCGAGAAAGAAAAACAAGGTAAATATGATTTACTCGTTATTGAAACATGTTTAGTGGAACATGATGATTCCGCTTTCGATATTAGATTCGGGAGCCACTAACCATGTTTGTTCTTCTTTTCAGAAACTAGTTTCGGCAGCAAACTGGCTTGATGGGAGAGATATCTCGGGGTTGGAAGGAGAGGTTGTCTCATTAAGCGTGGGGAGCTGTGAAATTGTTGTTTAGAGATAGATTTATTTTATTAGAAAATATACTTTTGGTTTCCTGGAATCAAAAGAAATCTTGTATCTATCTCTTGTTTACTTGAACATATGTATAAAGTGTCTTTTGATCATAATGAAGCGTTCATTTGCAAAAGAGGTGTACGAATATGTTCTGCTAAACTTGAAAACAACTTATATGTGTTAAGACCAACAGAAGTAAAAGCTATTTTGAATACTGAGATGTTTAAAACAGCTGATACTCAAAATAAAAGGCAGAAGTTTTCTCCCAGTACCTATCTTTGGCACTTGAGACTAGGCCACATTAATCTCAATAGGATTGGGAGGTTGGTCAAGAGTGGTCTCCTAAGTCAGTTAGAGGACAACTCTTTACCACCATGTGAGTCATGTCTCGAAGGAAAAATGACTAAAAGACCTTTTTGTGAAAAAGGTTATAGAGCCAAAGAGCCCTTGGAACTCGTGCATTCGGACCTTTGTGGTCCTATGAATGTCAAGGCACGAGGAGGGTATGAATATTTCATCAGTTTTATTGATGATTATTCAAGGTATGGCTATCTTTACCTAATGCATCATAAGTCTGAAACCCTTGAAAAGTTCAAGGAATATAAGGCAGAAGTTGAGAACACATTAGGTAAAACAATTAAAACACTTCGATCAGATCGAGGTGGAGAGTATATGGATTTAAGATTCCAAGACTATATGATAGAACATGGAATCGTATCTCAACTCTCAGCGCCAGTTAACACCTCGGCAAAAGGTGTATCTGAGAGGAGAAATAGAACCACGTTAGACATGGTTCGATCCATGATGAGCTACGCCATTTTGCCTAGTTCGTTTTGGGGATATGCAGAGAAGGCTGCTGCATATATTTTGAACATGGTTCCTCTAAGAGTGTTTGAAACACCCTATGAGTTATGGAAAGGGCGTAAAGGTAGTTTACGTCACTTGAGATTTGGGGATGTCCGGCGCATGCATGTTGGTGTCCAATCAAAGAAATTGGAACTTCGTTCAAAATTATGCCTATTCGTAGGATACTCCAAAGAAGCGAAAGGTGGTCTGTTTTATGATCCTCAAGAGGACAAAGTGCTTGTGTCGACAAACGCCACGTTCTTAGAGGAAGACCACATGAGAGATCATCATCACCTCGTAGCGAGGATTGTCTTAAGTGAAATTTCCGGGAAGTTCTGGATAAATCAACAAGAGTTGTTGATGAAGTCGGTCCTTCTCAAGAGTTGAGAATGCCTCGGCGTAGTGGGAGGGATGTTAGACAACTTTGACCGTTACATGGGTTTGGATGAAACCCAAGTCGTCATACGATGATGGCGTTGAGGATCCATTGACCTATAAGCAGCAATGAATGATATAGATAGGGGACGAGTGGATTAAAGCCATGGACCTTGAAATGGAGTCAATGTACTTCAATTGATGCGGAAACTTGTAGATCAACCGGATGGTGAAAGACCTATCGGTTGCAAGTGGATCTACAAGAGAAAACGAGATCAAGCGGTAAGGTGCAAACCTTTAAGGCTCGACTTGTGGCAAAGGGTTATACCCAAAGGGAAGGGGTGGACTATGAAGAAACCTTCTCCCTGTTGCCATGCTTAAATCCATTAGAATACTCTTGTCCATTGCCACGTTTTATGACTATGAAATTTGGCAAATGGATGTCAAGACGACCTTTCTAAATGGCAATCTTGAAGAGAGTATCTATATGGATCAACCGAGTAAGGGTTCATAGTTCAGGTCAAGAGCAAAAGATTTGCAAGCTTAAACGATCCATCTATGGATTGAAACAAGCTTCTAGATCTCGGAATATAAGATTTGATCTGCGATCAAATCTTATGGCTTTGAAATGAGAATATTGACGAGCCTTGTGTTTACAAGAAGATAGTCAATACCTGCGTAGCTTTCTTAGTTCTATACGTAGGCGATATCTTGCTCATTGGGAATAATGCAGATTCTCGACTAGCGTTAAGCAATGGCTAGCGACCCAATTCCAAATGAAAGATTTGGGAGAGGCTCGATTTGTTCTTGGAATCCAAATTGTTCGGAATCGCAAGAACAAAAAAACGCTAAGATTATCTCGGGCATCTTATATTGACAAGATGTTGGTTAGATATAAGATGCGAGAATTCCAAGAAGGGTTCATTACCCTTCGGGCATGGAATTCATTTGTCTAGGAACAATGTCCTAAGACACCTCAAGAAGTAGAGGATATGAGACGCATTCCCTATGCATCTGCCGTGCAGCCGGTAGTCGATGTATGCCATGCTATGTACTCGACCCGACATATGCTATGCGATGGGAATAGTCGCAGATATCGATCTAATCCGAGGATATGATCACCGGATGCCGTTAAGAACATCCTCAAATATCTAGGGAGAACGAGGGACTATATGCTTGTGTATGGTGCAAAGGATTTGATCCTTGCAGGATACACCGACTACGATGCAGGTGATGTGGATTCGAGGAAATCCACATCGGGATCGATGTTCACTCTTAATGGAGGAGCTATAGTATGGAGGAGTATAAAGCAAGGTTGTATTGCGACTCCACCATGGAGAGTTGAGTACGCGTCGCAGTTGCGGCGTGAAGGAGATTTGTATGGCTTAGGAAGTTCTTGGTGATTTGGAAGTTGTTCCAAATATGAATTTTCCTATCACCCTTTATTGTGATAATAGTGGTGCGAGTGGCAAATTCTAAAGAACCTAGAAGCCATAAGCGCGAAAGCACATAGAGCGCAAATACCATCTCATCGGGAGATTGTGCAACGAGGAGACGTGATCGTCCACGCAGATCGCCGGAGCACAACATTGCTGATCCGTTTACAAAGCCCCTCACGGCTAAAGTGTTTGAGGGACACCTAGAAAGTCTAGGACTACGGGTTGTACAGTAGGGCAGTTTTTCTTTGCTCAGCATGTTTTACCCCACAGACGTTTTTAGTCCAAGTGGGAGATTGTTGGGTTTTATGTCCTAAAACTCGTGGTTTTGTAAACTGAATGTATATTCTATATCACAATAAAGTTGTTATTGAAATTTATTCAGTAAAGGTGTTATTGACTATTGTGTATTGTGTAACCTTAATCTAATAAAGAACCCTTGGCTATAGGATGAATTCTTGAACTTTATGTGTGACATAAAAGTGGATCAAGTTCAAGTTATAGCCAAAACAGTCTATAGTATAAGGATAGGGTTGGGGACCTTATCCTGGGGACACTATGGACGCGGCCCACTTTGTAGAGAACAAACGATGTGATCCTAAATCGTTCATGTGGAGACATGTATCTGGGGCGCCCTATGCAATGAGTTTGCATAAGACTGGACCGCGTAATAGTCACTTAGACTTTATAACTCCGTTTACTGTCTTAACTGACTATTTTCATCCGATGACCTAGGTAACTCGATCTTAATCTCGAGCGTTCTATGGACTCTGTTTATTCGAATTATCCTTAGATTTGCATGGGTGAGAGTGGCTCGAGGCTGCCGACTCAATAAGCCTACCATTTCGAGGATAAAATCGGGTAGATAGTTGGGAACATAGTTACGCAAGATGGAATTCACTCCTACCCGCTTTACGGATTAGTAGAGAGATTGTTCCCTTAAAGTCATCGACTCGGGTCTTGAACAATGGGCCCACCCCTCTCATTGGCCGAGAGGGATTCGGTTTCTTTGGTTGGACCACAAACCAATTGTTCATTAAAGGATCGGTGGGACTTAAGGAACAAGAGGTAATTACTGAGGGGTAAAGCGGTAATCTTGACCGGTTTGTGAATTCTGAACGACTGTGAAGGATCGACTTATTAATCATGGTTATATCAAGTGGACGAGAAATATATCTACGGTGAGGAGAATGCACCACTTTGGGCTTTAGTGGAGTGTCCCGATGGTTAACGAATGTTGATTAGCTAGGCTAAAGAGTTTGGTAGGTTATTCTCGTATCGTTGAAGCTCATGATCTGTAGGTCCATTAGGTCCTCCTTACTAGCTTGGACTAAGCCTTGTAACATTTTGAGAGAAAAGAATTTGAATTGTTCAAATTCAAGTTTGGAAGAAAGCGTTAATTATATGTGATATATTTAACGAATCATAGCTTAATTATGAATTAAACTATGATTAAAAAGAGGTGGATATATTTAAATATGATTTAAATATTGGATCAGTTTATTGCATGAATAAAGATTCATGTTCGGAAAAACGATCGGGATTGGACAATTTATTTAATTTAATATTTAATATTAAATTAAATTAAAAATTAATTAATTAAATTAATTTTTGAATTATTTAATTAATTAAATTAATTTTAATTTAAAATCAATTTAATATTGATTTTTGAATTAAAATTAAATGAAAATTAGAGATTTTTCTTGGATTTTCATAAAATCCAATTTACAACTTGCCCAAATCCCTCTCATCATCAAATTCACCAAAATTGGCCACCTCCATCTCAAACCATCCTCATCACACTTGAGTTGTCACTCAAATGAAGCTTAATGAAGCTTTATTTAATGGTGATTTGAGGTGTTTTGTGTGAATTTAGTGAGAAATTAAAAATTCACGTTTTTGTGACCTTTAAGGACTTTTCTTCCAAATTCTCTCAACCTAGGATCCACAATCCGTTCTAAGGCCCGAGGATAGTAGGAAAGACTCTAACTGATTTGTCCACGAAGTGTTCGTGTTAAAATCCATCCACCGGGTGAAGAGAATTTGATCTTCAAAGTTGAGTTTTCTATTCCTCTGCTTTTTCCACTTTGAGCATGCATTTTATTTTACAAAATTGATCAACTTAGAGTGTTCAAGATCCAAAATTGCTTCCGCTTTCTTAATCTAGACTCTTTCAGATCATAAGTCAATGGATCCTCACACTAATCATTAGTATGAGGACCTGGGTTTAAGCTAAACCCATGAAATATTCAAGATGTCTCACAACCCTCCCACTATGTTTTGACATTCCTCTTGAGAAGGACGTACTTGACTACACGAGGTAGGATCAACAACACTTGTTGACGTACTAGCACCATTAACAACTATTGCTGATGAACTGTCATTTCGTTTAACACAACCTTGTTTCTTGGTTTATGATCCGTAATGTTGTTCTCTTAAAGCAATGTGGCGCTATTCGACACAAGCACCATATTTTCATTAGGATAAAAAAATAGACCACCACTCGTCTTGTTTAGGTAACCTACAAGGAGACACAACTTTGAACGAGGTTCAAACTTCTTCGGGTTTGACACCAACACATGGGTCAGACATCTCCAAATTTTGAAATGACGTAAACTAGCTTTACGACTATTCCATTGATCGAAATGTGGTTCAGAAAAACTTTTCGATGGAACACTGTTCAAAATGTATACAATATTCTCCACTATTTAACCCCAAAATAAGTCAAGAAGATGAGCATAACTCATTATCGACCAAACCAATTCCAATCAGATTTTGTTTCTCTTCTTTGATACACTATTTGTTGTGCAGAACCAGGTGCTAAGAGTTCACACGTAATTCCATGTTCTATCATATATGCTTGGAATTCAATGTCCATATACTATTCACTTGGATCCAATTGAAGCGTTTTGATCGTCCTATCTAACTCGTTCTCAACCTCAGTATTGTACTCCTTTACCTTTTCAAAAGCTTCAGTGTCACACACTCTCCCAAACTACCCGATAACTTAGCCTGGAAGATGGCGTGAAGCCAATTGACATCGTTTAGCTTTCTAATGATGCATGTTGACCCCGTTATACCTGATAAACATGCTATATATGCATATGAAACACTTTAAACACAAAACAACGTAACCTTGAAAATTACTATACATACGTAAGGATCATCTCTACTTAAAGCTCACTTAAGAACTAAAACGAGTAGAGAGCATTACAACCAAAAACATACCCAGCCATGATTTTTACAACCCCACCCACGTACAAAATATCGAACTCGTAGAGCTTTCGGTAAACTATGGTAGGATTTTCGTCACAGGGAGCTCAATCTCTACCTCAAGGAGTTCGAAAGAATTTAAAGAATAAGCTATGAAGCTCAGTGAGTGACTAAGGTTAAAACAATTAACTAGCAAATCATATCACATTATAATTTATGAGCATAAAGACCTTTAATTAGGAGTTAAATATAAACGTGTAATCACAATAGCTTTTTTCAGAAATCCATCAAGTATGTTATTAGAATCTCACAATGCCTAACAAGAATATTAGCCATTTAAAAACATATGACAATCTACGTTGTGATGAGCACACCCAGTACAACCAACATTTACTCTACGATGTAGTCGAACTTGCTCAACACTCACGACAACATTGTTGTCACGGAGTACACTCAACATCGACAACAAAAAATGACTTATCTGCACACGGTACTATACAATCTCGGGCTCAATATCTCAGTCATTTATCCATTCGAGACTAAAAAAAACAACATGAAAATGCTTGAACACGCCTGCTTATCTTTTTTTTTTTTTGTACAACTCAAGCTTACTCATCTTCCTCGTGAAAACTGTAAATCTTTAAACAATACTTGCTAGTAAAAGGTTGCTAGAAATTATATTATTTGCACTAATTTTCATAAAATCAATAAACATATGCTCACAACGAGCATTTGACATCATTTAAAGGGAACTTGTTCTAGGGAAATTTTGTATTTCCACAAGGACAAATCCAAGCATAGAATCGTTTGCGAAATTCGTTTTGTCACTCATAGCGTTAAAAGTAGATCATCGACCTGTATACTTGACCTATTTCATCTTGTTCTATCAAACAACCAAAATCAAGCATTAGAACTTCAATCTCATGGATTGAAGACTTAGGATTACAAATATCGTTCCATCTATTTTACAGCTTTCAACAAATTTCCAATCTTGACTTCACATTCTCATAACTTTTTCACTATTTGGCCAAAAATTATGTTCTTTGAACCAAACTCTTCCTTTTTGAACCCCTTAACACGTATCAGATGAATGGAATTGAAATTGTAAATGAATGTGTCGTAAATACCTCGAAAGCTACTTCCATAAAATTAAGCTTCTGCTATTTCCAAAATTGTTTTTCTGTTTCACCCCACACTTGACCTGAATTGTAAAGCAACAATTAATCATGTTTTACTCAAGAAATCTTCTTGAAAGTTATAGGAAATTAAATAAGTTCTCCAACCATACCTAACAGAGCTTCTAATTCAAACTCTAGAGATCAGCATGTCTTAAAAACCAAAGGTTTGTAAGATTTGACAACAAATTCTCTCATATGACTTCCTTTTGACAAATCTATAACTTAAAGCTCGATTTTGCTCGAGTTTCCAATACGACATTTGTTAAAAAATGGCTTAAATTTCATTAAAATGAAACCTCACCTCTTACCTCTTCTTGTGAAGCTGAAAACGATTTAAACATCAATAGTGGGTAAAATTGATGACAAAACTGCCATGGGGGATTGTGTTGAGTTTCCCGCTTTCTTCTTCAACCCTAAACTCTAGCAAACTCTCTCTTTTTCTTCCTTCAACCCTTTCCAACGAAATTCTCTAGTTTCCTTTAGTGAATGGAGGCAAATGAGAGAAAATGGATTACCTAGTGGAGCTTTAGCGGTGAGTATGTGCTTCATATTCCCTTAACATTTATTTAAAAAAAAATCCTATACAAACATTTATTTTCCCTTTTTTTTCATTTTTTTTTAACAAAACATACCAAAACATTTCATTTTTCTTTTCTTTTTTCATTTCCACATTTCTTTTGTTTTTTTTTTCATTTTATAATACAACAATTCCCAAAAATTGTTTTACACATTTGTGTTTCTTTTTTTTTTGTAAATGAATTTGATGGAGAGATCTCGGGTTTACAACTTACCCCCTCTTAAGAACTTTCATCCTTGAAATTTAGTAGACCTTATGTGAAAAGCATCAAGTAACTCTTCCTTACCTGGACCTCTAACTCATATGTTGACTCATCCACTTCGTGATGTTTCGAAAAAACCTTTGCGAGTTGTATCGTCTTGTTTCTCAAAACATGTTCTTTCCTGTCGAGCATTTGAACTGCATCCTCTATGTAATTCAAATCTTCTTTCAGCTCAACCGGTTGCGCTTGCAACACGCGTGTCAGATCATGAATATTCTTCCTCAACATGGACACATGAAAAACATAAACCACTCGAGATAGTTCTACTGGCAACTGAAGCCTCTAGGACTCAACTTACCTTTGATGTCGTAGCGAAGGACACCTCTCCACGAAGATATCTTCAAGAAAACTTGATCTCCGACCTAGAATTTTAAATATCTTCGTCGCTTATATACGTACCTCTTCTTACGATTTTGGGCTACTTCAGAGTCACTATAATCACTTTAATATTGTTAGTCGTAACTTGTACAAACTCAGGACCGATTAGCTTTTGTTGCCCCACTTCATTCAAACCCACGGGAGTTCTACATCGTCTTCCATATAGAGCCTAAATGGTGCCATGTCAATACTATATTGATAGCTGTTATTATAAGCGAACTCCATAAGTGATAAGTGAGTATCCCAACTACCCTTAAACTGGAGGACACATGTTCTCAACATGTCCTCTAAGGTCTTGATGGTTATCTCTTACTGGCCATTTGTCCGAGGATGGAGAGTTGTACTGCAATTCATCTTGTTCCCATAGATTTCTTTAAATTAGGCCAAAACATAGATGAAATCTTGGATCCCTATCAGAAAGTATGGACCCTGGCACTCCGTATTGACTCAGAATCTTGTCGACGTATAGCTTATCAAGGTAATGAAGTGTAGACGTCGCTTTAATCAATATAAACCGTGTTGTTTTAGTATGTTTATCCATTAATACCCAAATACCATCATGTCCACAAAAAAGTATGTGCTAATCAAAATAAAAAATCCATAGTGAAATGCTCCCATTTCCACTTTGACACTGACAATGAATTAAGGAGTCCTCCGGCTCTTTGTCTAACTGGTTTAACCTGTTGCCAGATAAAACATCTATTAACATATTCGTCATCTCCCTTTTCATACAAGGCCACTAGTACGTCTTCTTCAAGGATTTGTACATCTTGGTGCTTTCCAGATGCATAATGTAAGCTGAACTACGAGTATTCACTAGTATAGCTTCTTTATCTTAACTAATACTCAGGCTACATAGTCTTCCATGCTTAACTATGGCTCCATCTGCTCTAACCTAAAATTCTCACTCTGGGCCCTATTTGTACTTTCCAAACATCTTCTTCAAGTTACTATCCTCTAGTTGTCTTCACTTAATATTTGTTACGAGTGAAGACCAGATCTAAAATTGAGCTAAGAGACTCACTGAATTCTCTGAAGTCAAAACCGTCTTAGAATCCCTTAACGCACTTAAAAAGGTTGCTCGACACACAAAACATCCGTAGGAAGTCTCGACTTCCTACTTAATGCATCTTCTACTACGTTCGCCTTACCTGGATGGTATTATATGATACAATCATTATCTTTAATAAAATCTAGCCATCATCTTTGTCTCATATTCAAATATTTTTTATCAAAGATATACTTTCAGACTCCCATGGTCTGTGAAAATGTGGAAACTCTCACCGAATAAATCATACCTCCACATCTTTAATGCTAAAACAACTGCTGCTAGCTCAAGATCAGGGGTAGGGTAAGTAAACTCGGGTTTTCTCATTTGCCTTGATGCATAAGCTATTACCATTCCTTCTTGCATGAGCACATACCCTAATCCTTGCCTCAAGTGTCAAAGTAAATGACATAGTCTTTCCCCCTTACAGAAAGTGTACGAATAGGTGTTGTCACTAATTTGTTCTTCAACTCCTGAAAACGTTGTTCACACGTATCTGATCTCTTAAGCTTAACACTGTTCCTTGTCAAAGTTGTTAAGGGTAATGCTAACTGTGAGAAATCCACAACAAACCGCTTGTAGTATCCTGCCAAGCCTTGACCACAACTTTCACTTTCTAGAAATCCACACCAACTCCATTTGCTGAAACAACATGCCCTATCAACACTACCTAAATCAACAAAAACTCACATTATATATGGTATCTCATACCTTATAATACAAGTCACATTTGCGTAATTGTTGAATTTTAAATTGAATCATATTCAATTTAATTTCACTAAATTCAACTTCTTCAAATTACCCCTAATTAATCAATTAGGCTAAACTAGAGTTTATCATGAATCTCATTGACAATAAACTATATTTTATGTCCATTATATCACATATAAATGACATAAATACCCTTTTAATGAATTTGAACACTTCAAATCCATTCCAAACTGTAAACACTCA
Organism: Trichosanthes cucumerina; assembly: GCA_036507285.1. NCBI lineage: Eukaryota > Viridiplantae > Streptophyta > Magnoliopsida > Cucurbitales > Cucurbitaceae > Trichosanthes > Trichosanthes cucumerina. Next base: position 10,139,380 of record CM071837.1, on the reverse strand, counting down.
TTTTGTCCAAATTGAGCCAACCGAGGGACCTAATGGACCTACAATAGACTAGTTATAATGACATGAGATTAACCGATCAAACTCTTTGTTCTGGTTAATCAACATCCATTAACTACGGTAACACTCCACTAAAGCCCGTAGCCGCACTCTCCTAACCGTGGGACATGTTGTTTCTAATGATATAACCAATGCCCGTGAGTTATCCTTTCACATGTTGTTCGTATTCAAAGCTGGGTCAAATTACAGTGTCTCCTGTGTCCACTTCTTGTTCCTTAAGTTCCACTACTCCTCTAATGAACAACTTTGTTGCATGGCCCTACCATAAACAACATCCCTCTCGGGACAATGAGAGGGTTGGCACCCGTTGTTCAAGCCCTGGAGACAAAGCTTAAGGGAGCAACCTCTTTAGTTTCCCTAACTCGGGAATGAGTGAATTCCCTATTGCATAGTTAAGTTCTCAGCAACCCACGTGGTCCTGCCCCCAAGAAGATAGGCTTATTCAATGTACTCTAACCACCCTCAGGATTAAGGACAGGTAACAAATGGTTTGTAGGTCTAACAATTCACGTTCTGGTCTTGTACAATCAATAGTCGTATACTATTACTTGTGTTACATCAGTATGTCTATTAATTCACGGTCCGGTCTTGTAAAATCTCATTGAAAATGAAGCCCCCCCTCGCATGTCAGCTACATGAACGAGGTCGATCACCTCATTTGTATCCAGTACAAATGGGTTACATCCATATACTATAGACTGATCGGGTCATTAAACTCGAACGTGATCCTTCCCATGTGTCAACTACACACCGTTCAAGTTCTCATTCTCTCTATTAATATCACCCTAAAGCTTAGTTTATTGGATTAAGTTTATAAAATGCGAGATAAAAAGTTTGATGAACAAACAACCTTTATTTATTAAAATCATAAGTATTACAAACTTCACATGATTAGGGCATACATCCCAACAAAGACTGCCTTTTTGAATGGTAATCTTGATGAGTTTATATATATGTGACAACCCAGAGGGTTCATAGGCCAACGTTAGAAGCAAAAAGTTTTCAAGGTCGATTGATCTATTTATGAGTTCAAACAAGCTTCCAGATCTTGAAACCTAAGATTTCATACTGCAATCAAATAAGGTTTTGAACAGAATGTTGATGAGTCTGGTGTTTACAAGAGGATCGTCAACGATAAGATAACTTTCTTAGTATTTTTTGTGGGTGATATCCGGCTCATAAGAAATGATGTAGGATACTGATGGAGATCTGATCTCCTTGAGCAACGGAAACGTGTTTTGGATCTTAATTTATTTAATTAATCACATTAATTAAATAATCAAAATTAAATATCTTATATTTAATTTATATAAATCACATTTAATGAAATATCCCTCTATCCTATAGTTTTAATGCACATTAAATTTTGAACCTATAATTTGTAAATATGAATCACATTCACATTTAAATTTAATATTTGAACTCTTTCAGATATTTAATTCTAACAAATAATTTAATATGAATCATATTCACATTAAATTTACAACATATAGTTCCAAAACTATATATTATATCGTAACCATACATAAAAAATATATTCACTAATGAATTTGAACATTTCAAATTTAAATGATCTAAGAACCCGTTACGAGGTAAAAGGTTGACCTAATGGACCTACAGATCAGAAGCTCCAAGGATACGAGATTGCTTGGTTAATCTCATTAACCTCCCAATCAACATTCGTTAACTGCAGGAACACTCCACGAAAGTCCCCTAGTTTCACTCTTCTCACTGCAGATATATTTCCGTGTCCACTGATATCGACCAATAACAACAAGTCAATCCTTCACGAATGTTCGTAACCCAAGCTGGGTCAAATTACCGTTTTACCCCTGGATTACATCTTGTGCCTTAAGTACCAGTGCTCCTCTAATGAACAATTTGTTTGTGGTCTACCAACAAACAGTGTCCCTCTCGGGCCAATGAGAGGGTCGGGCCCTTTGTTCAAGTCCCGGTGACACCACTTGAGGGAAAATTCCTCTACTTACCCTAATAGGCGGGAAGGAGTGAATTCCATCTTGCTATGTTAAGTTCCCAGCCGCTCACTCGGTCTTGTCCCCAAGAAGGTAGGCATATTGAGTCGGCGAAACTGGTCACTCTCACCCATTCTAGTCAAAGGACAATCCCTCACGAACAGGAGTTCTTTACCTGCTCAAGATTGAGATCAAGTTGCCTAGGTCATCCTAGTGAAATAGAAACCTAACTAGTCAACGGAGTTACAGCTACAGGATACTATTTTGTGGTCCGGTCTTATGTAATCTCATCACATAGGATATCCCCACTCACATGTCATCTACACGAACACGTTAGGATCACAGTGTTTGTATCAAATACAAAGTGGGCCACATCTATAGTTTAACCAGGGTGAGGTACCCAAACCTTATCCCCTAACTATAAACCCTTTAGGCTGTATCTCGAACCGAGATCCTTTTTATGACCATTACATTCAGTTAAAGATTCATTTAACAACCTTGGATGTTTAGTTTATTGGATTTAGGGTTTAAATGATGGGATTTTGAATTCCCGCAACGGAAGACGTTGTGAAACGTCGTTGATCCGTTGTGTAAAACGTGTCTTAAAATCGAACCTATCTCATTGATCCTTGGCTAAACATGCAAATAAGAGAAGAAAACAGTAAGGAATTATAAGATACTTACTTGTTGAAGATCTCTTCTTCAACGCTTTTCACCTCCGGTCACGATCTCTCTCGATCCAACGATCTCCTCGAACACGAACCTCGATTCGAACAGGGAGACACCTCCAAAGGGTCTTCTCGGTTGTTCTCCGGAGGTTGAGGGAGAGTGAGTGGGACTCCCTTTTGTTTTGGGTGAGGAGAGAATTTTGGAGAATTGAGAGAGGATTTGAGAGAGTATCTCTTGCTCTATTTGGATTGAAATCCAAAAAATGGCAAGCTTGTATCATGAGATGCCTTTGAATGGATCCTTTTATAATGGTGTGTGGTGGAGTTAAGATCTCCACCAATTCACCATTTTACCACAACTATATAATATACAAATCATATTTGCATATTATATAATATAAGGTATCTCATACCTTATTATACAAATCTCATTTGCATAAATGTGGAATTATAAATTCAATCACATTCAATTTAATTTCTCTCAATTCAATTTCTCCAAATAGCACTAATTAATCAATTAGACTATACAATAGTTTATTATGAATCTCATTCACATAAAACTATATATTATGTCATCTATATCTCATATAAACGACATAAATACCCAAATAATGAATTTGAACACTTCAATTTCACACCAAACTGTAAACCCACAATTTGTCCAATTTGAGCCAACCGAGGAACCTAATGGACCTACACGTGACGAGCTCCAATGATTCGAGACTAACCTGTCAAACTCTTTGACCCGGTTATTCAACATTCATTAGCTACGGTAACACTCCACTAAAGCCCGTGAGTTGCACTCTCATCATTTGTAGGACAAGTTGTGTCCATCGATATAACCAATACTCTATGAGTCGACCCTTCACGGGTTGTTCGTAGTCACGACTTGGTCAAATTACCGCGTTTACGCTGTGTGTCTACCTCTTGCTCCTTAAGTTCCACTGCTCCTATAATGAACAACTACGTTGCATGGTCAAACAATAAACAACAACCCTCTCAAGCCAATGAGAGAGTAGGGCCCCGTTGTTTAAGCCCTGGAGACAACACTTAAGGGAACAACCCCTCTAGTTTCCCTAAGTCGGGAACGAGTGAATTCCTTCTTGCGTAGTCAAGTTCCCAGCTCCCCACGTGGTCCTGCCCCTGAGAAGGTAGGCATATTGAGCGAGCAACGGTGGCCACCCTCACCCGTACTAATAAAAGGACGGACCCCATGAGGTGGAGTCCGTAACGCGCTCGAGGATTAAGGTCGAGTCACTAATGGTAATCTCACGAATTTATTAGCACTATATCATTAGCGGTGTAACATCGTGAAGTCTAATAATTCACGGTCCGGTCTTGTACGATCTCATTGCACAGGATGCCCCCACTCGCATGTCAACCACATGAAGGAGTCAGATCACCTCATTTGTATCTAATACAAAGAGAGCCGCATCCACAGTGTATCCAGGATTAGGTCTCCAACCCTATCCATATACTGTAGACCGATTGGGTCATTAACTCGAACGCGACTTTCTCTGTGTGTCCACTACACACCGTTCAAGTTCTTAGTTCTCTCATAATACAATGACCTTGGAGCTTAGTTTATTGGATTAAGTTTATGAAAAATGTGAGACACAAAGTTTAAATAAATAACTCTTATTTATTACACAATGTTGAAATAAATAACTCTTATTCATTTACAACTTGGAATATTACAAACTACACTAGTGGAGTACATGATACATTTCTCATTTTAACCCATTTTATTCTCATTTCCTTCTCATTATTGAAAGAATACAAGATATCTTCGTGGTAGAGGGTTGGGCGAAGAAGAAGAGGGGGAAACTCAACACAAGTTTCGATGGCATCAAGGTGATCAATTCTACCTACTACTAACGTATAACTAGTTTTGAGCTCCACAAGAAGCTGTAAGAGGTGAGGTTTAATTTATATGCATATTAACAAATTTTGGAACAAATTTCGTGAAGGAAGCTCGAGCAAATCTAACTTTAAGTTATTTGTTTCTAAAAGGGGAAGTTAGAGGAGAGAAATTGTTGTAAAATCTGAAAAACCTCTAGATATAGAGTTTGAATAAGAAGCTCTGTTCTGTATGGTTCAAAAGCTTATTTAAATTCGTAAAACCTTCATGAAGAGGTCCTGAGTAAAAAAATTATTGGAAGTGGCTTTAAAATGCAGGTCAAATGTGGTGTGGAGCAGAAAAACGATTCGGGTAATAACATAAGCATAATTTTAGGAAGTAGATTTCGAGGTATTTACAGATACATCCTTTCAGAATTTCAATTCCATGTCTTCATATATGTTTTAGAGGGTTCAAAAGGGAAGAGTTTTCTATAAAGTACACTCTTTTTGGCTAGGTAATGAAGAAGTTATGTGTATGTGAAGTTAAGGTATGGAATTTGTACAATGATGGAAAATGAATGGAATGATATTTGTAATTTTAAGTTTAAAATTCACGATATTAAAGTTCTAATGTTTGGTCGTGGTTTGTTTGAAAGGCCAAGAGGAAATAGGTCAAGTATACGGGTCGGGGATCTAGTTTTTATGTTATGGGTGACAAACGATTTTCGAAAACGATTTTTATGCTTGAATTGATGCGTATGGAAATTCAAGACTTCCCTAGAATGAATTAGTTAAAATGTTTTATGTTTGAACGCATACCGATAACTCACCATAAGGGAGTTATTTTATGAGAATTTTAGTGTTTAATCCACTTGAATTGCCTTTAATTTAGTGCTCGTCATGTTATTTTATCCTTAAATTATGTGTCTTAGCTTTAACATCTTGAATTTAAACAATTGGTTAAAAATAATTAATTTTGATGTTTTTGGGCTTTAATTCAAGAAATTTAGAAAAATAAGCAAACAGTTAATTAAATAAAAAAATTTGAGATTTTTCATAACTCCAAGAATCCTTGGGTATTTAGTTTGATTTATAATTGGCTTCATAAATTTATTTGGCATTTTTCAGTGTGCAGGAGATGTTTAAAAATTACAAGAGTCCCTAAGAGCATTTTAGACATTTTACTCAAAGGGTAATATGGTCTTTTTACCCTTAAGGGTATTTTTATAATTCGTGGAGTTAGGGAACACCATATTGTATAAGGAGGCTAGGGTTTACAAGTTTGAAGGTAGAGAAGGGAATTGGCGACAAGAGAAAGAGACCGAGGAGAAAGGAGAACCGATCTATTGCTACTGAAAATGCGTGCATTGGAGAGACAAATCATGAAGATGTATTTACTGTAGCAATCGTGTGGTCCATCCATTGTTGAAGGAATTTGGGTCGGCGTGGTGAGAATTGCTACAGAAAACCCAAGAGAGGATTCGTGAAGGGCTTCGATTTGCTGAACCATTTGAAGGACAGAGGTGCTAAAGCATTTGGAGGACGAGGCACTTCGATTTGCTGTAGCAATTTCGAGGGGCGACATCGGGAGAGCTGACCCACCAATTTGCTGAAGCAATTGCGAAGGAAGGTCAAAGGAGAGATTTTCTACAGCAATAAGCGTGAGGTTGCTGAGAGGTTGTTGATTGCCAAGAGTTGTTGAAGCAATCGTTGGAAGAAAAAAAAATTGCCGAGAGGATTGCTGAAGCAATTGCTTGGTTGCTGTTTGCTGAAGAAAATTAGGGGGTTTTCCTAGCAGCTATCGAGAGCTACCATTTTTTTAGCAAACAAGGAGCATCGGTGTGCCATTGTTGTAGCAAAACCGAGACATCAAGGTGTCATTGCTGTAGCAAAACCCGAAAGCATCAGTGCCGTTCAGTTTTTCACAGACGACGCTCACAAAGTTTGTGTTATTCGGAGTTTCCACCGTTGGATTTAGCTGACATTTTGTCACCTTGTTCGGGGTTCCCCAGGCTTCATTTTGAACGGTTGGATTGTCGATAGAAGATTTGGGTCATCATATATTGCTATCGAACTGAACCGAATTTTGGGGTTTTTTACGTACTGATTTAGACTACTTTTGCTCACTATTTTAGACATAACTCGTGATTGTTTTAGGCAAGAATTGTTGTTAATTTAGGTGAATTTAGTGAACATTGATGGTTGTTTTGCATGAACTTCTTGATCAATAAAAGCATGCTTAAACTACAGATAAGTGACTGAATTTCCATCATGAACAAATTTTTCTTAGGCAAGGGTTAGGTTGTTTTAATGTAATTTTGGATTAAATTTATGGTTGATGCCATCGATTGAATTTATGAAAATTTATTAAATTTAACGTTGCATGAGAATTAAAAGTGGCCTTCTTAACTTCTCTATAATTCATAAACTTAGGAAAGCTAATGAATTAGAAAACTAAAATTTCATTCTAGGATTATTGAGTTGATTTCGGATAATTAACCCACCTAGAACCTAAAATCACGGGCATAATTTTGATCACAATTGGAAAATTGTAGGTTTTAAAACTTAGTGATTTTGGAAAGAATCATTTGAATGCATGTGTAGGTAAATTCAAGGCATCACTCAAAATTTATTCCAATTGAACATTAGAACTCTAACCTAACCCGAGCCTATTTTTCATTACAAATCTCATCTCTTGCATCTGCCCTCTTGTTTGCATTCTCCTCTCCCCTCATTTAAATTTAGTTATTTTCTTGAGTATAGTCTTGTCTTTCCTCACGTTTCACATCAATTTATTTATTTACAACAATAATTTTCACACCCATGTATTGCACTAAAATAAGGAAAATTTGATAGGACACTCATTCATTTAGGTTTAGCTAGTCCTCGTGGGATCGATACTTTAACTCATCACTTGCTGCTTTCGACCGTGTATACTTGCACGTCGTAGAAGTGTCAGAGTTTTATTCTAATTTACATTACTTTAGGGCACACGATATTTTCGCATCACATACTTATGAGCAGACATGGTTTCCTTGGAATGGTTTCAGGTGCTTGTTGTGAGATTAGATTTTTCCAATGAAATTTACATGTGAGCATATGTTTATTGATTTTCTAAAATTTAGTGGAAATGCTATAATTCCAAGCAAGCATGTACTAGTGGGTATTGTTTAAAGATTTCCAGTTTTCATAAATAAGCTGAGTAAGCTTCAGTATTACGAAAAAAAAAAGTTAAGCAGGCGTATTCAAGTATTTTTCATGTGCTTATTCTGAGACTCGCATGAATAAATGACTGGGATATTGAGTCCGAAGTTGTATAGTATCATGTACAAACAGGTCATTTTCTATTGTCGATGTAGAGTGTACTCTGTGACAACAATGTTGTAGTGAGTGTTGGGCGGGCCCCACTACGACAAAGATGATGGGAGTGTTGGGTGGGCCCCACTACATCAGATAGTTAATGTTGGTTGCATTGGGTCTGCTCTACACAACACACATTTTCATGTGTTTTAAATCGTTAGTGTTCTTGATATGGCTTGCGATATTGTAATAACATACTTGTTGGATTTCTAGAAAAAGCTATTATGATTACACGTTTATATCTAACGCCTAATTACAAATGCTTATGCTGATAGATTAACAAGTGATATGACTTGTGAGTTCATGGTTTTATACTTTGTCACTCACTGAGCTTTATAGCTTACTCTTTCAATGGTTACCAACTTTTCAGGTACAGATCGAGCTCCCGGTACCTAAAATCATGCCAGAGTTTGCAAAAATCGGTCAGAGTTTGATACTTTGAAAGGAATGTATAGTTATGTTCGTGTATGTACTAGGGGTTGTAGTTGTATAAATCATGGTTTGATATGTTTTTGGCTTTAGAGCACCCTATATGTTTAAATTTCGAGTGAGGTTTAAATAGAACAGCTCCTTATGTATGTATGGTAATCTTCAAGTGTCCGTTGTGTTGTGTTTAAAGTAGTTTACATACAAGTAAAACATGTTTATCAAGTATAACAGGGTCAATAGATATCATTAGAGAGGTAAGTGATGTCATCCGACTTCATGCCATCTTCCGGCCTAGGTTCGCGTGTAGTTCGGGAGGGGGTGCGACAACTTGGTATCAGAGTGTTGGGATGTATGTCCTAATCTCGTACATGTTTGTAATATTTATCTCCTGAAATAAATAATAGTTATTTTTTCATAACTTTGTGTCTGGCATATTTACAAACTTTGTCCAATAAACTAAGCTTCAGGGTCATTGAGTTATGAGAGAACTAGAATTTGAACGGTGTGTAGTAGACAGATAGGTAGGATCACGTTCGAGTTAATGACAATAACGGTGTACTATGGATAGGGTTGGACACCTAATCCTTGATACACTGTGGATGCGACCCGCTTTGTACTATATACAAACGAGGTAATCCAACTTGTTCATGTTGTTGACATGTGAGTGGGGGCATCCTGTGCAATTGGATTGTATAACACCGGACCGTGAATTACTAGACCTATTGATGTAACACCGTTGACAGTATACGACTAATAACTTCATAGATGACCATTAGTCACTCGACCTTAATCCTGAGCATGTTACAGACTCCTGTCTGCGGGAGTTTGTCCTTTGACTAGTACGGGTGAGGGTGGTCACCATTACTCGCCCTAAAGGGAATGAAAATCCCACGCAGCGGAAGGATAATTGAATCGGTGTGGTTTCGTTGTGAAAAACGTTTTCTCAAAATTGAATCGATCCTATTGAAACTAGGTTAAACCTGATTTTAAAAGGAAACAACAGTAAGGAATTACTTAGTTGTTGAAGAATCGTTCTTCATGAAATCCTTCTCCGGTCACGAACTCTTCGTATTCACGATCTCAACAAACTAGATCTCCTAGAACAAATGAAGTATCCGGACACTTCCGAAAAGGAATTATCGGTTGTTCTCTTTAGGTAGTAGGAGGGTAGGTGGGACTCCTTTTGGTGAAAGGGAAGAGAGATGTGATAGAAGGTTAAGAGAGCAATCCAAAAAATGAAACTCAAACCATCAAAATCCTTCTTACAAGGGTTTATATAATGGTGATGTGTGGAGTTGAAATCTCAAATGTAAATCATATTTGCATAACCACATATAATAAGTTATCTCACATGTCATTATACAAATAACATTTGTATAATTGTGGATTTTCATTCAATTTAATTTCTCTCGATCCAATTTCTTCAAATTATCAAATTAAACAATTAGGCTAACCTATAGTTTATTATGAATCTCGTTCACATTAAACTATATAATATATCCATCATATCTCATATAAATGACATAATTTCCCTTATAATGAATTTGAACACTTCAAATCCACATCAAACTGTAAACCCTTTATTTATCAAGGTTGAGCCAACCGACAGACCTCATGGACCTTCAGGTGACGAGATCCCTAGATCTAAGACTAATCTGTCAACCTCTTTGACCCGGTAAATCAACACTCATTTGCTACTGTAACCCTCCACTAAAACTCGTAGTTGCACTCCCGTCAGTGTAAGACAAGTTGTGTCAATTGATATAATAATTGCCCGAGTCAACCCTTGACAGGTTGTTCGTAGACACTGTTGGGTCAAATTACCACTTTAGCCCTGTGTCTACCACTTGCTTCTTATGTCCCCACTACTTCTATAATGCACAACAAAGTTGCAATGGTCCAACCATATACAACACCCCTCTCGGACAAGTGCGAGGGTTGTCGCCCGTTGTCCAAGTCTTGTTAAGGGAACAACCCCTCTAGTTTCCCTATAGTCGGGAACGAGTGAATTTCATCTCGCGTAGTTAAGTTTCCAACTCCCAACGTGGTCCTGTCCCTATGAAGGCATAATGGGCGAGTAACTATGACCACCCTCACTCGTACTTGTCAAAGCACAGACACCAGCAGATAGGAGTCCATACCACGCTTAGGATTAAGGTCGAGTAACTGATGGTCATCTACAAAGTCATTAGTCCTATGTTGTCAACGACGTTACATTAGTAGGTATAATAATTCACGGTCTGGTCTTGTACAATCTCATTGCACAAGATGCCCCCACTCGCATGTCAACCACATGACGAGTCATATCACCTCGTTTGTATCTAATACAAAGCTGGTCGCATCCATTGTGTATCAAGGATTAGGCCTCCTTTATCCGTATACCATAGACCGTTGTGGTCATTAACTCTAACGTTATCCTACCTCTATGTCCACTACACACTTTTCAAGTTCTAGTTCTCTCATATATTCTATGACCTGTTTATTGAAAAAAGTTTAAAAAATTTGCGAGACACAAAGAAATGAAATGAATAACACTTATTAATTTAAAATATCAAATTACAAACTAAACCAGATTAGGACATACATCCCAACAGATTAGGTAACTAGAGGGGTTGTTCCCTGAATGGCTGTCTCTAAGGCTTGGACAATGGGCGCGCACTCTTTCACTGCCCTGGGAGGGTTGTTGTTTATGGTTTGACCATTACAACATTTTTGTTCATTAAAGGAGTAATGGGGACTTAAGAAGCAAGAAGTAGACACAAAGGTAAAACAGTAATTTGAACTAGCAGTGTAACGCCCCTACTTTTCTATGTCCAATTCCTAGGGACATTACTACACATGCATGCATTTATAGGCCGAGAGATAAAAGAACTTAAAAGAAATTTCCAATCAACATAAATAGTTTCAGGGATCCCAAAAAAAACAAAATATTAAAATCAGATAAAAGCATCGTTTTAGCATGGCCTATTAAAACATAATAAGTTTAACTCCAAATAAGAGCATAGGGATAACATCAGTTTAAAACAGAAATGTGCGGAAAACATGTCGGTCCCCATGGTTTTAGTAACGCTCCCCCGTCACTCGCCCTGCACGTCCTTTCCTTTACCTGAAAAACATTTTTAAAAGAAAGGGTGAGTATTGCAAACAATACCCGATGAAAGTAACCTCGCTCACGAGGTTTGGGATATGCATACACATACAATCATGATCTCTAAACTCATTCGTAACATACATATATGGGACCTAAAACTTTCTAGTATTGTCAGGTCTTTAATCCATGACTGCTTATTTAGTTGTCAGGCCTTTAATCCATGACTGCTCATTTAATTGTCAGGTCTTTAATCCATGACTGCTTATTTAGTTGTCAGGCCTTTAATCCATGACTGCTCATTTCATTGTCAGGTCTTTAATCCATGACTGCTCATTTAATTGTCAGGTCTTTAATCCATGACTGCTCATTTAATTGTCAGGTCTTTAATCCATGACTGCTTATTTAGTCGTGGGGCCGACTGGTCATCCTGAGTCATTTCGTTTTGAGTCCTCATGCACCACGAACTTTGACCCATAGGTCTCTATTGCATGTTTGACCATGCACATAATGATCTCAGGATAACCAATGTCCACACTATTCACTAATTCATTTCGTGGCATACAAATCATGCATGAGGTCCCATCAGTCACATAATAATAGAGTACATGTCACAAACATCATCATCAATATATCAGTCATACTTTCTCATGGACAGTTTGAAGATCATACTTTTGTAAGAAACACGAAACATTCTCATACAAACTACTGTCCTATTCTCACATGAAATAATGGAATACTTATACATAACATACGAGAATAATTTCACATAAAATAATGGTTCATTTCCACATGATACATCGAAGTATTTGCACATAAAATATTACGTATTCTCCCGATAATATCTGTATATTTTCATATGAAAAATATAAACTATTTCGCATGAAATCATGAAAATCATTTTCATTTAATCCCATTAAAAGTTCGGCACAAGGTCCCTTACCTCGAGCTTCGATTTTACTCCAAAACCTAATCGAACTCCCTGCCTATTCTCCTTTTAGTGAAACCTGATTCACACCATAATTTCCGAATTCAAACTCCAAGCATTCACTAAAACCCCAATCATGCGATACTCAAATTACGGCATTAAGATATCGTGTCCCACTTACCTCGAGCTCAATGCAAAAACCCCCTTATCTCTTAGTCCGTTTTGACGATCCACCTCCAATCCCGCTCCAGTTCGGTTCCTACAAAGACGTGTTCGACCCCGCAACCTAATTTCTCAATCAAACGCTTAATTTAATCGATAGGTCGTAATATTTCTAATTAAGTATGAAACTCGAATCAAACGCTCACCGGTTGAACTCGAAGCTATTGTAGCTGCTGCTGATCGGAAGCGGTTGGAGGCGGAGCTGGACGGCGACGGCGATCTCACGAGTGATCGGCGGCGGCGCGATTACAAGCAACGGCAGCGGCTGGAGGTGGAAGCTTGCGGATGGCTGAGCTCGCGTGAGGGAATTCGGCTGCGCAGACTTCGGCGGCGACACGCACCGGAGCAAAGCGGCGGCGTGGTGGAGCTTCGGCGTGAGGCTCCTTCGCTCGCGATCTCCGGCTTGACGATGGCTGAACGTGACCGCGGGTGGACGTTCGCGAACGGCTGGACGGGAGTGAAATCTTCAGGCGGCGGCGGCGGCTCGAGACTAGCGGTTGCAGGTGCGAGCAGCTCACGCACGTCGAGCTCTGGCGTGAGGTTTTCGTGCGAACCGGCAGCTGGTGCTTCGGCGTAGACTTCTGCGCTGCCGGCGAGGAAACGACTTTGACGACGGCTGAAGGTACTCGTCCGTAGGGCTTGGTCGGCGGCGACGCGGCCTCTGACGCGTGGTTTCGCGGCGGAAGAGCAAGATGCGTGAAGGGGGCGCCGGCTAGGTTTGAGTGAAAGAGAAGGAGATTGAGACTTTAGGGTTAGGGTTTGCACATGAAGGGGAAGGAGAAGATTGATGTGTATATAGGTTTTAGGGTTAGGGTTCCCTCCCTCCTTCTTTGCTTGTAAATTTATATAAGTATGGTTGAACAATGAGGTCTAGGTCATTGTTAAAAGTCCCAATTAACCCTTACCTAGGCATTATTAACCAAAACGCCATTGGTACTTCCTCTTCTTCTAATATTACAATTAAATCCCATCTCAAGGAGAAACAATAATTAACGATAGAACGTCAATTGAAATAAATAATTAGTACCTGTGGTTGTGGTCGTCACAAGCAGTGTCTACGAATAACCTGTGAAGGGTCGACTCATAGGCATTGGTTATATCAACGGACACAACTAGTCTTACAATGACGGGAGTGCAGCAACGGGCTTTAGGGGAGTGTTACATACCTAATGAATGTTGTTTAAACTGGTCAAAGAGTATGACAGGTTAGTCTCACATCATTGGAGCTCGTCACCTGTAGGTCCATTTGGTCCCTCGGTGGGCTCAAACTGGATTAATAAAGGGATTGCAGTTTTGTTGTTGATTTCAAGTGTTCAAATTCATTAAAGTGTAATTATGTAATTTTTATGACATTTGACTGACATATTATATAGTTTAATTTGAATGAGATTCATAATAAACTATTGATTAGCCTAATTGTCTGAGAGAAATTAAATTGAATGTGATTCGATTGAAAAATCAACAATTATACAAATTGATTTGTAAAATGAGATATGAGATATCTTATTATATGTGGTTATGCAAATATGATTTGCATAACCTATGGTTGAGGTTAAATGGTAAATAGATGAAGATTTCAACTTCACCTATCACCATTATGTAAACCCTTTGCAAGAAGGATTTGTATGGTTGGTTCTTCATTTTTTGGATTATCAACAAAACAACAATGAAAATTCTCTCAACACTCCTCTCTTTCACGAAAAGGGATACTCACTCACTCTCCTTCTACCGAAGGAAGAACAAGAGAGAACTTTTTTGAGGTGTCCGGTCCGTTGGTTCATTCGAGGATATCGAGATCGTTGAGAACGTGAACACGACGGGTTCGTGACCTGAAGAGGAATACGTGAAGAATGGTTCATCAAAAAGGAAGTGTTCTTACTTGATTTTCTCTTTTATTGCATGTTTAGCCTAGATACTATGTGATAGTCTCAATTTTAAGAATGCATTTTTCGCAACGATACCATGATGATTCAATTGCCCTTCCGCTGCGTGTGGTTTTTATTCCCTTCAATTCATGAGATGTAATTGTGGTTTGCATAATTTGATGTTTTCGATTTTGGCACTAGTTTTAGGTTTATTTTCTTCTAATGAGATCAAATGTAAAAGCCCTTTTTTCTTGAAAAATTAAAAAATAAATCGAGTCTGTAAGTCCGTTTCATCGGCGGCAAGAGTTGTTGTGAAGAAATCGTAGTGGAAACGGGGAAAATCGAAGAAAAACAACAAAGGTGTTTGGTGTCTAATAGATGGCGTTGAGACGTTGTTCTTCGGCGTCTGAACGACGTCCGCGCGGGTGGAGGCTTATCTGCAAGGCAGCGATGCAACGCTGGACTTGTGTAATTTTTATCAAATAAATAAAGATTTATTTTTTTGATCAAATTAAATTCTTGCATTATAAATCCAATAAACTAACTCCAAGTTTATAATGTACCTTGAACATTAGTGTAGTAGACATTATTTTGATTATGTTCAAAAGTATAACCTAAATGGTATATGGTATAAGAATAAGGTTGGAAACCTTATTCTTGTAACACAATGCATGTGGCCCACTTTGTAATTAATACAAATGTGGTAATCCAACTCATTCATGTAGTTGACATGCGAGTTGGGGCATCCTGTATGAATAGTTCATACAAGATCGGACTGTAAATTATTAGTCGACTAACGAGTATAACGCCGTTAATAGGGTAAGACTGATTATTTATAGATGGTCATTAGTGACTCGACCTGAATCTTAAGCAAGTTAAGAACTCCTACTTATAGGGGTTTGTCCTTAGAGTTGCATGGGCGATAGTGGCCTGTAAGCGACTCAATAAGCCTACCTTCTAACGGACAAAACCTCGTAGGTAGTTGGGAACTTAACTGTGCAGGATGGAATTTACTAAGGGATTAGATAGGTTGTTCCTTTAAGAATTAACTCCAGGTCTTGAACGAGGCCCCGCGCTCTATGAGTGTATGAGCCTATGGTGGAACCATAAGCTTGTTTTTCATTAGAGGATCAGGGGTGCTTAAGGAATAAATATGTAATCACATGGGTAAAATGGTAATTAGACACAACCGTCATTATAAACAACCTGTGAAGGGTCGACTCATGGGAGTAGAGTGCAACTACAAGTCTATAGTGGAGTGACTTGTAGTTAATGAATATTGATTAACTGGATCATCGAGTTTAATCAATTAATCTCACATCATTGGAGCTCATGAATTGTAGGTCCATTAGGTCACTCCGCTGGCTCAACCTGGTTATATTGAGGTTATAAAGTTAGGAATGAAATTGACGTGTTCAATTTCATATATTAGAAGTCATATCAGTTATGTGTGATATAATTGATATAATATATAATTTTAATGTGAATTAGATTCACATATTAACCATATACTAAAGAGAGAATGAAAGAGGGATAGGATGGTAATTTCTACATTATTTCCCTATATATATAGTTGCATGAGATGCAACTTTGACCTAAGAATTGTAAAACCCTAGTGTGCCATTTTGTTTTGTTGTTGGAAAGGTTCAAAAACACAATGTCTCTCAAAAACATCTCATCTCACCTAAAGGGAACCCACCTTCCTCCCTCACCTAAAAAACAACGGAGAAAGTCTGGTGGTAGTGTTTGTGATCTCTTGGGTTCGTGTTGCTGAGATCCTGATCGTGGGAGAAGGAGCATTCGAAGAAACGTTCTTCCAAGGTACTATTCTTTTTGTACATCTTGTTTGTATAAGCTTAATCTAGATAGATTAGTTTTTGAATGTAATCCATGTAATGAAATTAAGAACGCGTGATTCACAATCGGTTCAGCTGAGGGATATGATTCCCTTCAATTGGTATCAGAGCCCAATTGCGTTCTAAATTTACGTTCTTGATTTTTCAAGAACGAGGTGGGATTTACTATTTTGCATGTGATGTATGAACGGTTTGAAATTTAAACGTTTTCAATTTTGGCACTTAGATTTACAATTTTTCAATGAATCGTTCAATGTAAGGCCCCGGTGTTTTGGTAATTTTTTATTGTAAATCGAGTTTGTAAGTCCGTGTCCATCGAGGCAAGGTGGTTGTTAAGAACAACGAAGCAAAAATGAGCCAAAACTGTGGAGTCTGTTGTGGTTCTGTGAATGGCGTTGCAACGCTGTTCTATAGCGTTGCAACGCCAGTGCAGTAGGTGCGCGACTGGGAAGACGATAGCGTTGCAACACTGAGGCGTTATGCATCGCTGCTGCTGAGGCGCGCTTCAATTGGCAGAAGAGGACAGAGAGCAGCGTTGCAACGCTGGTATGAGCGTTGCAACACCACAAACGTTTCAAAGAAGGCTTCAACGGGCAGAAACGTATTTTTAATTATATATTTAATATAAAAATAACTTATATTTGATTTATTTTAATTTATTTAATTTAAAATAATATATTTATATTAAATTAATTAAAATTGAATTTAGGGAGCCAAAATTGGCCTAATTTTGCAATCATTTACAATATAAATAGTTATATTATATAGTTTGCATGATTAATTATATTAAATTAATTAAAATTGAATTTAGGGAGCCAAAATTGGCCTAATTTTGCAATTTAAATTGTGCAATTGTTGTGTAATTATTGTCATGCATAATATATGCTCTTAATTTAGATATCCCACCTTAGGTTAAGCATTTCCATGCATCATTTACAATATAAATAGTTATATTATATAGTTTGCATGTTAATTCATGTGTTATATTTCATGAGATGATTATTCTATTTATGTCTTATTATTCAGGAGATGAATGATCAAGCACTATAACATAGTATGCATGTCATGTAAGGTTAATTATTAGTTTTAAAACGTTTAGAACTTGGAAATAATATACCTTAGGTTATCTACTTCTAATTAGATTAGATTTAGGAACCAAATGATTTATAAACAATGATTAAAAGAGAAAATTTGTCTAAGGAAAGTTCTTGCTGACGGAAACAGAACAACCCTACCTCGGAACTTACCTGAGAGTGAAATTTAATCCAATAGTTTATAAATCATAGAGCGCCAGCTGGTTTATTAAGGGGTTAATAAAATAGAAATCCTATGCTAAATATAAAGAGTTATATTAGCAAAACTTAGGATAAAATCAATATTAGAGTTATATTGATTATCAATATAAGAGTTATATTGATGACTTCAGGTAAAACCATTAGCAGGGTTTAGCATAAGTAAGATTCCTATAGATTTAAAATATCCAACGGGGGGAAAAGTATCCAATGGGAGGAAACGTACATATGATACATATTTTTCCACCTACGTATCTTCGTGAAATTGCCACATTGAGATTCATACTTGTCCTCGTGGCGCAAACGGGAGCGTCCCCCTTCGGATGGTGTTTGTATGAGTCAATATCAAGGTGAATGGAGAGGGTACTTGTAGTGAGTGGGAGCTGGTTTAGTGAAAACAAAACCTATGGTCTCTTTAGTCGGTTTATAGTCAACCTGCTAGTTTTCCCTTGACGAGACAATCCATTCGTAGGGCTTGTTCATAGGTGATCAAACACAGTAGACACCCAAAAAGGATAAAGATTTCCTTAGTCTATTTTTTAATCTTGTCCTCCCCTCGCCGAATTTTATTCGAAGGGGACTCTAGGGTCTAAAGATAGGGGGTTACACTCACGAGGTACATAAGTTGTGTATGTATCCTGACCGAATATGGTAACTAAAGCCTATAGGAATAGAAGTTATTCTGGCATTATGTTTTGGTCAAGAATATCATGATCAAGTGGATGAGTGTTTTTTATTACCTTTCGGTGTCATACATTCTAAACGTCTGGAGTAGCATTGCAAATTATGAATGTCCTAGAAATCATTTGATAATTAGTTAAAACATGTTTGGATTATAATTATAACAAGAAATTCATGCAAGTTTTGTTTGTAAATTTGTAGCAAAATATCTAGGTCAATTATTTCCTTACTGGGTGTTGGAAAATTAACTGGAGAAAATATAATGACTTGGAGGAATAGACTCAACATAATATTTGTTTCACGCGATCTTAAGTTCGTTCTCAATGAGGAGTGTCCTCAATTCCCTACTCAAAACACATCTCCATCTATTGAGGATGTGTATGACCGTTGGATCAATGCCAATGAAAAGGTAAAAGCCTATATCCTGACTAGCATACCTGATGTTTTAGCAAGGAGGTTTGTGGTCAAGGTCTCAGCTCGTGAGATCATGGATTTTGTCCTAAATTTGTCAAGAAAACCGTCCAACAAATTTGACATGATGTCACACCCCCTCCCGAACTACCTGCTAACTCAGCTTGAAAGGCGGCGTGAAGCCAACAAACATTGTTTATCTCTTAACAATACCTGTTGACCCTGATTCACCTGATAAACATACTATGTTCGAAAATGGAACACTTAAACATGACATAGCGGAAACTGGACAACTATTAAACATATACAAGGAGAAACCATTCACAAGTCTCTCTTGGAAACTAAAAGTCTAGTGCATCAGAAACAACACAAGACAACCAGTGTTTATACAACCTCTAATGTAGAAACAACTATAACACCAAAGTCCTCACAAAATAATTTACAAACATAGAGACTTGCTAGACAAAACAAGCCACGTACAAAGTATTTAACTTATGAAGCTTCAACAGACTATGGCAGTAACTCAAGTGCCAGGAGCTCTATCTCTACCTGAAAAGTTTGAAAAACATAGAAAGAATGAGCTATGAAGCTCAGTGAGTGACTGTGTTTAATATCTATAACTTGTAAAACATGTGACCTGAAAACTATGAGCATATGCATTTGTATTCAAGCATTGAAAGTAAACGTAGAATCATAATAGACTTTAAGAAAACCAACAAGTATATCATCAAAATCTCGTAAGGCATGTAAATGAGATAAACTCTTTTAAAAACATGTCACAATCCACGTTGTGTAGGGCACGCCCAGTACAACCAACGTTTACTCTACGATGTAGTGGGGCCCGCCAAAGACTCCCATCGTCTTTTTCGTAGTGGGGCCCGCCCCACTCACTCACGACAATAGTTGTTGTCACGAGTACACTCAACGTCGACAACAGAATAAGACTTGTGTGCACACGGTACCATAAAGCCTCGGGCTCAATATCGCAGAAAATCACATGAAAACATTTGAACATGCCTGCTTATCTTTTCTTTCATAAAACTCAAGCTTACTCAGCTTGTTCATAAAATTGGAAATCTTTAAAACATACTTGCTAATACATGCTTGCTTGAAATCATAACATTTCCATAAATTTTGGCAACCATTGAACATATGCTCATGTATAAACTTTATAAAGACTTTTAGGGTCACAATGAACACTTGAAACATTTCTAGGAAAACATGAATACTCATAAACATGTATTCGAAAGAAAGCATAATGCATTGAAAACTTTATTCTAGCAAAACTTGCATTTCTTGAACATAATTCAAGCATATATACACTTTTGATGTTCGTTTTATCACTCACAGTGTTTGAACTAGAATCTTAGCCCGTACACTCGACCTATTTGCTCTTGGCCTGCCAAACAAACCAAATTCATGTATTAGAACCTCGAGCTCATGGTTTTAACCCTAAAACTACAAGAAAACACACTTTCAAAAATTCCAAAGATTTTTGATTTTATGTCCTGTTTTGATGAGTACCATAACTTCTTCATTACTTATCCAAGAAGAATTTACTTTATACCAAACTCTTCCTTTTTGAAACCCTCTAAAACTCTTATGAAGACATGAAAACGTATTGGTTAGAAATTACCTCAGTAGCTTAACCCCTAAATTGATCCTGCTGCTGTTCCAGATTTCACTTCCTGCTGCAACCCAAAACTTAACCTGATGATTACAACATCTTCCAATCATTTTCTTCTCACGATTCCTTCACAAAACTTGTAGGAAATTGAATAAGATTTTGAACCATACCAATTAGAGCTTCTAACTCCAAGTATACAGATCAGAACAACCAAAACATCAGAGACTTCTCGAATTTGACAGCAAAATTCTGTCTTCTGCCTTCCTCTTAACAAAATCAGAATTGGCTCGAGCTTCCTTCACGAATTTTGTTCCAATATGAGTTAACTTTCATAAAACAAAAGCTCAACTCTTACCTCTTCTTGTGGAGCTCGAGATGAACAGAAAATCAGAGCTTGTCTGAGTTGATTTCTTTGCTGTAATAATGAATCCTCTTGAGTTTTCCTTTTTTCTTCTGCAACTCCAGCTCAAAATCACCAAAAATGGCCTCCTTTTTCTTCCTTTCTCCTTCAACCACGAAGCTTCAGCCTTAGTTTGTGATGAATAAGAAGAAAATGGAGAGAAATCCCTTTTTAAAAAAGTCAATCGGTGGAAGAGGTATTCCTTTGTCTTTTTGTACTTTTGCTTTTTCATTTTCTATTTCTTTTTCCTTTTCTTTTCTTTCCTTTATCTTCTTTCTTTCTTTTCTTTTCTTTTCATTTCTTTTCTTAGCAAAACAAAATAACTTAATATATTAAACATTTGTTTCATTTCCTTTTCTTCTTTTGTCTTTAAAAGCAAACAAAACCAAAATGGTTTAAACTTTCTTTCCTTGTTTTCCTTTTGTCTTTCACTTCATTTCTTTTCTTTTTAAAACATGGGAAACCAAGTTTTAAACATTCATTTCTTCTTTCTTTTTGTTGTTTGATAATAAGGAAGTTCCAAAGAAAGATCTCGGGTTTACACATGAAGCACTAAAGTTCGTTTATAACGCGCACATGGAGGAGAGAACGTCAGTGAGAGAACATTATCTCAACCTTATTGCTCACTTCAACATAGCGGAATTAAACGAAGCGGTTAAAGATTAGAAAAGTCAGATTTCGTTCATCCTATAATCTCTTATGAATACTTTTCTGTAATTTCGCAGCAATGCAACGATGAACAACATAGAGTATGATCTGACTTCTCAACTAAATGAGTCGCATAATTAGTTGTTTCTTATGGATGATAAGAGACAACAAAATGGAGAGGCAAATCTAGTTGCCCATTCCAAAAGTTCTAAAAAGGGTTCACCCCCCTGGACCTAGAAACTGATCATACTATACGAACTTAAGAAAATACAAAAGAAAAAGAAAATGAGTAAATAAAGAGCAATAATCTGGCAAGAAAGACAATTATTTGATAACATGTATGTAGTTACATGGTTTATTGGAAACATTATTTCTATTTCTTGCCTTAGCGAACATTGTACTTCAATTTCTGTTCAATTGAACAAAGTGTTTATTTATTTGGAAAATAATTGAACTATATGTGTTGCTCTTCTTCAGAATTATGCAAGGTGTTAATTCAGTTAAAATAGTATTAAACATTGAATTATAGCAAGTACACGACTAATTTCTGCTAAAGAAATGCTCAATTTTGGCATCTTAGATTGGGTAACATTAACCTCACTATGGTTCAAAGATTGGTAAACAATAGACTTCTAAATGAGTTAGAAGAAAATACATTACCTGTATGTGAATCATGCTTGGAAGGCAAAATGACTAAAAGGCCTTTTAGTGGAAAAGGTTAAAGAGCCAAAGAAACTCTTGAGCTTATTCATTAAGACCTTTGTGGTCTTATCAGTGTTAAAGCCATAGGAGGTTATGAATATTTCATCTCCTTTGTAGATGATTGTTCTAGATTTGGGCATATTTACCTAATACAACATAAGTTTGAAACACTTGAAAAGTTCAAGAAATTCAAGACTAAAGTTGAAAATCAATTGGGTAAAACAATTAAAACACTTCGATCAGTTCGAGGTGGAGACTACATGGATTTAAAATTCTAGAACTATAAGATAGGACATGGAATTACATCCCAACTCTCGGTTCTCGGTATGCCACAACAAAACGGTGTATCGGCAAGGAGAAATAGAACATTGTTGGACATGGTTCGATCAATGATGAGTTATGCTCAACTCCCTAGTTCCTTTTGTTGTTATGCAGTAGAGACTGGGGTATACACTTTGAACAATGTACCCTCAAAAATTGTTTCTGAAACACATTTTGAACTCTTGAAAGAACGTTATGGTAGTTTATCTCATTTCAGAATTTTGGGTTGTCCAGCACATGTGCTTGTGGCAAATCCAAACAAGTTGGATTCATGTTCAAAATTGTGTCTACTAATTGGATACCCAAAAGAAACAATAGTTGGTTTATTCTATGATCCTAAAGAAGATAAGATTTTTGTGTCGACAAATGCAACTTTGTTAGAGGAGGACCACATAAGGGACAACAAACCAAGATATAAAATTGTGTTGAGTGACTTGGACGGAACAATAGCAAAGGTTGCTAATAAAACTAGTACGTGAACAAAAGTTGTTAATACTAGCTTGTGTAGTCAAGATAGTCCATCTCAAGAGTTGAGTATGCCTCGACGTAGTGGAGGGTTACAACGTAACCTGACCATTACATAGGTTTATCTGAAACTGAAGTTGTTATATCAGATGACAACTGTGAGGATCCATCGACTTATAATGACGCGATGGTTGACAAAGATTTAGACAAATGGGTCATAGCCATGGACCAAGAAATGGAGTCTATGCACTTCAATTCTATTTGGGATCTTGTAGATATACCAGATGGGGTAAGACCTATAGGTTATGAGTGGATATACAAGAAAAAGCGTGGTGTAGATGGGAAGGTGCAAACCTTTAAACCTAGACTAGTAGCAAAGGGTTATACCCAGGTTGAAGGGGATGACTATGAGGAAACCTTTTCACCCGTTGCTATGTTAAAGTCTATCCGTATCCTACTTGACATTGCCGCATATTATCACTATGAGGTATGGAAAATGGATGCCAAGACAACGTTTTTAAATGGCAATCTTGAGGAAAATATATACATGGACCAACTCAAATGGTTCATTGAACCAGGACAAGAGCAAAAGATGATGAATCAATTAAATCTTATGGTTTTGACCAGAATGATGATGAATCTTGTGTCTACAAGAAAATCGATTAAATCTTATGGTTTTGACCAGAATGATGATGAATCTTGTGTCTACAAGAAAATCATCAATAGTTTTGTCGCATTCCAAGTTCTATATGTGGATGATATCATACTCATCAGGAATGGTGTAGGATGTTTTACTGACAATAAGAATTGCCTAAAATATCTTACATAAACAAAGTGTTGTCGATGTTTAAGTTACAAGACTCCAAAAAGAGTTTATTGCCTTTTGGACATGGAGTCCATTTTTTCTACGGAACAGTGTCCCAAGACACCTCAAGGAGTTGAGGAAATGAGACGAGTTACTTATGCATCAGCTGGTGGGAGCCTTATGTACGCCATGTTGTGTACTAGGCCAGACATCTGTTTTGTAGTTTGAATGGTCAGTAGGTATCAACCTGATCCAAGACTTGAACACTTGACAGAGCTTAAAACAATCCTTAAGTATCTATGGAGAACAAGGAACTGCATGCTTGTGTATGGGGCTAAGCAATTCATCCTTACATGATACACGGATTCTTACATTCAGACTGATAAACATTCTCGGAAATCTACATCAGGGTCAGTATTTACTCTTAACGAATGAGTTATAGTATGGCGAAGCATCAAGCAAGGATGCATCGCTGATTCCACAATGGAGCTCGAATATGTAGCAGCCTGTGAAGCAGCTAAATAGGTCGTTTGGTTAAGGAAATTCATGCTAAATTTGGAAGATTTTCCAAATATGACTTTGCCCATCACGCTGTGTTGAGATAACAGTGGTGCAGTGGCTAATTTGAGATAACCCCGAAGTCACAAGAGGGGAAAGCACGTTGCTGATCCTTTTACAAAAGCTCTCGCGGCTAAAGTATTTGAGAGTCACCTAGAAGGTCTAGGTTTACAAGTCTTCCCTAACTAGAGCAAGTTGGAGTATTTTGTACAAATAGTTTAAATGCCCTAGTTTATTGTATTTACATTACTGTAATGTTTTAGTACTCCACAAGCTTCAGGTCAAGTGGGTGATTCTTGGGATTTTTGCCTTAAACTTGTGTAATTTTGATCAAATAAATAAAAAGTTACTTGTTTTGATAAAATTATATTCTTGTTTTATAAATCCAATAAAGTAACCTCTAAGATTATAATGTATTTTGAACATCAGTGTGGTAGACACTATTTGGATTATGTTCAAAAGTATAACCTAAATGGTTTATGGTATAATAATAACGTTGGAAACCTTATTCTGGTAACACCATGGATGCGGCCCGCTTTGTAATTAGTACAAACGAGATAATCCAACTCATTCATCTGGTTGACATGTGTGTGAGGACATCCTATATGAAGAGTTCATACAAGATCAGACTTAAAATTATTAGTCTGAGCAGTATAACGTCGTTAACAAGGGTAAGACTGATAATTTTATTGATGGTCATTAGTGACTATACCTAAATCCTTAGCAAGTTAAGAACTTCTGCTTATAGGGGTTTGTCCTTAGACTAGTATGGATGAGAGTGGCTTGTAGCCGACTTAATAAGCCTACCTTTTATGGACGGAAACTCGTAGGTAACTAAGAACTTAACCGTGCAAGATTGAATTCACTAAGGAATTAGATAGGTTGTTTCCTTAAGAACTGACTCCAGGCCTTGAACAACAGGGCCCCACCCTCTATGAGGGTATGAGTCTATGGTAGGACCATAGGCTTGTTGTTCATTAGAGGATCAGTGGTGCTTAATGAACAAATAGGTAACCACATGGGTAAAACGGTAATTTGACCCAACCGTGATTACAAACAACCTGTGAAGGGTCGACTCATGGGTAATGATTATATCAGTGGACACAATATAATCTATAGTAAGGAGAGTACATCAACAAGTCTTTAGTGGAATGACTTGTAGTTAATGAATATTGATTAACTAAATCAAAGAGTTTTATCAGTTAATCTCACATCATTGGAGCTCATGAACTGTAGGTCAATTAGGTCCCTCTATTGGCTCAATATGCTTATATTGAGGGTATAAAGTTAGGAATGAAATTTAAGTGTTCAATTTCATATATGAGATGTCATATAAGTTATATGTGATATAATTGATATAATATATTGTTTTAAACTGAATTAGATTCACATATTAACTACATACTAAAGAGAGAATGAAAGAGGGATAGGATGGTAATTTCCACCTTATTTCCCTATATATATAGTTGCATGAGATGTAACTTTGACCTAATAATTGGAAAACCCTAGTGTGTCATTTTGTTGTGTTGTTGGAAAGGTTCCAAAACACAATCTCTCTCACAAACATCTCATCTCACCTGAAGGGAATCCACCTTCCTCCCTCGCCTAGAGAACAACGGAGAAGATCCGGTGGTAGTGTCCGTGATCTCTTGGGTTTTTGTTGCTGAGATCCAGATCGTGGGAGAAGGATCATTCGAAGAAAAGTTCTTCAAAGGTATTATTCTTTCTATCCATCTTGTTTGTATATGCTTAGTCTAGATAAATTTGTTCTTGAATGTAATCCATGTAATGAAATTAAAATCGCGCGATTCACAATATTTTCTGATGAGGGATTCGATTCATTTCATATAATATATAGTATACATGATAGGTTATATTATAAGTGTTGTAATATAAATTATGCATGTTTTAATTTATTTAAATATAAGAGTTATATTTTTAAATTAAAAGCATGCTCGTGCATTTAATTTATGTTATGAATGTATGTTATAGTTTAATATTATTCATATGATGAATGATCAAGTACTATAACATAGAAATGCATGTAACCTAAGTTAATTATTAGTTTTAAAATGTTTAGAACTTGAATAATTAGACTTGGGTTTTCTAGTTATAATAAGATTAGAATTAGGAAATCAAATATGACCTTAAATGGAGACTGATTAATAGCTATGTCTGGGGAAGTTTCTGTTAAAGGGTGGGGTATTTAAGCTGACGTTTCATGGAACACGCTTACTTGGTAACCGACCTGTGAGTGAATTCTGTTCGGAGATTCTAAGGTTATATTATCGTGAGTGGCGTTAATTAGAAGTTGATTAATTTACTCACATAGACCTAAGTTAATAATGTAATTATAAACTTAGGTTAATTTAATATAAGAGTTATATTGATAGACTTAGGTAAATATTAGCTGATTTATCTAGGTCAATCCCAAATAATATAAAGTGTTGTGCGAGAGAAAATAAAGTGTATAAGATACATTTAAGTTTTCGACCACAAATCTCCGTTTAAGTATGCACCGTGAGATCCATACTCGACCCCGTGGCGCAAATGGGTGTGTCGCCCTTCGGACGGTTTTTGTATGTATCAATATCATACTGGATCGAAAGAGTACTTATAGTGAGTGTGAGCGGGACCTGTGAAAATGGGACTCACGGTCTCTTCTTTCCATTCGCACCGCGAGACGCCTATGATTCGCCTTCTAGTTTGGCCTTGACTAGACAATTTCTTAAGAGGGCCTTGATCATGTGAGTCGGAACACCGTGAATCCCCGAAGGGATACAGATTACATGTTGGTTTTGTTTCTTGGCTCACACTTCGGTGACTATTGTTTGTACGGATACTTAAGAACATAAAGATTGAGGGTGTTACTCACAAGATTCGTTAAAAGTTAATGGATTCAGACCGAAAAATTGTAACTGGATGCCTAATAGAATAAGAGTTATTCTAGTATTAGGGTTTGGTCGAGATAGTATCGTCCTAGACGATGAGTGCTTCAGTTCACCCTTCGGTGGCGGTCATTCTAAACATTTGCGATATCCTTGCAAATTATTAATGACCTAGGGATCATAGGATAAAATTTTGCTAAAACTTGATTGGTTTTTATTAGATTTTTGCGAGACTCGCACAATGTTTTACTTGTTTTTCAGCAAAATGTCTAGTTCAATAATAGCTTTACTCGGTTCCGACAAACTAGTGGGAGATAACTACAAAACTTTGGAAAACAATAGAAGCACGATTCTAGTAACTTACGACCTTAAGTTCGTACTCACTGAGGAGTGTTCTCAGTTGTCGAGCTCGACCGCGTCACGAATTATTTGTGATGCGTACGATCAATGGATCAGGGTCAATG
Organism: Trichosanthes cucumerina; assembly: GCA_036507285.1. Lineage (NCBI taxonomy): Eukaryota > Viridiplantae > Streptophyta > Magnoliopsida > Cucurbitales > Cucurbitaceae > Trichosanthes > Trichosanthes cucumerina. The sequence continues at coordinate 10,111,830 of CM071837.1, read as the reverse complement.
AAAAGCCCAAGGTCTACATCATAGCCAGCTTATCTGAACTCTTGGCGAAAAAGCATGAGTTGATGGTCACCGCCAAGCAGATCATGGAGTAGTTGCAGGACATGTTTGGACAACAGTCCTTTCAAGTCTTCCATGACTCACTCAAACACGTCTTCAACACCCGGATGAAAGAAAGGACGTTTGTCCGTGAACACGTTCTAGACATGATGATCCACTTTAATCTGGTAGAGATTAATGGGGTTTCTATCGATGAGTCCAACCAGGTCAGCTTTATTATAGAGACTCTTCCGAAGAGTTTCCTTTAGTTTCGTAGCAATGGTGTTATGAAAAAAATTAGCTACACTTTGACCACCCTTCTAAATTAGTTACAGAACTTCTAGTCATTGATGAGGATTAGGACACAGAAAGTTGAGGCAAATGTTGCCTTAAGGTCCTATCAGAGGGGTTCGACATCTGGGACAAAATCTGTGACTCCTTATCACCGAGAAGGAAATTATAAGAATATGAAGAAGGGTAAAGCTGATTGCGTTGCCGCCCAAAAGGGCAAAAAGGTCAAGGAAGTTGCAAAGAAAGGAAAGTGTTTCCACTGCAATGGGCATGACCACTGGAAGCGTAACTGTCCCAAGTTCCCTACAGATGGGAAGAATAAAGGTAAATGTGATTTACTAGTAACTGAAACCTGTTTAGTGGAGAGTAATGACTCTTCCTGGATATTGGATTCGGGCGCCACTAACCATGTTTGTTCTTATTTTCAAAGAAGTAGTTCCTGGCAGCAGCTGCGAGAGGGTGGGTTGACTCTACGGGTCCGATCCGGTGAGATTGTCATTGGAACCCATCACTGTAGGTCCATTAGGTCCCTTGGTTGGCTCCATTTGGGTTAAAACAAGGGTTAGAGTTTTGGCATGAAATTGAAATGTTCAATTTCACTTAGAGGCATTTATGTCATATATATGAGATATGAATGATATAATATATAGTTTAACATGAATGAGATTTATAATAAACTGTAGGTTAGCCTAATTGTTGAATTAGGGCTACTTGGAGAAATTAATTGAGAGAAATTAAATTGGATGTGATTCAATTTGATTAATCCACAATTACTGCAAATGTGATTTGGAATATGAGATATGAGATATATTATATTACATGGCTATGAAAATATGATTTGCATAACCTATGGTTGTTGTAAAATGGTAATAATGTGGAGACTTTAACTCCATGATTATTCCACTATTTAAACTCATCTTGCGAGAAGTTGGTAAGCCAATCTCTCAATTTTTGGATTTCACCAAAGAGAAGAGATTCATTCTCTCAACATTTTCTCTGAACTTTTCTTCCCCTCCAAAACCAAGATCCCACCATCTTCCTTCTTTCAAAAAGAAAAACAAACGAGTTTCCAAGTTGTTGTGACCAGATCTTGTTCGTTAGTTCGAGTTTTCATTGAGATCGAGAAGCACGAAGTGTTCGTGACCAAGATAGAAACTTTGAATAGAGTTTTCAACAAGTACATTCTTCTTGTTGTTTTTCTTCCTTAATTATGTATGTTTAACTTATATCTAAGTGTTAGATCATTTTAACAAACTTCAAGTAGCGTAACGATACCTTGACGATTTGATCGCCTTCCGCTGCGCAGAGATTTTCATTCCGTTCAACTTGCGCTTAATATACTTACCCCACTTATGACCTCGAGATTCTCTCCAGTTGGCTACTGCTCCACTATTGTCACAAAACAATGTCACTGGCAAGTTCATATTTGGAATAACTTCCTAATCTAGCATGAACCTCATAAGCCATACATCTTCCTCATACGCTTCACAAGCTGCAACATGCCCGACTTCCATTGTGGAATAAGTGGTGCATTCCTTGTTAATGCTTCACCACACTACCACTCCTCCAATGAGAGTGAAAATTGACTCCGATGTGGATTTCCTAGAATCCTTATCGGTTTGAAAGTTATAGTATTCATATCTTGTAAGGATCAAATTCCCACGTTCATATACAAGAATGTAGGCTCCCGTTCTCATTAGATACTTGAGTATTGTCACTACGATTGTCTAGTAATCTAATCCTGGATTGAATTGAAACCTACTAACAATCCCAACTGCGTTACAGATGTGGGGCCTAATACGCAACATGGCGTACATCAAGCTCCCAACAACTTAAGCAAAATAGATCCATCTTATATCATCAACCTCTTGAGGTTTCTTAGGACACTATTCCTTAGACAAGTGAACCCCATGCCTAAAAGATAGCAAGTCGTTAATGATTGAGACATGGCTAGCGACTTGCTCTTCCAGTTCCAGACTATATGGATACCTACAACAGAGTGTGCTTCTCCCAAATCTTTCGTTTTGAATTGCGAAGCCAACCATTCCTTAACGTCAGTAAGGAAACCTACATCGTTCCTAATGAGTATGATATCATCCACATAAATATAAGAAATTTGATAGCCTCATCAAACCGTAAAAGCCAAGACCTCGAGGCTTGTTACAGTCCATAAATAGACCTTTGAAGTCTGCAAACCGTATCACATAGCATGATACCACTTTTGAACCATAGATGTGGTAGAGTTACATTTGTACCAATAAGGTTCATACCTCTCTCACGTGCACGTGGAATACCTTTGGCCCTTTGGTTTTCCCTAATACCTTTTCTATGTCCTTCAGTATTAAGGTAAGACCATTTACTACCCGAATACCTTCTCATTGTCCTTCAGTATCGGGAAATTATGATTCATTCCCCCCTAAGTACCTTCTCGAATGTCCTTCAGTATTAGAACTAATTCAAAGCATGCTTAGGTTCCATCATGAACTTTATGTTAGGAACTCTTTGAAGCTATACATAATTAGTTCAAACAAGATTCAATGATCAACAATTATGTTTTTTAAGAAAAACATAGACCAAGCAAAGTTCTAAGATAGAGTCACTCACAGTGTTAGAATTAGAACCTTGGCTTGTAAACATGACCTATTTGCTCTTGGCCTGTCAAACACACCAACTCAACCATTAGAACCTCGAGCTCATGATTTTTAACCTTAAAACTTGCAAGAAAACACACTTTTAAATTTTCCAGCATTTTCAGATTTTCTGCCCTGTATTCAGACAGCCATAAATTCTTCATTACTTATCCAAAAATAATGTAATTTATACCAAACTCTTCCTTTTTGAACCCTCTAAACATCATATGAAGACATTAAATTGAAATTCCAAACGGATTTGTTCCGAAATACCTCGAAAGCTACTTTCCTCAAAACAGACTTCTGTTGTTTTCAGATTCGGATTTCCTGCTGCACAACAAATTTAATCTGATATTTAAGACATCTTCTAGACATTTTCTACTCACGATTTCTTCACGAAAGTTGTAGGAAATTCAATAAGCTTTCGAACCATACCAATTAGAGCTTCTAACTCCAAGTATGCAGATCAGAACAATCAAAACATCAGAGACTTCCCGGATTTGACAGCATACTTCTGTCTTCTGTCTTCCTCTTAACAAAACAGTAACATCAATTCTTTTCCTTATGCACCTAAGAAACAGGTCTAATTCAGTCTCATAACTCAATTAAGAATAGCCATACACACAATTGGTTGTAAGGTAAATAGAAATGGAAGAGAATCTCCTTCAATCTCTTGCTAGAAGTTTTTCCCTTTTACCTAAAATTACAGGTTCAATTTCCAGCTTGGGTTCCTCAAAAGTTATCAACACAACCACCAAATATTTTTTGATAAACCTCAAGGACAACATCTTAGCTTACTTACCGCAAACTTTCAGCTTCTAATTCCTCCTCAAGAGTTCAAAAGAGACTGATCTCCTCATACTGTTCTGCTACCCGAGAAACTTGAACACCCTTTACTGTTCTGCACTTTTCTCTTTCGTCCTCTTGGTATTTTCTGCAAAGCCGACCAGTTTCGTATTCTACACTCAATTTGTGAGATTTTCACACAAAAATCATCGAATTTGGTTCAGTATACAGAGAGATATGATCGATTAAAGTTGGCCCATTTTCCAGCTGCTTGCTGTTTTAGTAAGAATTTGACACCACCTTCTTGCCAAACTTAACTTCGAGCCTTCACCTCCTTTGGCCAGCTCCTACATCTGTATTTACATCATAATCACCTTTTTAAAACAACAAAATAAGTGTGTAAATAAACCCTAAGCATTTAGCCAACTTATCCTAAGTTTGTGAGACATATGATCTTCCATTCAATACTTGATGCACCTAAAACTTCTCCAATTTGCTAATGATTTGAACTTACTTCAATGCAACTTTTAATATGCTTATTTCAATGGTTTACCTATCCCCTTATGAAGTTTAGACACATTGTAGCTCCAAATTCAATAGATTCCCAAATTCGATCACGACATCGTTTAGTGCAACCTATACGATTTTGCATATTTCAAAACATCATGAACGAGTGCTCAATGATAAAAGAGAATAGGGTTTAGGGCTTACAATTTACTACCCCCCTTAAGAGGAATTTTCCTCTCGAAATTCAAAGACGAAAAAAGTTGTGGGTACTTTTCTTTCATTGTGTCTTCGCTTTCCCATGTTGCTTCCTCGACGTCGTGATTTCTCCACAAGACCTTTACCGATGGTATTGACTTGTTCCTAAGCACCGATCTTTCCGATCCGAAGACTTGTAGAGGTTCTTCCTCATATGATAGATTCTCCTTAAGTTGTATTGGTTCTACCTTGAGCACATGTCACGGATCACAAATGTATTTCCTCAACATTGATACATGGAAAACATTATGTACCAGAGACAATTCTATCGATAAAAGCTAATCTAATCAAGTGAGGTGATGGCCCTACACGTTCGAGAATCTCGTAAGGCCCTATATATCTAGGGCTCGATTTTCCCTTCCTTCCGAACCGCAAAATACTCTTCCATGGGGATAGTCTCGGGAAAACTTTGTCTCCGATTTGAATTCTAAATCTCTTCTTCGTTTGTCAGTACAGAATTTATTTTGTCTATCTTGTGTTGTCTTGATCTTTCCCGATAAATTTAACATTCTCCGAGGTAACTTGGACCAACTCAGCCTATCGACTTCCTTTCTCCTACTTCCCCCAACAAATAGGGGTTACTACATTTTCTTCCATATAATGCTTAAATGCGGTGCTATTAGATGCTAGAATGATAACTATTATTGTATGCAAACTCCATCAATGATAGGTGAGTCTCGACTTCCTTTATATTGAAAGACGCATGCTCGAAGCATGTCTTCGAGGGTCGAGAATGGTTCTTTCCGATGACCATCGGTTTGTGGATGAAATGTTGTACTAAAGTGCAACTTAGTTCCCTATCTTGGAGACTCGGTCGAACTTGGAAGTAAATCTCGAATCCCTATCCGACACAATAGATCTTTGGGGCTCGTGTTGGCTTACAATCCTGTCAACATATAATTTAGCAAGTTTATCCGAGTAAAAGTTACCTTGACGGGTAAAAATCGAAAGCGATCCTAGTCAATCTGTCTACTATCACCCAAATCCCGTCATAACCACTCGGTGTCTGGGAAGTCCAAATAAGAAATCCATCGTTACATGCTCCCACTTCCATTCGGTATTGGGAGTGGATTTAGAAAGCCCTCCTGGTTTCTGCTGTTCGAGTTTCACATTGACAAATTAGACATTTAGAGACATACTCTGCTATTTCTCATTTCATTCTGGCCACCAATAATGGTTCTTTAAGGTCCGATACATCTTTGTACCTCTGGATGCATCGCATAGGGTGAACTATGTGCTTCTTCTAGTATCGCATTTCTCAAAGTTTCATCTTTAGATACACAAAATCTACCATACTTCATCAACGCTCCATCACGCCTTACTTGAAATCGCTCTCCGATTCAAGTTCACCTCTTCTATCAATTTCTTGGGGTAGGGTCTTTAGCTTGACTTGTGATAACATCATTAATTAAGGTAGGTCTTACCGAAAATGGGCTAACAAGTTCCCTTTGTCACCAACATACACTTTTGCATTAGAACTCTTGAGTTCCTCAAATAGAGCCACTCTAACAGCATTAAGTGAACCCCTACGTTGCTTCGACTTCCTACTCAGTGCATCAGCTACAACATTAGCCTTCCCTGGGTGGTATTCGATCGTGCAGTCATAATCTTTTATCAATTCAAGCCACCGTCGTTGTCTCAAATTCAACTCTTTCTGCTCGAAGATGTATTTTAAACTTTTATGATCTGTGTAAATACAACACTTCTCACCAAACAGATAATGCCTCCAAATCTTTAAAGCTAACACAACTGTTGCGAGCTCCAGATCATGTGTGGGATAACTACATTCATGTTTTTTAAACTGTCTTGAGGCATAAGTACACACCCAAGGCCCTGATGTGAGGCATCACAGTAAACCTGAAACTCTTTTCCCGTGGTGGGTAGAGTTAGTACAATGTCTTTGTGACAAGTCTGTTTCTTTAACTCTTGAAAACTATTTCCACACTTTTCACTCCACTCGAACTTCATATTCTTCTTTGTCAAATGGTTAATGGAAGAGCTATCTTGAAAACCCCTCGATAAAGCGTCGATAGTATCTGCGCAAGGCGAAAAAACTACGGACTTCCGTTATTGAAGTTGGTTGTTCCGACTTAACTATAGCTTCCGTCTTACGAGGATCCACTTGTACTCCAAATTGCGATACTACGTGTCCCAAAAACACAACTGTTCCATCCAAAACTCACATTTACTAAATTTAGCATACAACTTCCGATCTCGTAATATACGTAGCACTATTACGAGATGTTCGCATGCTTTTCTCCACTTTTCGAGTACACCAAGATGTCATCAATAAATACTATCACAAACCGATCAAGGTAAGGATGAAATACCCGATTCATGAGATCCATGAATCTTTCTTTGGGGCATTAGTTAACCCGAATGGCATTACCAAGAATTCATAATGCCCATACCTTGTTCGAAAGTTTTTTTGGTACATCGAATCATTGATCTTGGTGATGGTATCACGATCGTAAATCAATTTTGGAAAACACCGAGGCACCCTTTAGTTGATCGAGCGGGTAATCTATGCGGGGCAAAGGATATTTGTTACGTATTGTTACCTTATTCGGTTATCGGTAATCAATACATAATCGTAATGTCCCATCCTTCTTTTAACAAACAACACAGGTGCTCCCCCACGGAGATACACTTGGTCGAATATAACCCTTATCCACCAACTCCCCTGAACCGAGTTTTCAATTCCTTCAATTCCTTCGGTGCCATCCTATACGGGGCTTGAGATATTGGCGCTGCATTCACGGCATCAAGTCTATGGTAAACTCCACCTCTCTCATCGGTGGTAACCACTGTTAGCTCTTCCGGGAAGACATCTAAATACTCACATACTACTGGAATGTCTTGAGTTTTGATTTACTCACTTTGGTGCACAAACTACATATGCAAGATATGTTGTACAACCTTTCTTCAATAATTTCCCAGCTTTAATAGTTGATATCATACAAGTAGGCAATATCTTCCTATGTCCCTTAAACACAACCTCGATCTGCTTTGATTTCCTCAACACAACTTCCTTCCTATGGCGGTCCATTAAGGCATGATACCTAGATAAGAAATCCATTCCCAAAATAACGTCGAACTCTTGGAGATCTAAGGGAATCGATTCGATTGTCATGGTCATACCATTCACTTCCACCATACAATTAGTATAAACACTACAAACTATCGACATATCACCAATAGGAGTATAAATACACGACTCCTCGGATAAAGGTTCTAACTTCGCAACAATGCTAGCGGCAAACATTTTAGAGATAAAAGAATGTGTAGCTCACGGATCTAGTAATGCATGTGCGAGTTTACTCTGAGATAGAAAGTGTACCCGTAACAACTTCAAGTGCGTCATCGCCTCCTGCTTTGTGTCATGGCGTAAATCTTCCCCTGTTGTCGGGGTCGACCCACCTGCCCCTTTTGCTTGGCACTACTAGTGCCTTCTCCTCCAATTTGCCCCGAGTATTTTTTTCTTTGGTTCACGATATCACGATGTAGTTCTCTGTCCCACCATACCTTCTTGCATTAATTGGGGCATTCCCTTTTGAAGTGACCACCTTGCCCACAGTTGAAACATAATACATTTCCGCCACTCAAACATCGACCCCAATGATACTTTCCACAAGTGCTACACAAAGGTTTCCTTGCTGAACTAGCTAATGACTCACTCGGTTGCCACTGTGACGGAGTCCCTCACGATCCTATCGAGAAAACTTGATCCCGCCGCCTCTGTCTTTCCCCACGCCCACCTGTGCAGTCCTTGAGTAGTTTGCCCACCACGATGGGGTTTAAAGCTTCCTTTCGAGAGATACACAGAGTGAATCTCCTATTATCTCCTCGTTGGAATCAGTCTCGTGGTAAACAAACCGAATAAGTGGTATGACCACCACCTACAGCTCCTTTTCCCATTATGTCATCTACTAGGCTTCGCTCTACTCGTAATGCCGTCTCCACAAGCTTGGAGAACTCAACCCACTCAGAACTTGCGGTCACAGGTGTTCGGATCTCTGTTCGTAAACCATCCTCGAACCTCTTGCATCGATTTATCTCGCTTGCAACAATATGCTAGCATACTTTGATAACTCTGTGAACTTCTTCTCATATTCTATTATAGTCATCGACCCCTGAACGAGTCCTAGAAACTCGTTCCTCTTCGCATCACGATATGAGCTCGGGTAATACTTATCTTCAAAGGCCTTTCGAAACTCTTTCCAGCTCCAAGCATCCCCTTTTCTACTCTCAGTTATCTTCCACCAATCATCTGCTCCTTTCTGGAGTAAGAATGCTGCTAAATCGACCTTCCTGTCTTCAGGGCATCGCATGACCCTAAAGCACTTCTCAATCAGATTTAACCAAACCTCAGCATCAGCGGGATCTGTCGTGCCTTCAAATGTTGTTGCACCTAAGGCTTTCAGTCTTTCAATGCCATACTTCTTTTACGGATGCAGCGTGTTTGATCCAACACCTTCGACTAATCTTTGAGTTATCCTCGTAAAGATCTGTTTCCTCCATATTCACTCTCTTTGAGGATGACTAGACTCTCCCTCTGATACCTCTCTTCCTCTATCACCAGTAGCTTCTTGAGTTCCAGTCTCCACTTGCTTGCCTCGTTTGCCACCTCGAGCCATGGTCCTAAATTATACAATCTTATTAAAATAAGTAAGACAACAAGCTCCTAATTTAATGCATCAACCTAGTTCCTTCCCAAAACCTTTTGCTCGATACCAAGTTGTCACACCCAGTCGACTTACTTGCCTAACCTAGGAAGAGATGCAAAGACAAAGATAACAAAACCTCTTGTTGGCTTTCCTTGACTAACCCAAGACATAACTTAAAATAGACGTAACACATCATGTTTGAATAAACAAAGTTAAGCACTGATATACACTTATATATGAAACACATTCACTTCCTTTACTATGTTCTTTAGATAGTCATAAAGTTTCCAAGTTTATTACAACCCATCTAATATGTTCTCACTACAAACCATATACAAAGAAAGTGTATATACAAGGAGTTAAATGGCGTGGTGGCAAATAGGTCTTGTGAAGGCTAAGCACTGGAAACTAAATCTGCACACGGGAAGAGTAGACATAAAGAAAACGTGAGCTAGGAAGCTCAGTGAGTGTCTATTATAAGCTCAAAGGTGAAGCATAATAATGGCAGATTATAAGTAGAAAATAACTTAACATAAACAAACCATGCTTCCAATTTACAGGTTTAAGTCACCACTTATGCATAGCACATAACTCATAATGTAGTATTATATTGAGTGTAGATAGATCAATAATGTAGAAGCTCATAACAATAAAACACATAGCATGATACCACTTTTGAACCATAGAGGTGGTAGAGTTACATTTGTACCAATAAGGTTCATACCTCTCTCACGTGCACGTGGAATACCTTTGGCCCTTTGGTTTTCCCTAATACCTTCTCTATGTCCTTCAGTATTAAGGTAAGACCATTTACTACCCGAATACCTTCTCATTGTCCTTCAGTATCGGGAAATTATGATTCATTCCCCCCTAAGTACCTTCTCGAATGTCCTTCAGTATTAGGGGTTAACCAAGATCAAGGGCATAACTTGTTTACCATGGAAATCATGTCTTTATAACACATAGAACAATTTCTTGACAACTTCATATTATCATCTAAACATGTTCCCAAGTGGATTTACACAAAACATTCTCTAAAGGAAAGCATACTTTCATAATTTAGTTTCCATACTTGGATTTATAGTTACAACTAATTCAAAGCATGCTTAGGTTCCATCATGAACTTTATGTTAGGAACTCCACGAAGCTATACATAATAAGTTTAAACAAGATTCAATGATCAACAATTATGTTTTTTAAGAAAAACATAGACCAAGCATAGTTCTAAGATAGAGTCACTCACAGTATTAGAATTAGAACCTTGGCTTGTAAACTTGACCTATTTGCTCTTGGCCTGTCAAACACACCAACTCAACCATTAGAACCTCGAGCTCATGATTTTTAACCTTAAAACTTGCAAGAAAACACACTTTTAAATTTTCCAGCATTTTCAGATTTTCTGCCCTGTATTCAGACAGCCATAACTTCTTCATTACTTATCCAAAAATAATGTAATTTATACCAAACTCTTCCTTTTTGAACCCTCTAAAAATCATATGAAGACATGAAATTGACATTACAAACGGATTTGTTCAGAAATACCTCGAAAGCTACTTTTCTCAAAAGCAGACTTTTTGTTGTTTTTGATTCGGATTTCTGTTGCACAACAAATTTAATCTGATATTTAAGACATCTTCTAGACATTTTATACTCACGATTTCTTCACAAAAGTTGTAGGAAATTCAATAAGCTTTCGAACCATATCAATTAGAGCTTCTAACTCCAAGGATGCAGATCAAAACAACCAAAACATCAGAGACTTCCCGGATTTGATAACATACTTCTGTCATCTGTCTTCCTCTTAACAAAACAGTAACATCAATTCTTTTCCTTATGCACCTAAGAAACAGGTCTAATTCAGTCCCATAACTCAATTAAGAATAGCAATACACAGAATTGGTTGTAAGGTAAATAGAAATGGAAGAGAATCTCCTTCAATCTCTTGCTAGAAGTTTTTCCCTTTTACCTAAAATTACAGGTTCAACTTCCAGCTTGAGTTCCTCAAAATTTATCAATACAACCACCAAATATTTTTTGATAAACCTCAAGGACAACAACTTAGCTTACTTACCTCAAAACTTCAGCATCTAATTCCTCCTCAAGAGCTCAAAAGAGACTGATCTCCTCATCTTTGTTCGCACTACGAGAAACTTGAACACCCTTCACTGTTCTGCACTTTTCTCTTTTGTCCTCTTGGTATTTTCTGCAAAGCCGACAAGAATTTGTGAGATTTTGACACAAAAATCATCGAATTTGGTTCAGTAGATAGAGAGATATGATCGATTGAAATTGGCCCATTTTTCAGCTGCTTGCTGTCTTAGTAAGAATTTGACACCACCTTCTTGCCAAACTTAACTTCGAGCCTTCACCTCCTTTGGCCAGCTCCTACTTGATATTTACATCATAATCACCTTTTAAAACAACAAAATAAGTGTGTAAATAAACCCTAAGCATTTAGCCAACTTATCCTAAGTTTGTGAGACATATGATCTTCCATTCAATACTTGATGCACCTAAAACTTTTCCAATTTGCTAATGATTGGAACTTACTTCAATGCAACTTTTAATATGCTTATTTCAATGGTTTACCTATCCCCTTATGAAGTTTAGACACATTGTAGCTCCAAATTCAATAGATTCCCAAATTCGATCACGACATCGTTTAGTGCAACCTATACGATTTTGCATATTTCAAAACATCATGAACGAGTGGTCAATGATAAAAGAGAATAGGGTTTAGGGCTTACACCTACAAGGAGACACAACTTCGAACGAGGTTCAAACTTCTTCGGGTTTGACACCAACACATGGGTCAGACATCTCCAAATTTTGGAATGATGTAAACTAGCTTTACGACTATTCCATAGTTCGAAAGGTGGTTCATAAAAACTTTTCAATGGAACACTGTTCAAAATGTATACAATAGTCTCCACTATTAAACCCCAAAATGAGTCAAGAAGATGAGCATAACTCATTATCGACCAAACCAATTCCAATAAGATTTTGTTTCTCCTCTCTGATACACTATTTTTTATGCCAAACCAGGTGCTAAGAGTTCACACCTAATTCCATGTTCTATCATATACGCTTGGGATTCAATGTCCATATACTATCCACTTGGATCCAATTGAAGCATTTTAATCGTCCTATCTAACTCGTTCTCAACCTCAGTATTGTACTCCTTTACCTTTTCAAAAGCTTCAGTGTGACACACTCTCCCAAACTACCCGATTACTTAGCCTGGAAGATGGCGTGAAGCCAATTGACATCGTTTAGCTTTCTAATGATACATGTTGACCCTGTTATACCTGATAAACATGCTATATATGTATATGAAATACTTTAACCCAAAACAACGTAACCTTGAAAATTACTATACATACGTAAGGATCATCTCTACTTAATGCTCACTTAAGAACTAAAACGAGTAAAGAGCATTACAACCAATAACATACCAAGCCATGATTTTTACAACTACAACCTCTTGTGGAAACGCGAACATAACTATACAGTCCTTTCAAAATATCTACAACATTACGGACTTGCTATACAACCCCACCCACGTACAAAATATCGAACTCGTAGAGCTTTCGATAGACTATGACAGGATTTTCGTCACACGGAGCTCAATCTCTACCAAAAAGTTCGAAAAACGTTAAAGAATAAGCTATGAAGCTCAGTGAGTGACAAATGTTAGAACAATTAACTAGCAAATCATATCACATTATAATCTATGAGCATAAAGACCTTTAATTAGGAGTTAAATATAAACGTGTAATCATAATAGCTTTTTTCAGAAATCCATCAAGTATATTATTAGAATCTCACAATGCCTAAAAAGAATATTAGCCATTTAAAAACATATGACAATCTACGTTGTGATGGGCCCACCTAGTACAACCAACATTTATTCTACGATGTAGTCGAACTTGTTCAACACTCACGACAACATTGTTGTCACGGAGTACACTCAACATCGACAACAAAAAATGACTTATCTACACACGGTACTATACAATCTCGAGCTCAATATCTCAGTCATTTATCCATTCGAGACAAAAAAAAAACCACATGAAAATGCTTGAACACGCCTGCTTATCTTTTTTTTTTTTTTGTATAACTCAAGCTTACACATCTTCCTTGTGAAAACTGTAAATCTTTAAACAATACTTGCTAGTAAAAGGTTGCTAGAAATTATTTTATTTGCACTAAATTTCATAAAATCAATAAACATATGCTCACAACTAGCATTTGACATCATTTAAAGGGAACTTGTTCTAGGGAAATTTTGTATTTCCACAAGCACAAATCAAAGCATAGAATCGTTTGCGAAATTCGTTTTCACTCATAGCGTTAAAAGTAGATCATCGACCTGTATACTTGACCTATTTCATCTTCTTCTATCAAAAAACCAAAACCAAGCATTAGAACTTCAATCTCATGGATTGAAGACTTAGGATTACAAATATCATTCCATCTATTTTACAGCTTTCAACAAATTTCCAATCTTGACTTCACATGCTCATAACTTTTTCACTATTTGGCCAAAAATTATGTTCTTTGAACCAAACTCTTCCTTTTTGAACCCCTTAACACGTATCTGATGAAATGGAATTGAAATTGTAAATGAATGTGTCGTAAATACCTCGAAAACTACTTCCATAAAATTAAGCTTCTGCTATTTCCATAATTGTTTTTCTATTGCACCCCACACTTGACCTGAATTGTAAAGCAACAATCAATCATGTTTTACTCAAGAAATCTTCTTGAAAGTTATAGGAAATTAAATAAGCTCTCCAACCATACCTAACGAAGCTTCTAATTCAAACTCTAGAGATCAGCATGTCTTAAAAACCAAAGGTTTGTCAGATTTGACAACAAATTCTCTCATATGACTTCCTCTTGACAAATCTATAACTTAAAGCTCAATTTTGCTCAAGTTTCCAATACGACATTTGTTAAAAAATGGCTTAAATTTCATTAAAATCAAACCTCACCTCTTACATCTTCTTGTGGAGCTGAAAACGATTTAAACATCAGTAATGGGTAAAATTGATGACAAAGCTGCGATGGAGGATTGTGTTGAGTTTCCCGCTTTCTTCTTCAACCCTAATCTTTAGCAAACTTTCTTTTTTTCTTCCTTCAACCCTTTCCAACGAAATTCTCTAGTTTCCTTTAGTGAATGGAGGCAAATGAGAGAAAATGGATTACCTAGTGGAGCTTTGCCGGTGAGTATGTGCTTCATATTCCCTTAACATTTATTTTAAAAAAAAAAATCCTACCAAAGCGTTTCTTTTCCCTTTTTTTTTTTACAAAACATACCAAAACATTTCTTTTTTCTTTTCTTTTTTCATTTCCACATTTCTTTTGTTTTTTTTTCATTTCATAATACAACAATTCCAAACAATTTTTTTAGACATTAGTGTTTCTTTTTTTTTGTAAATAAATTTGAAGGAGAGATCTCGGGTTTACAACTTACCCCTTCTTAAGAACTTTCATCCTCGAAATTTAGTAGGCCTTAGGTGAAAAGCATCAAGTAACTCTTCCTTACCTGGACCTCTAACTTCTAGGTTGCCTCATCCACTTCTTGATGTTTCGAAAAAACCATTACGAGTTGTGTCGTCTTGTTTCCCAAAACATTTTCGTTCCTGTCGAGCATTTGAACTGCATCCTCTATGTAATTCAAATCTTCTTTCAGCTCAACCGGTTGCGCTTGCAACACACGTGTCGGATCTGGAATATTCTTCCTCAACATGGACCCATGAAAAACATAAACTATCTGAGATAGTTTTGCTGGCAACTAAAGTCTCTAGGACTCTACTTACCTTTCATGTCGTAGCGAAGGACACCTCTCCACAAAGATATCTTCAAGAAAACTTGATCTCCGACCTAGAATTTTAAATATCTTCGTTGCTTATATACGTACCTCTTCTTACGATTTTGGGCTACTTCATATTCACTCTAATCACTTAAATATTGTTAGTCGTAACTTATACAAACTCAGGACCGATTAGCTTTCGTTACCCCACTTCATTCAAACCCACGGGAGTTCTACATGGTCTTCCATATAGAGCCTTAATGGTGACATGTCAATACTATATTGATAGTTGTTATTGTAAGCGAACTCCATAAGTGATAAGTGAGTATCCCAACTACCCTTAAACTGGAGGACACATGTTCTCAACATGTCCTCTAAGGTCTTGATGGTTCACTCTTACTGGCCATCTGTCCGAGGATGGAGAGTTGTACTGAAATTCATCTTGTCCCATAGCTTTCTTTAAATTAGGCCAAAACATAGATGAAATCTTGTATCCCTATCTGAATGTATGGACCCTGGCACTCCGTATTGACTCAGAATCTTGTCGACGTATAGCTTATCAAGGTAATGAAGTGTAGACGTCGCTTTAATCGATATAAACCGTGTTGTTTTAGGATGTTTATCCATTACTACCCAAATACCATCATGTCCACAAAAAAATATGTGCTAATAAAAATAAAAAATCCATAATGAAATGCTCCCATTTCCACTCTGGAACTGACAATGAATTAAGGAGTCCTCCGGCTCTTTGTCTAACAAGTTTAACCTGTTGCCAGATAAAACATCTATTAACATATTCGTCATCTCCCTTTTCATACAAGGCCACTAGTACGTCTTCTTCAAAGATTTGTACATCTTGGTGCTTTCCAGATGCATAATGTAAGCTGAACTGCGAGTTTTCACTAGTATAGCATCTTTATGTTAATTAATACTCAGACTACATAGTCTTCCATGCTGAACTATGGCTCCATCTGCTCTAACCTAAAATTCTCACTCTGGGCCCTGTTTGTACTTTCCAAACATCTTCTTCAAGTTACTATCCTCTAGTTGTCTTCACTTAATATTTGTTACGAGCGAAGACTAGATCTAAAATTGAGCTAAGAGACTCATTGAATTCTCTGAAGTCAAAACCGTCTTAGAATCCCTTAACGCACATAAAAAGGTTGCTCGACACACAAAACATCCCTAGGAATTCTCGACTTCCTACTTAATGCATTTGCTACTACGTTCGCATTACCTGGATGGTATTATATGATACAATCATTATCTTTAATAAAATCTAGCCATCATCTCTGTCTCATATTCAAATATTTTTTATCAAAGATATATTTTCACTCTCATGATCTGTGAAAATGTGGAAACTCTTACCGAATAAATAATACCTCCACATCTTTAATGGTAAAACAACTGTTGCTAGCTCAAGATCAGGGGTAGGGTAAGTAAACTCGGGTTTTTTCAATTGCCTTGATGCATAAGCTATTACCATTCCTTCTTGCATGAGCACATACCCTAATCCTTGCCTCATAGTGTCAAAGTAAATGACATAGTCTTTCCCCCTTACAGAAAGTGTACGAATAGGTGTTGTCACTAATCTGTTCTTCAACTCCTGAAAACTTTGTTCACACTCATCTGATCTCTTAAGCTTAACATTGTTCCTTGCCAAAGCTGTTAAGGGTAATGCTAACTGTTAGAAATCCTCAACAAACCGTCTGTAGTATCCTGCCAAGCCTTTACCACAACTTTCACTTTCTAGAAATCCACACCAACTCAATTTGCTGAAACAACATGCCCTATAAACTCTAACTAAATCAACCAAAACTCACATTATATATGGTATCTCATACCTTATCATTCAAATCACATTTTCGTAATTGTTGAATTTCAAATTGAATCATATTCAATTTAATTTCACTAAATTCCACTTCTCCAAATTACCCCTAATTAATCAATTAGGCTAAACTATAGTTTATCATGAATCTCATTGACAATAAACTATATTTTATGTCCATTATATCACATATAAATGACATAAATACCCTTTTAATGAATTTGAACACTTCAAATCCACTCGAAACTGTAAACACTCATTTTGTCCAACCTGAGCTAACCGAGAGACCTAATGGACCTACAATAGACTAGTTATAATGATATGAGATTAACCGATCAAACTCTTTGTTCTGGTTAATCAACATCCATTAACTACGGTAACATTCCACTAAAGCCCGTAGCCGCACTCTCCTAACCGTAGGACATGTTGTGTCTAATGATATAACCAATGCCCGTGAGTTATCCTTTCACATGTTGTTCGTATTCAAAGCTGGGTCAAATTACAGTGTCTCATGTGTCTACTTCTTGTTCCTTAAGTTTCACTACTCCTCTAATGAACAACTTTGTTGCATGGCCCAACTATAAACAACATCCCTCTCGAGACAATGAGAGGCTTGGCACCCGTTGTTCAAGCCCTGGAGACAAAGCTTAAGGGAACAACCTCTTTAGTTTCCCTAACTCGGGAATGAGTGAATTCCCTCTCGCATAGTTAAGTTCTAAGCAACCCACGTGGTCCTGCCCCCAAGAAGATAGGCTTATTCAACGAACTCTAACCACCCTCACCCGTACTAGTCAAAGGACAAACCCTCGCAGACAAGAGTCCGTAACACACTCAGGATTAAGGACGAGTAACAAATGGTTTGTTGGTCTAATAATTCACGGTCTGGTCTTGTACAATCAATAGTCGTATACTGTTACTGGTGTTACATCAGTATGTCTATTAATTCACGGTCCGGGCTTGTAAAATCTCATTGAAAATGAAGCACCCCTCGCATGTCAGCTACATGAACGAGCTCGATAATAGACTTATCGTGTCATTAAACTCGAACGTGATCCTCCCCGTGTGTCAACTACACACCGTTCAAGTTCTCATTTTCTCTATTAATATCACCCTAAAGCTTAGTTTATTGCATTAAGTTTATAAAATGCGAGATAAAAAGTTCGATGAACAAACAACCTTTATTTATTAAAATCATAAGTATTACAAACTTCACATGATTAGGGCATACATCCCAACAAAGACTGCCTTTTTGAATGGTAATCTTGATGAGTTTATATATATGTGACAACCAAGAGAGTTCATAGGCCAACGTCAGGAGCAAAAAGTTTTCAAGGTCGATTGATCTATTTACGAGTTCAAACAAGCTTCCAGATCTCGAAACATAAGATTTCATACTGCGATCAAATAAGGTTTTGACCAGAACGTTGATGAGCCTGGTGTTTACAAGAGGATCGTTAACGATAAGATAACTTTCTAAGTATTTTTTTTGGGTGATATCCTGCTCATAAGATATGATGTAGGATACTGATGGAGATCTGATCTCCTTGAGCAGCGGAAACGTGTTTTGGATCTTAATGTGCTTGATTGTTTTAATTGAAACAATAAACCACTACATTGATAAAAATACAGAACAAACATGAATTCTAATCCTATTAGACATGGATTAATTGCATACATACAAAAATATATCAAGTTTAACTATTAAACTAAAGGGAAGAAGAAATTATACCTTTGTAGACTTTCTCCAACATCAACTCCTTACTCCAAGCAGTATAGAAACAAAGGAACTTCTCTGTTTTTACATAACAACAACACCACCACTTGGAAAACCTCCTATGTCTCTGAATACTTAGATCCTCCTTGGTGGGAAGGATTCCAACTTTTGGAATGAGAAGGGAATTTGAGATTGAGAGAGAATTTTTCTTCTGTCAGCACATCAAAAAATAATCGATCAAGCTATCTTCCAACCCTCCTCAGGAGAATAAGAAGCCTCAAATGGGCATCTTCAACTTCCTGTCGAATAGGAAGTTGGGAGAGAGGGGGGGAACGTGTCCTCCTTACACGTTCCTTATTTATTTAATTAATCACGTTAATTAAATAATCAAAATTAAATATCTTATATTTAATTTATATAAATCACATTTAATGAAATATCCCTCTATCCTATAGTTTTTATGTACATCTAATGCACATTAAATTTTTAACCTATAATTTTTAAATATGAATCACATTCACATTTAAATTTAATATTTGAACTCTTTCAGATATTTAATTCTCTGAAACAATTTAGTATGAAACATATTCACATTAAATTTACAATATATAGTTCCAAAACTATATATTATATCGTAACCATATATAAAAAATATATTTCCTAATGAATTTGAACATTTCAAATTTAAATGATCTAAGAACCCTTTACGGGCTAAAAGGTGGACCTAATGGACCTACAGATCAGAAGCTCCAAGGATACGAGATTGCTTGGTTAATCTCATTAACCTCCCAATCAACATTCGTTAACTGCGGGAACACTCCTCTAAAGTCCCCTAGTTGCACTCTTCTCATTGCAGATATATTTCCGTGTATATGGATATCAACCAATAACAGCAAGTAAATCTTTCACGAATGTTCGTAACCCAAGTTGGGCCAAATTACCGTTTTACCCCTGGGTTACATCTTGTGCCTTAAGTACCAGTGCTCCTCTAATGAACAATTTATTTGTGGTCCTACCAACAAACAGTGTCCCTCTCGGGCCAATGAGAGGGTTGGGCCCTTTGTCCAAGTCCCGGAGACATCACTTAAGGGAACATTCCTCTACTTACCCTAATAGGCGAGAAGGAGTGAATTCCATCTTGCTAAGTTAAGTTCCCAGCCGCTCACTAGGTCTTGTCCCCATAAAGGTAGGCATATTGAGTTGGCGAAACTGGCCACTCTCACCCATTCTAGTCAAAGGACAATCCCTCGCGAACAGGAGTTCGTTACCTGCTCAGGATTGAGGTCAAGTTGCCTAGGTCATCCTAGTGAAATAGAAACCTAACTAGTCAACGGAGTTACCGCTACAGGTTACTATTTCGTTGTTCGGTCTTATGTAATCTCATTACATAGGATATCCCCACTCACATGTCATCTACACAAAACGTTAGGATCACAGTGTTTGTATCAAATACAAAGTGTGACGA
This sequence comes from Trichosanthes cucumerina, assembly GCA_036507285.1. Taxonomy (NCBI): domain Eukaryota; kingdom Viridiplantae; phylum Streptophyta; class Magnoliopsida; order Cucurbitales; family Cucurbitaceae; genus Trichosanthes; species Trichosanthes cucumerina. The sequence goes on along the minus strand of CM071837.1, from coordinate 10,091,833 downwards.
CCACAACCACAGGTACTGACTGTTTATTGTATTTAACATTCGATCAATCTTTAGGTTGGGTCAGACTAGTAAATTTTAGCATGCTCGGTGGGTTTGAACTATGAATTTCATATGATTTTAAGTGATTCGCTTTCTCTTAAGATCATTATACTTACATATAAAAATAAAGGAAAAGGAAGTGACAATGGCACCTTAGTAAATGGTGCCTAAGTAAGGGCTAATTGGGACTTTTAACAACGACCTAGACCCTTATTGTTTAACCATATATAAGCTTGCAACCAAGAGAAAAACCCTAACCCTAGACTTCTCCATCTTCTCCTTCTTCTTCTTCCTTTACATTTTGCCCTAGCCGACCATCCCCCCCTTTTCTTGTTGTCGCCCGCCGCGCTGCGGCTCCACCTAACGGAAGGCGCTCGATCGCTCACGTCTGCAACCAACGAACAGAAGCTGCTCCAGCCGCTCACGTCTGCAACCCACGAACGGAAGCTGCTCCAGCCGCTCACGTCTGCAACCCACGAACGAAAGCTGCTCCAGCCGCCTACGCCTGCAGTCACGCCGGAGATCACGAACAGAGGAGTGTCGCCGTCGAGTGCACGCTGAAGATCCCACCGTCGAAGCCTCGGACGCACGCATCCAGCAGCCTCAACGCCTCCAGTCGTCGCCGCTGCTGCTGCTGCTCGTGGATCGCGCCGCCACCGATTGCTCGTGAACCTCGCCGTCGCCGTCCGGATCTACCTTCGACTGCAGCGCCGACCACCATCGTTTTACAGCCGCTGAACTTGCAGTCAGGTGAGCGACTTGATATATTCCGGATTTGAGAGAGAGTTATACACTGACCTATTGAAGATTAAATCGTTATTTGAGGACTTAAGTTACTGTTTGAACACAACTTTTAGGGACCAAGTTTAGAGCGGAGTTGAAGGCCAAACATCAAGGCGAACTAAGGAATATTAGGCCTACACGTTGAACTTGAGGTAAGCGGGGCATGAAGCCTCAAGAACTTAAATTAAGTACCTATACGATTATGAACTTGGAGTATGCTCGGAGAATGATTTCGGGATTAATGTGTGAAACAGGTTCTACAAAAGAAGCGTATTCAAAGAACTTGGGTTAAGTCTTGGAGTTAGAATCTAAACTAAAGGTAAGGGACCTTGTGCCGAACTTTTCTAAATGGGATTAAAGAAAATTAATTTCATTAAATTATGCGAAATTAGTCCGTTATTTTACATGAGAATATTTCAGTATTTTATGTGAGGATACTTCAATATTTTATGTGAGAATATCTCAATATTTTATGTGATAATATTTCAGTATTTTATGTTAGAATATTTCAGTATTTTATGTGAGAATATTTTAGTATGTTATGTGAGAATATTTCAGTATTTTATATGAGAATATTTCATGATTTCATACGAAAGTTTTCTACTAGTGAAAGTACGAGATCGATCAAGCTTAAAAGTATTGTCTTCAAACTGTTGTGAAAAGTTATGATTTGCACACCAGTGTTAATGTTTCATGACATGTGCACTATAGTCATGTTAGAGGATGGGACCTCATGCATGTTGTGTATGCCATAAAATGATTTGAATTAAAATGTGGAAATTGGTCTCCTGAGTTCATTGTATGCATGGTCAAACATGCATTGGAGACCCTATGGGTCAAGCTTATAGGGAGTGCGTGAGGGACTCAATTCATACAGAGGTGTGTGTGAGGGGCTCAATCCATACGAGTGGGGGTCCGTGAGGACTCAAATGCTTATAAGTGCGTGAGGACTCAAAATGAAATGACTCAGGGTGACCAATTGGCCATTTAAAATAAAATGAAGTCATGTATTACAGTCACGTTGGTTACGAGAAAGTTCTAGGTCCCACATATGAATGTTTTGATCAAGTTTAAAAGTCATGATTGCATGTGTGTGCATGTCCCAAACCTCGGTAGCGAGGTCACTTACTGGGTATTGTATTGCAATACTCACCCTTTTATTTTAAAATGTTTTCAGGTAAGGCTAAGGACGTACGGGGCGAGTGACGGAGGCACGTAGTCAAACCATGGGGATAGTCATGTTTTCCGCATTTTTCCTTAATAACTGATGTTGTTGTTTTATGATTTCGAAGTTTAAATTTTATTTCTTTTTGGATTTTAAGTAGGCCAAGTTTAAACTGTTCTTTTAAAGGTTTTGACGTTTTCATCGGGATCCCTAAAGATAATTTTGCTACAATGGAAATTTAAAGATTGTTTTATGTGTTTTGGCCTAAGAATTCATGCATGTGTAGTAGTGTCCCTAGGAGTTATAGTTACAGAAAAGTAGGGGCTTTACAGTTGGTATCAGAGCCCTAGGTTTAGGGTTCTGTAGACTTGCTTACAGAGTAAGCACAGAGTAGTTCCCATCGTTAAGCAACGCGTTCCGGTCACCACCAGGTACGTTCTTGTAAGTTATGAACTAAGCGAATGATTATGATGTAATTCTGTAATGTGAATACAAATGAATTTAAACCCTAAGGGTGATCCTATTTTACAGTTAGAAAGTGATGAAAACTAAGTTAGAAATTCTCTGCATTGTAGCACGGACAAAAATGCCACCTAAAGGTCGAGGGAGAGGTAGAGGACGTGGTAGGGGTCGGAGGACTGGAGGAAATGTTAACACCCAACCAGAACTACCACTGGAACAGGAAGAGATTACTCCACCCGTGCCAGATCTCCCCCAGGACCAACCAGATCGCCAAGAGGATGCACCTGCAGTCGCTCCAATGGCGGATCAAGGAAACCCTAGTGTCATGACTATGATGGTAGAGGCTATGCAGACTTTAGTGCGAGCTACAGTAGCCACTCAGTTGGCCCAAACAAGTCAGGGTCGGAATGATGCAACTCTGGAGTCCCGATATCTGAAAGATTTCAGGAAATATGATCCCAGATCTTTTGATGGGTCTTTTAATGACCCCACTGTGGCTGAGTTATGGTTGTCCTCCATCGAGACCATTTTCAGACTGATGAACTGTCCTGAGGACCAGAGGGTGTCTTGTGCAACCTTCATGTTGAGAGACGACGCTTACTTATGGTGGGAGTCCGCTCAGGAACCATAGTCGCCAATGAGAGACGATTACACGGAATTTGTTTAAGGAAGCATTCAGCGAAAATTTTACCCCGCGCGCACTCGTTATATGAAGCGGCGGAATTTTACAACTTAGTCGTAAGCAGGAGGGCGGTTGAGGTATATGAGAGGAATTCACCCGTTTGTCACGTTTTGCCCCGAGTTAGTAGACACGAGGCGAAGAAAGCAGAGCGTTTCGTTATGGGCCGGATGAAAATATTCGAGGCTTCATATGTGCACTAGCACCCTGCACTATGCCTCCGCAGTGAGAGTGGTGAGTTGATTTGGGTGCGAGGGACAGATATCCATCGGTAGTGGCTAACCAGGCGGCCTGTCCAAATCGAAGAGGAAATGGGAACAGCAAATTCAAGCTCGCGGCGCCCCAACGACGTCGCCGCATAGGCGAGGAACTTTCGTGCGAGTCGGGGGATGAAACCACAGTTCAACAGACAGAACTAACGGTGGAGACAAACCACAATGCAAAGGCGTGGTAGACAACATTGGGGTAAGTGTTTGGCGGACGGGGTATGCTTCAGATGTTGAAAAGAAGGACACCGAGCTAATAGCTGTCCGAGTCAAGCCAGTACTAGCCAACCTCAGGTTATCAATAGTGGGGCTGCTGCCAAGCCCGTAGTACACAAAGGAAGTGCTTATGCGAGCACAAGTAAGAGCGTCCATGGCACAGATTCCGTGGTTACAGGTACACTCCCATTACTTGGGCACCTTGCCTTTGTATTATTTGATTCTGGCTCTACTCATTCTTTTATTTCTGCATCCTTCGTGAGTCAAGCTGAGTTAGAGTTAGAACAGTTACAGTATGCTTTGTCTGTTTCCACTCCTGCGGGGATAGATTTGTTAGCCACCATTAAAGTCAAAGATGGTAGTGTGACTATCACAGATCATGAGTTAGGAGTAAATCTAGTAGTCTTAGACATGACCGACTTTGATGTGATACTGGGTATGGACTGGTTAGCTCAGAACCATGCTTGCATCGACTGCTTCAGGAAGGAGGTAATGTTCACTCCTCCTGACCAACCTAGTTACAGGTTCAGAGGCACGCTAGCGGGAAGTAGGCCTAAGGTAATTACTACCCTTAAGGCCAGGAAGTTATTACATCGGGGAGCTTGCGGCGTCTTTGCTTGTATAGTAGATGCGAGGTGTACGGAGATCTCAGTGTCGTCGGTATCAGTGGTGAATGAATTTCCAGACGTCTTCCCCGAGGACCTCCCCGGAGTACCTCCGATCAGGGAAGTGGATTTTAACATAGGATTGGAGTCAGGGACAACTCCGATATCCAAGGCACCGTACAGAATGGCACCGGCAGAGTTGAAAGAACTTAAATTACAGTTACAGGACTTACTAGATAAGGGATTAATACGCCCTAGTGTTTCGCCTTGGGGAGTCCCTGTGCTATTTGTGAAAAAGAAAGACGAATCCATGCGTCTGTGCATAGATTACAAAGAGTTGAATAAGATTACGATCAAGAATAAGTACCCTCTTCCTAGAATAGATGATTTATTCGATCAGTTGCAGGGAGCAGCGGTGTTTTCTAAGATTGACCTGAGATCAGGCTATCACCAATTAAGAATCAGTGAGGAAGACATTCCCAAGACAGCGTTCAGATCGCGTTATGGACATTACGAGTTCACAGTGATGCCGTTTGGTTTGACCAACGCCCTTGCCGCTTTCATGGACTTGATGAACCGACTATTCAAGGAGTTTTTAGATACGTTCGTGATTGTGTTTATTGATGACATTCTGATATACTCCAAATGTGATGAAGATCATGAAAGCCACATGAGGAAAGTTTTATTCACACTGAGAGAGAATAAGTTGTATGCAAAATTTTCCAAGTGCGAATTCTGGCTCAGGCAGGTATCCTTCTTAGGACATGTGGTGTCCGAAGCAGGAGTCTCTGTTCATCTAGTGAAAGTGGAAGCAGTCACGCAGTGGCCTCGTCCGACCACCGTCACAGAGGTACGTAGTTTTCTGGGTCTTTGAGGATACTATAGACGTTTCGTGCAGGATTTCGCCAAGATAGCCATGCCCATGACTCAGCTGACGCGCAAAGGTAACCCATTTGTTTGGGATGACACTTGTGAGGCGAGTTTCCAGGAACTCAAGCGTAGGTTGGTGTCAGCTTCGATTCTTACGGTCCCCGAGGGAACAGGGAGCTTTGTGGTTTACAGTGACGCTTCTAAGAAAGGTTTGGGCTGCGTACTAATGCAAAGACGACAGAAAGTAATAGCCTATGCATCCCGGACAAATGAAGACGACGAGATAAATTATCCAACCCATGACTTTGAGCTAGCGGCAGTAGTCTTTGCACTAAAGATCTGGAGACATTACTTATATGGCGAAAAAATTCAGATTTTTACAGATCATAAAAGTCTGAAGTATTTGTTCACCCAGAAAGAATTGAACATGAGGCAACGTAGATGGTTGGAATTAGTGAAGGATTACGACATAGATATTCAATACCACCCCGGTAAAGCTAATGTTGTGGCTGATGCCCTCGTGAGAAAGCCGATTCATACTTCAACACGAGTTCTTGTGAGTCGAGCTGCGAGCAGCAATGAATTTGTGCGAGATGAAATCGCGGTGCTAGTAGGGAAAGCCACAGCGCAGATTAGCTCGATTAAGCTATCTGACCAACTTTGAGGCAGCGCATTGTCGATTCTCAGCGAGAGGATCCTCGATTAGTAGAAAAGCTTATTGCAAGTAACTACTGGTGAATTAGCAGGGTTTTCGCTATCCGCAGATGGAGGACGACTATTTCAGGGACGATTATGTGTACCAGACGACGACAAACTGAAAACTGAAATCTTGAGCGAAGCTCATAACTCACCCTTTTCTATGCATCATGGTAGTACCAAGATGTATCGAGATCTGAAACAGTCATTCTGGTGGTGTAACATGAAGCGCGACGTGGCAGAGTTTGTTAGCAGGTGTTTGACTTGTCAGTAGGTGAAGGCACCTAGACAGAGGCCCGCAGGACTACTGCAACCTGTACATGTACCTCAGTGGAAATGGGAGGAGATCTCTATGGACTTCATAGTCGGACTGCCCAGAACCCTGCGAGGTTACTCAGTGATTTGGGTTATCGTTGATAGGTTAACAAAGTCAGCACATTTCGTACCAGGGAAACCCACGTACTCTACGGATAAGTGGGCGCAACTGTACCTGGAAGAGATAGTCCGTCTACATGGGATTCCAGCCAGAATTATTTCAGACAGGGATCCACGTTTCACCTCCAATTTCTGGAGAAGCTTACCGAAAGCGTTAGGTACACAGTTAAACTTTAGCACAACGTTCCATCCACAGACGGATGGACAGACAGAGCGTCTGAACCAGATCTTAGAAGACATGTTGCGAGCTTGCACCTTAGACTTTCCAGGTAGTTGGGACACTCATTTGCATTTGATGGAGTTTGCATACAATAACAGTTATCAGGCGACCATCGGAATGGCTCCATTCGAAGCTCTTTATGGAAAGCGTTGTAGAACCCTGCTCGGGAGGAGGTTGGTGAACATGATTATTGGGTCCAGAATTAGTACAGGTCACTAATAGTGCAATACAAAAGATTAGGGTGCGAATGCAGACCGCCCAAAGCAGACAAAAGAGTTATGCCGATTGGAGACGAAGGAACCTAGAATTCGGAGTTGGGGACCACGTATTCCTTAAGGTGGCCCCAATGAAAGGGATTCTAAGGTTTGGTTGAAAAGGGAAGTTGAGTCCGCGCTTTATAGGGCCATTTGAGATTTTAGAGAGGGTTGGTGTGGTGGCCTACAGGCTAGCATTGCCGCCTTCCCTATCGCAGGTTCATAACGTATTCCATGTCTCCATCTTTGAGAAAATACGTTCCAGACCCGACCCACGTTGTAGACTTTGAACCGTTACAGTTAGCAGAAGATTTGAGTTATGGCGAACGACCCGTACAGATTATTGCAAGAGATCAAAAGACCCTCCGTAACCGTGAGATCAACTTAGTTAAAGTGTTATGGCAAAATCACCGCACGGAAGAAGCTACCTGGGAGCGAGAAGAAGAAGTGCGAGCTAAATATCCAGAATTATTCCAAGAATAGGAACTTTCGAGGACGAAAGTTCTTAAGGAGGGATGATTGTGACGACCACAAACCAGTGCATCGATTGTTTATTGTATTTAACATTCGATCAATCTTTAGGTTGGGTCAGACTAGTAAATTTTAGCATGCTCGGTGGGTTTGAACTATGAATTTCATATGATTTTAAGTGATTCGCTTTCTCTTAAGATGATTATACTTACATATAAAATTAAAGGAAAAGGAAGTGACAATGGCACCTTAGTAAATGGTGCCTAAGTAAGGGCTAATTGGGACTTTTAACAATGACCTAGACCCTATTGTTTAACCATATATAAGCTTGCAACCAAGAGAAAAACCCTAACCCTAGACTTCTCCATCTTCTCCTTCTTCTTCTTCCTTTACATTTTGCCCTAGCCGACCATCCCCCCTCTTTTCTTGTTGCTTCCTTCGCCACGCGCATGGCCGGACCACGAACGGAAGCTGCTCCAGCCGCTCACGTCTGCAACCCACGAACGGAAGTCGCTCCACCGGCCACGCTCGCAACCCACGAACGGAAGGCGCGCCCACCGCCACGCTGCGATCCACGCGGAGATCACGAACAGAGGAGTGTCGCCGTCGAGTGCATGCTGAAGATCCCACCGTCGAAGCCTCGGACGCACGCATCCAGCAGCCTCAACGCCTCCAGCCGCCGCCGCTGCTGCTGCTGCTCGTGGATCGCGCCGCCACCGACTGCTCGTGAACCTCGCCGTCGCCGTCCGGATCTACCTTCGACTGCAGCGCCGGCCACCATCGTTTTACAGCCGCTGAACTTGCAGTCAGGTGAGCGACTTGATATATTCCGGATTTGAGAGAGAGTTATACACTGACCTATTGAAGATTAAATCGTTATTTGAGGACTTAAGTTACTGTTTGAACACAACTTTTAGGGACCAAGTTTAGAGCGGAGTTGAAGGCCAAACATCAAGGCGAACCAAGGAATATTAGGCCTAGACGTTGAACTTGAGGTAAGCGGGGCATGAAGCCTCAAGAACTTAAATTAAGTACCTATACGATTATGAACTTGGAGTATGCTCGGAGTATGATTTCGGGATTAATGTGTGAAACAGGTTCTACAAAAGAAGCGTATTCAAAGAACTGGGGTTAAGTCTTAAAGTTAGAATCTAAACTAAGGTAAGAGACCTTGTGCCGAACTTTTCTAAATGGGATTAAAGAAAATGAATTTCATTAATTTATGCGAAATTAGTCCGTTATTTTACATGAGAATATTTCAGTATTTTATGTGAGGATACTTCAATATTTTATGTGAGAATATCTCAATATTTTATGTGAGAATATTTCAGTATTTTATGTGAGAATATTTTTTTATTTTATGTGAGAATATTTTAGTATGTTATGTGAGAATATTTCAGTATTTTATATGAGAATATTTCATGATTTCATACGAAACTTTTCTACTAGTGAAAGTACGAAATCGATCAAGCTTAAAAGTATTATCTTCAAACTGTTGTGAAAAGTTATGATTTGCACACCAGTGTTAATGTTTCATGACATGTGCACTATAGTCATGTTAGAGGATGGGACCTCATGCATGTTATGTATGCCATAAAATGATTTGAATTAAAATGTGGAAATTGGTCTCCTGAGTTCATTGTATGCATGGTCAAACATGCATTAGAGACCCTATGGGTCAAGCTTATAGAGGTCTGTGAGGGACTCAATTCATACAGGGGTCTGTGAGGGGCTCAATCCATACAGGGGTCTGTGAGGGACTCAAATGCTTATAGAGGTCTGTGAGGGACTCAAAATGAAATGACTCAGGGTGACCAATTGGCCATTTAAAATAAAATGAAGTCATGTATTACAGTCACGTTGGATACGAGAAAGTTCTAGGTCCCACATATGAATGTTTTGATCAAGTTTAAAAGTCATGATTGCATGTGTGTGCATGTCCCAAACCTCGGTAGCGAGGTCACTTACTGGGTATTGTATTGCAATACTCACCCTTTTATTTTAAAATGTTTTCAGGTAAGGCTAAGGACGTACGGGGCGAGTGACGGAGGCGCGTAGTCAAACCATGGGGATAGTCATGTTTTCCGCATTTTTCCATAATAACTGATGTTGTTGTTTTATGATTTCGAAGTTTAAATTTTATTTCTTTTTGGATTTTAAGTAGGCCAAGTTTAAACTGTTCTTTTAAAGGTTTTGACGTTTTCATCGGGATCCCTAAAGATAATTTTGCTACAATGGAAATTTAAAGATTGTTTTATGTGTTTTGGCCTAAGAATGCATGCATGTGTAGTAGTGTCCCTAGGAGTTATAGTTACAGAAAAGTACGGGCGTTACACAAAGGGGGCCACATCTATTGTTTAACCAGGGTAAGGTACCCAAACCTTATCCCCTAGCTATGAACCCTTTAGGCTGTATCTTTAATTGAGATCCTTTTTATGTACATTAAATTCAGTTAAAGATTCATTTAACATCCTTCGATGTTTAGTTTATTGGATTTAGGGTTCATATCAAGGAAAACCCGTAGAAAACGAACAATAACACTTTATTGAAATAATAACACTTTATTACATTAATTAGAACATAATTACAAACTACGAGTTTTAGGACACAAATCCCAACTGATACGCCACTAACATAAATAAATGACTAGCAAAAAAAATCCAAATGAAAGATTTTGGAGAGGCACAATATGTTTTTGGGATTCAAATTCTAAGGAATCGCAACAACATAACGCTATGTAAACATGAGATATCTCCTTGAACTTTCTTTAAAACAAATAAACACACACACAAATGTTTAAACATTTTTGGGGAGATGTTGTATAAGGAAGTAGAAAAACAAAGAAATGAGGAGAAAAAGAAATGTGAAAAAAAAAAAGATATGAGGATACTGGAGCACTTCAAAGCGTAAGTTCATTTTAACCCATTTTATTCTCATTTCCTTCTCATTATTGAAAGAATACAAGAGATCTTCGTGGTAGAGGGTTGAGGGAAGAAGAAGAGGGGGAAACTCAACACAAGCTTCCATGCCATCAAGGTGATCAATTCTACCTACTACTGACGTATAACTCGTTTTGAGCTCCACAGAAGCTGTAAGAGGTGAGGTTTAATTTATATGCATATTAACCAATTTTTTAAGAAATTTCGTGAAGAAAGCTCGAGCAAATCTGACTTTAAGTTATTTGTTTCTAAAAGGGGAAGTTAGAGGAGAGAAATTGTTATCAAATATGAAAAACCTCTAGATATAGAGTTTGAATAAGAAGCTCTGTTCTGTATGGTTCAAAAGCTTTTTTAAATTCCTAAAACATTCATGATGAGGTCCTGAGTAAAAAATTATTGGAAGTGGCTTTAAAATGCAGGTCAAATGTGGTGTGGAGCAGAAAAACGATTCGGGAAATAACATAAAAATAATTTTAGAAAGTAGATTTCGAGGTATTTACGGATACATCCTTTCAGAATTTCAAGTCCATTTGTTCAGATATGTTTTAGAGGGTTCAAAAGGGAAGAGTTTTATATAAAGTACACTTTTTTTGGCCAGGTAATGAAGAAGTTATGTGTATGTGAAGTTAAGGTATGAAATTTGTACAATGATAGAAAATGAATGGAATGATATTTGTAATCTTCCGTTTGAAATTCATGATATTAAAGTTCTAATGTTTGGTCTTGGTTTATTTGGCAAGCCAAGACGAAATACGTCAAATATACGGGTCGGGGATCTAGTTTTTACGTTATGGGTGACAAACGATTTTCGAAAACGATTTTTATGCTTGAATTGATGCTTATGGAAATTCAAGACTTCCCTAAAATGAATTAGTTAAAATGTTTTATGTTTGAACGCATACTGATAACTCACCATAAGGGAGTTAGTGTTTAATCCACTTGATCGCATTTAATTTAGTGTTCCTCATGTTATTTTATCCCTAAATTATTTGTCTTGGCTTTAAAATCATGAATTTAAAAATTAGGTTAAAAAATAATTAATTTTGATATTTTTGGGCTTTTAATTCAAGAAATTTAGGAAAATAAGCAGACGGTTAATTAAAGAATAAAATTTGAGATTTTTCTTAACTCCAAGAATCCTTGGGTATTTAGTTTGATTTAAAATTGGCTTCATAAATTTATTTGGCATTTTTCTGTGTGCACGAGATGTTTAAAAATTACAAAAGTCCCTAAGGGCATTTTAGACATGTTACTCGAAGGGTAATATGGTCTTTTTACCCTTAAGGGTATTTTTATAATTTGTGGAGTTAGGGAACACCATCTTGTATAAGGAGGCTAGGGTTTACAAGTTTGAAGGTAGAGGAGAGAATTGGCGACAAGAGAAAGAGACCGAGGAGAAAGGAGAACTGATCTATTGCTACATAAAATGTGTGCATTGGAGAGACAAATCATGAAGATGTATTTACTGTAGCAATCGTTGGTCCATCCATTGTTGAAGGAATTTTTGTCGGCATGGTGAGAATTGCTACAGAAAACCTAAGAGAGGATTCGTGAAGGGCTTCGATTTGCTTAACCATTTGAAGGACAGAGGCGCTAAAGCATTTGGAGGACGAGGCACTTCGATTTGCTGTAGCAATTTCGAGGGGCGGCATCGGGAGAGCTGACCCATCAATTTGCTGAAGCAATTGTGAAGGAAGGTCAATGGAAAGATTTACTACAACAATAGGCGTGAGGTTGCTAAGAGGTTGCTGATTGCCAAGAGTTGGTGAAGCAATCGTTGGAAGAAAAAAGGATTTGCCGAGAGGATTGCTGAAGCAATTGCTTGGTTGCTGTTTGCTGAAGCAAAATTGGGGGGTTGCCCTAGCTGCTATCAAGAGCTACCATTTTTGAAGCAAAACCAGGAGCATCGGTGTGCCATTGTTGTACCAAAACCGAGACATCAAGGTGCCATTGCTGTAGCAAAACCCGAAAGCATCAGTGCAGTTCAGTTTTTCACAGACGACGCTCACAAAGTTTGTATTATCCGAGGTTTCCACTGTTGGATTTAGCTGAAATTTTGTCACCTTGTTCGAGGCTCACCAGGCTTCATTTTTAACGGTTGGATTGTCGATAGAAGATTTGGGTCATCAGATATTGCTATCGAACTGAACTAGAAAAATAAGGCCACCTGCTGTGTAACGTTTTCCCTATATCTAAGTGTTATTGCTTGTTGTCAACCACCAATTTATTACTGAAATTTTTGATTTTTTACGTACAGATTTAGACTACTTTTGCTCATTATTTTAGACATAACTGGTGATTGTTTTAGGCAAGAATTGTTGTTAATTTAGGCGAATTTAGTGAACATTTATGGTTGTTTTGCATGAACTCCTTGATCAATAAAAGCATGCTTAAACTACAGATAAGTGACTCAATTTCCATCATGAACTAATTTGTCGTAGGCAAGGGTTATGTTGTTTTAATGTAATTTTGGATTAAATTTATGGTTGATGCCATTGATTGAATTTATGAATAGTTATTAAATTTAACGTTGCATGAGAATTAAAAGTGGCCTTTTTAACTTCTCTATAATTCATAAACTTAAAAAACCTAATGAATTAGAAAACTAAAATTTCATTCTAGGATTATTGAGTTGATTACGGATAATTAACCCACCTAGAACCTAAAATCATGGGCATAATTTAGATCACAATTGGGAAATTGTAGGTTTTAAAATTTAGTGATTTTGGAAAGAATCATATGAATGCATGTGTAGGTAAATTCAACGCATCACTCAAAATTTATTCCAATTGAACATTAGAACTCTAACCTAACCCGAGCCTATTTTTCATTACAAATCTCATCTCTTGCATCTGCCCTCTTGTTTGCATTCTCCTATCCCTTCATTTAAATTTAGTTATTTTCTTGAGTATAGTCTTGTCTTTCCTCACGTTTCACATCAATTTATTTATTTACAACAATAATTTTCACACCCATGCATTGCACTAAAATAAGGAAAATTTGATAGGACACTCATTCATTTAGGTTTAGCTAGTCCTCGTAGGATCGATACTTTAACTTATCACTTGCTGCTTTCGACCATGTATACTTGCACGTCGTAGAAGAGTCAGAGTCTTATTCTAATTTACATTAGTTTAGGGCACACGAGATTTTCGCATCACATACTTATGAGCAGACATGGTTTCCTTGGAATGGTTTCAGGTGCTCGTTGTGAGATTAGATTTTTTCCAATGAAATTTACATGTGAGCATATGTATATTGATTTTCTAAAATTTAGTGGAAATGTTATAATTCCAAGCAAGCATGTACTAGTGGGTATTGTTTAAAGATTTCCAATTTTCATAAATAAGCTGAGTAAGCTTCAGTATTTCGAAAAAAAAAAAGAGTTAAGCAGGCGTATTCAAGTATTTTTAATGTTCTTATTCTGAGACTCGCATGAATAAATGACTGAGATATTGAGCCCGAGGTTGTATAGTATCATGTACAAACAGGTCATTTTCTATTGTCGATGTAGAGTGTACTCTGTGACAACAATGTTGTCGTGAGTGTTTGGCGGGGCCCACTCCGACAAAGATGATGAGAGTGTTGGGCGGGCCCCACTACATCGAATAGTGAATGTTGGTTGCATTGGGTCTGCTCTACACAACGCACATTTTCATATGTTTTAAATCGTTAGTGTTCTTGATATGGCTTGCGATATTTTCATAACATACTTGTTGGATTTCTAGAAAAAGCTATTATGATTACACGGTTATCTTTAACCCCTAATTACAAATGCTTATGCTGATAGATTATCAAGTGATATGAATTGTGAGTTCATGGTTTTATACTTTGTCAATCACTGAGCTTTATAACTTACTCTTTCAATGGTTACCAACTTTTCAGTTACAGATCGAGCTCCTGGTACCTACAATCTTGCCATAGTCTGCAAAAATCTGTCGGAGTTTGATACTTTTTACATTGGTGAGGTTGTATAGCAAGTTTGTATATGTTATATATATTTTGAAAGGAATGTATAGTTATGTTTGTGTATGTACTAGGGGTTGTAGTTGTATAAATCATGGTTTGATATGTTTTTTACTTTAGTGCACCCTATATGTTTAAATTTCGAGTGAGGTTTAAATAGAACAACTCCTTACGTATGTATGGTAATCTTCAAGGGTTTGTTGTGTTGTGTTTAAAGTAGTTTATATAAAAGTAAAACATGTTTATCGAGTATAACAGGGTCAATAGATATCATTAGAGAGGTAAGTGATGTCATCCAGCTTCATGCCATCTTCCGGCCTAGTTTCGCGGGTAGTTCGGGAGGGGGTGTGACAACTTGGTATCAGAGTGTTGGGATGTATGTCCTAATCTCGTACATGTTTGTAAAATTTATCTCCTGAAATAAATAATAGTTATTTTTTCATAACTTTGTGTCCCGCATATTTAAAAACTTTGTCCAATAAACTAAGCTTCAGGGTCATTGAGTTATGAGAGAACTAGAATGTGAACGGTGTGTAGTAGACAGATAGGTAGGATCACGTTCGAGTTAATGACAATAACGGTGTACAGTATATGGATAGGGTTGGACACCTAATCCTTGATACACTGTGGATGCGACCCGCTTTGTACTATATAGAAATGAGGTAATCCAACTCGTTCATGTTGTTGACATGTGAGTGGGGGCATCCTGTGCAATGAGATTGTATAACACCGGACCGTGAATTACTAGACCTATTGATGTAACACCGTTGACAGTATACGACTAATAACTTCATAGATGACCATTAGTGACTCGACCTTAATCCTGAGCGTGTTACAGACTCCTGTCTTCTGGAGTTTGTCCTTTGACTAGTACGGGTGATGGTGGTCACCATTACTCGCCCTAAAGGGAATGAAAATCCCACGCAGCGGAAGGACAATTGAATCGGCGTGGTTTCGTTGTGAAAAAACGTTTTCTCAAAATTGAATCGATCATATTGAAACTAGGTTAAACATGCTTTTAAAAGGAAATAACAGTAAGGAATTACTTAGTTGTTGAAGAATCGTTTTTCATGAAATCCTTCTCCGGTCATGAACTCTTCGTGTTCACGATCTCAACGAACTAGATCTCCTAGAACAAATGAAGTATCCGGACACTTCCGAAAAGGAATTCTCGGTTGTTCTCTTTAGGTAGAAGGAGGGTAGGTGGGACTCCTTTTGGTAAAAGGGAAGAGAGATGTGATAGAAGGTTAAGAGAGAAATCCAAAAAATGAAACTTAAACAATCAAAATCTTTCTTACAAGGTTTTATATAATGGTGATGTGTGGAGTTGAAATCTCAAATGTAAATCATATTTGCATAACCACATATAATAAGTTATCTCATATGTCATTAAACAAATACCATTTGTATAATTGTGGATTTTCATTCAATTTAATTTCTCTCGATCCAATTTCTCCAAATTATCACATTAAACAATTAGGCTAACCTATAGTTTATTATGAATCTCGTTCACATTAAACTATATAATATATCAATCATATCTCATATAAATGACATAATTACCCTTATAATGAATTTGAACACTTCATTTCCACATCAAACTGTAAACCCTTTATTTATCAAGGTTGAGCCAACCGACAGACCTCATGGACCTTCAGGTGACGAGCTCCCATGATCTAAGACTAATCTGTCAACCTCTTTGACCCGGTCAATCAACACTCATTTTCTACTGTAACCCTCCACTAAAGCTCGTAGCTGCACTCCCGTCAGTGTAAGACAAGTTGTGTCAATTGATATAACAATTGCCCGAGTCAACCCTTGACAGGTTGTTCGTAGACACTGTTGGGTCAAATTACCACTTTAGCCCTGTGTCTACCACTTGCTCCTTAAGTCCCCACTGCTTCTATAATGCACAATAACGTTGCAATGGTCCAACCATATACAACACCCCACTCGGGCAAGTGCGAGGGTTGTCATCCGTTGTCTAAGTCTTGTCAAGGGAACAACCCCTCCAGTTTCCCTAAAGTCGGGAACGAGTGAATTTCATCTCGCGTCGTTAAGTTTCTAGCTCCCAACGTGGTCCTGTCCCTATGAAGGCATAATGGGCGAGTAACTATGACCACCCTCACTCGTACTTGTCAAAGCACAGACACTCGCACTTAGGAGTCCGTACCACGCTTAGGAT
Source organism: Trichosanthes cucumerina (assembly GCA_036507285.1). Taxonomy (NCBI): domain Eukaryota; kingdom Viridiplantae; phylum Streptophyta; class Magnoliopsida; order Cucurbitales; family Cucurbitaceae; genus Trichosanthes; species Trichosanthes cucumerina. The sequence continues at coordinate 10,075,582 of CM071837.1, read as the reverse complement.
TAAGGTCGAGTAACTGATGGTCATCTACGAAGTTATTAGTCCTATGCTGTCAACGACGTTACATTACTAGGTATAATAATTCACGGTCTGGTCTTGTACAATCTCATTGCACAGGATGCCCCCACTCGCATGTCAACCACATGAATGAGTCATATCACCTCGTTTGTATCTAATACAAAGCGGGTCGCATCCATTGTGTATCAAGGATTAGGCCTCCTTTATGCGTATACTATAGACCTTTGGGGTCATTAATTCGAACGTGTTCCAACCTTTATGTCCACTACAACTTTTCAAGTTCTAGTTCTCTCATATATTCAATGACCCGTTTATTGAAAAAAGTTTCAAAAATTTGCGAGACACAAAAAAATGAAATGAATAACACTTATTAATTTAAAATATCAAATTACAAACTAAACCAGATTAGGACATACATCCCAACAAATTAGGGAAACTAGAGGGGTTGTTCCCTGAATGGTTGTCTCTAGGGCTTGGACAATGGGTACCCACCCTTTCACTGCCTTGGGAGGGTTGTTGTGTATGGTTTGACCATTACAACATTGTTGTTCATTAAAGGAACAATGGGGATTTAAGAAGCAAGAAGTAGACACAAGGGTAAAACAGTAATTTGAACAAGCAGTGTCTACGAATAACCTGTGAAGAGTCGACTCACAGACATTCGTTATATCAACGGACACAACTAGTCTTACAATGACGGGAGTGCAGCAACGGGCTTTAGTGGAGTGTTACGTAGCTAATGAATGTTGTTTAACCTGGTCAAAGAGTATGACAGGTTAGTCTCACATCATTGGAGCTCGTCACTTGTAGGTCCATTAGGTCTCTCGGTGGGCTCAAACTGGATTAATAAAGGGATTACAGTTTTGTTGTTTATTTAAGTGTTCAAATTCATTAAAGTGTAATTATGTAATTTTTATGACATTTGACTGACATATTATATAGTCTAATTTGAATGAGATTCATAATAAACTATTGATTAGCCTAATAGTCTAATTAGGGCTAATTTGGGCAAATTGGATTGAGAGAAATTAAATTGAATGTGATTCAATTTAAAAATGAACAATTATACAAATTATTTTGTAAAATGAGATGTGAGATATCTTATTATATGTGGTTATTGTTGGGTAATATTTATGATATTGCAATACCGCAGTGTACGGGTCAAGTTTTAGTATAGTGATTTATGAGTCCAAGTATCGTCTTCGGGAATGGGTTTCTAGATTAATTAAGTACTAAGATAGTAATTCTCAAATTTAGCTAAAGCAACAAAACATGGATAGGTGTTTGACAAATAAGACAACCAAACAACAAACATGTGGAGACACGAATTGATAGAATTAAAGGAAGTGATTTTACAAGTTAATAACCTAACTACACATGCATTGACTTCATGAGATGAATTTATAAACAAGAAGTAAATTACTCAAGAAAACCTCTCCGTTCTTTGTGAGCCTCACACATGCAATAAACTCATAGTCTCCATATGAACCTACAACATGCATGGCATTAAGCAACTTCTTTATGTGTTTCCCTAATATTTCTAGGTCACTCTCGTGCCAGACTTCTAAGGGTCTTCACAATTTTTCTCTAATTCAAGTTTTATCTCTCGAGTCCACTTAAACCAACAAATTAAGCAGTAAAGAACGAATTGCCAAAAATAAGGACAAAACATGCTTCAAAACATAGCAATAAAGTCATAACAAGTAAATCAAATCGAACTACAATGTTTAGCTACTCTAAATTACATGAAAAACAAACTAAACAAGTAGAAAACGTCTTAGAACGCTATTACAAATTGAAAGAAAGAGAAATAAACTTAGGTGTCGATGTCGGTCTTTCGTCTCCGAGCTTCCGTCTTCGATCTCGAACCTCCACGAATGCTTTGGCTCCCAAAATTACTCTTTTCTCTCTTCTTACAAGGTGTATTTCGAAATTAGGGCAAAACTCTATCAAATTCGGCTCCCTTTTCTCAATTGCATAATGTTGTATTTATAGGCATCAATGGGACAGCGTTGCATCGCTAGGGACAACATTGCAACGTTGTACCCTAAACGCGTGGTAAATAAGGAATCTATCGGCAGCGTTGCAACGCTGCTACCTTAACGCGCGTGCGCCTATCGATATGGCGTTGCGAGGCTGCAAGGAAGCGTTGCAACGCCCTGTGTGCAGCTTCTTATGCGTGCGCCCTTATCGATATAGCGTTGCGACGCTGCAAAGCAGCGTGGCAACGCTATCGCTTGCGGTCTTCAACGCGTCTTGGCTGCATATTCGGCGTTGCAACGCCATTGGCTCGTGTCATCATTCTTGGATTTGTCCTTTCTCTTCCAATGGATGTTATTTTTAGCTCCAAATAGCCTCGTTTTGATCCCGAGTGATCCTATTTGTCTCCAATAGTTCCTTTTAAGCTCTTAACCTGAAATTTAATGAATTAAACACGTAAATGCCTTGAAATCATTATAAAACTAGCAATTATTAAGCCTAAGGATAGCACATTTTGTGTGCTATCAGTTATGCAAATATGATTTGCATAACCTATGGTTGTGGTTAAATGGTAAATAGGTGAATATTTCAACTTCACCTATGACCATTATGTAAACCCTTTGCAAGAAGGATTTGTATGGTTGGTTCTTCCTTTTTTGGATTATCAACAAAACAACAATGAAAATTCTCTCAACTCTCCTCTCTCAATCTCCCCTCTCTTTCGCCAAAAGGGAGACTCACTCACTCTCCTTCTACCAAAGGAAGAACAAGAGAGAAACTTTTTTGAGGTGTCTGGTCCGTTGGTTCATTGGAGGATATCGAGATCCTTGAGAACGCGAACAGGAAGGGTTCGTGACCGGAAGATGAATACGTGAAGAATGGTTCATCAAAAAGGAAGTGTTCTTACTTGATTTTCTCTTTTATTGCATGTTTAGCCTATATACTATGTGATAGTCTCAATTTTAAGAATGCATTTTTCGCAACGATACCATGACCATTCGATTGCGCTTCCGCAGCATGTGATTTTCATTCCCTTCAAAATGTATCCGAGGCAATCATTGGCTTTTGGTTGTGCATATGTTTTTCTTAAAATTAGGTAGGTATTACTTCAATTCATGAGATGTAATTGTGGTTTGCATAATTTGATGTTTTCGATTTTGGCACTAGTTTTAGGTTTATTTTCTGCTAATGAGATCAAATGTAAAAGCCCGTGTTTCTTGAAAAATTAGAAAATAAATCGAGTCTATAAGTCCGTTTCTTTGGCGACAAGAGTTGTTGTGAAGAAATCGGAGTGGAAACGAGGAAAATCGAAGAAAAACAACAAAGGTGTTTGGTGTCTAATAGATGGCGTTGAGACGCTGTTCTCCGGCGTCTCAACGACGTCCGCGCGGGTGGAAGCTTATCTGCAGGGCAACGATGCAACGCTGGACGCTGGAGCATTGCAACCCTGCGTGCGTTGAGAAGCAGTTCAAGCAAAAGTTTTGCGAGTACGTGGGTTGATGCTAATTCAGAAATCGCGGGGTAGTAATTTTCATTATTTTATTTATTTATTTGATTTTTAAGTTGTATTTATATTTTATTTAAAATAAATTAATTAATTAATATTAATATAAACTGTTATATTAATGTCATTTAATTCTTATAATGTCCACTAAGTGCCAAAATCAGTCCAATTTTTTCTATTTATTTATTTTATGTATGAGTTGTATGAAATATTTAATTATATGTGCATGATGCATGTCATATAGATTTAAAATCTCATTCAGGTTGATCATTTCATGAATCATAATTAGATTATAAGTGTTATAATGTTGGGATTTATGCCCTAAACTTGTGTAATTTTTATCAAATAAATAAAGATTTATTTTTTTGATCAAATTATATTCTTGCATTATAAATCCAATACACTAACTCCAAGTTTATAATGTACCTTGAACATTAGTGTAGTAGACATTATTTTGATTATGTTCAAGAGTATAACCTAAATGGTATATGGTATAAGAATAAGGTTGGAAACCTTATTCATGTAACACAATGCATGTGGCCCACTTTGTAATTAATACAAATTAGGTAATCCAACTCATTCATGTAGTTTACATGCGAGTGGGGGCATCCTGTATGAATAGTTCATATAAGACCGGACTGCAAATTATTAGTCGACTAACGAGTATAACGCCGTTAATAGGGTAAGACTGATTATTTATAGATGGTCATTAGTGACTCGACCTGAATCTTAAGCAAGTTGGGGTTTGTCCTTAGAGTAGTATGGGTGATTGTAACGCCCCAAAACTCCAAGTACCTTTTTGTTATGAGTTTCTTGTTTATTTAATGGAAATGAAATTAATCGGGCCTTGAAGTTTCTTAGTTTAAGTTATGTTTTAAAAATTTAAGAGAATATATATATGGTTTACCCATATATATGTTGAGTTGGATTATTTATTTATGTTAAAGGGGAATTTGTGTAGTTTTGTCTAAAATGAAGGGTTTTTTGGTAAATATTATCTAAAGAGAGGGAATTACGGTTTTAACCCTAAAAAGAGGCACAATTTTCGAGAAACCTCTTCTCCTCTCCTTCCTCCAACCGCGCCCCTTTCTCACAGACGGAGAACCCACCTGCACATCGAAGCTCGCCGGTGTCGATAGTTAAGCCGTCGGAGACCTCTGCTGAAGCCGCCAACCTCATGTCGCGTCGTCAAGCACCTAGTCGAGCCGTGCACTACAGATCTTGAGACGAACTGCTATCCGCAGTCGCTGCAAGCCGAGTTTGAGTTCTTCGTTGCCGATCGTCGAGCCTCATCGCAACCATCGCCAGATGCAAGTCGTCGGAATTGTGAAGGGCTGCTGAATGTCTGCAGTCACCGGAAGGCAAAGATCAAGCTGCTGATTTGGTGGTTGGTTCGAGTTTTGACGGGCATTCTGACCGGTTTTGACTGAGTTAAGATCGGTTTTGGATAGATCAGGCAACAAGCTTTCAAATGGTATGCTCAACGCGCCTCCACGCGCTGTTGTGCCGCCTCCACGCACCGCCACACGCGCCGCCGCTCGCCGGAGTCAACCCAACCCGATCATTTTCGTTTCCCGAGTCCGTTTTAAGTGTCCTTTTGTGGTAATATAACTTAACTAGGATTGGATTCGAAAGTAAGTTTATGTTTATGTGTTTTTATTAAGAAATTGATGACTTTGATTTAGGGGATTCGAGTGCCAAGCACGATTGAGAAGAACCTTGTGTTAGGAGCAGAACTTTAGAGTTTCAGCTAAGATGAGGTAAGGGATTTTCTACAAATGATCTTAAAAAGGGGAATGAATATGATTTCTTGAAAGATTTATTTTTAAAAGGTGAAATTCGAAGACTTAGTTCAAAAGGGTGAAATTCCAAGACTTACGCTCATGACTTTAGAAAAGTAATATTTCATAGGGTTTTAAAGGATCATGAGTAAATGATTTTCAAACGATTTAGAAAGGAGTCCGAATGATTTAAGAGTTTAGGGAGGACCTGAACAGAAATGATTTCAAAGTATTTTAAAACAAGCCTTGACACAGTTATGTATAGTTAGGCATATTGAGATTTTCAGTTATGTCATTGTGTTAATTATGTATCTTATATTATAAACGTACTTATTACTTATGATTGATTGACTCTAGATTAAAGTTATGAAAGTTATGCCATGATCTTAAGTTTTATGTGATTGTTTCATCATTCTGAACGTATATGTATATGTGTTTGAAGAATGGGACCTCATGCATACTTTATGTATATGAACATGTCATGTAGGCTGTGACAATTGGTCTTCTGAGAATTTATGCATGGTAAAACATGCATCAGAGACCCTATGTGTCAAACTTATAGGAGTCTGTGAGGGACTCAAACTTATAGGGGTCTGTGAGAGACTCAAAACTTATAGGGGTCTGTGAGCGACTCAAATCTTATAGGGGTCTGTGAGAGACTCAAACCTATCGGGGTCTGTGAGGGACTCAACATGAAAAGACTCAGGTAGACTTGCTTGACCACGCATAGCCAAAGAGAAAAGTCATGATTTTATGAAAGGAGTTTTAGGTCCCACAACAGAAAGTTTTACGACTTCAAAAGTCACGAATAACAGTCATGTCTAAAAGTCATGTTTAAAAGAAAGTCATGTTGCATGTGATTGCATTTCCCGACCCCCCACTTACTGGGTATTTTATAATACTCACCCCTTTACCTTTGTCTTGTTTCTCTGTTTTAAAATTTTTTCAGGTAGAAGCAAAGACATACCAGGCGAGTGACAGGGTTGCGCTACAGAAGTCATGGGAACCAAGTCATAGTTTTCCGCGCATATGTTTTAGATAATATTTTTAACAAACTATTGTTTTTCCGCTAATGTATTATAGGAGTTTGAATCCAGAGGCCGAACTTAGTTATGTTTTTAAATGTTTTTATCTTTATGGAATCCCAACATAAAGTGAATTTAATCACCAAGTTTTCTCTATTTACCATTATTTAAGGCCTCAAAGTCATGCATTAGTAGAAATGCCCTACGAACTTATGTGTTAAAAGTAGGGGCGTTACAGTGATAGTGGCCTGTAACCGACTCAATAACCCTACCTTCTAACGGACAAAACCTCGTAGGTAGCTTGGAACATAATTGTGCATGATGGAATTTACTAAGGAATTAGATAGGTTGTTCCTTTAAGAACTTACTCCAGGTCTTGAACGAGGCCCCGCGCTCTATGAGTGTATGAGCCTATGGTGGGACCATAAGCTTGTTTTTCATTAGAGGATCAGGGGTGCTTAAGGAATAAATATGTAATCACATGGGTAAAATGGTAATTTGACATAGCCGTCATTATGAACAACCTGTGAAGGGTCGACTCATGGGAGGAGAGTGCAATTACAAGTCTATAGTGGAGTGACTTGTAGTTAATGAATATTGATTAACTGGATCATAGGGTTTGATCAATTAATCTCACATCATTGGAGCTCATGAATTGTAGGTCCATTAGATCACTCCGCTGGCTCGACATGGTTATATTGAGGTTATAAAGTTAGGAATGAAATTGATGTGTTCAATTTCATATATTAGAAGTCATATCAGTTATGTGTGATATAATTGATATAATATATAGTTTTAATGTGAATTAGATTCACATATTAACCATATACTAAAGAGAGAGTGAAAGAGGGATAGGATGGTAATTTCTACATTATTTCCCTATATATATAGTTGCATGAGATGCAACTTTGACCTAAGAATTGGAAAACCCTAGTGTGCCATTTTGTTTTGTTGTTGGAAAGGTTCCAAAACACAATGTCTCTCAAAAACACCTCATCTCACCTAAAGGGAACCCACCTTCCTCCCTCACCCAAAAAACAACGGAGAAAATCCGGTGGTAGTGTTTGTGATCTCTTCGGTTCGTGTTGCTGAGATCATGATCGTGGGAGAAGGAGCATTCGAAGAAAAGTTCTTCAAAGGTATTATTCTTGTTGTACATCTGGTTTGTATAAGCTTAATCTAGATAGAGTAGTTCTTGAATGTAATCCATGTAATGAAATTAAGAACGCGTGATTCACAATCGCTTCTGCTGAGGAATTTGATTCCCTTCAATTGGTATCAGAGCCCAATTGCATTCTAAATTTACGTTCTTGATTTTTCAAGAACGAGGTGGGATTTACTATTCTGCATGTGATGTATGAACGGTTTGAAATTAAAACGTTTTCAATTTTGGCACTTAGATTTAAAACTTTTCAATGAATCGTTCAATGTAAGGCCCTGGTGTTTTGGTCAATTTTTATTGTAAATCGAGTTTGTAAGTCCGTGTCCATCGAGGCAAGGTGGTTTCTAAGAACAACGGAGCAAAAATGAGCAAAAACTGTGGAGTCTGTTGTTGTTCTGTGAATGGCGTTGCAACACTGTTCTATAGCGTTGCAACGCCACTGAAGTAGGTGCGCGACTGGGAAGACGACAGCGTTGCACCACTGAGGAGTTGTGCATCGCTGCTTCTGAGGCGCGCTTCAATTGGAAGAAGAGGACATAGAGCAGCGTTGCAACGCTGGTATGAGCGTTGCAACATCACAAACGTTTCACAGAAGGCTTCAACGGGCAGAAACGTATTTTTAATTATATATGTAATATAAAAATAATTTATATTTAATTTATTTTAATTTATTTAATTTTAAATAATATAGTTAGATTAAATTAATTAAAATTGAATTTAGGGTGCCAAAATTGGCCTAATTTTGCTATTTAAATTGTGCAATTGATGTGTAATTATTGTCATGCATAATATATGCTCTTAATTTAGATATCCCACCTTAGGTTCAGCATTTACATGCATCATTTACAATATAAATAGTTATATTATATAGTTTGCATGATCAATTAATATAAGGTGTTATATTAATTTATGGACAACATTGACATGCATTATATTTCATGAGATGATTATTCTATTTATGTCTTATTATTCATGAGATGAATGATCAAGCACTATAACATAGTATGCATGTCATGTAAGGTTAATTATTAGTTTTAAAACGTTTAGAACTTGGAAATAATATAACTTAGGTTATCTAGATCTAGTTAGATTAGATTTAGTAACCAAGTGATTTATAAACAATGATTAAAAGAGAAACTTTGTCTAAGGAAAGTTCTTTCTACGTTGCGGTATTTAAGCTGACGGAAACAGAACACCCTACCTGGGAACTTACCTGAGAGTGAAATTTAATCCAACAGTTTTTAAATCATAGTAGCGTCAACGGGTTTATTAAGGGGTTAATAAAATAGAAATCCTATGCTTAATATAAAGAGTTATATTAGCAAAACTTAGGATAAAATCAATATTAGAGTTATATTGATTATCAATATAAGAGTTATATTGATGACTTCATGTAAAACCATTAGCAGGGTTTAGCCTAAGTAAGATTCCTATAGATTTAAAATATCCAGTGGGAGGAAAAGTATCCAATGGGAGGAAACGTACATATGATACATATTTTTCCATCTACGTATCTTCGAGAAGTTCCCACATTGAGATTCATACTTGTCCTCGTGGCGCAAACTGGAGCGTCCCCCTTCGGATGGTGTTTGTATGAGTCAATATCAAGGTGAATGGAGAGGGTACTTGTAGTGAGTGGGAGCTAGTTTAGTGAAAACAAAACCTATGGTCTCTTTAGTCGGTTTATAGTCACCTGCTAGTTTTCCCTGGACCAGACAATCCATTCGGAAGGCTTGTTCATAGGTGATCGAACACAGTAGACACCCAAAAAGGATAAAGATTTTCTTAGTCTATTTTTTAATCTTGTCCTCCTTGCGCCGAATTTTATTTGAAGGGGACTCTAGGGTCTAAAGACTGGGGGTTACACTCACGAGGTACATAAGTTGTGTATGTATCCTGACCGAATAATGGTAACTAAAGCCTACAGGAATAGAAGTTATTCTGGCATTATGTTTTGGTCAAGAATATCTTGATCAAGTGGAATAGTGTTTTTTATTACCTTTCGGTGTCATACATTCTAAACGTTTGGAGTATCATTGCAAATTATGAATGTCCTAGGAATTATTTGATAATTAGTTAAAACATGATTGGATTATAATTATAACAAGAAATTCATACAAGTTTTGTTTGTAACTTTTCAGCAAAATATCTAGCTCAATTATTTCCTTACTGGGTGTTGGAAAATTAACCGGAGAAAATATAATGACTTGGAGGAATAGACTCAACATAATATTTGTTGCACGTGATCTTAAGTTCGTTATCAATGAGGAGTGTCCTCAATTCCCTACTCAAAACACATCTCCATCTATTGAGGATGTGTATGACCGTTGGATCAATACCAATGAAAAGGCAAAAGGCTATATCCTGGCTAGCATACCTGATGTTTTAGCCAGGAGGTTGGTGGGCAAGGTCTCAGCTCGTGAGATCATGGATTTTGTGCTAAATTTGTCTAGACAACCGTCCAACAAAATTTGGCATGAAGCACTAAAGTTCGTTTATAACGCGCACATGGAGGAGGGAACCTAAGTGAGAGAACATTATCTCGAACTTATTGCTCACTTCAACATAGCGGAATTAAACGGAGTGGTTAAAGATGAGAAAAGTCAGATTTCGTTCATCCTATAATCTCTTATGAAGACTTTTCTGCAATTTCGAAGCAATGCAACGATGAACAACATAGAGTATGATCTGACTTCTCAACTAAATGAGCCGCATAATTAGTTGTTTCTTATGGATGATAAGAGACAACAAAATGGAAAGGCAAATCTAGTTGCCCATTCCAAAAAGTTCTAAAAAGGGTTCACCCTCTGGACCTAAGAACTGCAGTCATACTTCTGAACTTAAGAAAATACATAAGAAAAAGAAAGACAGTTATTTGATAAAATGTATGTAGTTAGATGGTTTAATGGAAACATTATTTCTATTTCTTGCCTTAGCGAACATTGTACTTCAATTTCTGTTCAATTGAAAAAAGTGTTTATTTCTTTGGAAAATAATTGAACTATATGTGTTTCTCTTCTTGAGAATTATGCAAGGTGTTAATTCAGTTAAAATAGTTTTAAGCACTGAATTATAGCAAATACACGAACTAATTTCTGCTAAAGAAAATGCTCATTTTTGGCATCTTAGATTGGGTAACATTAACCTCACTATGATTCAAAGATTGGTAAACAATAGACTTCTAAATGAGTTAGAAGAAAATACTTTACCTGTATGTGAATCATGCTTGGAAGGCAAAATTACTAAAAGGCCTTTTAGTCGAAAAGGTTAAAGAGCCAAAGAACCTCTTGAGCTTATTCATTAAGACCTTTGTGGTCTGATGAGTGTTAAAGCCATAGGAGGTTATGAATATTTCATCTCCTTTGTAGATTATTATTCTAGATTTGGGCATATTTACCTAATACAACATAAATATGAAATACTTGAAAAGTTCAAGGAATTCAAGACTAAAGTTGAAAATTAATTGGGTAAAATAATTAAAACACTTCGATCAGATCGAGGTCGGGACTACATGGATTTAAAATTCTAGAACTATAAGATAGAACATGGAATTACATCCCAACTCTCGGCTCTCGGTACGCCACAAAAAAACGGTGTATCGGAAAGGAGAAATATAACCTTGTTGGACATGGTTCGATCAATAATGAGTTATGCTCATCTCCCTAGTTCCTTTTGGTGTTATGCAACAGAGAATGAGGTGTACACATTGAACAATGTACCCTAAAAAATTGTTTCTGAAACACATTTTGAACTCTTTAAAGAACGTTAAGGTAGTTTATCTCATTTGAGATTTTGGGGTTGTCCAGCACATGTGCTTGTGGCAAATCCAAAAAAGTTGGATTCATGTTCAAAATTGTGTCTATTAATTGGATACCCAAAAGAAACAAGAGTTGGTTTATTTTATGATCCTAAGAAAGATAAGATTTTTTTGTTGACAAATGCAACTTTGTTAGAGGAGGACCACATAAGGGACAACAAACCAAGCTATAAAATTGTGTTGAGTGAGTTAGACGGAACAATAGCAAAGGTTGCTAATAAAACTAGTACGTCAACAAAAGTTGTTGATACTAACTTGTGTAGTCAAGATAGTCCATCTCAAGAGTTGAGTATGTCTCGACGTAGTGGAGGGTTACAACGTAACCTGACCATTACATAGGTTTATCTGAAACTGAAGTTGTTATACAAGATGACAACTGTGAGGATCCATCGACTTATAATGACGCGATGGTTGACAAAGATTTAGACAAATGGGTCATAGCCATGGACCAAGAAATGGAGTCTATGCACTTCAATTCTGTTTGGATCTTGTAGATATACCTGATGGGGTAAAACCTATAGGTTATGAGTGGATATACAAGAGAAAGCGTGGTGTAGATGGGAAGGTGCAAACCTTTAAACCTAGACTAGTAGCAAAGGGTTATACCCAGGTTGAAGGGGTTGACTATGAGGAAACCTTTTCACCTGTTGCTATGTTAAAGTCTATCCGTATCCTACTTGACATTGCCGCATAATATCACTATGAGGTATGGAAAATGGATGCCAAGACAACGTTTTTAAATGACAATCTTGAGGAAAATATATACATGGACCAACTCAAAGGGTTTAAAATAATTGTGAGACAGAAAGTGAAGAAATGAATAACTCTTATTAATTTCAAAACAATATTTTACAAACACAAGATTAGGACAGAAATCCCAACAATCCCAACTCTCAAAACCTGGTATACTGTTGGGATTTGTGCCCTAAAACTCATAGTTTGTAATTATGTTCTAATTTTTGTAATAAAGTTCGATATTGCTTTTGTTTTAAACCCTAAATCAAACAAACTAAACATCTAAGGTTGTAAAATGAATCTTTAACTGAATGAAGTGTACATATACAGGATCTCGGTTGGATATAAAGCCTAAAGGATCTATAGTTAAGGGATAAGGATTGGGTAACTTACCCTGGTAAACTTATGGATGTGGCCCACTTTGTATATGATACAAACACTGTGATCCTAACGCGATCGTGTAGATGACATGTAAGTGGGGATATCCTATGTATTGACATTACATAAGACTTGAAGTACTCGAACACCTAGACTCTGTAGGTGACCCTCAAACACCATAGCTATGAGGGGCTTTGTAAATGGATCAGTTACGTTGTGCTCCGACGTTATTTACGTGACTGTCACGTCGCCGCGGTGCACAATCTCCCGTATCAGATGATACATCTGCTCAATGTGTTTACCTCTCTTATGGCTCCAAAGCTCTCTTGAGTTGGCTACAGCACCGTTGTTGTCACAAAACAGTGTGATCGGCAAGTTCATATTTTGAACAACTTCTAAATCCGTCATGAACTTCCTAAGCCAAACAGCTTCCTTTGCAGCTTCATAAGCCGCAACGTACTCCGCTTCCATAGTAGAATCGACAATCCATCCCTACTTGATGCTTCACCATACTACAACTCCTCCAGTCAAAATTAAGGTTGACCCCGAAGTGGATTTCCAAGAATCCTTATGGGTCTGAAAGTTTGAATCTATATATCCTGTAAAGATCAAATCCCCACTGCCATACACTAAGTTGTAGTTCCTCGTTCTTCTAAGATACTTGAGGATTGCCTTTACGACTGTCAAGTGATCAATTCCTGGATTGGATTGATACCTACGGACAATCTCTACTGCATAACAGATGTCGGGCCTAGTACAAAGCATGCCATACATCAGGCTCCTTACAACTGAAGCATAGGGGATCCGTCTCATATTCTCAACCTCTTGAGGAGTCTTACGGCGTTGATCCTTAGATAGGTGAACCCTGTGCCTGAAAGGCAGTAAGCTCTTCTTGTTGTTCTATATCTTATATGTAGACAACATCTTGTCAATATAAGACGTTTGAGACATGGCCAGCGTTGTGTTCTTTCTGTTCGGGACAATCTGGATACCTAGAACATACTAAACTTCTCCCAAATCTTTCATTTGGAATTGCGAAGCTAGCCATTTCTTTACATCAATAAGAAATCATACCTCATTCCCAAGGAGAAGGATATCATCCACGAATAATATTAGAAATGCGACAGTTTTGTCGACGATTTACTTATAGACACGAGGCTCGTTAACATTCTGATCAAAGCCATAAGATTTGATTGCCTCATCAAACCATATATTCGAAGAACTCGAGGCTTGTTTTAGTCCATAAATGGACCTATGATGTCGGCAAACGTTTTGCTCTTGCCTTGGGCAATGAACCCTTTGGGTTGGTCCGTGTAGATGGTTCGTCAAGGTTGCAATTAAGAAAAGCGGTCTTGACATCCATCTGCCATACCTCGTAGTCATAATACGCGACAATGGCCAGAAGGATCCTGGTCGACTTTACCATGCCAAAAGGTGAAAATGTTTTCTCATAGTCAACCCCTACGACCTGGGTAAAACCCTTTGCCACTAGTCGTGCTTTGAAGGTTTGCACCTTCCCATATACGCCACGTTTACGCTAGTAGATCCATTTGCAACCAATAGGTTTTACCCCATCCGGTTCATCCACAAGCTCCCAAACAAAATATAAGTACATCGATTCCATTTCCTGGTCCATAGCTTTAATCCATTCGTCCTTGTCAACATCAGCAATTTTCTGATCATAGGTCAATGGATCCTCGTTGTCATCATCAATGTTGACGACTTGGGTTTCAGCCAAACCCATGTAACGTTCAGGCTGTCTAACAGCCCTCCAACTACGTCTAGACATTCTCAACTCTTGGGAACGGACTTGACTTGACGTGCTAGGATCAACAACCCTTGCTGATGTACTAGCCCTATTAGCAGCTCTTGCTGATGTACTGTCCATTTTGTTTAACACGATTTGTTCTGATGCAAATGATCCCTGACGTGGTCTTCCTCAATGAATGTGGCGTTTGTCGACACAAGAACCCTATTTTCTTTAGGATCGTAAAATAGACCACCCATAGTCTCTTTTGGGTAACCTACAAATATACACAATTTTGAACGAGGTCCCAATTTCTTCGAATTTGACACAAACACGTGGGTCGGGCATCCTACAATTCTGAAATTGTGTCGATTACCTTTACGACAATTTCAGAGTTCGAAAGGTGTTTCTAAATACTATTCGACGAAACGTTGTTGAAAATATACACCGCAGTCTCCACTACATAACCCTAAAAAGAATCATTGAGACGAGAATAACTAAACACCGATACACAATTTTGTTATGGCATAGCAGGTGCTGAGAGTTGAGACGTAATTCCGTGTTCTATCATATAGTCCTGGAATTCAATGTCCATTTACTCTCCACCTCGATCAGATCGAAGTGTTCTTATCGTTTTACTTAATAGGTTCTCAACCTCAGTCTTATATTCCTTGAACTTTTCAAGAGTTTCAGACTTCCTATGTATTAGGTAAATATACCCATACCTCGAATAGACATCTATGAAAGATATGAAGTATTCGTAACTATCTCGTGTTTTAACACTCATCGGATCACACAGGTCAGAATGTATAAGCTCAAGTGGCTCCTTGGCTCTATATTCTTTTCCACTAAAAGGGCGTTTGATCGTTTTGCCTTCGAAACATGACTCACACACCGACAAATAGTTTTCTTCCAATTGATTTAGAAGTCCACTCTTCACTAGTCTCTCAATCCTATTGATATTAATGTGGCCTAACCTTAGATGCCAAAGATGGGCATTTCCTTTTAGAGAAACTTTATCTTTTTTAGTTCGTGTTTCTGCAGTTTTGAATATCTCAGTGTTCAAAATGCTTTTGACCGAATTAAGCTTTAAAACATACAAATTTGACTTAAGTCAAGCAGAACAAATGAGATTACCGTTTCTGGAAAGAAATTCTTTATTACCATTAAACGACAAGGGGATAAATTGTTCTAAAAGATAGGAAATAGAAACGAGGATTCTAGTAAATCCTTAAATTATATACACATTGTCTAAGAATATGTAATTCATGTCGAAGAAAATCTTCACTTTGCAAATACCTGCACCAGAGACTATCTCCCTGGATCCAACCCGTAGAGTCACCTCACCTTCACGCAGCTGCTGCCAGGAATCAATTCCCTGAAAAGAAGAACAAACATGGTTAGTGGCACCCGAATTCAATATCTAGGCAAAGTTATTACTCTCCACTAACCAAATTTCAGTTACTAGTAAATCACATTTACCTTGATTATTGCTCCCGGCAAGGAACTTGGGAAAGTTTCTCTTCCAGTGACCATCCCCATTGCACTGGAAACACTTTCCTTTCTCTGCAACTTCCTTGACCTTCTTGCCTTTTTGGGCGACAGCTCACTCAACTTTACCCTTCTTCATCTTCTTCTTCCCTTTCGGGCGGGAAGGAGAAACAGATTTAGTCCTAGAGGTCGAACCCTTATGATATCATCTGTAGGCAATATTTGCCTTAGCATCTAGTGTCCTAGTCCACATCAAGGATTGGAAGTTTTGTAGCTCATTTAGAAAGGTGGTCAAAGTGTAGCTTATATTATTCATAACAGCGTTGCTACGAAACATAAGGAACATCTTCGAAAGAGTCTCCAAAATAAAGTTCACCTGGCTCGACTCTTCGATCGAAATCTCGTTCATCTACGCTAGATTAAAGTGGGTCATCATGTCCACAACATGTTCACAGACAGACGCACTTTGTTTCATCTGTGCGTTGAAGACGTGTTTGAGTGAGTCGTGTCTAACTTGAAAGGACTTTTGTCCAAACATGTTTTGCAATGACTCCATGATCTCCTTAGCGGTGACCACTTCACGATGCAGTCGAGGTCGACAACTGAGGACACTCCTCAGTAACCACGAACTTCAGGTTGTCGGTTACAAGAATCGTGTTTATATTATTCTTCCACGTTTGAAAGTTATCTCCCACTAACTTGACATAAGCGAGTAAAGCGATAATTGAGCTAGATATTTTTGTTGATAAATTCAAATTAAAATTTTGTGCTAGTCTTACATAAACTTTTTGAAATCCAATCAAGTTTTAATAAAATTTAATCATATGATCCCTAGGTCATTAAAAAATTGCAATGATATTTTAAAGGTTTAGAACGACCGTCACCGAATGGTGAACAAAAACGCTCATTCTATACAACGAGACTTTCTCAACCAGACCCTAATCCAAGAATAACTCCAATTCCATTAGGTGTCTTGTTACCATGATTTGGTCGAATTACTTAACACTTAACGGATTCTGTGAGTGTCACCCTCAATCTGTAACATTCCAAGTATCCGTCCAAACAATAGCAACCAATGGGTGAATCACGAAGAATAACCAACAAAGAAACTGCATACCTTTCGGGAATTCACGACGTTACGACTCCAATGATAAAGGCCCTCCGAAAGGATTGTCTGGTCCACGCCAATCGAAAGAAGAGACCGTGAGTCCCGTTTTTACATGTCCCGCTCCCACTCACAATAAGTATTCTCTCCATCAACTTTGATATTCATCCATACAAATACAATCCGAAGGGGGACGCTCCCATTTGTTGCACGAGGCCGAGTATGGATTTCACTGTAAACCCAAGAATCATTCTTTGGAATATCCTTATAAAGAAAAAACAAAAGAAAAGAAGAAATGAATGCATAAAACTTGGTTTTCCTTGTTTTAAAAAGAAACGAAATGAAGTGAAAGGTAAAAGGAAAACAAGGAAGGAAAAGCTTAAACCATTTTGGTTTGGTTTGCTCTAAGAATAATGAAGAAAGAAAATGAAAGGAAAGTTTATAATATTATGTTTTGTTTAGGAAAGAAAAGAAAAGAAAAGAGAGGAGAAAGGAAAAGAATGAAAAGGAGAAAGTGGGAGGTGGGACCCCACCTTTGTTTCCTTTTTTAAAAACATATCCCCCATCGATTTCTTCTCATTTTATGAAGTAAAGGTAAGGGTTTTCGTGGGAGAAGCAGAAAGGAAGAGGAAGAAGAGGGTTTTTGAAGCTGAAGTTGCATAAGAGAGGAGAAGAACTAAAGGTAAGTCTTTATGACAACAAGTTAATCAATTCAATCCTATTCTGGTTTTCTGTTCATCTCGAACTCCACAAGAAGAGGTAAGATTTGAGGTTTTGTTTCGTGAAAGTTAACCCATATTGGAACAAAATTCGTGAAGGAAGCTCGAGCAAATTCGGATCTTAAGCTACTGATTTGTGAAGAGGAAGACAGAAGACAAAATTTGCTGTCAAATCCGAGAAGTCTCTGGTGTTTTGGTTGTAATGGTCTGTAGAGTTGGAATCCGAAGCTCTATTAGGTATGGTTAGAAAGCTTATTGAATTTTCTACAACTTTCGTGAAGAAATTGTGAATAGAAAATGATTGGAAGATGTTGTAAATAGCAGGTCAAGTTTCGGGTTGCAGCAGAAAATCGATTCTGGAATAGCAAAAGTTAGTTCCTGGGAAAGAAGCTTTTGAGGTAATTCTGAACCAATATATTGGGAATTTCAATTTCATGTCTTCATATTATTTTTAGAGGATTCAAAAAGGAAGAGTTTCGTGTAAATTTCACCTTGTTTGGCTAAATAATGAAGAAGTTATGGCTGTCTGAAAATAGGGCAGAAATTCTTAAAATGCAGGAAAATTTGAAAGTGTGTTTACTTGTAATTTTAAGGTTAAAAAGCATGAGCTCGAGGTTCTAATGGTTGAATTTGGTTTGTTTGACAGGCCAAGAGCAAATAGGTCGAGTGTACAGGCCAAGGTTCTAGTTTAACACTGTGAGTGACAAAACGAACCTTGGAAATGGTTTATAGGCTTGTATTATGTTTATGAAAATGCAAGGTTTTGCTAAAACGAAATGGTTTCAATGCTTAATGTTTTCCTTGGAACACATGTTTATGAGTATTTATATTTTCTATGAAATGATTTCAAGTGCTCGTTGTGAGCCTAAATGACTTGATGAAATTTATATATGAGCATATGTTCTTGATTGTCGAAATTTATGGAAATGTTATGATTTCGAGCAAGTATGTTTTTGCAAATATGTTTTTTAAAGATTTCCAGTTTTATGAACAAGCTAAGTAAGCTTGAGTTTTATGAAAGAAAAGATAAGCTGGCATGTTCAAATGTTTTCATGTGATCTTCTGAGATATTGATCTTCTGAGGAAGTTTATTCCAGATCCGATACATGTGCTGCAAGCACAACCCGTTGATTTGAAAGAAGACATGAGTTACGTAGATAATACAGTTCAAATCCTCGACAGAAAAGAACAAGTTTTGAGAAACAAGACGATCCCACTCGTGAGGGTTCATTGGAAACATCACGGAGTAGGGAAGGCAGCCTGGGAGTTAAAAGACCAAATGAGGAGGAAGTATCCGATGATTTTCACCTAAGGACTACTAAATTTCGAGAACGAAATTTCTTAAGGGGGAGGTAAGTTGTAAACCCGAGAATCATTCTTTGGAATTTCCTTATAAAGAAAAAACAAAAGAAAAGAAGAAATGAATGCATAAAACTTGGTTTTCCTTGTTTTAAAAAGAAAAGAAATGAAGTGAAAGATAAAAGGAAAACAAGGAAGGAAAAGCTTAAACCATTTTGGTTTGGTTTGCTCTAAGAATAATGAAGAAAGAAAATGAAAGGAAAGGCTATAATATTATGTTTTGTTTAGGAAAGAAAAGAAAGGAAAAGAGAGGAGAAAGGAAAAGAATGAAAAGGAGAAAGTGGGAGGTGGGACCCCACCTTTGTTTCCTTTTTTAAAAACACTTCCCCCATCGATTTCTTCTCATTTTATGAAGTAAAGGCAAGGGTTTTTGTGGGAGAAGCAGAAAGGAAGAGGAAGAAGAGGGTTTTTGAAGCTGAAGTTGCAGAAGAGAGGAGAAGAACTAAAGGTATGTTTTTATGACAGCAAGTTAATCAATTCAATCCTATTCTGGTTTTCTGTTCATCTCGAGCTCCACAGGAAGACGTAAGATTTGAGGTTTTGTTTCGTGAAAGCTAACTCATATTGGAACAAAATTCGTGAAGGAAGCTCGAGCAAATTCAGATCTTAAGCTACTGATTTGTGAAGAGGAAGACAGAAGACAGAATTTGCTGTCAAATCCGAGAAGTCTCTGGTGTTTTGGTTGTACTGGTCTGTAGAGTTGGAATCAGAAGCTCTATTAGGTATGGTTGGAAAGCTTAATGAATTTCCTACAACTTCCTTGAAGAAATGGTGAATAGAAAATGATTGGACGATTTTGTAAATAGCAAGTCAAGTTTCGGGTTGCAGCAGAAAATCGATTATGGAATAGCAGAAGTTAGTTCCTGGGAAAGATGCTTTCGAGGTAATTCTGAACCAATCTATTGGGCATTTCAATTTCATGTCTTCATATTATTTTTAGAGGATTCAAAAAGGAAGAGTTTGGTATATATTTCACCCTCTTTGGCTAAGTAATGAAGAAGTTATGGCTGTCTGAATACAGGGCAGAAATTCTGAAAATGCTGGAAAATTTGAAAGTGTGTTTACTTGTAATTTTAAGGTTAAAAAGCATGAGCTCGAGGTTCTAATGGTTGAATTTGGTTTGTTTGACAGGCCAAGAGCAAATAGGTCGAGTGTACAGGCCAAGGTTCTAGTTTAACACTGTGAGTGACAAAACGAACCTTGGAAATGGTTTATAGGCTTGTATTATGTTTATGAAAATGCAAGGTTTTGCTAAAACGAAATGGTTTCAATGCTTAATGTTTTCCTTCGAACATATGTTTATGAATATTTATATTTTCTAAGAAATGATTTCAAGTGCTCGTTGTGGGCCTAAATGTCTTGATGAAATTTATATATGAGCATATGTTCTTGATTGTCGAAATTTATGGAAATGTTATGATTTCGAGCAAGTATGTTTTAGCAAGTATGTTTTTTAAAGATTTCCAGTTTTATGAACAAGCTAAGTAAGCTTGAGTTTTATGAAAGAAAAGATAAGCTGGCATGTTCAAATGTTTTCATGTGATCTTCTGAGATATTGAGCCCGAGGCTTTATGGTACCGTGTGCACACAGGTCTTATTCTGTTGTCGACGTTGAGTGTACTCCGTGACAACAACGCTGTCGTGAGTGCTAGGCGGGCCCCACTACGACAATGACGATTGGAGTGCTGGGCGGACCCCACTACATCGTAGAGTAAACGTTGGTTGTACTGGGCGTGCCCTACGCAACGTAGATTGTGACATGTTTTAAAAAGAGTTAATACCATTTTGATTTCCTAATTCTAATCCTATTAGAACTATAAAACATAAGTCTAATTATTCAAGTTCTAAACACTTTAAAACTAAAAATTAACTGAGGTTACATGCATTTTTATGTTATAGTGCTTCATCATTCATCACATGAATAACTATACTATAACATAATAATTCATCACATGAAATTAAAATGCATGAGCATACTTGAATCTAAATTAAAACATGCATTAAATTATATTATAACACTTAAAATATAACCTATCATGCAAACTATATATTATAACACTTATAATATAAATGATGCATGAATATGTTTAACCTAAACTGGGATTTTAAAACTATATGACATACATTATGCACACAAAATTTAATTAAATCATATATCTCATGCATAAAAACTATTAAATAGCAAAAATGTACCAGTTTTTGCATTTAGGGGAAAATATTTAATTAAATAACATTAATATAACATTTATATTAATATTATTGAATAAAATAAATTAAATACAAAAAATATATACATTTTACATTTTATAAATTAAATATAAAATGCCGCATGATGCCTCATCGAAAAAACTGCCCACGTTCTTCGCGCGTGGCTTGTTGCAATCGTCCAATACACTTGCAGCGTCTAGCGTCACGTCCCGCGTGCTCCACGCTAGTGGCATTGCAACGTTGTCCTTCAGCTAAGCTTCCCTCGCATACTCAGCGTTTAGACCCCAATGAACAACGTCTCAACGCTGTCGACAGAGCAACAAGCTCCTCTTGCTGTTCTTCGTCGTTTCTTGCCCGTTTCCTCTCTAATTTGTTAACAACATCTCATGCCACGAACGACAGGAACTTACAGACTCGATTTACATTAAAAATGTCCAAAATAATGTGCCCTCACTGTGACGCCCGGTAAATTCAAGTAAGTTCTTGGTTCTTTTCAGAGTTAATTTTGGACTTGTTTTAGTTTTAAATGTGTTGGGCCAAGAAAATTGACTTTTGGATCATGCAGGAGCCGAAATATTTATAAATCTCGCTATAAATAGGGTGGTCAGCCTAAGCTCCTCAACGAGCGTCTTGGGAGAAGTGACTCAAGGTAACCTTTCTTTTTCTTTTCTTTTAAAGTTCTAGGGTTTTGGAAAAAAAAAAAAAAGAGGGGGAAGGAAGGAATCGAAGAGGCGATCCCTCCCCTCTTCCCCGCGCGTTTCCTTCTCCACAAGACCGCCGGTCGCCGCGCCGAGGGCTGCCGCCAGACGGGTCGTTGAGCGTCGTCGCCGCCTCCTCTCCCTCCTCTCCGTCGAAGCCCGTCCCTCTCGTCTCCCCCGTTTTCCCCTCTTCACGGGAGTCACCAGCTGCAGCCGTCGGAGAAGTGCCTCGCACCCATCCTCCCTTTCGTCTCTCGACCGCCGCCACCTCCCCTCCGTCCGTGAGTCGCGAGCCCCCTCGATCTGTTTCCTCCGCCCCTCTTCCTCTTCTCCGTCGAAGTCCATTTGCCCGCCGACCTACCCATCGACTTCTTCTTCCTCTTCTCCTTCGATTTTTTTTCCTCTCCAAGCCGACCCTTCGAGCTCAGTCCACCCTCCGCCTCACCCTCTCTCCATCCGTCTCTTCGATCTGCTTTTCTCTCTCTCCCTCTCTTCAGATCCGTCTCTCTCTCCCTCGGATCTGAACCGATTTGCCCCTAATCGAATCTCTCTCGCTGATTTGTGTTGGTTTTGTTGGACAGGACCAGATCCGTCGGCTACGGAGTAGATCTTTGAAGGAATCTTGTGGCTAAGGACGAGCAGGGGATCGTTTCAGCTTGTAACCGTGGGTAAGACTCGCTTTCGAACCTTTTTGTTATGAATTGTAAGCTTAGGATGTGTTGTTTTGGGTTTGAGTTCTTGTTGAATGAGTTAAAGGTGTTTGGTTAGCTCGGTTTGGTGAAAGGTGTCACATC